>JASPKZ010003050.1:15000-627500 GCA_030220185.1 Diploptera punctata | reverse complement strand
AGTCCTAAACCTGCATAAGCACAATTTTTATGGCTGCAGCACAACTTTATGCTAATGTATGTGGGTTGGCACCCCTGCCCTACATTATACATATATGCAGAGCAACCTTTTTTTCTATTTGCGTCACATGTTTGAAGATAAATAAAAGGCACTGTATGCAGTTTTCAATTTCTATTCCATTTTTATAATTATTTTAACAACACCTTACATAAACAAGTAACTTTTTGTGCAGTATTACTCTTTGTTTATGTTTTTTCTTTACTATTCATGTGACAAAGAGACATAATTTGACAGTAAAACAGTGAACTTTTCAGCAGAAACATTTGTTTTTAATTATCAAAGGAAATACCGCAAGAGTTTTCATATTGTCTAAGAGATAAAAAAAACTCTCTTGATATTTTAAAAGACTAATAATAATTTAAATAATTACAAATATTAAAGTAAATAGACTAAAATGGACAAGACATACCCAGAGGATTACCAAAAATGAAGTATTTGTTTATTTATTAAATTTCCAAGATTTGGAACCCAATTGTATAAATGTATGTTAGGGCTGTAGTTAAAATATGAAATAAAATTGAAAAACTCCAAGCGCGACAGGCCTAGAAGGCCCTTAGCCTACCAGCCGGCTGCTGGCCTCACATCCATGTGTTAATCACAGAGGTAGACGATCATCCAGCCAGTGTAGGGGTGAAATGTGGTCAGCATATCGGGTCCCCCAGCCGTTATAGCTGGTCTTCTCAACCTGGAGTAGCTAATTATTATAGCTACCCAAATGCCTCACGCTGCTGGATGGGCACCGGTCCCATACTGGCCGAAATTCCATGAGAAAATTTCTTCCCCCATGGGGACTCGAACTAGCGCAAGTTCCGTAGCTCTGCACCAAGGCTTCTTGCCTTAACCACTCGGCTATGGCGCGGGACAAAATAAAATTGAAGATACACATAATTACAAATTTTAAATGAAACAAAAATAACAAATGAATGAAACAAGAACACAATTAAAACTAAGAAAGTAATAATAAAGATGAATTACAATGTGGCCAAAATAAGATTTTCAAATGTTTTGCTGTGTAACAACATTTCCTTTTCAAAACATCAATTATTGGATAAGTAATTCTTGATTACATTCAATTAAATGAACATCCAGAATGTATCGCATATATCTATGAGATGGACAGTCTAAAAAAAAGTGTTCAACATTCTGTTCATCATTACCACAGAAGCAGATATATCCACTCTGAGATCCTTTTAGTACATGAAGTGGTTAGAAGAATTATAAATGGTAAGGTAGAAAAGGAAGGCGGACAACTGGAAGACCGAATTTGAGATAGATGGATGGATGGAGTACTTCAGAATGTCTTCTTTTAATCATAATTTGAAGGATTTTCTTCCTATTTATTTCCAAAATCACTCCTGAAAAAATAACGCTCATAAAGGGCATCAGGCAAGGTGACTTTTTAAGTCCATTCTTATTTAATATTATAATGGATAAAATTATTGAAAACCTACCACCACGTTTGGGTTATAAAATGGGAAACACTAGATTTCACTTGATATGTTACGCAGATGATGTCGTCCTCCTTTCAGAATCTGAAGATAATTTACAAATATCTACAGAATGTCAAATCATTAAATTCAAGAATTGGTGGACGGTTGTCAGACAAAGAGAAGCCTGGAGAAAAATTCTGAAGGATGCCTTGACCCACCCAGGGTTGTTGTGCTGATGATTATAAATAATTATTTTTCCATTCCATTAACTTGCTTTAACCTCTCAGCCTATAGACAGTTTTACATGCCACACGGTACCGGAAGGAGGAGCGGCCATGTTACAAGATCTCAACAAAAATCACCATAAAGACATACTTGGTACAAAATTCAATAACCCCTTAAAGTGGAACGCCCTGTCGGGAGAGGGATTTTAAACTATAGATTACATACATACTACTCCAAGCGAGACAGGCCTAGAAGGCGCTTGGCCTACCAGCAGGCTGCTGGTCTAACATCCACATGTGTTAATCACAGAGGTAGACTATCGTCCAGCCAGTGTAGGGGTGACATGTGGTTAGCATGTCGGGTCCCCCAACCGTTATCGCTGATCTTCTCAACCTGGAGTCACTACTTATTGTACACCCCAGCCACCATATCTCCGGCTCTGAAGCTTAGGTTATACGAGGGGTAAAGGGAGAATTCGCCCTCTACTGCCAATTAGGCCATCGTTGTAGTGGGAGTAGATGTCTGTCACAACCAATTACGGTTCTTGACGCAGCTATAGCGCGCTAGTAAGGTTTGAAATTGCTGAGATGTTGTCAGCTGTATGTCTGCTAACAGCATACATAAAGCGGCCACTCCCACTGAATATCCATATCGGCAACACTGTCGTGAAAACGTCAAGGCCGGAGAATCAGTGGCTGCAGTTTAGTTACCCAAATGCCTCACGATGCTGGGTGGGCACCGGTCCCATATTGACTGAAATTCCATGAGAAAATTTCTTCCCCAACGGATAGCTCTGCGCGAAAGCTTCTTGCCTTAACCACTCGGCTACGGCGCGGGTCTGATCACATAGGCCTACATACTTCTTAGAACACACAAGGACATGGAGGGCCTCCCAAAATGAGTGTTCAGATCAATGTCAGGGCCTCCTCGGATACATAAAATGAAACACAATTTACTAACATGCATACTAAACATGGCGAATATGATGATTATGATGTCAAAATGATGTTCGGGGACCATGTAGGCCTTAAAGTTTTCAGACATTTGTCTTACAAGTATGCAATCATCAGCAGCAGCACTACAACCAGATTCGAGTCTCAGAAACCCTTAGAACCCTCTTCCAAGCATCTCTGTCTCTAGCAACCAGCCACCATCCCTTGATTCTCAGCTTCCTCAGATCCTACAAAATTTCATCCATCCAACGAAGTATCGGTCGTCCCACATTCTTTTTTGATTCAAAATTACATCCCATTATTTTCTTGGGTATCTCATGTTCAGTCATTCTTTGTGCATACTCTGTCCATCGCAATCTTGAAACTTTAATTGATGTAATCACATCAGGAGACTTATACAACTATTAGAGCTCAGGGTTATATCTTATAGCCATTCTTCCTTTTCGCATATTGGTCTTAATTTTTTCTTAATGTATTTTTTTTCAAATGAACTCAGCCTTGGCATATTTTTGGAGAAAGTCCATGTTTCACTGTCATATATTATATAGGTACAGAGGTGGAATAACTCCGAAAAAAAAAAAGAGCCATTACTGAAGAACCAGGCCCGCTGCGTACGAGGCAGCGACGCTACCCGGTAACCACAGAGGTGGACATAATAATAATAATAATAATAATAATAATAATAATAATAATAATAATAATAATAATAATAATAATAATAATCCAGCCACAGTAATTCTGCCCTAGGGCAGGTCTTTCACTGCAATCATAGTATTTTCATGCTATACATTACGGCTTTACTAGGGAATTATAGGTGTGGTAGCTTCTCGTTGCTTTAATGATAAGGATGATGATGATGGCCGGATGATTTTCGGGAACCATTGGGCCCAAAGCTTCCTGACATTTGTCTTACAGGTGAGGAAAAACCCCGAAAAACCTCACCCAGAGCCTGTCCCGACCGGGAATCGAACCCAGCAGCACGCTACCTCGAGACCACAGCGGTGGACAATAATAATAATAATAACTTAATAAAATAATATACCCTATTTTCCACTCAACCAATGAAGTAAAATATATAAAATGCATTTATACTCACTATCGTTTGGTTTTTAAAAATTTCCTCGCTTCTGTAGAAACCACTTCTCAACCTCGCATCATAATATACTATTTCTGTATATAATTTTCTTTGTTTTTTTATGTACATTAAACAGGGACAGTCTACCGAAAAAAATTAATTTATCTTGCTTGTGCACATTTTATTATTAACTTTAGTTTAATTTTAATTATAATTAACATTATTGTATTATCGATTTTAATCTAATAGATATCTTATTGATCAAATCTGCATTCTGTATTTAATATTAGAGTTGATTGTGATTGATATATTCTAATGTAACATATGTTTGTCCAGGTGAGTTGAAGAGAAAGACACATGGCCTTAACTCCACCAGGCTAAATAAATAAATGAAGTAAGAGCCCATGCTTCTAACCCACATAACTTGGAGAATAACTGTTTTATAGGCCTATTTTCAACAGTATTCTAACAAGATGTTTTTCTGAAGAAAAAAAATCACGAGCGACAAAATCGCGAGGGATTTTGTCTTTTGAAAAACTCAACTTCGCATTGGATTTGGAATGACTATTTAGCGAATAATACAACACCAGGAGCTAAAAATAATTATAATGTTTAATATTTACCAAATGTGAGGTTATGTATTCCGATCTTACTTCTGGGCGACTTCTAAGCCGGCTGTATAATTATAAATAGCATATCTTTACTGTTAAATCTCTTTGGGCTTAGGAAAAATCAATAACAGATGATTGTATTAGAAATAACTATTAACAATAACGCAGATTTATTATACAACATTTAATATTTTTTTAGAGCAGCAGAACTTTTTTTTGGTAATGTTTGAAGTTGTTTTCTTTTGGCATTTCTTGCTGTACAGTATCGATCATACATTGTTGAATCGATATTCTAGTCAAAGATGCAAATTTGCGGAGATATCTAATATTACGAACATGAAGAGGCACAATTATCGGTGTATGAGATAAATAGTCAGTTTAACATTTTTTGAGAGAAGTTGAACGACAAGAGTCCTTGTAATGAAACACACCCATAGTAATCAATTGAGTCGATGTTTACTTGACGAAAACCCATATGTATTAATTAAATAAAAATAAAATTTAGTTTTATTTGATTTTCATATTTATTAAGATATAATTCAGTGACAGCTGTTTCGGTACACTGTACCTTCTTCAGACATGTTAACAAATTATGAATTGTGTTATTATAGTACATATCATATTGCTTAGATCAGTTGATATGTACTATAATAACACAATTCATAATTTGTTAACATGTCTGAAGAAGGTACAGTGTAGCGAAACAGCTGTCACTGAATTGTATCTTAATAAATATGAAAATCAAATAAAACTACGTTTTATTTCTACTTAATTAACACCTATAGTATATTACAATACGAGGTTGGGAAGTGGTATTTGCAGAATCGAGGAAAATGTTTAAAAACCGAACGATAGCGAGGTTTTTAATTTCCGAGATTCTGTAAAACACTTCACAAGCGTGCGTTATACATTATTTTTTGCGCGATGTGTTTTCAAAATAATAAATAATAGTAAATCTTTGTTTGAAAATATTTGCGTTCATTATAGACAATTGACTGACGTTAGCAGTCTACCCAATGTATGTATATACATATATATATATGCTAAATGCCGAAAATAATAACTGTTCAGATTGCAGCAGGCCTTGATATCACTCTCGCATAAAACGGCTGCAAGTATGAATGATTGTAATCGAAACGACGAAATTGAAGAAGCGTGGGGAAGTTGGGTGTGCTTCTTTAGTGCCAGATAAATCTAAATTAAGATATGAAAAAACATACATTTCATTCAGAAAGTGGCTGGAGGAGAAGAATTGTAGTGCAAGTGAAAAAAGTATGGTTGCTTATTTCGTTCTTAGGAGTGAAATATTAAATTCTCCAGCGATTTTGTGGTCAAGAATATTCAATGCTGATGACGATAATACATTTAAAAGAAGGTATGAACATTGCAGATTTTGTTACACTAGATAGCTTCCTCAAAAAGAAGAATATTGGATGTAAAACTAAAAAGTCTAAAAGTTTTCAGTAGAATTTTGTTAAGTCAACTTCTTTCAATATTGTTTCAAATAATGTATATTAACACTAGCTTTTGGATATACTTTTGTATATACATGAAGGGCAGTGGTTTTACTTCCCGCACGTGGGTTGTAATATGTAATATTACAGTATAATTATTTAGGTTGGCAACACAGAAATGTAGGAAGTTGAACTTTCAATCATGGTCACCACTGGTAACTACGACAAAACGCACTATCGCGCAAAAAATATGTTTATTTACTGTGTACCGCTATAGTAAACCAATGTTTAAATTTAAATGTTAAACCAAAGAAATAAAGATAGATAGAGCGAGAGAAGTTTGGCAATAGTAGGAATGTTTACGACTAGCAGTGGAACAATTATCAAATAATCCATTGGCTTAAACTAACCCCTCTTAAATAACAATTTCCTAATGTAACAATCTCGTTAAATAGACAAGTTGTGTTTTGAACAGATAATACAAACAAGAGGAGAAACTCTGATCCGACCCTAACGTCTATAACTCCATATTGGATTATTAACTGGGACTAAAGTGGCAAAACGTGTTATAGCTATAAATGTAACCACGTTGCTCGACTCCTGTAGATAGAGCACACGCAGCACACGCGTGCAGAAAAATTGGAATCACCATCGGAAGCGTCTTTCTATGACTGACAGCCTATAGACTTAATGTTCCTAAAACGACTTTTTTCCCTCTTTTCCTTGACGTCCCCTAAGAAATGTAGTTCTTCAAAATTGTCTACCAGAATGCACTCTCATACAATGGTGAAGATATGTGGTGCACCCGGTATTCATCACGAAAATCTTTAGCGAATTCAAATACTAAAATTAATTCAGGAAAATAACATCTATGACAGTTCTATCTACAGTAATATCACTAGATGTGAGCTAGTGGTTATGTTCCTTGCCTCTAGTTTCGAGGGACCCGGGTTCAAACCCAGCCCTGGTAGATGGATTTTTTAGGATTGAAAAATACTTTGGACAAGTCCACCTGGAGAGACAATAAACCGTGGGTGCTGAGTCTGAAGATTTGCAGGCTCCTTAAAGAACCACAAGCCTGAATAAAAAGGTATATATTCAAAATTTAACCGACTTTCGCCCTCCAAGTAATATTTTAGTTGCCTAATACTATGCAGTTCTGGCTTCTTTAGCTGCTTTTGAGGGGTCTATGGTGTATGGTGCGGTAAGAGGGGAGAGTGAGTTGCAGGTACTGCCAGTAACTGCCCTCAGTTTAAAAAACGTAACAGTTATTATACGTTGAATTTTCTTATTTACTAGTTCTGTGTTGTTGAATATTTTTGTTGTCTAATAAGTTCATTGTTGGATAGCGTCATTTTTATACAATTTATTATTATTATTAAGTTTTTTTTTTTTTTTTTTTTTTTTTTTTTGCATGGCTACTACAGTCAGATTCAACCCAGGAAGTTACTGTTTGTTTGGAATAGGGAACTGGGTTCCCATTTTAACGATATTTTCTTGAGAGAAATCCTTAAATAAAACTGAAGTATGCAACACAGCAGGTCCAAGCCACCCCCTCTTAAAGAAAAAAAAAACAGTTACCACTTGTCACTGAGCTCGTAGTCTGCATGCCGTAAAAGAAAAATGTGTTTTAAATGTACAATACATAGATTTGGAAAAAGTACTGCTAACCTTGCCCCTCCACCCCTCCCTAAACAAACTAATATCATTATTATGAGTTTGGCAACATCTACCCCCTGTACGTAGGGGGACACTAGCTTAGCCCGTAAGATCTGTAGTAACTTCCTGGGTTGAATTAGAGTGTAGTCACTCTTCCACTCGGCAATGTCCCCTCATGCCACGGACCAAGACGGCTATAGTTATCAGAACTGGACTATAAATGTCTCATTGACGCTATATGCTAACCACATGTCACTCGATGACATCTACAGATAAATAAGCGTAAAATTAAATTAAGCTTGGTTAAGAAATTCCCACTTGGGAGCACCCATATACCCACGAGGAACGAATCATCATCATTATCATGAACAAATCCATTTTAAGTCATGAGGTCTGTGACGGTAAACCTAACGAAGATGATCTTACTCTTTTCGCCGATGTTTTGGTCTTCCTTGGTCCGTATATCCAGTTGCAGTAAGTTGTATTGGAATGCCAATTTTGGAAGTCTATTTCTTTCCATTCTTTTCAGACGATTTTTCCATTCTTGTTGGTATCTTTCTATATATTCTTTTAAATTTGGTAGAATTTTTTCTCTGATAATAGTGTTCATTTGGTGATACAGTCTATTAACTCCTAACAGTGAACGTAAGAAGCGCATTTAGCTTACTCTAAGTTCATGAGAATTTATTTTATTTAAAATCCAAATTTTACTTCCGTATTTTAGAGCAGCTTTAGATGATATAAAATCTTAGTTTTGTATTTGTATCTGTTTACCAAAATGTTTTCTTATTACCCCATTCATTTTATAATTTTGAATCAAAGTTTTCTTATGTTCTGCAAATACATTTCCTAAGTATGAGAAATCAGACACTTGTTCTATAATTTTTCCATCAATCTTAATTTTTATCCGTTGTATTTTTTTTTTTTTTTACTCTACCTGAACGAGCAACAACTATTTTAAACACTTTGGAAAGAAAAATCTTAAGAAAAATATATGACCCTGTTTATGATAGGGGAGTTTGGAGAATCAGGGCCAACTTTGAATTACAAGTATTATACAAGGGCACAGATATTGTCACTGATATAAAAATCAGACGGTTGGAGTGGCTGGTCCACATCATTAGAATGGACAATAATAAAATTCCTAAAATATTATTAGATGCCAAATCAAGTCGTAAAAGAAGAGTTGGAAGACCCAAATTACGGTAGTTAGATTATGTCCAGGATGACCTTGTGAAGACAGGAATTAAAGGATGGAGACAGAGAGAATTGGAAATAAAAGATTGGGCCGTTGCAAAGAAAGGATTGGCCGCAATTCTTAAGGAGACTCCTGGCGCGACAGGCCTACAAGGCCCTTAGCCTACCAGCCGGCTGCTGGCCTCATATCCACATGTGTCAATCACAGAGGTAGATGATAATCAGCCAGTGTAGGGGTGACATGTGGTCAGCATGTCGAGTCCCCCAGCCGTTATAACTGGTTTTCTCAACCTGGAGCCGCTACTTATTATAGCTACCCAAATGCATCACGATGCTGGGTGGGCGCCGGTCCCATACTGGCCGAAATACCATGAGAAAATTTCTTCCCCAATGGAGACTCGAACCAGCGCAAGTCCCGTACCTCTGCGCCAAGGCTTCCTGCCTTAACCACTCGGCTACGGCGCGGGACAATTCTTAAGGAGGCCAAGGCTAAAATAAAAGGACTGTAGGACCACAGATGATGATGATGATTTTTTTCATGCATTGCCATTGCTTTAGATTTTGAAGTAAAAATTTTGATATTATACCTTGTCCGCTCTTAAAGTGATCCTCGTCAAAACAAAACCGTGTGACCTGCTCGCTTTTCATTGGTTATGGACACCCACGTACGTTGTAGAAGCAATAAGTACGCCAAAAATTAGTTCCCTTCATTAAATTAAAAATATGTCCTCTGAATATATTTGAATTATTATTCGTGAATGAAAATAATATTCAAAACATACAAAATATTCTAAAATATACCTCATCAATAATGACAACTTAAAATAGTTTATTAAATATGGGTGATGCATTTGAGTCATGCTTCAGTCGATTCTCGTGAAACAAAATGGCTGAAAATACCCAATCTTCTGTTGCTGTGTCGTCTCTCCCTGTCAAAAGTGGCAGTACTTGTGGCGGGAATGGCGGAAGGATATTGCTTCTACAATGTACATCAGGGACCATAACCAATGAAAAGCGAGCAGATCACATGGTTTTGTTTTGACGAGGATCACTTTAAGAGCGGACAGGGTAAATACTTGCAGGCAATTTTGATTGATTGATATGCTGCTATTTGTATGCTCTCTTATAAAAATTAAACTATCTTGAAAATGTACCACTCTTATTCATAGTTGTTATTAGTTATATTTGCATTTTTTTTTTACGTTTATTCCATTCCATTAAAGCAGTATGACTTCTCACACTGTTATCACTTTTACATGTCACACGCCACCCTGGCCTTACAGTTATTGGACCTGTCAGGACGTCTCCAAATGAGTGATCCGCTCAAAATCAGGGCCTCCTTCAAGACAACACAACAGAAAGACGAAACACACCATTCATACGTAACATGGCGAATATGACAAAGAAGGTTATGATGGTTGCATTATGTTCGGGGACCGTTTAGCTGTTAAAGTTTCCTGAAATTTGTTTTACAGGTGAGGAAAAACCCGAAAAAAATCACCCAGGAAATTTGCCCCGACTGGGGATCGAACATGGGTCTGCTGCGTACGAGACAGCGACGCTTCCGAGACTACATTATGGACATAATAATAATAATAATAATAATAATAATAATAATAATAATAATAATAATAATAGACTAATAATTTTCCGCAGTACTGTATTTTCTACAATTTGGATAAGGTTCGCTCCCCACTATCTTCACGCTCTCCATCCATTGTTCCTTAGGTCTTGCCCTTCTTCTTTAACTGTCTGGCGTCCTCTCTAACATCATCTTCTGTTTTTGTCTATCGTCATTTTTCGTACTGTCCGAACCCTTTCAATCTATTTTCTTCAATCACAACAATAATAATATATTTTTATGGAAACAGGAACGAATGATAATGATAATAATAATAATATAAACAATGACGTTCTTCATTCAGAATTCTTGACATGCATTAGCGACATATGCGAAAAATTATTACGAACAGGGAGATGTTAGCACGTTTAAGAAATTCTTTGGTATGTGCCAGAAATTTAAATGGAATAAGAGGAATGTTATTTCATTAAACAGGAAGAACTGAAAGGCACGTTGGAAGAACTGAGCCTTCTCCATGCGTACAGCATTATACGCAAAGAGCTATTAATTCCTACAAGGAGATATAACAATAGACCTGCATGTCTTTATAGTTCTTAAACAGTATTTGGTTACATATTCAAGGCATATTCTTATCACTTGCTCGGTGAAGGAATCCAAACACCTAACTTATTTAGCGGGCGGCTCTCTGGCTCGCCTCTCATTACTGGGGATCCGGGATCGTCTCTCGGTCACTCCGTGTGGGTTTCGTAGTGGATGAAACAGAGCTTGCGCAGATCTTTCTCGGGGTTTTCTCCCGTTTTTCTCTGCCACAGTTTTATTCCACAATTTCTCCATATTAAAATTTTAAGAAATATAAAACAGTACCTGAGATCTCATCGTCCTCTATAATCAGCTGTGTAGTTTTGTAGGTGGCCTTTCAAAAACTTAAGTTTCGTCTTCTGCTTTCAGTTTAGTAGCAAACTGAAAGCAGAAGAAGAAACTTAAGTTTTCGAAAGGCCACCTACAAAACAACAGATGATTACTGAGAACGACTGAGATCTCAGGTACTGTTTTATATTTCTTAAAACTTTAACATAGTGATCTCAACGGAGTTTCGTAATGTATTTTAAAAATCTTGACATTTCTCCATACTCATCTCACTGTTTTATTTCATTTCGTATATTCAAAAACAACAAAAGAGCTCGGAAGTGACGACCTATAAAATGTCTAAATAAATGCCAAGATATCCTACAACAGATCTAAAAACTTAAAAAAAGGAAGTTAAAAAGTTGCAATTACTAACGAGTGGATAAAGACAACCTCGCTGCCTTTACCCTCTCCTCGAGGTATAATTGTCATAAAATGGCAACTTCTCAGAAAATGTGAAGTCGAAATACAATAGTTCAGGCAGTCAGTAGGTTGGTGGTTAAAAATAACGTGATATTTTGTCATCATCGTCATCATCCGGTATCATGGTAGCTACCGCCGTCTTCCGGAAACCAAACGCCATTCCTCCCTGTCCATCCATTGATCTTCCTCCAATCCTCTGATATTCATAACTGCTTGTACCCCTTCTATCCAAGTTTTCTTCGGTCTTCCTTTCTTTCTCCTTTCTATTGGGATCCATTCCATAACAATTTTGGGCAATCTTTGCTCTGGCATTCTTTTGACATGGCCATACCACTGTAATCTTTTATTTTCTATAATGTCTATGATGTCCGACTCCTCTTGTACAACCATTATTTTCCCTTATTTCTTTATTCCATATTCTATCCATTCTAGATTTTCCAGCTGATCTTCTTAAAACATCCATTTCTGTACTTAAAATTCTTTTCATTTCCCTGGTAGGAATTTGCCAGACTTCAGCACCATATGTTAAAATGCTCTGAATTATGGTTTGATATATTTGTAATTTTCAATTTTTTGTAATATTTTTGCTCCACCAAACAGAGTTTAAAACATGTATTGTTTGTTTTGTTTGTGTGATTCTATTTTTAATTTCCACTATGTTATCGCCTGAATGGTCTAATTTTGTTCCTAAATAAGTGCATTCAATACTAGGTTTTAGTTCTTCTCCAATGTTGAAATTTATATTTTTCATTTCTTCTCCTATACACAGATATTTAGGTGATATTTTGTGCGGTGTGAGGGTTCAATATTTTCTCGAGGAACAAAGTGTTTGGATTGTGAAAAAACTTTAGAATGTAAAACTATATAGTACGTTTTAAAAGACTTTCGAATTGAAACTAGACTCTGCAGGTTCTTGAATTATATAAATGGTGCGCTATAAATGTAGTCAAAAGAAGATAAAGTTGCAAAAAAAAAAGTCATTAAGACCTAAAAAAAA
Organism: Diploptera punctata; assembly: GCA_030220185.1. Classification (NCBI taxonomy): domain Eukaryota; kingdom Metazoa; phylum Arthropoda; class Insecta; order Blattodea; family Blaberidae; genus Diploptera; species Diploptera punctata. The sequence continues at coordinate 614,928 of JASPKZ010003050.1, read as the reverse complement.
GAAAAAAGGGACCAATAAACCTAAAAACATCAAAGTCGAAAAAGAACGGATAAAATTCACCATTTTTTGCTTACAATAACCCAAAATGTATATATATATATATATATATATATATATATATATATATATATATATATAATTTCCGACGCTAATTATAGTTATTCCGCGATTATTGAGGCTTGCAAAAACGTTATTTTATGGTGTCAAAGTGTGGAATTAGCTCAGTGCTTAATAAAAAGGGAAAGGGTCGCTTGGGATTAATTCCAAAAGGGAAAAAACGGGCAAATCCACGACCTGCTACTACCTGCACCCCAGATGTAATCAGAAAGGTCAAGGTCCTTATCTCTGGTGGTAACCCTGCCACACAAAGGGTGATTGCGAACAGATTGGGAATATCCCTTAAAACTGTAAACATCATAATAAACAAAGATTTAAACATTGAGAAGCGCCACGAAAGCAGGGTTCATAAATTGTTGCCACGTCACATTGCCGAATGCCGCACCAATAGCAGGAAACTATGAAAAGCACCTGGCAGGAGAAAAATGAAAATTTTTGGTCACACTTGATGAAGCACATGTTTATCTAGAAGACTGCAACAAACCCCGGGTAATTTACTATAGAGAAAGGGGTGAAAAAAATTTCAAAAGTGGTATGCCGAATGCAGAGAAAGTTTCTCCAATGGATTTATGGTCATCGCGGGATATTGCTACTATGAAAAACTGACCATTCGTAGAGTAGCTAAAAAGGCCAAAATCAACTCCCAGTACTACCAGGAAGATGTTCTCACCCCAATTTACCCGTCTGAAATCCCAGCTCTCTATGGTACAGACAAAAACCAAGTCTGGGTGCACCAAGACAAGTCCTCCAGTCACACTTCGGGTTCAACCCTGACATTCCTGGAGAAATGGAAACTGGAATACATGCTATTCCATTCAGCAACATCCCAGTGAAGTCTCCTGATGCATCACCGATGGACTTTGTGTCTTTGGACTCTTCAAACGGGCACTGGGAAATAGGCGTCCTCGAACAATAGACGGTCTCTGGAAAGCATATAAAGAGAAGTGGGGACTTCTAGACGTGGCTGTGCTCGAAAGAGTCTTCTGCAGCGGAAACTCCGATGCCGAACCATAGCTCGAGTGAAGAGCCATCAATTAGAGCATGCTCGATGGTGGAGACACGGCTATCCTTATGGTAAAACTTAAAAATCATTTGTTATCAGAGATCAGAAACAACCCTCCGTATATATATATATATATATATATATATATATATATATATATTATTATTATGTTGGACCTCGTCGTCAGACATATAATAGAAAAATATATTTCAACTTCCGAGCCCTAAACATCACAATAAATGAGAAATTCGCGAACCATTTGAAATATCTTGGAGAGACGCAGTTTGTACAGCCTTGCACTACAGCTACAGGAAACAATCTCAAAAGCAAGAAAATTAAGTTACGGGTAAATTATTTGTACGCTCCTGGTAATGGAGTTCGCAAACGGGAATTTCATTGACGTTCGTTCCATTTACAAATACAGCACCTTAGGGCAAACATAAGAAACTAAAATGTTATATTGAAGATAATGTATTTAATAATGTAGTTCTATAACTCATATCACTGATATCGCAATTTAGGTCTGGGCACGAAAGGGCCTAACTCACTGGCACTATCGAGCCCGTAGGTTCATGGTCCTGAGGGCATCCAATCATCCACTGTACAATCATCTTCTCTCCAACCATAGTTAATGTTATTCTCCCACCTAATTCTTGGTCTACCGACTAGACATTATCCCTCTGGTTTTCCTACAAGAAGCTTCCACGCACCTCTTTCATTCCCCATTTGTGCCACATGTCCTGCTCATCTCAGTCTATGAGACTTAACTCTTCTTATTATATCTGGTTTCCCATAAAGACCATGTAGCTCATTGTTATGTAGTCTTCTCCATTCGTCTGACTGTTCATCTTTCTTTGGTCCAAAAATGCTCCTAAGAACTTTATTCTCAAACACTAGCAATATGTTCTCCTCCCTTAAAGTAAGAGTCCAAGTTTCGCATCTATATAATATAACTGGGAGACTAACAGTTTTATATATTTTCAGTTTAGCTTTGTTTTAAAAAAGTTGTGACAAAAAATATAAAACTATTATTCCCCAGTTATATTATATGGTTGCGAAACATGGACTCTTGTTTTAACCCTTAAATTGCCACTATTTTCTCATTTCAGTTATTTGAATCTTGCGAACCGCACTGAAAACATCATACATAATAATAATAATAATAATAATAATAATAATAATAATAATTATTATTATTATTATTATTGAGTATATTGTGCAATTCTACACACATTTAAGTAATTTCTACTCGTTCGTTTTATCCTGTTTCTTTAAATATATTAAATAAAATAAACTATTTGATGTATCCCACAGGATACATTGTCAATTTAAGGGTTAATGGAGGGACCGAGATTACAAGCATTTGAGAATAAATTTCGTAACAAAAAAATTGTGGACCAAAGAGAGATGTACAGACAGGCGAATGGAAAAGACTACATGACAGTGAACTACATGATCTTTATAGGAAACCTGATGGTATTAAGAATAGTTAAATCTCGTAGATTGCGATGGGTAGGGCATGTGGCATGAATGGGGAATTAAAGAGGGGTATGGGAGCTTATTTAAGAATGAGTTGGGAGAATAACGTTAACCATGGTTGGAAGGAAGTCGATTGTATAGTGGATGATTGGAAATCATTAGCTCAGGATTGGGACATTAGGAGAGCTTATGTTCGCGCGACCATGAACCTACGGGTTCGACAGTACCAGTGTGTGGGTGGGTGAGTTAGTTAGTTAGGAAATTTGAAAGTATCATTAATAGTTGACTAGAGGAAGTGGTGTTTAGGCGGGATTATTAAGTTTTGGCGAAAAATATATAATGTATAACAGAGACGTCCAAATTACGGCCCGGCATCAAAATTCTATCCGGCCCCTGTAGGCTTGTATCATTTAAATAAATTAATATATGCTAATGGTAGACATAATATATTATAATATTATGTCTCTCAGTACCGGTAATGGAACAAGATCTTCTGAATTGTGTTATAACGACATAACAAGAAAAGTAACAAATTAACACTCGATAATAATAATAATAATAATAATAATAATAATAATAATAATAATAATAATAATAATAATAATAATAAAGTGTAAAGTGTTCCCACAACAGACCCGGAGGCCCTTGGGGTAGTAGGAGGTTAAGGCTCCCACTTTTTCTAGACAATCGGCACTTCATGTCAGCCGGGTTGTCAGCCCTGCGAGACGGCCCCAGAACATGCGTCTGGTACTCATTTCCGTTAGAGGCTGAGTCGACCCCAGGGCCATAGTGCCGCCAGAGGGTTTGGGTCAGTTTAAAAATCCTGACCCCAACGGGACTTGAACCCTCGACCCTCCGGCTTGTAGCTCAGTGCCTTAACCACTACGCTACGGCGTGCCCCCAATAATAATAATAATAATAATAATAATAATAATAATAATAATAATAATAGTAATGTACCAGTTTAAATAACAGAAACAATCCTGAAATAGAATTATTACTAATATTACTTATTTATTTATTTATCAGGTTTCTCAATATTTCACATCTTCCTGCGTCCAATTAATGTACTGTCATTCTCCACATCTGTCATCCTAATCTCCATCGTCCAATCCTTTTCCTTCATGTGCACTAAACACCATCATTCGACGTTATTTTCGGTCGTCCTATTCTTCTACAAGTGGCACCCATTCTAGAATTCTTCTTGGGAATCAATCTTCTGTCATTGTTTTTACATGACCATACCATTGTAATTGTTTGTTTTTTATAAAATCCACAATTCAAGTTTGAACATGCATCATTTGTTTAATTTTACCACTTCTTATTTTATCTCGTCTTCTTCTTACTTACTTACTCACTGGCACTATCGAACCCGTAGGTTCATGGCCGCGCGGACATAAGCTCTCCATACATCCCTATCCTGAGCTAATTCTTTCCAATCATTCCCCGTATAATCTACTTCCCTCAAATCATAGTTCATATTATTCTCCCACCTCATTCTTGGTCTACCAACTGGGCGTTTTCCCTCTTGCTTTCCTACAAGAAGCTTCCATGCAAGTCTTTCATTCCCCATACGTGCAACATGTCCTGCCCATCGCAGTCTACGAGACTTGACTGTTCTTATTATATCTGGCTTTCTATAAAGACCATGTAGTTCATTGTTATGGAGTCTCCTCCATTCACCTGTCTGTTCGTCTCTCTTTGGTCCAAAAATTTTCCTAAGTACTTTATTCTCAAATACCTGTAATCTCCTTTCCTCCCTTAAAGTAAGAGTCCATGTTTCGCACCATATAATATAACTGGTAGAATAATAGTTTTATATATTTTCAGTTTAACGTTTTTTGAAAGGAGTTGGGACATCAAGAGTCTCTGCAATGCATAATAACACGCATTTCCAGAATTGAGCCTATGTTTAATTTCTTTGTGCATCTCATTCCTATTTGTGATAATAATAATAATAATAATAATAATAATAATAATAATAATAATTCACAACAGCAGCAGCCTATGGTCCGCGCCATCTTGATGTTTCATTCATTTGGCTCGCGACTCTGATACGAGTATATACTGTAAACAATAAGCAGTCATCTGTACTAGAATCCCCGAATTCTTGATAATGACCCGACGTTCCAAGAGCTATTGTGTATAGTGATGGTCTTTATGTTACATGCAAAGGAAGGGTCAGTACGAAGATAACAGACTGCTGATAAGTAACAAGTTCCCCTCGTCTCATGCACAGTGTTTCCGCATGACTCATTGCACAAACAAAAAATGCGTCAATGCATCCCCTATTCAACAACCAGCGTGCTGCTTCAAGAGGTAGTGTTTCAAAGATACCAGCTTCAACTACCTAACTCACTGGCTCTATCGAACCCATAGATTCAAGGCTGCGCGGACATAAGCTTTCCATATGTCCCTATCCTGAGCTGATGTTTTCCAATCATAAAAAAAAGTAAAGTGATCCCACAACAGGCCTCAGGAGGCCGTTGGGGTAGTAGGAGGTTAAGGTTACCACTTTTTCTAGACAATCGACACTTTTTGTCAGCCGGGTTGTCAACCCTGCGTGACGGCCGCCTTTACCCCCAGAACAAGCGTCTGGTACTCATTTCCGTTAGAGGCTGAGTCGACCCCAGGGCCATAGTGCCGCCAGAGGGTTTGGGTCAGTTTAAAAATCCTGACCCCAACGGGACTTGAACCCTCGACCCTCCGGCTTGCAGCTCAGTGCCTTAACCACTACGCTACGGCGTGCCCCCAGTTTTCCAATCATACCCTGTATAATCTACTTCCCTCAAATCAGGGATAATGTTATTCTCCCACCTCAGTCTTGATTTACCAACTGGACGTTTTCCCTCTGGTTTTCCTACCAGAAGCTTCCATGCACATATTTCATCCCCCATACGTGTCACATGTCTTCTCATCGCAGCCTACGAGATTTAACTGTTCTTATTATATCTGGTTTCCTATATATTACATATCGTTTAACGCACTATTATACATTTGTTTCTCCATTCACCTGTCTGTTCATATCTTTTTGGGCCCAAAAATTTTCCTAAGAACTTTATTCTAAACACTCTTTATCTTTTTTCCTCCCTTAAAGTAAGAGGCCGTGTTTCGCATCCATATAATATAACTGGAGAATAAACGTTTTATATATTTTCAGTTAAACGTTTTTTGAAAGGAGTTGGGACGACAAGATCCCTGTAAGGGATAATATCATGCATTTCCATGAGCCTATGTTTAATTTCTTTATGCATCTCATTCCTATTTGTAATTATTGTTCCTAGATACTTGAAATCAACCACTTCTTCAAAATTTCCTTCATTTGTCGTTAGTTGTCCATTTTCATTATATAACGCATTTATATGTGTGAACATATATTTAGTTTCATTGATGTTTACTTCCAGTCCCAATTTCTTAGTGTTATTCAATAAAGTGTGTGTTGGCCCTTAGTATCTACTCGTTATCACTCAATAATACTATAGCATCAGCATAAACTGGCAGCCTATTAATAATCTGAATTTATTCCTCGTTTTTTTTTAGTATAGACAATATTATTATTAGTGGAATGCAGGCTTTCACGGCCGGTAATCATGGTAGTAAAAGATTCCGGGCTATGTGGCCGTGGTCTATAACTGGCGTTTCTTCCAGACGTTTCTCCCTCAACTGCGGAGGGCATCTTCAGTGGCGAGCGCTAGAAGCTGTTGTTTCCCTGTCGTAGACATTCGCAGTCGAGTCTACGACAGGGAAACAACAGCTTCTAGCGCTCGCCACTGAAGATGCCCTCCGCAGTTGAGGGAGAAACGTCTGGAAGAAACGCCAGTTATAGACCACGGCCACATAGCCCGGACGTTTCTCCCTCAACTGCGGAGGGCATCTTCAGTGGCGAGCGCTAGAAGCTGTTGTTTCCCTGTCGTAGACATTCGCAGTCGAGTCTACGACAGGGAAACAACAGCTTCTAGCGCTCGCCACTGAAGATGCCCTCCGCAGTTGAGGGAGAAACGTCTGGAAGAAACGCCAGTTATAGACCACGGCCACATAGCCCGGAATCTTTTACTACCAATATTATTATTGTTGGTTGGAATTTAATTACTAGTGCAGGATACCTCTATAGTCACTATCCATTTAAATGAAAACAGTACTTTTTTTTTTCTTTGCATACACTGTTATGCTTATGCAACATGATTAGCATGGAAGAACGGGTTGACATTGTTAGTGAACGTGTACGCGGATTGTCATATGAATACGACAGAGTTGAATTTACCCGTAAATTCCATAAACCAGCCCCAACAAAGGCACACATTCGTATACTTGTAAACAAATTTAAGCGTACCGGCTGTGTGTGTGATGACTAGAGCGAGGAATTTTATGAGATTTCATGTTTTAAACTATTTGTCAAGAGCGCTGAGGACATCAAACTATTGAATATAGCATGATACAAGTATGCTGCCATAACATTGTGTGATGTTGAGCATAATTTGTCATCGTGCAAAACAATTCTGACCGACAGGCCTTATAGTTTACTATCAGAAAATATAGAAAAAAACTTCTGTGTATTACAAACAGAATTGACAATTGTATTGTTCAAAACACAATTAGACTAAGATTATGGACACTATGTTAGACCCATTTTATGAAAAAATGTTAAAATAATTCTTAACTACATTTCACCATGTTTGAAGTTCAATATTAAATGTAACTTTAATTGCAAAGACAGTTCTGAAACAATCCCTGGAATCCATTATGGACTAATAACTTTTAACATCTTGTTTCTCCAAATGTGACATCTGGAATGGTTTATTTGTATTTTAAATCGTCCAATTTAATGTTATTGTTACACTTGCATCTCCAGGAATTTTACACTTGCATCTCCAGGAATTTAATATCTTTATGCAATGTAAAAACAGCAAAAATCCAAACTATACCTGCTCTAAACTTTGTTAGTGTTGTATTTCATGGAAACCTGTTTGTTTTGGTTACAATGCTTTGTTTATTGTATATGTTTGAATTTCATAATTAAATATCATTCAGTACATTAATTTATTGTATTATATATATATATATATATATATATATAACCTCTCAGTTTTTATTTATGAAAGTAAAGTGATTCCACTACAGTCTTGGGAGGCCTTTGGGGTAGTGGTATGTTGAAACTCCCATCTTTCTAGACAATAGACACGAAATGTCTGCCGGGTTGTCGGATCTGCCTTATGGCCGCATTTGTGCCCAGAACATGCATCTAGTACTCACTTCCATTAGGATCTGAGACCCCAGGTCCACAATGCCACCAAAAGGTCATGACTTTCCTGTTTGCACCACCTTTCCTTATACACCTACATTATGGCGTGATCCATTAAAATTGTTTCAGATCATGAATATGATATTTTATATTGGGTTAGAATTAATGAAAAAGATAATTAAAATCAAAATACAGTGAATATCTTGATTTCTTTAGCTATAAATAAGTTCTGTTTGTCTCATTTACGTGCTGGTATGTACACTTAGAAGTTATAGTGGGCCTATGTATATAAATATATGTAAAAAGTTTAGAAAATAGTAGCTTCATAATATTTTTGCGTCATAATTTTCATATTTTTCATATTTTGTCTTTACGATTTAATATTTTCGTATAATTTTCTTCATATGATTCCTCGCTCTAGTGATGACGATGTGAGACACGTCATGGACGACCCACGTATCAGCAGTAACAGTATAAGAGGTTTAAAATGGCCAGTGGTAACCCGAACACATCAATTCGACGCTTCACTCAACAAAAAACGTCCTTATCACGTCTGCTTGATTTACGGAATCGAATCACAGAAGCAGCAGGCTTTATCACGGTTTAAATGTTAAGGTCTACATTTCGTCTCATAGCTAAAAGACGGGTATGTGTTTTCACCTAGATGGCGGTCTTGTTTGAAGGGAAGTAGAATATGTGTAAAACTTCACAACGACATTCATGTTTTAATCATTGTCTTCATTGAAATGGATAGTGACTTTAGAGACACCCTATATTAGAAAATGCGCCCAGTAAAGGGTATGTAACCGTCTCTCTAGGATATTCACACACAAAAGGCGGCTCCGTGGCGCAAGAGATTAGGATTAGACGCTCGCCTCTCACCACTGGATTCCCAAGATCGAGTGTCTGTTGCACAATGTGGGTTTCCTGGTGGACAAAACGAAGCTTGGGCAGGTTTTTCTCGGAGGTTTCTCCCGTTTTCCCCTGCCACAATTTCATTCCACCATTTCTCCATACTTATCTCATTCATTGCGTTCATCTGCACCGTGGTGGTGCGTCAGGCGTGGTCGGCCGGCATCCTTGTCATTCACAAACCTCTATATAGGGGGCCGGCATCTCATCTCATCCCTCGACCCGATTCTGAGTTGGACACGAGTTGAGGATATATTTTAATCACGAAACAACTTTTTTCACGGAAGGAGAAAAAATATTGGACGCTCACACAGAAGATTGTCTGAACAATTTTAACAATTCTAGCTTTCATGAAACCGGAACGAGCCAACAGGCTTAATCCCTGGATGATGATGAACTTTTTTCTGAGGATGGAAGCGGTTCCGAAAGGCATACAGTATTTTAACCCATAAATTGGCGAAACAATAATTTCTCATGCCAGTTATTCAAATGTTTCGGACCGCAAAGAAAACAAAATCATGTAAAACTCTAAGTTGTTATTGTAAGCTACATTATTACGTAATTTGACACAGACTTAAGTAATTTATAATAATTTGTTTTTTATTGATTTATAAATAAAATAAAATAAATCAATGTATCTTACATTGTGAAGTTAAGGGTTAAAAAGATCTAACAGTTGAGGAAACAAAATCTTATGAGGTATCCAATTTTATAATTTTTTTATAATTTTTATATTATGTAAATAATCCGGTGGACTAGTTGTTATGCTTCTTGCGTCTGGTCCTGAGGGTCGCAGGTTCAAACCCGGCCGGGGTCGATGGATTTTTAGGGTGGAAAAATCCAAGGAGCAAGTCCTCCGGGAGGGACTTCAAACCGTGGGTCCCGAGTCTGAAGATTTTCAGGCTCGTAAAAGATCCTTAAGCCTGAATGAAAAGGTCTCTAAGCAAAATTTAAGGAATATTCCCGTCATAGTACTACCTTGGTTTCCTAGATGTCAGTATGAGGCGGAAGGCTGACCACGGACCACTCAAATGACATCTATACGAAAACAAGTGTAACTAAATTAGTATGGTTCAAATTCTTCCCTGTAGGGGGAGAGTGCCTAAATCTCTGTTAACGGAAACACGGGCTTACAAGAATAATATGTAAGTGTGAGTATGAAAACTTACCTTGGCTACATACTGAGGAGCGATGTCTGCGAGCCCTCTCGACCTGCGGGCCCCGGATGTTGGCTGTTCCATTGGCATGCTGGGCTGCCGGGTCGCCCAGACCCTGCCAACAGCTAGAACAAACACAAAACATCACATTGCTGGCTTCAGAAGAAGAAAAAACACAAATTGTATTATGTAATTTCATTAGAGTGAAAGAAATCAGCAGTCGTAATCTTTGATCCATGGATCATTACTTTCAGTCATCTCAGATTAAACCGTATATATGTGATTGCTGCAACTGCATGAGTCAATCTAATCAGAACCAAGTCTCTGCACACAATGAACCCTATCAATCAGAACGACTTCCAATCTTCTTTAGAATCAACAAAAAATTAGCACGGAATTAGTGTGGAAAAAAGTTCCAACTGGAGTGTCAAACACAAGATGAATGAAAAGTGAAATGCACTGAAAATGAAAATAAAAACTCCATTCTGCGACAGTCCAAGAAGGCACTTGGCTACCAGCTGACTTCTGGTCTCACATCCACATATATTATTAATTACAGATGCAGACGATCATCCAGCCAGTGTAAAGGTGACATGTAATCAGCATGACGGGTCCCCCAGCCATTTTCTCCACGTGGAGCCGCTATTTATTGTACAGTAAAAACCCCTTATTTGCGGGGATTCCATTCCATAGTAATTCTGCCCGAGGTCAGGTCCTTCACTGCAATCATAACATTTTCATGCTATGCTTTGCAGCTTTACTAGAGAATTATAGGTGTGCTAGCTTCCGGTTGCTTTCCACAACGGTGAAGGATGATGATGATGATAGCCGATAATTTTCGGGGACCGTTGGGCCCTAAGCTTCCTGACATTTGTCTTACAGGTGAGGAAAATCCCCAGAAAAAAAAACCTCACCCAGGAGCCTGTCCCAACCGGGAATCGAACCCGGGCCCGCTGCATGACAAGGCAGCACACTATCTCGAGACCACAGCGGTGGACTCGCAAGGGATATGTTCCATAAACATGCCGCGATTACACCGTGAATATGGAATGATAATTTGTACGAGGATACATTCCATCGTTCCACAATAAAATAAAAATTATCAACAGTAATCTAACAAGAGGTTGTGTTTTTCTGAAAAAATCACGAGCGACAAAGTCGAAAGTGATTTTGTCTAATGTAAAAACTCAACCTCGCGTTGGATTTTGAGTGACTATTTAGCGAATAATAATAATTCAATGGCGCGACAAGCCTAGAAGGTCATTAACCTACCAACCGGCTGCTGGCCTCACATCCACATGTGTTAATCGGTAATCACAGAGGTAGATGATCATCTAGCAAGTGTAGCGAATAGTCTTAATACAACACTAGAATCTCTAAATAATTATAACGATTAATATTTACTAATTGTGAGGTTATGTATTCCGATCTTACTTCCGGGCGATTTATAAGCCAGTTGTATAGTTATAAATAGCATATCTGTACTATTAAATATCTTTGGGCTTGGCACAAATCAATAAGATGATTGTGTTAAATATATATCCATTAAACGATAAAATCAAAGGATATAGAGAAAAATGGTTTAGACATGTAGAAAGAACGAATGTAACAAGATTACCAAAAACAGCATTTAACTACTAGCCAAGAAGTTCAAGGAATGTACGAAGGCCAATGAAAAAATGGACAGAACAACTGTGAGGCGGAACAGGCATTTTGCCTAGCCCGTGAAGTGAAGAAGAAGATTGTATGAGAAATAACTATGAACAATAATGCAGATTCATAATACAACTTTTATTTCCCCCCCCCTTTATTTAGACCAGGCTCTTAACTTGTGGTATAAAAAATGTTCTGAAATGGGTATTCCTATAGGAGGAAAAGTACTGCATTCATTGTTGTTTGCAGATGATCAAATAACGTTTGCAGGGGATGAAGATGATATGAAATATATGATAAATAAACTAATGGAAGAATATAAAAAATTGGGACTGAATATAAATTTACAGAAAACAGAATATATGTGTTTGGCAAAGGATGTGGATAACCTCATAATTGAAACAGGGAAAATAAAAAAGTGTGAATTTTTTAAAATATCTTGGGTCAATAATTACAAGTTTAGGTACCTGTGAGAGAGATGTGTAGACTAAAATTGCAATGGCAAAAAATGCAACTAAGACATTACATGGAATAATTTGGAATAAAAATATTATAAAGGAAACTAAAATGAAAATGTATAAGAGCATAATACAGAATATTTTGTCATATGGAAGTGAAACTTGATCTTTGACGGAATTACAAAAGAATAAAATAAGAACAGTTGAATTTGATTATTTTAGAAGAAGCCTCCAAAAAACAAGACAGGATAAAATAAGAAATGAATTCCTTTGGAGAGAAATGAATGTCACCACATCTGTTGTTAAGAGGATTGAAAATCAAACGCTTAAACGGTATGTCCATGTACAAAGAATGGAAAATGAAAGATGGCCAAAAAATATATACCAATGGCCACCCCCCTGGAAGAAATAAACGTGGCAGACCTAGATGGAAATAGAAAACCTACGTCAGAACTATAATGGATGATAGGAATTTGGAAGAGGGAGATTGGAATGATAGAGATAAATGGAAACTGAAGACGGCAAATCTAAAAGTGGGGGAAAGCCGAAGAAGAAGAAGAATATTTTTTTAGAGCAACAGAACTAACTTTTTTAAAAAATTTTTTGAAGTTGTTTTCTTTTGCCATTTCTTGCTTTACCATATTGATCATTGTTCAATCGATATCCTTGTCAAAGAAGTTAATTTGCGGAGATATCTCTCATTACGAACAGGAAGAGGCACGATTATCGGTCTATGAGTTAATAGTCAAAATAAAATCAATTTAATGAGAGATTTTGAACAATTTCTATTAATTATTATTGTGAGGCTTAGACAAGAGCCTAATTTTTTTTCTTTCCTATTTTGCCGCTTTTAAAAGGTATTTTCATTCAGATTGATACTCATCTGTGGCATTAACAATTTGCTTTTAAAAATATGACTTCTTTCCATAGACGGATCAATTTTCATGAAGAAATCACAAAGCTTATTTGCCATTTGTAATCTTTCATTCAGGTTTTTCAAGTTAAAGGTCAGTTTTTCAGTACTCGTAGAAGCTTCTTCTGCGGAACTAAGTTTTTACTCTTTTACTCAACATTATAAATTGGGATCAAAGCAGCAGAGACACATGTTATTCAATCAAAATTTATTGCAACGAATGACACGCTGAAACAATAAAACACCGATTGTGGGGAGGGAAGCATTTATCAAAAGACACATGAAAAACGGCGGCTGCTTTTACAACGAACTTTAGGCTTAGAGACGATAAGATTTGTTTTACTTTTTGATATTTATTTGTCCATTTGGTTTGAATCACTCTTTGTAAAAACCGCCTTGGTACGTGCCTACAGTAAAAAAAAAAAAAAAAAAGTTGGCGATGCGTTAATAAAGAATACTGACCCTTTTAACTATACCGACTGGATCATGGAATAAAGAAATTTTTAGTCGCGAATACAGGAACTGTGTCGCAATTTTTTAACCCGCGAATAACGGAACCGTGGATAAGGAGCTTTTATTGTAGCTACCCAAATGTCTCACGATGCTGGGTGGGCACCGGTCCAATAATAGCCGAAATTTCATGAGAAAATTTCTTCCCCCATGGAGACCCGAACCAGCGCAAGTTCCGTAGCTCTGCGCCAATGCATCTTGCCTTAACACTCGGCTACGGCGAGGGACGTGCAGTGAAAATATTTGTGAAAAATAATAATCAGAACCGTTGTAGTTACGAGATAGTGTGCCGCCACGTCACGCAGCGGGCCCCAGTTCGATCCTTGGTCGAGACAAGTTTCCTGGCTGATATTTTTTCGAGGGTTTTCCTCACCCGTAAGACAAATGTCAGGAAACTTTAAGGCCAAAATGGTTCCCGAACACCATGTACGCCTACCCACCATTATCATAAGTAATGTCAGGAGTGATTTCCAAATCATCGATAAATTCACGAATCCCGAAGTGACGAGTGAATTTATCTAGACGATTTGGATATCAAGAGTGGCATTTGTTAGGACTATTTAACGAATAAAATTAAGCTGTTTACTCAAAAATCATTATTTAAATATAGTTACCGGTATTTTAAAAAATATATTTAATGTAAACGGCAAATCAGAAATGTTTGGTTATATTTCATTTGTTCATTCACTGCAACTATCTCACATTATTTATTGCCAAATAGGATCGCAATATTGTAAGATTGCACCCTAGTTGAAAAAAAAAAGAAACACATCAAACTGTATATTATAATCAATGCATTATAGGGTTTTTTACTAAACAACTCAGTAAAATCATTGTTTAAAACACAATTATTGAACACACAATCATCAAATGTGTAGTTCGAAGGAATCTGGTCATTATTTGCTATATTCATTCTATTTGTTGGAGAGTCAAGTCACTGCAAAAAAATGTTCTGACCTATTCAGAATATTAATAAATAAAAGTTTTAAAAAACTGAAACAACACGCTTTATTAGAAAAACGAACTAAAAAATGAAAAATAATTTTAATTTCCAACACGCTTGGAATAAAATTGAAGTGGTCAACAAAAAAATCATCTCCAACACATATAGAATAAAATTAGAGTTATCAACAAAAAGAAAATAATTTTACCATCAAAAGCGTGGGGTGCTTTTTATGATTTTTACATTTTCTTCTTAGAGACTTTACTTTCACCAATATCTGTTTATTATCAAATATATTAATTGATATAGAGCACCCCGCTACTATTTATTTTTTAGTTTTAATGTATTACAGAATAAGATAAAAATGTAAATATCTTTAAATTCGATATTATTGTAGTATGAGCAAAAAGTAATACTCTTCTAAAAAAAATTCTCCCAGCCGGGTTTGAACCAGCGACCTATGGATTACTGAAATTATATACCACTACAGTTCACCGCTCTATCAACTGAGCTCTTACAACGATTGACTAAAAAGTCGACAAGTCCGCAACCGATTATACCAGTTTTCATTTTTTTTTCTGATGATTCTGGCCATGATTTTAGAAACAAAATATGAAATTATTGTATTGTCGCGGGTCCTTTACAAGTATACAAAGTTTCAAGTCGATCCAATGATTTTAAGTGGGTGAAAATCGCGTTGAAATATTCCGTCACATAGATAGATACAGGTCAAGCTAATATAAAGCGTGTAGAAAGGAGGAGCTTTCTTTTTCATAAAAGCAGGAGGTGATTAAGAGAATTCGATTAAGAACGGTGTCATTAGTTATAAAACAAAATTCATTGAAACGTAATTGGTCATTAACTCTCATTTGGGACGTGGGTTAAATAGTCATAACTCATAAGTATATACGGTGTTTTTGTTACATATTTCGTAGAGCATATAAATCCGGCCTCTAGTTATGTGGCTAGAAATCGGATGATCAACGGCAGACAAACACAGCCACACGAGGAGTACAAATAAAAAGAATCAAAAGGAAATAAATTACATTGTTTGGTGTGGATCATCGAGCAACAGTTCCATTACAGTTCAAAGATATAATAGAGGTATAACAAATTATTTACACGGAAGGTTAAGACAGTGAAAACAGCTGTGATAAATGGCTGTGTTGAATGCGGGAGAGACTTACGTATTCGACCTAAATTTTTACAAAATTGAACCTATCGTTATCAACGATTTTACATGCAATAAAAATGGTTTAGAGATAAAGTTCAGGATATAGCGTGTGAGAAATGGTCTAGACGGACTTAAATCACACACACACACACACAGAACACCATAAATATATTTTATCTACACATAAAATTATAATAGTAACTTAGCCCCTAGCATGTGTATGAGTAAAATTCAATAATAATAACAATAATAATAATAATAATAATAATAATAATTTTATTATATTATTATTTTATTTTTAAACTGATAATACATAAAATTGTTATTCTCCCAGTTATATGAACGCAAAACATGGACTCTTACTATATGGAAAGAAAGAAGATTACGAGTATTTGAGAATAAAGTTCTTAGGAAAATGTTTGTACCAATGAGAAATGAATAGACAGGTGAATGGAGAAAACTACATAATAGCTACATGGTATGTATAGGAAGCCAGATATAATAAGAACAGTTTAAGTCTTATAGACTGCGCTGGGCAGAACATATGGCACGAATGGGGAATGAAATAGGTGCATGGAAGCTTCTTGTAGGAAAACCAGAGGGAAAACGCCTAGTTGGTAGACCAAGAATGAGGTAGGAAAATGGCATTATCCATGATCCGAGGAAGTAGAATATGCAGGGGATAATTGGGAAACATTAGCTAAGGTTAGGGATGTATGGAGAGCTTATGTCCGCGCGGCTATGAATCTGGTTTGATAGAGCCAGTGAGTTTGTTAATAATGATAATAATAATAATAATTATTATTATTATTATTTAAACTGGCAGAGTTAAGGCATAAGGCCTTATCTTCCATTCAATGAGTATAGAAAGATATACAATGCATTGTTAATCAACTTGTAGACGATCTATAATTTTGATTGTGATATAATGCCACTCACTGCACTATTATGTGTTTCAGGTTCCCCGCTGGGGGATAGATACCGTTAATGTGGTCCATATTCAATTTTAACGCACCACTTCGGCAGACCACTTTACGTAGAAGATGTATTCTGATATTGTTACAGAGAGGAGTGTTTAGGATGAGTGTACGTTTATATTTATTTAGTGTATTTTTATGAGGCATTATGAAGAGAAGGGAGAAAGTGAAAACCGGTGCCGGCACGTAGCCCACTCCAAAGGAAAAGTTGATTAAATATATTAATGTTAATATTAATGATAATAATAATAATAATAATAATATTGTTAATAATAATAATATTATTATTACTATAATTATTATTTTCATTATTGTTATTATTATCAATAATGTTATATCATCATTGCAGTTAGTCTTGTTATCACTCTTAATATTATCATTAATGTTATTATTACTATTATTATCCTTATCACTAACAGTAATTAATATTGTTGTTTTATGATTATTACTACCATTATTATTATTATTATTATTATTATCATTATTATTATTATTATTATTATTATTATTATTATTATTATTAAGTCCACCGCTGTGGTATCGAGGTAGCGTGCTGCCTTGTCACGCAGCGGGCGAGGGTTCGATCCCCCGGTCGGGACAGTTTTTCTGGGTGAGATTTTTATCGGGGTTTTTCCTCACCTGTAAAAAAAAGTCAGGAAAACTTTAAAGGCCCAAACGGTCCCCGAAATCATATGGCCATCATCATCATCCTTCACCGGTGTGGAAAGCAACGGGAAGCTACCACACCTACAATTCCCTGGTAAAGCTGCAAGCTAGCATGAAAAACTGCAGTGAAGGACCTCCCTTCGGGCAGAATTACTATGGATGGGATATTATTACTTACTTACTCACTGGCACTATCGAACCCGTAGGTTCATGGCCGCGCGGACATAAGCTCTCCATACATCCCTATCCTCAGCTAATGCTTTCCAATCATTCCCTGTATAATCTATTTCCCTCAAATCATAGTTAATGTTATTCTCCCACCTCATTCTTGGTCTACCAACTGGGCGTTTTCCCTCTGGCTTTCCTTCAAGAAGCTTCCATGCAAGTCTTTCATTCCCCATACCTGCAACATGTCCTGCCTATCGCAGTCTATGATACTTAACTGTTCTTATTATATCTGGCTTCCTATAAAGACCATGTAGTTCATTCTTCTCCATTCACCTGTCTGTTCATCTCTCTTTGGTCCAAAAATGTTCCTAAGTACTTTATTCTCAAATACTTGTAATCTCCTTTCCTCCCTTAAAGTAAGAGTCCATGTTTCGCACCCTTATAATATAACTGGTAGAATAATAGTTTTATATATTTTCAGTTTAACGTTTTTTGAAAGGAGTTGGGACATCAAGAGTCTCTGCAATGCATAACAGCACGCATTTCCGAATTGAGCCTATGTTTAATTTCTTTGTGCATCTCATTCCTATTTGTGATTATTGTTCCTAGGTATTTGAATTCAGCCACTTCCTCAAAATTTCCCTCATTTGTCATTAGCTGTCCATTTCCATTATATACTGAATTTCTACGTGTGACCATACATTTAGTTTTATTGATATTTACTTCCAGTCTAATTTCTTAGTGTTACTCAATAGTGTGTGCGTGTTGTCCTTTAGTATCTCCTCACTATCGGCCAATAATACTACATCATCAGCATAAACTAACAGCTTATTAATACCATTGAGTTGTAAGCCTTCCTCATTCTCTAAAGATTTAATGTCATGCTCTAGTACAAAATTATATAGTAGAGGAGATAATGCATCTCCTGGCTTCAACCCATTCTGGATTTCAAAAGTGTCCGAAAACTGTTTGCCTACACGCACCCTATTATTATTATTATTATTATTATTATTATTATTATTATTATTATTATTATTATTAACATTATTACTATTATGTCCATCGCTGTGGTCTCGAGGTAGCGTGTTGCCTTGTTATGCAGCGGGTCCGGGTTCGATTCCCAGTCGGGACAAGTTTCCTGAGTGAGATTTTTTCGGGGTTTTTCCTTACCTGTGAGACAAATGTCAGGAAGCTTTGAGGCCCAAACGGTCCCCGAACATCACATGGCCATCATCATCATCATCATCATCATCCCGGGTGTGGAAAGCAACGGGAAGCTACCATATCTATAATTCCCTAGTAAAGCTTCAAAGCATGGAATAAAAATGCAATGATTGCAGTGAAAGACCTGCCCTCAGGCAGAATTAGCAGAATATAATTATCATTATTACTACCATTATCATCATTATTACTATAATTATTATCAATATTGTTATTATCATTATAATTATTTCTGCATCAAGTATTCTATGGTCCCTAATGCGGGAGTAATCATTCAGAGAACTACATGGTTTATCTGCATTATCTGATATCGAACCGCAGACCCTCTGGAGGTTGACTAAGCGAAACTCCCATTGATACAACCTGACATTCAGTATATCCAGTCACCTGTGAGACGTAGGGATTAATCACCCTACCCTCACACCAACAACAGATAACAGATTTAATTTTCATTTCCGACTGTCCTTTGTCTTGCATTTATAAGCACAAGTTTTGGTATGAATTGATTTTCACAGATTGCAGAGATCAAAAGGAAAGCAGCCATTTGTTTCTATAATCCATGAACAATAATTATTATTCTTTGTTTTAATAATTTCCGAGAAAAAGTAACTTTATCGAAACAATTATACAATTTGTGAGAAATAAACAATTACAATGGATTGGACACGTGAAGAGGATGAATGAAGACAGAGTGACAATTGTTCTAGATTACAAGTATTTAAGAATAAAGTACTTAGGAAAATTTTTGGACCAAAGAGAGATGAACAGACAGGTGAATGGAGAAGACTACATAACAATCAACTATATGGTCTTTATAGGAAGCCAGATATAATAAGAACAGTTAAGTCTCGTAGACTGCGATGGGCACGGCATGTTGTACGTATGGGGAATGAAAGACTTGCATGGATGCTTCTTGTAGGAAAGCCAGAAGGAAAACGCCCAGTTGGTAGACCAAGAATGAGGTGGGAGAATAACATTAACTATGATTTGAGGGAAGTAGATTATACAGGGAAAGATTTGAAAACATTAACTCAGGATAGGGATATATGGAGAGCTTATGTCCGCGCGGCCATGAATCTACGGGTTCGATAGTGTCAGTGAGTAAGTAAGTAACTGACAGTTGTTCGTAAGAGTTAGGAGTGGTTTCCAAATCGAAGGAAAAGAAGAGGGTGACTAAGAAGACATGGATAGAGGGAATTGTGAATTTGATGAAGGACAGGAGACTATAGATTGCCGACTGGAAGGATAGAGATGAATGGAGGAAGAGAATCTAAACTTAATATTGGGCACAGGAAGATGAGTATACATTTAAAACCTGTTAAATAAATATTTTAATAAATAACGTAGTACTTACCGATATATTATTAATGGAAGTGCATTATATGCCCCTATAGGTGAAAGCCATCAATATCAATAAAAATAAATACTGTATACATCCACACGTAGATATAATATATCAATACATCCTTATCCTGAGGAAATGTTTTTCAATCATACGCAGCATATTTTATCTCCCACAAATCATGGTTAATGTTATTCTCCCACCTCATTCTCGGCCAACCTTCTGGGCACCATCTCTCTGATTTTCCTACAAGTAGTTTCCATACTCCTCTTTCATTCCCCATAAGTGCCACATGTCATGTCCATCAGAGTCTACCAGATTTAACTGTTCTTGTAATATCTGATTTCCTATAAAGATTATGTAGCTCAGTGTTATGGAGTCTTCTCCATTCGTTCATCTCTTTGAGTCGAGAAACAATTCCTAAGAACTTTATTCTCAAATACTCTTAATCTTTTCTCCTCCCTTAAAGTAAGTGTCCATGTTTTCATATCCATATAATAGAATTTGGAGTATAACAGTTTTATATACTTTCATTTTAATGTTTTTTAGAGAAATTGGGACAAGAGCCCCTGTAATGCACAATAGCATGCATTTCCAGATTTGAGCTTGTGTTTAATTTTTTGGCCACCTCATATCTGTTTGTAATTACTGCTCCTTGAAATTTCTATTCAGCCACATCTTTAAAAGTTTCCTTATTTTTCATTAACTGTCCATTTCCATTACATAATATATTTTAATGTGCAACTATATAGTTTTATTATTGCTTACTTCCAGCTCCAATTTCTTAGCGTTATTGAAAAGATTCAGGATAGGGATGTATGGAGAGCTTATGTCCGCGCGGCCATAAACCTACGGGTTCGATAGTGCCAGTGAGTAAGTAAGTAAGTACTGAATAGATTGTACCTGTCGGCCTTAGTATATCCTCCCTATCGCCTAATAATAATAATAATAATTATTATTATTATTAGTAGTAGTAGTAGTAGTAGTAGTGGTAGTAGTAGTAGTAGTAGTAGTAATAATAATAGTAGTAGTAGTATTATCTGAGATTAATAGACTACGACAACGTTTAACCGATCACTATGAAAATGCATACCATTTTTTATAGAGAGAGTTTTATGCTATTATGTTCTAAAATCATTAGGGTTCAGCTGAAACGAAAAATTTAAAAATCCTTCCGGTGGTAGATTATTTTTTATCGCATCGCATCGAAATTTAGTATATCCTATTAAAATACACCTAGGTAGGCATTGTCCAAAAATCGGCGAAATCCGGCAGTTAGAAATGGGGATTTATCTGAAATTCGACATTAAAAATTGCTCTAGCAACCGCCATGTTTGGTTTGTCGAAGTATATACCAGATAATTTAATTAAACCTTAATATTAATTTATTTAGTAGTAGCATCGCACGCTAGATATTAGATAGTATAAATTAACATATAAAATTATTTTTTTATTATTGATTTCGTACATCTCATTGATGGATAAATCATATTTGAAGAGAAAAATTACAATGTATATAGAGAAAGATTTGCGTTTAGATCGGTACTTGCTCAGGTAGCTCAGTTGGTAGAGCACTTGGTCTAGAGAACCAAGGGTCCCGGGTTCAAGTCCCGGTCTGAGCGTATAATTTTTCTCTTCAAATATGATATAAAATTATGAATTATTTATCTAAAAGGTCCGTCTCCTCAACTTTATTAGTTATTTATCTGTAGCGCTTTCGCGACTAGTCCCATCATCAGCAGGATTCAAAACTGGTGTTTCACTGAAAATCTGAAAGAGGGGTTACACGTACTGGGTGCGTTTTCATTAATCAGATAGTCGTTGTTAACAGCCTTCAAAATTTCCATCTCCTCGAGTACGTTTATCTTAGCTGGATTATTTTCTCTGTGCATTATTGTTAGGGTGGGTTTTCAATGTCTAACATGCGATTCCTTCATGGATAACGTGTATTGCATGGCTCGATTTTCCTTCTGCATGAATAGTCTCGAAAATGGATATAAAGAGTAGTGTTTCCTCCAGGAAATGTTTTCTTTATTGGAGATAATACGATTTGAAAAGTACTTCCTCATAATATCAGGGATCTATAGTAATGCATATGCCTGCTAGAGACAACAGCTACTGATATTTCCTTATCAGGGTGGTTTCATGCTACAATCAGTGGAATCTTATGGGAACAATAAAATGCCACATATAACTTCATATGCGTTATTACACCATTAAATTTACATAATGGCAGAGCGTCATTTCGAGACGGTTAAGTTGCAGTGCCTGACATTTATACCACGTTTGGTAGTTTCAAGACAAAAGATCCTCAGCCAGTTTAGCTCTATAAAATAAGTCGTAAAATCACTCATAGATAACAAAATAATATACCTCAAGAGGATTTCTCACTTGATCCTCATCGTAAAAAGATAAGCTCGTTACAGTGGGTCCCTACTATATACCCCTTTCATTTTATTAAATTTTAATAAAATTCACAGGGAAATATAGCGACATAAAACCCCTATTATTATAGTGCTGAATTACAGAATATTTAAGGGGTTCAGAACAAAAGTGGACCAAGTCAATATTATAATATTTTGAGAAAACTCACATAAAGTTAAAGTAATCTATTTAATTGTGTAGGTTCCGTGGCGCAAGCGGTTAGAAGCTTGCCTTTCACCGCTGAGATCCCGAGATCGAGTCTCGGTGACTCCATGTGGGACAAAATGGAGCTTGGGAAGGTTTTTCTCGGGGTTTCTATACCGTTTTCCCCTCCCACAAATCTCATTCCATCATATCTACATACTCATCTCATCCACACTGTGACAGTGCGTCAGGGATGGTCGACAAGCACACTTGTAGTTCACAGACCTCTCTAAATATAGGTGCTTCATCTCATCTCACTCCTCGACTCGACCCTGAGATGTACACGAGTTCAGGATATTTAGTTTTTTTTAATAAATTTAATTGCAGATAAAGAATGAAACATTAATTTTTTGCAGTGAAAAATAAAGTTTTTTTTGGAAAAGTTTGGACCAAAGACAGGCGAACGGTGAAGATTTCACAATAGTGAGCTACATGGCATTTATAGGAAACCAGATATAAAAGAGATGCACATCCAATACACCTTTTTCGAGGAGTGATTTGGGAAATAAACAGCATGAAAATCCCACAAATAAAGAAAAAAGAAGTTAAGGAACAGAAATCGAAGCCATGGCAACTCACTGCATGCATCAGATGGACGTCCCAGCTTAAGTAAATTGGAGTGGGGTGAGGTAGGACACGGCGCGTTGGGCAGTTTGCATAAGGGTATCCAATCCACCAGTCAGGAGTTGTATTATTCCCTTGTAAATTCAAATGAGAAGTTGGCGCTCGATTTTAGGGTCAAATCCGCATTCAAATGGAGAGGATTTTTCTCGGTCTTCAATTATTTTTTTTGATAAAATTGAGGCTAAACTTATTACGACTGTGGATAAAATAATAATGAATAAGGTTATAATTATTATTATAAAGATTATTTATCTTTTTGCAGTTAAAGGTGATAGATACCTTTTTTTTTGGCACAGCCTTTGTACATCACAACGCTTCTATGGAAGAAATTTTAAGGTAGGTTTCGGCATGCAATGCTTGAAAGTTCCATTGTTGGAAAACAAGGAGGCATTGAACAAAAAACACTTTAATCTAAGAAATTATTTACTATATATATTATCCTGTGTAATTAAAAAAAACCAACGCGGGGTCAGACAAAAAGATAACAAATCGCGAGGTTACATCTAGAGGATTGCATCTACAGTACATACAGGTATATTTTTTCTTGTTTTTATATCAAGAGCAATTCCATATGTGACTGACATTTACAATACATTTTCAGAGCAAAATGCTTGCATAAATATTACAATTGGTTGAAATTGGGGGTGTTATCTACGTGATATGATAGAGGAAAAGTATGTGATTAAGATTGTACATAAATTACAACTTCTGAAGAAAAACAATGTTATTTATTATCTATTAAAGTATGTGTGACAGACTCATATAAATGTCAACTCATCATGCAGATTAACATGTTCATCTAAATCATTCTCTGAAATGCGATTCCTAATTAAATTTTCCAAAATACCGTTTGGAGGACACATTTCAAGTTATATTTTAAATAAAAAGCGAAACCTAAATCACAATTAATACCGAAGTTATGATCTAATATGTGATGTGTGACTCATTGACCTGATTCTGTCACTGACTGACATATCTGAGTTTTATTTAGAATTTCAAAATGCAAATACTACAAAAATGTAACAAAATACTATATAATTTAATTAACTTGCTTACCATGTGCCATTTTAAATTGTATAAAATAAGAAAAATATTAAATATTTCATAACATATATATATATATATATATATATATATATATATATATATACACACACACACATACATACAGTACACCGCTGTGGTCGCGAGGTAGCGTGCTGCCTTGTCACGCAGTGGGCCCGTGTTCGATCCCCGGTCGGGGCAGTTTTTCTGGGTGAGGTTTTTATCGGGGTTTTTCCTCGCCTGTAAGACAAATGTCAGGAAAACTTTAAGGCCCAAATGGTCCCCGAAATCATATGGCCATCATCATAACCATTATCATTATCATCTTCGTCGTCATCCTTTACCGGTGTGGAAAGCAACGTGAAGCTACCACACCTACAATTCCCTAGTAAAGCTACAAAGCATAGCATGAAAATGCTATGATTGCAGTGAAAGACCTGCCCTCGGGCAGAATTACTATGGATGGATATATATATATATAGTAACTGATTACAATTTACGTGGTGCAGGATTTAATATTTTTGATTTCTAGATACACATTCTTAATAAGGTAGTTATTTATCAGTGTGCATGTACTTTCAAAACAAATTATTATAAATCGCAAGCTGTCCAATTGCTGACGTAGTGAATTCTATTTTAAACAGCGATAAAAAGAAAACTCTAATTAGCTCAACACTGGTGATTCACTTCAAAACATCAATGTATAAGATTTGCTTATGCGGCTATTCACGCTCTAGTATTCGCCGCTATGTTTACTTGACTTGACCCATTAACAAAAATAACGTTTTCACACATGAAGTCTCACGCTGTAACTAAATGGTTTGAATCATGATGTCTCAATAGAGAGCAATGGTTCGAGTCACCATGAGAGAATAAATTCTCATGAAATTTCGGCCACAATGGGACTGATGCCCGCCCCAGAATGACGAAGAATTTTGGGCAGCTACAATATTTAGCGGTTGCGGTTGAGAAAACCAGTCATAACTGCTGGAGTATCCGTCATGCTGACCACATGTCACTCTCTATTGGATAGATGATTGTCCACCTCTGTGACTGATATGCTTGGATGTGAAATCAGCAGCCAAGGGCTTTCTAGGCCTGTCGCGCCATTCAGTTTTTCTTTTTCTTTTCTTTTTTTTTTTTTTACACACGAACTTACGAATCTATTGCGCTGATTGTTTGTTTGACAGTTGTCCACATTCTATAACATGCGGGTCCAACGCTTTCACGTTGTGTACGCAATGAATCCGTGATAGCTGCAAGATATTCAAATAGTTTTCTCTAAAAAAATCTTTCCTCCTTCTATATAATTTTGTATTTCCTCCTGAACAGTTTTGGTTGGTTTCACAGTTCACATTACATAATTTTGCACAATTTTGTAACTTCTTTCCCGATTTTTCATACATCCGTGCCATCCTTTTTACTTGGCCGCCAATCGCATCTATAGCCCACTTTCCATGGTACGATTCAAAGAAGTTCCATTTTAAGTCAAAATCCAAGTAAGCAGTGTCACATTGCTAAACGTATAGGCCCATCTCTATTACCTGCTGCTCCAACTGAAAATTTTTATCACCTCAAGTTTTGGAAGAAGTCCCTATAGTTCAAAAAACACTTTTCTATAGCAACTTGCTATGTGTCACATATCCTGACACCTAGAGCAACGTATTTCTTCTCAACTTCTCTCTCACCTCCCATCTAAACTAGGCAAAAACAATAATATTGAGATATGCCAATTTTTCCAATGAATTGCCTGGATCTCATTTTGTTCTTTGTAGGTATAATTTTCGTAGAAATCAACAAGTATGGCTGCTTCGTTTACTGCACCTTCTCCTGAATATATTTAAATGCTTCCGCTGACTGCCTTTTAGCTCATATTGGCACAGAAAAAGCGTCAGTACTTATTTTATGGAGCAGCTGAGCCGAATGGTCAACCAGATTTCCTAAACCATGTTTATGTTAAATCCTCAGCAGAGTGCATCACAAGCAACTGAGTGCGCCATTGATATTAGCATTATAAATGAGAGGACAAAAAGTCAGTCAGTCACGGGACTCTAGCCGGAAAAATTATAATTGTACATGAAAATGTCATCAATAATTTGTTGTTAGTTGTGTACCGATAACGTAGAATCCAAGAGGAAATTTTAATCCATCAATTATTATGGTGTACAGTAATTTTTATACGTTTTCCGTGACTGACTGACCGTAGCTTACAGTTAACAATCATAGAACACATTTAAGGTATATAGAACATTAGACTGCGATTAATATTATTACATCTACGACTAGAGAGGATCAAAGTATGGTTTAGCAAAAGAGTTTGAGAAATAATACGCATTAATACGACAGAATCATTAAACAACAAATTCGTAAAATTTTGCCTATTTTTACAGGTTTGGAATATGACAAGTTATATCACTAATATTAGATTAAAATAATAACTTACTCACTGGCACCATCGAACCCGTAGGTTCATGGCCGCGCGGACATAAGCTCTCCATACAACCACATCTTGAGCTAATTTTTTCCCAATCGTCCCCTGTATAATCTATTTCCCTCAAATCATAGTCAATGTTATTCATCCATCTCATTCTTGGTCTACAAGAAGCTTCCATGCACGCCTTTCATTCCCCATCCGTGCCACATGTCCTGCCCATCGTAGTCTACGAGATTTAACTGTTCTCATTATATCTAGCTTCCTATAAAGACCGTGTAGTTCACTGTTATGTAGTCTTCTTCATTCGCTGTTTGTTCATCTCTCTTTAGTCCAAACATTTTCCTAAGTGCTTTATTCTCAAATACTCGTAATCTCCGTTCCTCCCTTAAAGTAAGAGTCCGTGTTTCGCATCTATATAATATAACTGGTAGAATAATAGTTCTATATTTTCAGTTTAGTGTTTTTTGAAAGGAGTTGGGACATCAAGAGTCTCTGTAATGCATAATAGCACGCATTTCCAGAATTGAGCCTATGTTTAATTTCTTAGTGCATATCATTCCTATTTGTGATTATTGTTCCTAGGTATTAGAATTCAGCCACTTCCTCAAAATTTCCCTCATTTGTCATTAGCTGTATTAAAATAATACACATTTGAAACATTATCTTACAGATTCAGAAGAAAATTTGATCCTTGAAGATATATAGATTTAGATTTATTTATTTAGCCTGGTGGAGTTAAGGCCATGTGGCCTTCTCTTCCACTCACCAGGACAAACATATATTACATCAGAATATAACAATCACAATGAACTCTAATATTAAATACTAAATAAAAATTTGATCAAAAAGATAATATCTATTATATTATGATCTACAATGCAACTAGTTAATGTTAGTTAAAATTAAGACTAAAACTAATAATAAAATGTATACAATCAAGACATATTAAATTGTCCCTGTCTAATGTATATAAAAACAAAGAAAAATAATGAGAT
This sequence comes from Diploptera punctata, assembly GCA_030220185.1. Lineage (NCBI taxonomy): Eukaryota > Metazoa > Arthropoda > Insecta > Blattodea > Blaberidae > Diploptera > Diploptera punctata. Next base: position 587,271 of record JASPKZ010003050.1, on the reverse strand, counting down.
ATAGAAAACTAATTTTACGTTTGTACAATATATAAAACAAAACAAAAGAAAATATTTGTTAATCTTAATATTATTTTCATAGATAATTAAATTTATTAATTGTTAAAAGAATACTATCAGTGAGGTGTATAAGTTAGTTTGTTATTAAATAATTATTTAATTTGTTTTTGAAGGATGTTATGTTTGACGTCAACAAAATTATTCCTGCGTCAATTTCAAAATTTTCACCTCGGTATGACATTATAATGGAATCGCTCTCAAATATTCTTATAATCTCTGAGTACTATACAGTCAATCATTACTACACACTCCTTATCCCATATTTATCTCTCTACAATGGTGGAACAGCCCGATGTTGGGCCTTACTTCTCCTCCGTTAATATACCAAATTAATTAATTACGCCTATTTCCCTACTAAATGCCATTAATGGAATGCGGTCAACATACCGACCCGATGAGGCATCTAGCAGGCAACTAAGGTTTTACAAGGTTGAAGAAGATTTTGTTTAGAGACCTTTTTATTTAGGCGTAAGGTTCTGCTACGTCCCAGAAAATCTTCAAACTTAGGATCCACGGTTTAAAGTCCCACCCGAAGGCCTTACTCCTTGGATTTTCCTATCCTAAAAAAAAATCCATTGAACCTGCCCGGGTTTGAACCCGCGACCCTGGAGCCCAGAGGCAAGGAACATAACCATCAGTCCACTGCGACCAAAATAATGATGGTATTCACGGTCACCAACTAACTAACTGGCTCTATCGAACCCGTAGGTTCATGACCGCACGGACATAAGCTCTCCACACATCCCTATTCTGAGCTTTTTTTTCAATCATCCCCTGTATAATCTACTTCCTCAAATCATGGATAATGTTATACTCCCTCATTCTTGGTCTACCAACTGGGAGTTTTCCTTCTGGTTTTCCTACAAGAAGCTTCCATTCACCTTCTTCTTTCATTCCCCATTCGTGCCACATGTCCTGTCCATCCAGACTACGAGACTTAACTATTCTTATTATATCTGCTTCCTATACATAACTTATGTAGCACACTATTAAGTAGTTTTCACCATTCACCTGTCTGTTCATCTCTTTTTGGCCCAAAAATTTTCCTAAGAACTTTATTCTCAAATACTCGTAATCTTCTTTTCTCCCTTAAAGTAAGAGTCTATGTTTCGCATCCAAATAATATAACTGGGAAAATAACTGTTTTATATATTTTCAGTTTAACGTTTTTTGAAAGGAATTGGGACAATAGATAATCTAATACCAACTTGGTCCATAGTATAAAGGCATGACAATATTTAAAAGTCACCCTGTAATGAAGACTGCACTCAGCTGATGAAAATAAGAGCATTGCATCCAGATTATTCCGCTTATCTGCTGCCACGATATCACCAGCCAGTCATACCACCACTATAAAAGTATAAACAGCTCTTTCTTCTACAAAATTAATAGAAGAAGAATTTATGTCTCTTTTTATAGCCCCAGGACTGGTTTTATGGACTAGACTGAAATGGCTCATCTTTTTTCTACGGATGATTCAGAAAGATGGAGAAAACAGACTCTGACACATTGAAATTCGGGGACTGCCAAACTAGCAATTTTCCCCCATTTTTTCAACAAATTATAGCTGCGTGGGGTATTGATTTTACATCCCAGATGACATAGTAAGAGCATTGAGAGCATGGGGCATAAAGTTCACATAAGATACCGAAAAGAGCAAACCAAGTAAGTAAGGGTAGTTTGTACAGATAACACGATATTTCTTAACATGTATCGGTTGATTTTCACTAGAAGTTTGCTTTCCTTAAAATTCCAATACCCTATTACAGACAGACGTAAATTGCACTCTCTTTCACTTCTTTTCAAGCTTCTGAATTCCTACACTCCTAGTTACCTGGCTTCCAGTTTAAGAAGTTATCTTCTTACCACAATATTGACACTAGGTCACAAGATAACAGTCTGCTAACAATCCCTCTTCATAGCACTTCCTCTTATTCTACTTCTTTCACAGTAGCCTCTGCCCGCTCCTGGAATTTCCTTTCTCAAGATATCAGAGGTTGCCGCACACTTGGTACTTTTAAGTCACCGTTTATACAATTATCTATTGTCAAATAGGCAAATTAATTCTCCTCTAGAGTTAAATTTATTCTATGCCAATAATAGTTTTCTTTTTTCTCATTTTTCTATCTTTTATATTTTATATTTCAATTGTTAAATCTAGATTAAATCAAAATATTTTGTAAATAATAATTATGTTGTAGATATACTATGAAATATTTATTTTTATTGTAATTTTAGATGTAAGAATAATTTTTGTATTTTTTTAACCTGGTTAACTCTGCCAAGTAAAATAAAGCTATTATTATTATTATTATTATTATTATTATTATTATTATTATTATTATTAATATTATATCAAAGAAAAGCAACTGAAATGGTACGGGCATATTAGGCGAATGGAGGATGAAAGATTACCCAAAAGATAATGGAATGGACACACCATTAGGAACGAGAAGAAAAGGACGACCAAATCTCACATGGGTCCAAGGGATTAGAGAAACTTTGAAGGACTGGGAAATAGAGGAAGAAATGCGTTATAATAGAGACGAATGGAGGAAAATTATAAAGCGAAATTGAAGAGAAATCATTGGCGCTGGAAAAATGTATCAACATTGTTAAAACTGGAAATATATTATTATTATTATTATTATTATTATTATTATTATTATTATTATTATTATATTTGTGTTAATATTTTGGAATTCGTACCTGATAAAATAAGCGTTCTCAAAAACGTTAACTTATGTTCTAAAATGTCACACTAATAAAACGACGTTTCACAACAGAAGTTAATATAATTGAGAACGACTGTTTTATCAAGTAAGAATTTTAAAATTTCAGTTTTAAAATACCAATTATTGGGTCCACCGCTGTGGCCTCGAGGTAGCGTGCTACCTTGTCACGCAGCGGGTCCGGGTTCGATCACCAGTCGGGACAGTTTTCCTGGGTGAGGTTTTTATCGGGGTTTTTCCTCACCTGTAAGACAAATGTCAGGAAAATTTTAAGGCCCAAACGGTCCCCGAAATCATACGGCCATCGCAATCATCATCATTCATATTCATCTTAGATTAAGGTTAGGATTAGGGACTCTCCTGGCGCACCATTATCATCACCCATCATATCATCGGGACAACGTAACTCCGTCTTCCAGGCGCCCCCACCTCAGAAGTGGGTTACAAGTACGCCATGCCAAGAGAGAACACAAGGAATGTCGAAAGACAACCTGGGGCATAAAAAATATCAATTATTGGATTACGCAATACTTGATTACATTCAATTAAATGAACATCCAGAACTTATCACTCAGCTCAGGTTTTATAAAATTATGGCTGTTCCTGTTCTTTTATATGGATCTGAATCTTGGGTACTTACAAAAAAAGATATCTCACACATTCAATCCACTGAAATGAATTTTTAGATCTGTAAAAGGATGTACACGCATGGATAGATTACACAATGAATCAATAAGAAATGAACTGGAGATATTTTCAATAGTTGATAAACTAGAAGAGCACAAATACCAATGGAAAGAACATTTAGACAGAATGGACAATACAATATTGCCCAAAAAGATCAACACCTACAAACCACATGGGAAAAGATCTTTGGGACGGCCAAGGAAACGATGGACTTGAGACCGGAACAGGTCGCATTGACCTAATCCTGGAAAGGAAGAAGAAGAAGTTATCGCGTATATCCATGAGATGGGACAATTTAAAATCAGATGTTCATCATCACTATTATTATTATGATTATGATTATTATTATTATTATTATTATTATTATTATTATTATTATTATTATTATTATTACTGCTACTACTACTCTACTCTATATTTTAACAACATTTTGTTATTATAGTCGGCTCAGTCATTTAGTTTACAGGCGGGATCAAAGGCAACTGTTTCCTTCTGGTTAAAAAAAAAGTACATTGCTACTGCCAGGTAGAGCCGGGGAGTTGTCCTTACAGGCTTCTAAGTCGCCGCTCCAATCAGCAAAAACTGAAAACAGTTCTCTGTCAATAATGTATTCGCATTTTTAAATGACGTTTCCATGTACATTACACGTGGATATACACCGTTGCAACTTTTGTCTTCTGCAGTATCTTTAGTTGGTAAAAAGTTATTCTAGTGAATAAAACATGACAACGCCGCTCCATATGCTAAATATTTATGCATGCAAAATGGATCTACCTAACCACAAAGCAAAGAGCATGTAAACTAAATGACTGAGCGACTATACAATTGTTAGCGCTGTAGCCGATTGGTTAAGGCACAATGCCTTGACGCAGAGTTACAGAACTTGCGCTGGGGAATGGCATTTTCTCATGGAATTTCAGCTAGTATGGGTCAGGTGTCCACCCAGCATCGTGAGGAATTTGAGTAGCTACAATAAGTAGTGGCTCCATGTTGAGAAAACTAGCTGTAACGGCTGAAGTATCCGACATGCTGAACATGTCACCCCTACTCTAATTTGATGATCTCCTACCTCTGTAATTAGCACATGTGGATGTGAGGCCAGCATCCGACTCGTAGTCCAACGGTATTCTAGGCTTATCCACGGTGTTGGGTAGATTATTAACTAACTCACTGGCGCAATCGAACCCATAGGCTAATTCCGGGCGGACACATTCCGGATGAAACAAGTTTTACTGTATATGTATGTGTGGACATTTATTGATGTTTACTTTCAGTACCAATTTCAATAGAGTGTGCACTTAGTATCTCCTCGCTATCGCCTAATAATACTACACGTCTCTTGTTATTTATCATAAGTAATGCCACGAGTGATTTCCAAATTATCGATAAATTCACGACTCACGAAGTGAGGAGTGAATTTATCTAGAGAATTTGGAAATCAAGAGTGGCATTTGTTAGGACTATTTAACGAATACAATTAAGCTGTTTACTCACAAATAATTATTTAACTATAGTTATTTTAAAATATTTATATATTTAATGTAAACGGCGATGTTTGAAAACAAATGAGAAACGATAGGTACGCTTCTACTGCTTCTTTTGTTTATCACTGCAACCAGATCATACTATTTATTGCCAAAGGAACGCAATATTGTAAGGAGGAGCTTTCTTTAATATGGTAATTATAACACTGATAAATATTTCGTGAAACACGACTCTGATTGGTTGTAAAACAGAAATCATTGGAACGTGATTGGTCATTGACTCCCATTTGGGGCATGAGTTAAATAGTCCCGAATAATACTCTACATTATTTGAAGAATTATGGTACAATTTAATAATGTGGAAATAACTTTTGAAATAATTAAGGACAAAATATTTTAATATCTGAAGGAAAGGACTATACACCCACAGAGTTTATAACGCGTCTCCCACAGTAGACACAATGGATTTTAATTAATTTTCAATATGAAAGGAGTTAGGAATTTATCAGCTTCATTACGGCCTGTCAGAATTTCCTTTCCAGCAGAATGCTCTCAGTTGTTATCCAGAAATAGACGACAGAAATTTGCTAGATCCACTACCGCAACGACCAGTTTCACTACAATTTAAAACAAGTATGAGAGGAATCTTAGATGAAACCAGTTCGCTTTGAGTCGGTATCCAAAAAACTTACTTCTTTGTGGTAAATTCCGAAGGTATTTAACTATTGAGATCAGAATACAAATCTTCATCATCCTACCCAATAGACACCGAAAATGACCATGACAGTGATTTTTAATTATTCGAATCCTTCAGCAGTCGTCGACCAAATTACTATACCTTATCCGCTCTTAGAGTGATCCTAACATCAACAAATACCAATTTTATCCTTCCGCCACTCGCGCCACAATTGCTGTCACTTTTGACAGGGAGATGACGACACAGCAACAGAAGACTCGACACTTTGAGCCATTTTCTTTCATCAGAATCGACTGAAGCATGACTCAAATGCATCGTCCACATATAATAAACTGTTTTAAGTTATAATTATTGATTAGGTATATTTTAGAATATTTTCTATGCTTTGAATATTATTTTCATTAACGAAGAATAACAAGTATATTAAGACGACATATTTTTATTTTTTAATGAAGGGAACTACTCTTTCGCGTACTTAATACTTCTACAAAGTACGTGGGTGTCCATAACCAATGAAAAGCGAGCAGGTCACATGGTTTTGTTTTGATGAGGATCACTTTAAGAGCGGACAGCCTTTAATTTGACAACCATGTATTATTCGCCCAAGTTAAGTTTGTACGACTAAAGGGAAAGTACGTTAGTGATAGTGTCGCCAAACTCTTCCTCTATGGAAAGGAGAATCCCTAAATACTAATACTCCTGGCGCGACAGGCCTAGATGGCCCTTAGCCTACCAGCCGGCTGCTGGCCTAATATCCACATGTGTCAATCACAGAGGTAGATGATCATCAGCCAGTGTTGGGGTGACATGTGGTCAGCATGTCGAGTCCCCCAGCCGTTATAGCTGGTTTCTCAACCTGGAGCCGCTACTTATTGTAGCTACCTAAATGCCTCACGATGCCGGGTGGGCACCGGTCCTATACTGGCCGAAATACCATGAGAAAATTTCTTCCCCCATGGAGACTCGAACCAGCGCAAGTCCCGTAGCTCTGCGTCAAGGCTTCCTACCTTAACCGCTCGGCTACGGCGCGGGACAGAATCCCTAAATACATGTGAAAAATCATTACATGGCTGTCAAATTAGTCAATAAGACAACTACTGCTGAAGGTTTCGGACCATTTAAAACCATAGTGTTTGACATCTCTCTATTAACAGCCTCACAATACAACACAGGGGACGGGAACTGGTAACATGCAATGAGGAAGGCAACGGAGAGGAACCTCATTCCCAGTAGTAATAACACTGAGCAACAAAAAATAAACTTTTCTTTTGTCTCAAAAAGAAAAATATGTGATTCTGATAGTATATTTTCTCCTGCATTCAAATATGATATCCGTTTTTCTCCATCACGCAAGGTTTCCGAGAGACAGGAATTTATAATTTCAAGCACTTTAATATTTTCTATATTCGTAACTACACATTATTCGAACATTCGGACTCATCTAGAAAGTATGAAATGACGATTGCTATATTTCGCCTGTGGAGCATCCCTCTTGATGGTCCAACAATAATCGGCCAGCATATTAGGATTCCATTTGCCTTGATATATTTTTTCCATAGCTGAAATCTCCTGGTGAAAGTGTTCCCCGTTTTATTTTACAATGAACAAATGGACGAAAAAAATATTATTAAAAAATAATTATTTAAATTCATTAATTGAAATTGAAATAAAAAAACTGTGGGCGATGGATAAATTCCGAATACATTAAGTACAACTACTGGTACTCAAGAGACAAAAATCATGTTGACCAGTGTAATCGACCACGTTAACTTTCAATGCGGAAAAACTGCGAACTAAAAGAATGTGGTAAAGGTATGAGGTGGAGGTAGTAGAATCTTATCTTAGGCTGCAATGACAGTGTTTACTTTCCGTTAGTCGTGTATAGTCAGTTGTTAGTGGCAATGTCAAGTGCGAAAGTTAGACTTTACATTCGCAGTGAGGGTCATGAAATTATTAAGAAAGTTATCGAGTTTTGCGAGGAGGAGAACATAAAGGGAGAATTGAAAAGTCCTATCCTGAATGCAACAACACATGCGGCAGAAGATATCGGCAAATCAGAGGCCACAATATGCAAGGAAAGACAAAACATATTCAAACTGAATAAAGGAGAAAAAATCGAACAACCAGATCTAGAAAAGTAGTAAAAATATTGTGTAGAGCTATCACAGAAATTGGAATATAATAGAACATGATTTTTCACCGATTAAATTACATACAACCATTTATAACCAGCCCTTTAGTAGGGAAAAAAATGTGAAGTCGCCATTACACGAGTTTCAAAACAGAACAAAACTAAATTAATGATTATTAGTAATCAAATATGTAAAAACAAAACTGCGGGACAGTATAGTATACTAAACGTCTATCTGCCAACTATTACTTACTTACTCACTGGCACTATCGAACCGTAGGTTCATGGCCGCGCGGACATAAGCTCTCCATACATCCCTATCCAGAGCTAATGCTTTCCAATCTTTCCCTGTATAATCTAGTATATTTATCCATTTTAATTTGAAACAAATTCAATAAATTAATATATAATGCTGCAGTAAAGTTAATTTTCTAGCAACAGTAGCTGGAAATCAGTGCTGAGTTAATCTCTTTGTACATCACATTATCCAGAAACCTGTAGGTACACAAATTCCGACGATCTTTCATTAACTTCATCACCTATTTGAAATAAGCCTATCTCTGTATTTTTCCACTGATTATACCACTTGTCCAGTCATTCGCTTACACCAACTGTGGAAGGAGACACTTTCCCAATCTTTACCATTAGTGACTTTACTTCCCCTCACCGGCTAAAAAGTTAACGCAGTCGAATAGTAACATCGTTGCCGGATTATTCATTTGGTCAAAGACTACTGTAGATGTCGGATCATTTAAAAAGCACGGTATTTCCCAGCACTCTCCTCCCAGTCAAATGACACCGTACGGGGGACAGGAAGTGGCAACATAATAAGAAAAGAAAGAGAATCCACGCCACAGTCCTAGTATATTTTCCGCAATCAGATTTAACTTGGGCGAGTAATAATGATATTTCACACGTGTTAGGGATTCTTCCTTTCATAGAGAGATGATTTGGTGACACTAGCACTAATATACTATCAATTCTAGCAGTGCAGATTTTACTTGGGCGAAAAATTCTTGTTTCAATGCTGAAAAGTTTAACATTACATAATTAAAGTAGGTAAAAAGCGCACTTTAGCGTAAATTTGGATCAACGCGGCACAGACACAATTCTGTAACTCAAAATCTTCGTCTGGGCCTTCTGAGTGTTTCTTAGAATTTGTCTGTATTAATTTTGGAACAAATAATATTCGTGTAATGATTAATGAAACTATGTAGCGTGTTATTCAGGTAACAGAAATGACAAAAGCCATCATTTATTTTGCTACCATGTGTCAGAACTTTCTGTATGAAAGAAGGGTGACTCATGAGAGAACACGTGGTGGCTCATGGCCAAACGCTCTCCTAGTTTTGCAAACTCAGCTGTGAATAATGAGCAAGTAGAATAGGGGCAAGTAAACGTACGAGACCAGCAATCAAATCAACTAACAAACAATACAATTCCATTGTCTTATACCAATATGCAGATCGTGGTAAACACATGGAATCAGAAACACAACTAACTTCTTTCTGCGCGAAAAGGTATTTGAACCCTGCACCTCCAAATTTTCAGGGCTCAAAACACGATTCGGGGGTGATTTCTTTTTCTCTCTCGTATTCATATCCACTGTTAAGTGGTATAGTCGGCTCAGTCATTTAGTTTACAGGCGGCATCAAAGGCGACTGTTTCCTTCTGGCTTTAAAAAACACAATGTTACTGCCACGCATATATGGTCACACGTCGAAATACATTATATAATGGAAATGGACAGCTAATGGCAAATGAGGGAAATTATGAGGAAGTGGCTGAATTCAAATACCTAGGAACAATAATCACAAACAGGAATGAGATGCAGAAGGGAATTAAACATAGGCTCAATTCTGGAAATGCGTGCTATTATGCTTTACAGAGACTCTTGACGTCCCAACTCCTTTCAAAAACCGTTAAACTGAAAATATATAAAACTATTATTCTACCAGTTACATTATATGGATGCGAAACATGGACTCTCACTTTAAGGGAGGAAAGGAGATTATGAGTGTTTGATAATAAAGTTCTTAGGAAAGTGTTTGGACCAAAGAGAGATGAACAGACAGGTGAATGGAGAAGACTGCATAACAGTGAATTACATGGTTTTTATAGGAAGCCAGATATAATGAGAACAGTTAAGTCTCGTAGACTACAATGGGAAGGACATGTGGCACGGATGGGGAATGAAAGACGTGAATGAAAGCTTCTTGTAGGAAAACCAGAGTGAAAACGCCCGGTTGGTAGACCAAGAATGAGGTGGGAGAATAGCATTATCTATGATTTGATGGAAGTAGATTATACAGGGGATGATTAGAAAACATTGGCTCAGGATAGGGATATATGGAGAGCTTATGTCCGCGCGGCCATGAACCTACGGGTTTAATAGTGCCAGTGAGTAAGAATAAAACGTGACAACGCCGCTTGATGTACTAAATACTTATGCGTGCAAAATATACCTACCTAACCTGTAAACTAAATGACTGAGCCGACTATACACACGATCACCAATCCTTGATCCTGCAACATCCGCCGCAGCTGTACCCCGTGCCAATAGGTATTATGAGGATGCCACAAGGGTCTCGTCAACAAGGTTTTCATGTAAATTCACAGGTAGTAAGTCTAGAGGTTCAAGTCGGGAGAACGTGCAGGGTCTTTGGCGCCGAAAAGGGGGAGAGTTGAACGGGTGTTCTGGTTCCCACTACACGTCATCAAAGTCTGTAATGGGAATTTAGTTACATCTGGATGTGTATGTTATACACTGCTCAAAACAATTAGAGGAACACTTGTAATACATTGAATAAGTAATTGTTTTTTAAAGCTGTGATGCTGAAAGTTGGACAATATGTAAATTGAATTATTAATTTTTATTGGATACAAATTTTAAAGATCCATGGCCTAAATACAGAGAAATTGCCTCAAATAACAAATATAGAGAATTTTTTTATTTTGGAAGGCACTGGCCACTTCTAATTGGTAAGCTTCCTGATGTTGCTATAGTGACGAATGTTGATTATTGCCTTGTTTATTGAAGTCTCTAACAAAATGAGGCATTTAAATGAGTTTGAAGTGTATCATGCTCTACATATTTTACGACAAGGTCAATCTCTGCGACAAGTGGCTAGAGAGCTTGGGGTTTCTCCTTCCGTGGTGTCCAGGTTACGCAACAGGCACAGAGAGACAGGTCAGTATTGTAGAAGACGTGGCCAGGGCCGTAAATTTAAAACAAGCCCCCAGGATGACAGATACGTTGTTCTTTCTGCTCTTCGACAGCGTACAAAAACTGCAAAAGACCTGCAGAATGACCTTCATATGGCTTCCGGAATCCGGGTTTCAGACCAAACCATAAGGAACAGATTAAGGAAAGAGAATATTCGTCCAAAAAGGCCCGTTAAAAAACCACGCTTAACAAAGACTGAATGCTGTCCGGTATATCGAGCACGTTCTGGAAGAGCATGTAGTACCTGCTGCCATTGGAGTAGGCCCTGGATTTCTGTTTATGCAGGATAATGCCAGGGCACATTCTGCGGCTGTCACCAGGGATTTCCTGAGGAGGAATGAAATTGAGGTAATGGAGTGGCCAGCGGTCAGCCCAGACCTCAACCCTATTGAACACTTGAGGGATCTTCTAGACAGGAAGGTCAGGAACCGATATCAAGCTCCACAGACTCTGCAGCAACTAGAAGATGCTCTGAAGGAGGAATGGGAGAATATCCCGCAACAGGAAATCCAGAATCTTATTGGGAGCATGCCACGAAGGTGCCAAACTGTCATCGAATGTCGTGGAGGCCATACACGATACTAACTCTATATAACGAGTGTTTAACTTTGAAAAATAAGCACAAGATTCAATTGCTTACATAGCGGAATTATTTGAAAAGTTAATTGTCAGCGTTATTCATTTGTTTTTACTGACATGAGCAATAAATAAATAACCACAAATAATGTACTTTATTTAATTTCATGCATATTGTTCCTCTAATTGTTTTGAGCAGTGTATATACATACAGGATGTTTCAGAATAAGTATTACAGACTTCTAGGGATTGTAGAGGGGCCTTAGTACATAAAGTTTTTGATAAGGAACCCATGTCCAGAAACGTACTCATTTCGATGTAAAATGAGCGTGAAGATCGAAACACAATGGGTTGATATCATGTGTCTTGTGTTTCAGAATAAGTTTTACAGACTTCTAGGGGTTATACTACACCTGTCGAGTCGGAGGAAGATCTTCTTGCACGAATTCTGGCAACTGCAGAAATTATTGATCACACACCAGGTCTTATGGGGCGAGGGTGTGAAAACGTGCTTCGCAGGTACACTTTGTGCAACGAACAACGGGTCTCCACGTGAAACCAAACTTGTAGTACAATCCCTAGAGGTTTGTAATACTTGTTCAGAAACACAAAACTCACGATATCAACCCATTGTGTTTCGATCTCAAACTTATTTTACATCGATATGGTACGTTTCCGGACATGGGTTCCTTAACAAAACTTTATCTACTAAGTCCCCTCTACAATCCCTAGAAGTCAGTAATACTTATTCTTAAATACTATGTGTTATATACTGTATACATGCATATAAATACAAATATATATATATATATATATATATATATATATATATATATATATATATATCCATGCACAGTAATTCTGCCCGAAGGCAGGTCCTTCACTGCAATCATAGCACTTTCATGCTATGCTTGCAGCTTAACTAGGGAATTGTAGGTATGGTAGCTTCCCGTTGCTTTCCACACCGGTGAAGGATGAGGATGGTGATGTTGATGATGATAACGATAAGGATGATGATGGCCAAATGATTTCGGGGACCGTTTGGGCCTTAAAGTTTTCCTGACATTTGTCTTACAGGTGAGGAAAAACACCGATAAAAACCTCACCCAGAAAAACTGCCCCGACCCGGGGATCGAACCCGGGCCCGCTGCGTGACAGGCAGCACGCTACCTCGAGACCACAGCGGTGGTATATATATATATATATAATATATATATGTGTGTGTGTGTGTTATAATTAAATTTTTGACATTGAGCAATGCAAGCTTAATGACATGATAAGAAAAACAAATGCCTGGACGGGATTCGAACCCGGACCTCTGAGTTGATATCTCAGTGCGCTACTATTCTCTTTAATTTGCTTACTGTTATAGTAGCTACTAGATGGCAGTGGAGACCGAGATCCCGTTACATTTGGTAATAAGAGAGAATATGTATAAGAAAAATAAATGTTTGTTCTGGGTTCGCCTGGTAGCGTAAGTGGTAGCGCACTGAGATATCACCTCAGAGGTCCGGGTTCGAACCCCGTCCAGGCATTTATTTTTATCATGTAATATATATATTTGAGAATGAGTTTGTAATTTAATCCAGGTATATGGTGCGCAATCTAGCGATTAGGAAGAAAGGTTTCGATGTATCTGTGATTGTTATATAAGCCAGTGTGTGAGTTTTTCACACAGGAAATGAAACCCACAGACACTTGAACAATCCGGTGCGTGACCTCGCTCGTCATGCCTCACATATATCACTCGTGCTCCCGTGTTTATTTCTACTTCCACAGTCACTAATATACCATAATATCAAATGAATTGACTCGGTAATATAATGTCTGAGACTCAAGGTCCTCAATTCAAATCCCGGTGAAGATCTATCTGATATAAGACTTACAGGTGAGAATAATGTATTATTTAGGTATACGATTGATGAAAATATAAGATACCTGCGATTCCGGCAGATGTTGTCCTGCCCGAACATTCAATTCACGTGTCATGGCCGGACGATAAAAATATGTTACATTTTTACCATTATTGACGCGCGGAATATGTCGGTGATGCATATGACTATACAACTGACATAAAAAACCTATAATCCGATCGCAGGGCCACCTGCCGGGTCCAATTGTGAATTTAAACCATCCAGGGACCCACTTAAAAACACACAAAAATATCCGAATCTGTCCAGACGTTCAGGCAGTTTTTAATTTCGGGTTTTTAGTAAACCTCCACTTCTAACTTTTTTATAATACATACCTCGGTTTATTTCAATAGGATACACTGAGTTTCATTGTGAAACATCGAAAAATATGACCCCTAGATACATTTTTAAATTTTCACTTCAGATGAACTCTCACACCTAATGGGCTTAGAGGGTCCAATTGTGAATGTAAACCATCCAGGGATCCACTCAAATACACACAAAAAAATCATCAAAATCTGTCCGATCATTAGAACATTTTTTTTTAAATTTCGGGTTTCAAGTAAACATCCACTTCTAATTGTCTGATTTCGCTCATTTTTGATAATACCTATCTCTGTTTATTTTAATAGGATATACTGAGTTTCGTTGTGAAACATCGAAAAATGTGACCGCCAGAGCTATTTTTAAATTTTCACTTCAGGTGATCTCCCACATCTAATAGTTTTAGAGGGTCCAATTGTGAATCTAACACATCGAGGGACCCTCACACACACACACACACACACACACACACACACACAAAACATTTCATCAAAATTGATCCGGTCGTTCAGGAGGAGTTCAGTGAAAAACACACGTACAGAAGAATATATATATATTACAAAAATAAGCAGTGAAATAGGTGTGATATGCACGACGATACAAGAAGAAACGTTATCCAGAAAAACATTGGAATGCTGACCACCTGGAAGAAGAAAGAAAGAAAGACCTCGAAACTCCTGGATGCAAGAAATAAAAACTGGAATGAGAACAAGAGGACTGGAGGACATGGAGTGGATGGATAGGGACGAGTGGAGAAGGAAAATAATAGGCACAGAAAGATGTATAAACATTGAAAATCTGTATATAAATAAAATAAAACTACCAGTACTGATGAAGGGCATAGAACGAAATTAAAATTTCAATCAGCTGACAGACGGAATACATAATTTCATTGTATTGTATTGTATTGTATTGTATTGTAAGCCCATGTTTTCCCTTAGCAGAGATTTAGGCACTCTCCCCCTACAGGGAAGAATTTGAACCATACTAATTTAGTTACACTTGTTTTCGTATAGATGTCATTTTGAGTGATCCGTGGTCAGCGTTCCGCCTCATACTGACATCTAGGAAATCAAGGTAGTATTAGGACGGGAAAATTCGGTAAATTTTGCTTAGAGGCCTTTTCATTCAGGCTTAAGGATTTTTTACGAGCTTGAAAGTCTTCAGACTCGGGACCCACGGCTTAAAGTCCCTCCCGGAGGACTTGCTCCTTGGATTTTTCCGTCCTAAAAAACCCACCGACCCCGGCCGGATTTGAACCCGCGACCCTCGGGACCAGAGGCAAGGAGCATAACCACTAGTCCACCGCGGCCACCATAATTTTATATGGTACCTATAAAATTTTATTTGGGGGGGGGGTAACCACGCCGTAGACGATCGGTTTAAGGCATTATTCCCTGGTGCAGAGGTACGGGACTTGCGTTCGTTCGAGCTCCCATGAGAGAATAAACTTCACCAAAGAGAGATGAACAGACAGGTAAATGTAGAAGACTACACAACATTGAAATACTTGGTCTTTATAGGAAGCCAGATATAATAAGAACAGTTAAGTCTGGTAGACTGCGATGAGCAGGACATGTAACACGAATGGGGAATGAAAGACGTGCATGGAGCTTCTTGTAGGTAAACCAGATGGAAAATGGCCAGTTGGTAGACGAAGAATGAGGTGAGAGAATAACATTAAACATGATTTGAGGGAAGTAAATTATACAGGGGATGATTGGAAAACATTAGATCAGGATAGAGGTGTATGGAGAGCTTATGCCCGCGCGACCATGAACCTACGTGATCGATAATGCCAGAGAGTTGGTTATATCAGCTTCATCTTGAAATGTTAAATTATTACCCAAATAATTAAATTCATTTACTCGTTCCAAAATTTCATTGTCCAAAACAATATAGGTCTACGGTATTTCCCGCAAAAATGACTAAGATGTAAAAATAAAACTAAGAAAAGGCGCCTCGGCGTCGCGTCGTATAGAAATAGTGTAATTACAAAGACCCCACTGGATAACAGTAGCTGATTGTGTTTCTTCCCGCAGTTGCAGAATATTTCATCATGTAATGACTCGTGAAGAATGTCGTCAAAAAATGTTTTTTTCACGAATAAAGTAAAGCTAGATAAGTTATTCAAGGTCGAATAAGCTTCTGTTTTAGAATATTACATGCCTTGATGGTAGACACGTGACTAGCTCGCGCGGCTGCCTCGACAGGGATCACTGTTCGAATCCTGGCCATTCCAGAGGGTATTGATGGAAACCACACCGGGATTTTCGTGTTTTTCTCGGAGTTCTCCAGTTTCCCGAATATCATTCCACGTGTCATTTTGATTAATAATGAAAAGAAAAGAAAAATTTATAATTTTCAGTTTATTACTTTAGAACTTTTTTTCGGAAAACATTAGAGCGAAAATATTATTATATTTTTTATAATTTTTCTTCCTTGATGGTCTACCCCCTTTCTCTCAAATTATTCTTCTTGTAAGCTCTTGTTTCTCTCAACGAGACTTAGGTGTTCTCCCCATACAGGGGAGATATTCAACCATACTAAAGTCCAGGCGCTGGATCACCGGCTCTGAAGTTTGTTATGCGAGAGGTAAAGGGAGAAACTCGCCCTCTACTGCGAATAAGGAAATGGTTGATGTGGGAGTGCACGTCTGCCACAACCAATCACTGCTCTTGACGCCGCTATAGCGCGCTAGTAAGGTTTAAAATTGCTGAGATGTTGTCAGCTGTAAGTTGCTAACCGCATACATAAAGCGGATCCTCCCACTGAATATCCATATCGGCAACAATGTAGTGAAAACGCCAGGGCCGAAGAATCAGTGGCTGGAATAAAATTTAGTTACACTTGTTTTCGGATAGATGTCATTGAGTGGCCTGGGGTCAGCGTTCCGCCTAATAGTAACATCTACGAAACCAAAGTAGTACTAGGATGGGAAAATTCGAGAAATTTTGCTTAGATGACTTTTTATTTAGGCATAAGGATCTTTTACGAGCCTGAATATCTTCATACTCGGAACCCATGCTTTAAAATCCCTCCCGGACAAATCGATCCTTGGATTTTTCCATCCTAAAAAAATCCATCGACCCCGGCCGGTTTTGAACCCGCGACCCTCAGTAAGAGAATTTATTTATAATAATCTTAATCCCTATCCTCCACTTGACCTATTTAATAATATAAGTGTTCGTGTGTGTGTGTGTGTGTGTGTGAGAGAGAGAGAGAGAGAGAGAGAGAGAGAGAGAGAGAGAGAGAGAGAGAGAGAGAGATATTTATAATGCCATCCACTGCAGTTTACTTGCTTCGGATTCCACGCTAGGCAGATATTGTCTGTCCAGGCTAAGAAACACACTTTGACATTTAACTTCCGAATGTATTACTCCGGGCAGCACGTGTAAAAGAAAATGCGATCTCAGTTAGCTGTGTGTTATAAGCCGATAAATTAATGCCCCATTATGCTACATAATGTTTTTCGCCAATCTTTAACAGTTTCCCTTTAGGGTGTTTTTTATAATTTTGATCACACATTTTATCCCCGAGGTAAGTTAATATAAACTATAGGATAGACGCCATATTTGTTACTGGCATTCAATTTCCTCTCAAGAACCGATGAGTTTCAAAAAATGCTAATTTTTAGTTACTCTCCGACCTCCGAGGAAACATGTAGGTGTATACTGTATTCTGATCAACTATAGTTAACATAAATAGCTTTAATACGTAATTATATTAATCGATTACATTATCTATTTTTTTCGCTTGCGTTGAAATGTGATTAGACCATGAACGAATTGCAGTAACTGCAAGAATCACATGCTTCGGGGATTTCCCGTCCATTTGTTTTCCTATTAGTGTGTTCCATAGGCTGGACATAGTATAGATGGTGTTGTCTTCTATATTTCAAAGAATTGAAGGATATCCGGGCTCTCGCGTCTCAATACAGACTATTTCCTATTCAATTAAAACGTTAAATTTGACGAAAAATCTAATTTCATGAAGATTTAATATGTGTGATTCAGTAGTAAAATACATTCTCCTTGCAGTGCTTAAAGTATCGAAACATAACTGCATTGCGCCTTATGCGGTTACATATAAAAAAAAGTGCGGCATTTCCTGGCACGAATTACTCCATTTTGCTATTACCACTGTATATCCCAAGGGCAACAAAATTCCAGTTGGACCAAGTCCAGTTGCACAAAATACCACACAACGGCTTGCATAACAATTACAGTAGCGTTTAATTAAAGGGGATATCTTCAAATAAATGTCGGTCGCGGTGGTCTAGTGATTGTTTCTTGTCTTTTCGCGGGTTCAAACTCGGTCGATGTCGATGAGTGTTTTAGGGAGAAAAATCCAAGGAACAAGTTCTCCCGGAAGGACTTCAAGCCGTGGATCCTGAGTCTGAAGATTTTCAGTTCGTAAAATCTGAACAAAGCGTGAACAAAGAGGCCTCTAAGCAAACTTTTACCGACCTACATCATCCTAGTAATACCTTAAATAATATTAAATTAAAATACTTCATTCCTCACCTCATATCCAATCTTCTAATTATGCTGCAGTTTCAAAGCATTGGCAGCTTCATCTTCAGTAATATCTCGTTACTGATGTTATGTTGATCAGAAGAACTACTTCCGAAATTACAGTGAAGTAGTTCTTCTGATCGACATAGCATCAGTCGACGAGAAATTACTGAAGATGAAGCGTCCAAGACTTTGAAACTGCAGCATAATTAGAAGACTGGATATAAGGTGAGGTATGAAGTATTTTAATTTAATCTTAAATTAAACCTCACACTGATTTTTTCGTATAAAACTTCAATACCGTACCTTAAATGCCTAGTACTTCATTATTCATTTTCAAAGTGTCCAATATCCTATGTTAAAAAGAAACTGTTGGTCTATATCATCACTGAATGGAATGAACATTGGATAAGGAGTACAAATGGCGCTTTGATGAAAGAGCTCTTTTTTCCTACAGTACACCTTAGGCTAAAGTCAAAACATGTTATTCCAAATTTCATTTTAACACAATTTATGACTGGCCATGGAAAATTTCGAAGTTTTTTAGGAGATTTAATATTAACCCAGACAGTGATCATAGTTGTAAATGTCAGGAATCAATAAAATCTGTAAAACATGTTTTATTTGATTGTCCTATATTCGAAAGACAACGATGCTGGTTAAACTTACTTTTAAATGATGATGAGGCTTCTGCCTCAAAGTGTGAAGTGATTTTTAAGAACCAAAATTATTATAAACATTTTATGAACTTCATAACAAACATTCATAACAATATGTAGTATTTTCTAAGACACTTATAGACAATTTATGTAATTCATAACACTCATTCAAAACCATAAGATAATAATTATGTTTTACAATGTATAGTATAATGTTGTTATAGTAGCTACAACCCTAACATGCCTTGGTGGTGAAATAGGGTTTCAGAATATTTGGAGATTCAATAATAGTAAATGCCTAGTAGATGTCTCATTGGGTCGGTATGTTAACCTCATACGGTTTACGACATCTATAGGGAAATTAAAGTAACTAAAATAACTTGGACTAGTAACTCTTAACAAAGGAGAGGCCAAGGATCAACAGTAAACTGTTACGCCATTGTAGATAGATAGATAAGAAATAACCTTAAATCTGAAAAAAAGTCTCTAAGCAAAACTTAGCGACCTTCATTATACTCGTACCTTAGTTGGCTACTAGATGTCTAATTGGATCGGTATGCTGACCATATGTCATTCATGACATCTGTAGAGAAATAAGCGGAACTAAATTAGTTTGATCTAGAAACGCCTAAGATCCGATTTTGCCGTTTAAAAAACTCGACCTTACTTTTTAAATGTATTTGACCCCAATGCTAGAGCGTTAACACAGGTATGATAATATATCCGAGCGGTTTAAGCATATGATGTCTGGTGCAGAACCGCTGGTTCGTTTTCATGACAAATAAACTATCTCGTGAAATTTCGGCCAGTAAAGGAAAAAATTTCCATCCACCATCATGAGGAATTTGAATAGTTAAGATAAATAGCGGCCTCAGGTTGAGCAAACTACATTTAACGACTAAGGGGCATGTTGGGCCTTAACCTCTTCTTTATTAGGAGCTAGTTATTTAGTTACGCTTATTACCCAAGATGTCAAGAATGGTATGAGGTCAACATACCGACCCAAATAGTAGGCAAATAAGGTATTGTTAGGACGAAAAAGGTCAGCAAATTTTGCTTAGAGGCCTCTGTATTCAGGCTTAGAGATATCTTAAGAGCCTGAAAATCTTCACACTCGGGAACCCAAGACTTAAAATCCCTCCCGCAGGACTTGCTCATTGGATTTTACCATCCTAAAGAAAATCCATCGACCTTGGCTGGGTATGAACGCGGAACCAGAAGAAAGGAACATAACCACTAGTCCACCATGACCGATATATGACATGAAAAGAAAAATAAACGCCTGAACCGGAATTTGAACTCAAAACCTCTAACATAATTTTTTTTACAAATGTTAGGCTTAATGAACAATATTTCAAAACCACGTTTTGTACAAAAACATTCAATACTCAAATTATATAAAACCCTCGCCCTATCGACTTTCCTGCATGAAAGTGAAATCTGGATCCTAATATATATATATATATATATATATATATATAGAGAGAGAGAGAGAGAGAGAGAGAGAGAGATACGAAGTTCGGGCAATGTGGACCCTGTTACCGTATTTTCTTTAATAGTTGCTGCCCTCGAATAGAAAATATTTTAACTTCTTCCCCTAATCAACTTTGACGTGTTCAAGGCATGTTTCTTTTATTCTTTGTGCAAAGAAGAGGGTATATTTGTGACATTTATGAAAAGACCAGTTCAAAAGTTTTTAAGCTAAGAATTAATTATTAATTTCTGTTATTGGATATTATAAATATTGACAATTTTACTAAATATGTTATATTATGTATATCAGTTTTAATATACTGACGGATTTGATTTGATATTACGTGACATAGCGGCTGTATAAAATGATTAAACATAACAAAGGAATTCGGTTGATGAGGACCTTCTTGGGGCGGTAAAAGTGGACCGGGGTCCACTTTACACGAATACGTATATTTTATCAATGAGAACGCTATCTGTAAAAACCATGCACTTAATTAATTTTATTTAGCATTCTTGTAATTTTACTAAACCCAAATCGCTATCTGCAGATGAATAACGTGCTAATGGCACAATCAACAATAATTTATCAAAACATTAAATAAATATAAACGCTGTTTAATTGCGATCAGCCATAAATACTTTCAGATTAATTTGTGGCTGTCTGCACAAATTAATAGAGTAAATAAACTTAAAGTAGTCTAAAAGCTAGGGTGGACTCTGGGGTCCACTTCACCCGAATTTGGAAGTTGAAGTGGACCTTTCTTGAAAAGTAAAAAAGTTTATAAATTATGAAGATGATTCGATTTTTTAATAAAATAACAATGTTATTTCATAGTTATAACACTATTGATAATTATCACTGTAATTAAACAAAATTCAAATCCCTTAATTAAAAGAAGAAAAACAACAAATTCAAAATAGAGGCCCACATAACCCCAAGTTCCTCTATACAGTATATATATATATATATATATATATAGAGAGAGAGAGAGAGAGAGAGAGAGAGAGAGAGAGAGAGAGAGAGAGAGAGAGAGAGTAAATTTTGATATCTGCCAATAAGAATCGGTGAATATTTGTAAGATTGTTTTAAAAAAAATATTTCGTGAGAACCTCGGAATTTGTTAAAACGAATCAGAGTGAAAGGCGTGCCAGTAGACACACTGTTTAAGTCATATAACTTCCCCAGATTTTCAACTGTTGGTGCTGACCTCCTGTTATAAATCAAGAGAATCGATAAATAAATGTGTCTGCTCGCCACGCCCTCTGCCATTCATTATGTTCAATTACGTGCATTTTTTCAAGCACTTATCTTTATGAGGATGAAATGGGTTTATTTTAGTAAATGCTTGATTTGGGTCAAGGACGGGAGACGGAATCTGTATAATCAGAGATCCACCACTACTCCACAATATTAGCTTGAAGCTACAGTGTGTTTTATAGGCCTATCCATCTCATTATTGAAAGTAAGTCTGTACATTTTTTATTCAATGCAACCACTTTGTCATTTCAACATTCTGGTAATCTCTCCTGGCATGGCGTCATTTGAAGAAGTAATTCTCTTCATGTCCGATGTTGTAGTAACATTTTGAAGAACGATTGGTGTCCCAAAAAGAATTACTGGTTAAGGTTGGGTTTAGTTTTCGGTAGAGCCGGATTCTCTTCTTAGGGTCGGAAGTCGGTACACTGGATAGGAAAACACTTTAAAATCACTAAAAAATGTTTCTTGTAGAATTAATTGCAAATTTGTTTATTTCTTAATTTCCCAGCAGATTAAGTAAATATAGGTGGTATTATTCTAAACCGTCAATTAAAATTAAATTATTTTCTTTTACATTTTATCAGGAGATCTCTTCTTGCTTCTATCTTTGTTGAAAGTTGTATGCAGAATGAATAGTGTAATTCTTTTATAATTTTAAGATCATTCTTACATCACATGATGTTATATTTAAATTATATTGGTTAATAGTTCTTTAAAATATAAGGTTAAATTGATTGTTAAATCAAAAAGTTAATTACTTTAACATCCAGTCAGAGTTTAGTTTACTTTCATTTTAGAATATGAATTTAAGCAGGTGTTCTTATTACAGTTATAACAGAAAGCTTTATAATTTTACCAATAATGACTTCAAACAATTTTTAAAAGCATTCTTTACAAAGACTGTTATGTAATACAATTTCTTTAATTGTTACTGAGACATTTTTATACAACAATAACCAACAATGAATTATTTAGATGTTTTTATTGATTTAAGTTATATTTAAATATTAAAAGAATTTTAAAATACAAAATTATTAACTTTAACTTTTATATCCACTATAATATTAAAATTCTGCTTTACGTTGTAGCTCACTTCTAAAGGTTGTGGCGACTGGAAGACGGAGTTTACGCTGTCCCGATGATATGCAGTAAAAGCTCCTAATTCGCGGTACCCTTATTCGCGCGTTAAAAAATTGCGACACAGTTACTGTATTCGCGGCTAAACATATATTTATTCGCGGATCGAGTCAGTATATTAAAAGGATTATAGTCAGCCACTGAGTCTACGGCCCTGACGTTTTCACGACAGTGTTACCGATATGGATATTCAGTAGGAGGGGCCGCTTTATGTATGCGGTTAGCAGAAATACAGCTGACATCTCAGCAATTTCAAACCTTACTACGCGCAATAGCTGCGTTAAAAGCAGTGATTGGTTGTGGCAGATGTCAATTTCCATTTCAACTAATCACTTATTGGCAGTAAAGGGCGAGTTTCTCTTTTTATCCCTCGTACAGAGCCGGAAATCCAGCGGCTGGATTTTAGTATCCTTTATTAACGCATTGGCACTTTTTTTTTTTACTGTATGCATGTGCCAAGACGATTTTTACAAAGAGTGATTCAAACCAAATGAACAAATTAATATCAAAGTAAAACAAATCTTATTGTCACTAAGCCTAAAGTTCGTTGTTAAAATCCGCCGCCCTATTTCATGTGTCGCTATGTCCGTTATAAATGCCGCCCTCGCCATGATCGGTGTTTTATTGCTTCAACTTGTCATTCGTTGCAATAATTTTGATTGAATAACACGTGTCTCTTCTGCTTTGTTGCCAATTTTTAATGTCGAGTAAAAGGAAAGAAAATTAGTTCTGAAGCGGAAGTTGCCGTTTAAATTAAAAACAAAAATGCTTGGCCGTTTACGCGTTGGCGAGTCATTTATCACGCTGTTTCAATGTTAAAGAATCAACTGTACGATTCGTCAAGAAATCCATAGAAAAAATAAGGAATTCTATCGCTGAACACACAGCTGAATATCAATCTGAATTGAAAGACCTTTTAAAAGCGGCAAAACAGGAAAAAAGTATACTTCTTCTAAGTCCTTGTCTAAGCCTGACAGTAAAAATTAATATAAATTGTTCAAAATCTCTCATTAATTGATTTTATTTTGATAAATTTTATTTTATTTAGGAACCTTGGAACGTATCCCCTATATACCCACACAAATTACCATTCCATATTCGCGGCATTTTTGCGGAACATATCCCCCGCGAATAAGGAGCTTTTACTGCATAATAGGTGATGATGGTAATGATGCGCCAGGAAAGGCCTTAATCCTAAACTTAATGAACATGTTAATGATGATAATTATGGCCATATAAGTTTCGGGGACAGTTTGGGCATTAAAGTTTCCTGACATTTGTCTTACATGTGAGGAAAAACCCCGAAAAAATCACCACCCAGGAAACTTGTCCCGACCGGGAATCGAACCCGGGTCCGCTGCATGACAAGTGGACAGTCTGTACATTTAAAAGTGGTGGAATTAAATTATCTTAACTCTCTCACCACCGCTGTGGTCTCGAGGTAGCGTGCTTCCTTGTCAAAGCAGTCGATTCCCGGTCGGGACAGGCTCCTGGGTGAGGTTTTCTCGGGGTTTTTCCTCACCTGTAAGACAAATGTCGGCAAGCTTAGGGCCCAACGGTCCCCGAAATCTTCCAACATTCGCCGGTGTGGAAAAAAAGGGAAGCTTCAAACACCTATAATTCCCTAGTAAAACTGAAATTATGATTGCAGTGAAAGACCCCGCCCTCGGACAGAACACTATAGAATAGAATAGAACAACCGTCTGGTATTATACTACAGCACACGGAGTCTGATGACCACACTGACATAAGCTCTATATATGTCCCTACCCTGAGCTAATATTTTAAAAGCCTCCCCTGTATAATTGATATTCCTGAAATAATTCTTAACCTTTTACTCATACTTGATCTATCTTACTTACTTTATGATCTTTTTGAGTCTAACCATGGCCTCTTCTTTATTAGGTAGTTTCCGAACCAAGCTAATTTAGTTACCCTTATTTACCTACAGATGTCATGAGTGGTATGTTTCCATGTCCTTCCTTCATTCCCCATTCGTGCCAAATGCCCTGTCCATCGCAACTTACGATACTTAACTGTACTTATTATATCTAGAAGGGGCACGCCGTAGAATAGTTGGTTAAGGCATGGATATAAACTCTCCATATATTCCTATCCTGTGCTAATATTTTCCAATCACATCCTGCATATTCTACTTCCCTCAAATTGTGATTAATGTTCCTGTACCACCTCATTATTGGTCAACCAACTGGGCATTTTCCCTCTGGTTTTCGTACAAGAAGCTTACATGTCCCTCTTTCATTCTCCATTCGTGCTAACATGCCCTGTCCATCGCAGTCCACGACACGTAACTGTTCTGATTACATCTAGTTTCTTATAGTATAAAGACTATGTAGCTTACTGTTATGAAGTCTTCTCCATTTTTCATTTTATACAGAATTAAAGATTATACCAGCCAGAGCGAAAACAAAAATCTAAACTTTAATATAATTGAGATAACTATGTCTTTATAAAAAACACAAGGTAAGTACATTTGCACTGAATGTAGGGCTTATACAAACCGACTATCATAAAAAAAATCTTGGTTGCCCTATGACAGGTTACCACCTGTGAATATTCGATCTAGGAACATATGAATGCTAACTTCAGCTTCATGTTCGCCAACGTGATAACACACATTCCCGCTAGAGGCCAATTGCCAACGTGCTTACTCACATATAAGGGGATTCCATCCCCGGAGTCCACCTACATTAGTGGGCAAGTTATGATGACAAAATTGGCAAGTTAATGATAGTTTGGGTAAGTTAGGGTGAGAAAATGGGCGAGTTAATATAATAATAATAATAGCTTTATTTTACCTGGAAGAGTTAAGGCCTTAAATCCTTGTCTACCACTCAACCAGGTTAAAAAAAAAAAGATACAAGAAGATTCTTACATCTAATTGCAATAATTTTTTTTTTCAAATGCCCCAGGTTTGTCTTTCGACATTTCTGGTTTCTCTCCTGGCATGGCGCACTTGTAACACACTTCTGAGGTTGGGGCGCCTGGAAGGCGGGGTTACGTTGCCCCGATATGATGGGTGATGATGATGATGATGATAATGGTGCGCCAGGAGAGTCCCTAATCCTAAGCTTAACCTAAGATGAATATGAATGATGATGATTGCGATGGCCATATGATTTCGGGGACCGTTTGGGCCTTAAAGTTTTCCTGACATTTGTCTTACAGGTGAGGAAAAACCCCGATAAAAACCTCACCCAGAAAAACTGCCCCGACCGGGGATCGAACCCGGGCTCGCTGCGTGACAAGGCAGTACGCTACCTCGAGACCACAGCGGTGGACTATCTTCAATATAATTACTTATAAAATATTTTGATTGAATCTACTTTAATTTAAGAAATAAAATATAAAATGTACAAGATAAAAAAAATGAAAACTATTAATGACATAGAATAAATTTAACTCTCAAAAAACTTAATTATTTAATAACATGCATTTGTATAAGCGTGACTTAAAAGTACCAAGTGTACGGCAACCCCTGATGTCATAAGAAAGGAAATTCCAGAAGTGGACAGAGGCTACTGTAAAAGAAGTAGAATAAGAGGAAGTGCTATGCAGAGGGATTTTTAGCAGACTGTTATCTTGTGACCTAGTGTCAATATTGTGATTATAACTTTTCAAATCTGGACGCCAAATAACTAGGAGTGTAGGAATTCAGAAGCTTGAAAAGAAGTGAAAGAGAATGCAATTTGCGTCTGTCAGTAAGACGGAGCCATGAGAGGTTATTGAAGTGTTGGAAAATATGATCATAACGGTGGATATTGAAAATGAATCGAACGCAAGCATCATGAACATGTTGCAGTCTCTGCGACAATCAAATTAGTAAGTGTCCACTTGTTTGCTAGCGTGTCTTCGTGGTATGTGGCTACACTATCTCAGCAATGACTAACGCATATTTTACATTGTAAATATGACGATTTTAGGTTATTTTGAATTCAAATTCTTAGTTTATTTCAAGGAATCTCTCACTTTTTTGGGGAAAAAAATCAATACACATATTTTTTCTCAAGTAATTATTCACATACCGATACTTAAATAATATTTTTTTTCCCTCCCGTTTTTATCTAAATTTATGTAGGTAGTACGGTGTTATTAGAATTCCCAAAATAATTATACCAACCTAAAGTATTCATAAGCAGAAAATGAAGATAACGGTGGCACTGTCATGGGCATCTTGAAACTAAGTTTAATAGATAGATCATCGGTTGATTAATGTCTTTGATATCGTCCGATTCCTAAGAGCCAATTTTGTCGGTCCATCCAATCTCCTGGGTGTAGATGTTCCTCCTTCATTTATAAACATATTCCCTGCCTCGTCTTCCCTCAGGTTTCCATTCCAAAACAGATTTTGGTAGTCGATTCTCTTCCATTCGCTGGACATGTCCGTACCATCTTAATTGCTGAGTTTTAATATAATATAAAATAGTGTCATGAATCTTCATTTTCTCCCTTATAACTGAGTTCCTAATTGTTTCTCTTCTTGAAATTCTTGCTGCCCTTCGTATAAAATCCATTTCCGTTGCCAAAAGATATTTATTTGTTTTTGTTATTAATGGCCAAAGTTCTGCTCCTTAAGTAATGACGATTTTAACAATTGTATGATATATATTAATTTTATTTTTATTACTTATATTTTTATCCCACAATATTCCATTGAGGCAAGCAAATGCAAATTTTTCTTTATTATTTCTATTTCTTATTTCCTCAAGTTTAATAATAATATAAATATATTAAATTCATATGAAGAAAAATCATAAAACATAAAATATTACATTCAATTATAATGGTCCCATGTTGTTTTAATAAAAGTAATGGTTCTGATGTAGGGTTATGTGATAACTAAAGATGAAACCTCTACTGCCAATAAGAGTTGAAGTGGGATGATGACTGCCACAACCAATCACTGCTCTTGGACGCCGCTATAGCGCTCTAGTAAGGTTTGAAATTGCTGAGATGTTGACAGCTGTATTTCTGCTAATCGCATACATAAAGCGGCCCCTCGCACTGAATATCGTTATCGGCAACACTGTTGCGAAAACGTCAGAGCCGGAGGCTCAGTGGCTGGACTATTAGCTTCAACCACACATTAGAGACGATTCTGAACT
Organism: Diploptera punctata; assembly: GCA_030220185.1. Lineage (NCBI taxonomy): Eukaryota > Metazoa > Arthropoda > Insecta > Blattodea > Blaberidae > Diploptera > Diploptera punctata. Next base: position 559,268 of record JASPKZ010003050.1, on the reverse strand, counting down.
CTAAACAGCTGTCAGTTGTAACAAGAGCAGGTTACACAGACTTACAAAGTATACTTCGATGCAAAATAAAAGTTACGCACTGGCTGTTCGGAACATTTGGAGTGAAATATAACGAATGTAAAGTAGATACTAAACACAGTTTAGCAATGTTGCTGTAAGCAGATAGTACAGAAAACTATTCTAGCCACCTTCCCTCTGACGTCACGTACAATGGTGGCATCAACCATACACTAGTATTGTGTTTATGAAGGAATTCTTCCACCTCTAGTAATAATTAAGCTAAGATTTGGAATGTTATTCTACAAATTCCCAAATTTACTAAGAAATTGTGACTGGAAGTAAACACCAATAAAACTAAATATATGTTTCCACATAAAAATACATTTTATAATGGAAATGGACAGCTAATGACAAATTTTGAAGAAGTGGCTGAATTCAAACACCTTAGGAACAATATTTACAAATAGGAATGAGATGCACAAAGAAATTAAACATAGGCTCAATTCTGGATATGCGTGTTATTATGCATCACAGGGAATCTTGTCCCAACATAGACTCATACTTTAAGGGAGAAGAGGAGGTTATGAATATTTAAGAATAAAGTTCTCAGGAAAAAAAATGGACCAAAGAGAGATGAACAGACAGGCGAATGGAGAAGACTTCATAATAGTGAGCTACATGATCTTTAAGAACCCAGATACAATAAGAACAGTTAAGTCTCGTAGATTGCAATGGGCAGGACATGTGGCACGAATGGGGAATTAAAAATAGACATGGAAGCTTCTTGTAAGAAAACCCGGGGGGAAATGCCCAGTCGATAGACCAACAATGAGGTGGAAGAATGGCATTAACCACGATTTGAGGGAAGTGGATTATACAAGGAATGATTGGAAAACATTAGCTCAGGATAGGGATGTATGGAGAGCTTACGTCCGCGTGGCCATGAACCTACGGGTAGGATAGAGCCAGTGAGTTAGTTACAGCTCTCAACTTCTCACTTAATTTTAAACATTTCTCTCTTTTCTTTTTTTAAATCAACATATATACACATTGTTCACCGCTCTGGTCTAGAGGTAGCGCGCTGCCTTTTCACGCAGCGGGCCTGGGTTCGATTCCCGGTCGTGAGAAGCTTCTTGGGTGACTGTTTCAGGGGTTTTTCCTCACTTGTAAGACAAATGTGAAGTAGCTTTTTTAAGGCCCAAAAGATCTCTGAACATCATCTGGCCATCATTATCATCTTTCACCGGTGTGGAAAGCAACGGGAAGCTAGCACACCTACAATTCCCTAGTAAAGCTGCAAAGCATAGCACGAAAATTATGTGATTGCAGTGAAAGACCTGGCCTAGGCCAGAACACAAGAATAGAATAACATTTTTTTTCAGGTAACTTTTCACATACTAACAGACTGGCACTATCAAACCCGTAGGTTCATGGCCGTGCGGACATAAGCTTTCCACTATCCTGAGCTAATGTTTTGCAATCATCTCCTGTATAATCTACTTCTCTCTAATCATTATTTTGTAATTCTCCCACCTCATACTTGGCCAACCAACTAGGCGTTTTCCCTCTGATTTTCCTACAAGAAGCCTCAATGCCCCTCTTTCCCTCTGACGTAATGTGCAATGGTCGCATCAATCATATACTGATATCGTGTTTATGAAGAAATTGTTCCATCTATAGTGGTAGCTGAGCTAAGATTTGTAAAGTTATTCTACAAATTCCCGAATTTAAGTAGGATGCCAGAAACTAAGGTAAACACTTGGCACAGACACAAGCTCGCCCACTACACTTATGTAACACGTGTCAAAGCCTTACCTTTGCGACGGGGATGGTGTGGTGAAGACAATGCAACTGAGTGCGGTGGAGAGGCGCAGCTCTGGATTACGATTGGGGGCGGTTGCAGGGGCAGGGAGAGGGTTGTACCGACGCAGTCGCTCTGGAGTAGGTCCAACTGGATGCCCTCCCCCCCCAACAATCCATCCACAATCCCAGACATCTCTGTATGTGTGCCAACTTAAGTATGATGAAGTCTTCTGGATGTTTAATAGAGGTTCGTCCCAGCGTCTCTCCCTTACAACGCACTAGCTCTCGCCATATCCTTGTCACACTCCCTATCACTTTTACCACTTTGAACGTCAATAATAATAATAATAATAATAATAATAATACTAATAATAATAATACTAATCATAATAATAATACTTGCTATATGTTATTTGAGCTGGCAGAGTTAAGGTCATAAGGCCTTCTTTCCACTCATGCAGCGGAATAATCACATAGTCCTTTTACAAAAAAATGCAAAGGAAAGTGACCAAATCTGGAATGTATCCCAAAATGAAAAACTTCAATTTTTCAAGAATAAACAGTTCAAGATGGAATACAGACCTATCTTCTGTATCGTTCACTCACTTTAGGCTAACTAACTCACTGACATTATCTAACCCGTAGATTTATTGCCGCGCGGACATAAGCTCTCCATACATTCCTATTCTGAACTAATGTTTTCCAATCATTCCCTATATAATCTACTTCCCTCAAATCATCGTTAATGTTTTCGCCTACCTCATTCTTGGTCGACCAACTGGGCGTTTTACCTCTCGTTTTGCTAATGCCTCTCTTTCATTCCTCATACATGCCACATGTTCTACCCACCGCATTTAACGAGACTTTACTACTCTTATAATATTGGTTTCCTATAAAGATCATGTAGCTCCCTGTTAATGAAGTCTTCTCCATTCGCCTGTCTGTTCATCTCTCCTTGGTGCAAAGATGAACATATAATAATAATAATAATAATAATAATAATAATAATAATAATAATAATAATAATAATAATGTTTTATTTAAGGTGGCAGAATTGAGGTTATAAGGCCTTCACTTCAACTCAACCAGCGAATAAAATATTACAATTTTACAATAAATAATTTTAGAGTATTGTTACGTGTCGCCATAGCGACGTTTGAATTGCGCGGGTGAGTCGCCCCTGGCGATTTAGATGACCCGACGTGTCTGGAGTGTGTTACCACACGGTTCTACCAGTATCTCCCTTTCACTTGGAGAAAGATCGAAGCCAGAGACTTCTGGGCTTCGAAGTTACTCGAAGCTGTTACTAGAGCTTTCCTCCCGCTTATATAAGAGTGAAGGCAAGGAGGCCGCAATCAGTTTTGCAGTAGCGAGTCTTGTGGTGAACAGTGTGACTATAAGTTGTGGAGATTGATTTATCAGTGAGTGGAAAAGTGTTCTGAGATAACAATTAAAAGAAGATTATTTTGAGAATTGTAATTGTGAATAGACGTTTGTTGATAACACTGGTCAATATGATTTTTGTCTCATGAATACCAATAGTTGTACTTAATGCAGTTTTTTTTATCGTGTTTTCAAATATATATTCGGAATTTCTCCATCACCCACAGTTTTTTTTATTTCAATTCCAATTAATGGATTTAAATAATTATTTTTAATAAACTTTTTTCTCCATTTGTCCATTGTAAAATAAAACCAAATGAGCTAACTCAAATGGTTTCAGCTATGGAAAAGAGGTACCAAGGCAAATGGAATCCTAATATGCTGGCTGATTATTGTTGGACCAGCAAGAGGGATGCTCCACAGGCAAAATATAGCAGAAAATCGTCATTTCTTACTTTGTAGGTGAGTCCGAATGTTCGAATATTGTGTAGTTATGAATGCAGAAAATATTAAAATGTTTAAAATTATAAATTCCTGTCTCTCGGAAACCTTGCGTGATGGAGAAAAAATACTGTCAGAATCAAATCTTTTTCTTCCTGAGACAAAAAAAAAGTTTATTTTTTGTTGCTCAGTGTAATTGAAAAATTTAATAAAGTGTTTAATGATATTTTGAATAAATTCATTGTGCTGGCTAAATAACCTAGAAGGAAAATCGAGGCCATCACGGCACAGTGTTATTAAAATGTAGACTAAACAAAACACAATGTCCATAAGTCTAATGAATACGTTACTGGCTAACCTAACAAAACACAGAATAAAAATAAGATAAAGTAAGAAAAGCTTCCTAGATGATATTTATATATATATAGAAAATGCTGTCCACAGCTGTGTTTTAGGGATAGCGTTGCTACCTCGTATGTAGCAGGTCAGAATTCGATCCCCAATTGGGATGTTCCTGGGTGATTGTTTTTTCGAGGTTTTTCCTCACCTTTAAGGCAAATTTCAAGTAACTTTAAGGCCAAAATGGTCTCCGAATATTATCTGGCCATCATAATTATATTCACCATGTTTACTATGAATGTGTGTTGCGAATGGTGTGTTTCGTCTTGATGTTGTGTTGTCTCGGAGGTGGTCTTGATATTGAATTGATCATTCATTCGGAGAGGCCCTCCATGTCCTTGTACAGTCAAAAAAGTATGTGTGTGTTCCATAGTTTAAAATCCCTCTCCCGACAGGTTGTGCCTCGCGTGTGGCACGGATAAAGTGCCTATGAGAGGAGAGATTAAACTAAGTTAACGGAATGGAATAAGAGTAACAAACATTACAAACTCATGATTTGTTTGGTCATTCATATTCCTAACATAACGTTCTAACTGTAGAAAATTACTTTATAGCTCTACTATGCAGTCTGCGTGGAGAACTTTTCGCACTACTTACAGCCAATCAACCATCTCTAAAACAAGAGGAATATACGTCACTACCGTTTAACTAATACCGATAAAACGGAGCCACAAACGCCAGACATTATTATAAGCTATAAATTCGCACTATTTATAGGTACATCCATAAAAAAAATGATGGCGCAAGTCTTGATGATGGAGAGTTAAAGTTTTGAAGAGCGATTCGCATCAGTAAGTTGTTACGTGTGCTGTCTCCTTTCAGTTCAAATTGGGCGTCGTAAGTCTTCATGCAGTAACTGTACCGTTTGCTTCAGTGGAACAGTCGGTAAGATGTTCTCTTACGACCACGCGGGCCCAAGAAGAATTTATTTTATGACGTCGTTATTTTTCATAATGCCTATACGTTACTTGCCTTCGTTAAATACATAAATTTGTATATGTAGGGGAATAAATAAATTAAAGAAAACAGCTCACATACAGGAAAGGAATAACGATTGTAACATATAATTACTTGGTTTACAAAACACAAGGCATAACAAGATTGTTTATTTCCACAACTAATATAAAACGCGTCTGATTAATTTAAACTAAGTCAAGTTAATATCTAATTTCCGATTCCGATTGAGGGTCTTTCACTTTTCAGCGGTTGCCCTTTTACCAGCCGGCTGCTGGCCCTTCACATCCACATGTGTCAATCACAGAGGTAGGTGATCAACAGCCAGTGTAGGGGTGACATGTGGTTAGCATGTCGAGTCCCCCAGCCGTTATAGCTGGTTCCTCAACCTGGAGCCGCTACTTATTGTAGCTACCCAATTGCCTCACGATGCTGGGTGGGCACTGGTCCCATACTGGCCGAAATACCATGAGAAAATGTCTTCCCCCATGGAAACTCGAACCAGCGCAAGTCCCGTAGCTCTGCGCCAAGGCTTCCTACCTTAATCGCTCGGCTACGGCGCGGGATATCTAATTTCAATATACAAATAAGTCCTGGAGTATTGTACCGCTTCATACAGACTGTTTCTACAGGGACGGTTGTTGTCTATCTAGTGGGGGGGGGAAAGTATGTTTTCCATGCACATGGACGCGTGCTTGATCCCGCTGTCATGCTCTTTCACTCTCTCTCTCTCTCTCTCTCGTCCTTATTTCAATTAATTTTGATTGTTTTCTTTTTATTATTTTTTCTTTGTTTATTAACAACATTTACAGCAATACAGTATTTATTTACGCGAAATTATTTTTCTTTGCACGACAAAAAAAAAAAGAAAAAGAAATATAACGGATTTTAGTTTCTCAAACAATTGTGCACTTGTGAACCAAGTAGCTGACCTCTGATCATGCGCAATGGTTTCGTTCTGGGAATGTAACATGATTCTTGCAAACATATAACGTTTGCATTAAGAGATAGTGATGTTTATTTATTTATTTATGTCATTAGTCCAAAGGTCACAATCTATTCAGTAACATTAAGAAATTGGGAAATTGTAATCAATAAAACTAAATATATAGTCACGCATAGAGATAAATTGTATAGTGGAAAAAAGACAGTTCATGAAAAAAGGACGGAAATTCTGAAGAAGTGACTGAATTCAAATACCTGAACAGTAATTACAAACAGAAACGATATGAACAATGAAATTAAATATATGCTGAATCCTGGGAATGCAAGCTGTTATATATTACAGGGACTCTTGTCCCAACTTTTTTCATAAAACATTAAACTAAAAATATATAAAGCTATTATTTTTCCAGTTATATGGAAGTGAAACATGGTCTTTTACTTTAAGGGAAGAGAAAATATTATAGGTATTAGAGAATAAAGTTTTTAATAAAATGATTGGCCCAAAAAGAGACAGATGAATGGAGAAAACAACATAAGAGAGAGATACATTATATTTATGGGAAATTATATGTAATAACAGTAATTAGGTGTCATAGACTGTGATGGCCAGAATATGGGGCACGAATGAAGAATGAAAAGGGACATGGAAACTTCTTGTGGGAATACCAGAGGAGAAGCGTTCAACAGGTAGGGGAATAATGAAGTTGGAGAATAACAATAGGGTGAAGTGTATTAATTTTTCAGATTGTGATAACAGACAGAATATTGATATGAAATAATTACTTACTGTTTCAACATATAACTCAATATAAAAAGGCGCAAAATTATTTCTAACATGGCACGTTGGGGTAAATTTTGCATTTTTGTGTATTTCATATTTTTATTTAGCTTTCAGTAAGGTGATTGGAATTATCCAAATTCCGATCAAACCCAAGTACTAGTTTTTTTAGGTTAATTGATGGTATATTAGTATTTTTATGTATACCTAAATGAGCAATAGAACAATAAAGAACCAAGACATTGATATTTAAATCATTAATAGCCTACAAAATGTTATGTTGTATGGTGCAGAGACCTGGAATTTAGATAGACTCTAAGCAAAAAAATATTGACAACAGAGATGGATTTTTGGCGAAGGGCAACAAGCAAATCAAGGAAGGAGAAAATTCGGAACCAGAAAATTAGAGAAATTATGAATATTAAACATAATATTACAGAAATAATAGAAGAATGAAGATTGAAATGGTATGGCCATCTGATGATGAAGAATAAAAGAATCTCAAGAATGATATTGGACTGGAATACTGAAGGCAGCAGGAGAAGGGGGAAACCCAGGGGACAGTGGATGGATGAAGTGAGAAGAAACATGATCAGCAGAGACCTCAAAGAACAAGATGCTGAGGATAGAAATCTGTGGCGGAGCAAAATAAATTTGGGCTGAAGGATAACTACTGTAATGTAAAGAAATCCTTAATAAAAAAGTGAACAATTATTATTTTTTCTTCAATTCCTCTTTACGAATATTACATTTATTCGAAAAATTAAAGTGGTCGATGTTCCTCCACTTCAACCTAATCATTATTTGAAAATTATACAGGGGATGTTTGGAAAACATTATGTCATTATAGGAATGTATATGGAGAACTTATGTGCGCGGAGGCATAAACCTCTGGATATGATAGTGCCAGTGAGTGAGTTTGTATTTGAATTCCGCCACTTCTTCAAAATATCCTTCATTTATGATATACAATATAACACCACATTGTTGATAAGGCAAACTACATGGTTTATGAACATCTGGATTATATAAATAAGATACGAGGCGCACATGTTTTATCTGTTCCCGGGGTCAACAAAACGCTACGTTTTTTATTCCCCACATTTTGTTTTCCGAATCAGTCGGAACGAGTTGTAGCGTGACGTCACGAGCATTCACTTCCGGTCTGCGTGTACAAGATAGGATAACAAATAGGCATCCGTCTCTAGAACTGGCAATTATTCGATCGCATATGAGTAACTTTTTTCCAGGAAACAGACAGCGGTAACCAATACCACTTCCCTCAACAAAACACACTATAAAAAATTAACAGCGAAAACACGTGTTCGACGAATCTAACTTTAAAAAAATAATGCAAAGCAAATTGTTTTTTATGTCCCCTCCGTGTGGGATTTGTGATGGATAATATTATGTATTTCCATTTATTAGCCCATGTTTAATATCTTAGTGCATTTAGCAAATATTGTCACTTAGTATTTAAGTTATAAAGTATCGTATAATATAATTGGGACTGGAAGAAAAAAATAATAATACTAAATATATGCTCACACATAAAAACACATTATATAATGGACATGGACAATTAATGACAAATTAGGGATATTTTGAAGAAGTGACTGAATTCAAATACCACGAATAATAGGCCTACCCTAATTACAATTAGTAACGAGATACAAAAAAAAATTAAACATGGTTAAATTCTGGAAATGCATGCTATTATGCATTGCAGGGGCTCTTGTCGTCCCAAATTCTCTCAAAAAAACGTTACATTGAAAATATATAAAACTATTATTCTCCCAGTTACATTATGCGGATGTGAAACATGGGCTCTTACTTTAAGGGAGAAGAAAATATTACGAGTATTTGAGAATAAAGTTCATTGGAAAACTTTTGGACCAAAGAGAGATGAACAGACAGGCGAATGCAGAAGACTACATAACGGTGAATTACATGATCTTTATAGGAAACCAGATGTATTAAGAAGAACGTCTCGTAGACTGCGATGGGAAGGATGTGTGGCACGAATTAGGAATGAAAGACGTGCATGGAAGTTTCTTGTAGGAAAACCAGAGGCAAAACGCCCAGTTGGTAAACAAGGAATTGATGGGAGAATAACATTTACCATGATTTGAGGGAAGTAGATGATCGGAAAACAGCTCAGGATAGGGATTATGGAGAGCTTGTGTCAACTTTGCCTGGTAACGAATCCGGGCCCTGAGCCAACACGTCGGACATATCATAAAAATCACATAACACAATTTTACGATTTATTTTAGTTAATTATGAATATTTGGGTACTTGACAGTATATGAACGCAAGATTGTATTAATATCTGATGTTCATGAAACTTCAGTCTTGAATAACCATATTACAGTCCGTGAGAAATAAGTGTGTGATTGACAGCTCATAGGTACAGGGTGTCAACAAAGTCACTATCATTTCCATGAAAAGACTTTTTTTTTGTATACTGTTAGCTTAGTGCAACATGTTTAGCATGGAATAACGGGTTATCATTGTTTCTGCACGAGTAAGCGGATTGTCATATGAAGACGCCACAGCTGAATTTACCCATAAATTCTGTAAATCAGCCCCAACAAAGGCACACATTCGTCTGCTTGTAAACAAATTTAAGCGTACGGGCAGTGTGTGTGATGAGTAGAGATCGGATTATATGCATTTGCATGTTGCATATTTAGACCTTTTTAACCTGTTATTGCATATTGTAACTAAAAACTAGTGATAACACATATTTTCGCGCTATATTTACAACATTTTAAAAATCTATGTTGTTTTACAATGTACATTTCGAGACCATCAAAAGTGTAGTAAACGATTTCGATAGTGCGAGGCTTTGGTTGTTTGTCAGTGCAGGGAAGAATTTAACGATTCCACAAAGAAAAAAAAAAAAATTGCTGTGATTAATACTCACGTTTCCCATATACCTGCAACTATTAAAAAGCTTGAAACTCAAGGTTTGGCGTTGATTGATTCTATTCAGTTAATGGATAAAATCCGTCAGCAGAACTCCTTATTGCAGGAGGAATTCCCAAGCAAACTTAAGAAAAAGTTTGAAAATATTTTGAACGATAACCTTTCTGTCAAGTTAATAGTTTTATAAATGGGATGGGCGAGCTTTTGCCAGAAATAAAAAGTGCCAAAATAGCACCCAAATTCAAGTACTGTCCAATTACTTCAGTTGACATAGAACGGTCCTTTTCTGCTTATCAACATATTTGAGCGATGGAAGATACAACCTTATTACCGAACATTTCGAACAGTACCTGTTTACAATAGTAGCAAAATGTAGAATATTTAATTTGTGAACAATACTTTTCCTGATACTCAGTGATAAATTAAACATTCTTACTTTCAACTTATTATTTTTTAATCGTTTGATTTTTTTTTTGCCAATGACAGCAATTTCTTTGCGAACTCATTCTGTGAAGTCGCTTTACAGGAAGTTAGATGGCCAGGAGAAGGTAGTCAGGAATCAGGAAGCTTTGCATTATACTACAGGGGTGCAAAAAGACCTGAATTTGGAACGGTTCTTTTTTTTTTTTTTTTTTAGTCTTGTCCGGTATCCGAATTATTAAGTTTGTCACTGAAAGGATATCATACGTAATTCTAAAGGGTAAACGACAAGATTTTGTAATCCTAAATGTACATGCTCCCACAGCAGATAAAGAGGGCAAGATCAAGGATGAGTTCTAGGAAGAATTAGAATGCATATTTGATAACCTTTCACGATATCATATGAAAATTGTCTTAGGAGATTTTAATGTAAAAGTGGAGTGGGAAGATATATTCAAACCAACAATAGGCAAATTCAGACTTCATGAAGATAGTAACGACAATGGCGTTAGATTAGTCACCTTCGCCACATCAAAGAATCTCATTGTTAAGAGCACAACATTTCAGCTTAAGGATATTCATAAATACACATCGATGTTTCCAGATGGCGAAACTCGGAACCAGAGAGATCACGCATTATTAGTGGACAAACGCTGGCACAGTAGCATCATCGATGTTAGATCATTAGAGGGACAGATTGCAATTCGGATCATCATCTGGTCAGGTTGAAAATCAGACAACGGCTATTGTTTATGAGAGAGAAACAAACGCTAAAGATGATTCTGAAAATTTGAATTAAAAGACTTGAAAAATGATGAAATGCGGCAAGAATACCAAATCAAAATTGCTAATAGATTTGAAGTACTGGAACCCTCAGACGACAATGGGCAAACGAAGAAGAAACTGATATAAATAAAGAATAGGAGGCTATAAGAGATACTATTAAATTGCCAGCATCAAAAAACATTGGTTATTTAAAAAAGAGGCAAAACAAGAAATGGTTTGATAAGGAATGTGCCGACATTGTAAAGGAAAAAAGGGTAGCAAAAATGAATGGTTACATGAGCCAAATGAGGTAAATTTAGAGCAATTGGGTAGTGTTAGACGCGAAACCGCCAGGTTACTAAAGAGTAAAAAGGGGGAATATTTGAGAGAGAAGATTAATGATCTTGAAATGAATGCAAAAAATAGGAACATTAGAGAATTATATCAGGGAATTAGGATCGGGAAGAAAGGTTTCAGTCTAGAACAAACATAATTCGGAATGAAAATGGGGATATAATTGCAGATTCCAGGAGTATATTAAATAGATGGAAAAGTTACTTTAATCAGCTATTAAATGTACATACAGAACAGGACACTGAGGATGATAATTTACAAACAGAAGAAATGCTAGTCGCAAAACCAAGTGCATTAAAGGTTGAAATGGCGATAGAAAATTGAAGATGTATAAAGCATCAGGTTCAGATGAGATCCCAGCAGAACTGATAAAATCAGGGGGAGAAAAATTGATGGACAAAATACACCGGTTGCTTTGTATGATTTGGGAAAAAGAAGCTCTTCCGGATGAATGGAAAGAATCGATTATCGTTCCAATTTATAAGAAAGGAGACAAAACTGCAATAACTACAGGGACATCTCATTACTTTCAACCTCGTACTAAATTCTAACAAATATATTAGTAAGCAGACTTACTCCCTATATTGATGACATTCTAGGAGATCATGAATGTGGATTAAGAAGAAACATATCTACAACGGATCAGATTTTAGTACAAGACAGATTTTACAAAATAAATGGGAATATAACGGTACAGTACTTCAACTATATGCAGACTTCAAAAAAGAATACGATTCAATTAAGAGGGAGATGTTACACACACACACACACGCACACACACACACATATATATATATATATATATATATATATATATACATACACATACATGTAGTATCCTGCTGGATAATTGGCACAAAGAGTAGCGTGCGTGTAGGCAAACAGTTTTCGGATACTTTTGAAATCCAGAATGGGTTGAAACAAGGAGATGCATTATCTCCTCTACTATTTAATTTTGTACTAGAGTATGCCATCAGATCAACTATTGCGTAACACTAATAAATTGGGACTGGAAGTAAATATCCATAAAACTAAATATATGGTCACACATATAAATACATTATATAATAGAAATGAACAGCTAATGACAAATGAGGGAAATTTTGAGGAAATAGCTGAATTCAAATACCTAGGAACAATGATCACAAATAGGAATGAGATGCACAAAGAAATTAACACAGGCTCAATTCTAGAAATGCGTGATATTATGCATTACAGGGACTCTTGATGTCCCAACTCCTTTAAAAAAACGTTAAACTGAAAATATATAAAACTATTACTCTACCAGTTATATTATATGGGTGCGAAACATGGACTCTTACTTTAAGGGAGGAAAGGAGATTACGGGTATTTGAGAATAAAGTTCTTAGGATTTTTTTTTTGGAACAAAGAGAGATGAACAGACAGGTGAATGGAGAAGACTACACAACACTGATTACATGGCTGTATGGGAAGATTGGCAGGACATGTGGCACGAATGGGGAATGAAAGCCGTGCATGAAAGCTTCTAGTATAAAAACCAGAGGGAAAACGTCCAGTTGGTAGACGAGAATGAGGTGGAAGAATAACAATTAGGGTTTGAGGGAAGTAGATTATACAGGGAATGAATGGAAAGCATTAGTTCAGGATAGGGAGAGCTTATGTCCGCGCGGCCATGAACCTATGGGTTAGATAGTGCTAGTGAGTAAGTAAGTAACTTAATTCTGTAAAGCTTTTTTTTTTCAATTTTTTATAAAAATCTCTGTTTTTTTTTTTTTTTGTTTTCCAACTTTGACTTTTTCTTCTTCGGACAATTTATTTTTCGATCTAACTCTGCTTCCTTACATCTTGAATAAGCATTTCTGATTGAAACATTCCAATATCTGTACGAATTTTTTAGAATATGGTTTAACGATTGTGATTTTTTTATTTGAATACATGATAGATGCATGCCACTTAATCCCCGTCCATTTGCTGGTTTTCCCGGTTGTTTTCAATTTCCCAACTTATTCCCGGGTTTCAAAATTTCTCCAGACTTCTGGACACTCTGATTACGTTTTCGACATCTGATCCAAGGGACTAACGACTGAAAGTTAACATCATCCCTGTATCGTATGTTGAGTGACAAATACTTTTGAACAGACAGCCAGTGAGATTATAAATGTTGATCACATACTTAAATCTCACGCACTATAGTTGCAACAGCATTGTACTATCGATTTAAGAAACTAAACATAGTCTCCCTGTCGAACAACTCGTTACAAGTGTTGCGCGGGCTAGTCTACAAACTCGGGCATTTCAAGTCTCATTTATTGTAACATTTCCTTGTAGATTCTTCCTGCTTTTTTACTAATTCTGAAAGAATGCAGCTATTGAGGTTCTTATCACGAAAACATATTTTTATTTTATTATTTTACAAATCTTCATTGATCATGTGTTTCTGTAAATGAATAGTTAACCGGAAAAAATATCTAACCCATAAACTAAAAATTGATGGGAAACGAAAAAAACGCATAATGATCATTTTGAGGCTATTGCCTTTATTATATCATACACATTTTAATCTCTCATCCTATTGGAAACATGTCCACCGCTGTGGTCTCGAGGTAGCGTGCTACCTTGTCACGCAGTGGGCCTGGATTCGATTTCCGGTCGGGACAGGCTTCTTGGGTGAGTTTTTTTTTTCGGAGTTTTTCCTCACCTGTAAGACAATTGTCAGGAAGCTTAGGGCCCAACTGTCCCCGAAAATCATCCAGCCATCATCATAATCCTTCACCGGTGTGGAAAGCAACGGAAAGCTACCACACGTATAATTCCCTAGTAAAACTACTAAGCCTAGCATGAAAAATTCTATGATTGCAGTGAAAGACCTGCCCTCGGGCAGAATTACTATGTATGTATGGATGGATGGATGGATTGGAAACATATACAGCCAATTTAAATGCAAAATAACATGCTACTAACTAAATATTAACAATTTAATATAGAATTGAGTGCAAAAGTGACATATATCTATAGAGTGGAAAAATGGTCTAACTTATATTTGACTAAAAATACAATAAGAAATAGAAAGTACATATAGAACACTGATTCAGTTAGAAACGTTTTCAATGTTCAACGTTCAATATTTATTTTCCGTTTAATGTTATTTCGTTACATTCCTAGTAACTTTTTTTATTTTCACTGAATTTCTCTAAGATCCAGACAGAATTCACGGAACTGTGGTGGAATGAATTTGCACATGTGCAATAATAGTTTTTTCTGTACAGCTACTCATGACTTGACTAAGTGCGTCTGCCATTTTGTTACATACAGATCACTATCCGCTTGAAAGCAACATTTTGTTACATATACAGTAGATCACTATTCGCTTGAAAGCAACTTTTAAAAATAAATAAAACAGGTCTGGAAGAGAGCAGGGATAGTTTTACATCCACCGTAACGTGATATTCTCCGGATAGATCACTAATGCACTGAAAACTCAATTTTCGAATTTTTGTTGGTTAGATGTCTTTTCGGGACAACTATTCAATTGTCATCAATCTAGCGGCCGCATTTTTTTAAAAACATGCTCAGCATATAGTAACCTATTAAAAAAAATAACCTCATTTCGTTAACCAACAAGATGGGACCCTAAAGAGAAGGTAGAAACCCTGTTCGTCGCTGTGACGTAGTCGGTAGAGTCCCTACCTTCCACTCCGGCGACCCGGATTCGATTCCCTGCGGGGTAGGAGATTTTAAATCTCCACCTTGGGGCTGGGTGTGTGTGTCCTGTCCTTGTGTCTATGTGAGAATTAAATAAGTTAACAAACAGGTAAAACAAACAAACAAACTAACAAAAAGGTAAAACAATAAGGAAAACCAGTATAAACGAAAAAAAAAAAAACCGATACCCACACGTAGCCTACTCCTGTCGAAAAGCACCAATTGGTCTGCCAGGCTTAACGTCCCCATCCGACGGACGAATCGCTACTATCAGTTGCACTGCCTTGTCAACACAAATAAGTACTGCGGATGGATTTGAAATTTAATGCAGGAATCTGGCGCACAATTAAAAATTGCATCAATGCTACCGCCTCCATGCCTCACTGGGCCATTTAAGCACGCAAGCCACTCTCCCATGACAAGGTAAATATGCCATGCAGATCGCTTCTTACACCAATACGAAAATTTTAAATTGTTTTTGCAGTTCTTCTACTACTTACCTCCTCAGACTAAATATGAAGAAACATGTGACAGGATTGGGCACTGATAAAAACGGTTGACCTTACCTGTAAAAGAAATGAAAAAAATATATTTAATAACTTGTAATCCATAATAGCATGCATTTCCAGAATTGAGCCTATGTTCAATTTTTTTGTGCATCTCATTCTATCTGTAATTATTGTTCCTAGATATTTGAATTCAGCCATTTCTTGAAGCAGTGGAATCAAACATTTTAACTTGGCAGTCATGGGTATTCGTATCATATTCTGAAATCTAATTTAGAAGCGCGATTCCAGTGAAATGGAGATACAGGAAATGATGAAGTATATTTAAATGGTCGCAGAATAATTCCGGTCTGGCGGTCATATGTTCAGTATGCATTATGTAGGAATCTATTTATATGCAAGTGTTTACTCTTGAGCGGACATTCGCCCTGCATTTCTCTGATTTTCGTAATTGTGCAACTTGATAGCCGTCTGCACACGGTACTTGTTATCAGCAAAACATTCCGTGAAATCGCCAACATTTTGTCATCATATTTATTTCATAGCTAAATATATTAAATGTTTTTATGTTTAGTGGAAAAAGCAAAAAGAAAAATAATCCAATTTATATCGAAATTAATTTTAGAATACCCCATGCTGATTACCCGGCGTTGCCGAAAATCTATTTATTCCCATCTTTCTGGCATAAATGAGCTGAAAGATAAAAATTGTTATTGTGATTTATCCGTAAAGATAGACATATGCTGTCCCGGAATTTTTTGTAGATTTTTTTATATTCAATTCTGTGTACATTAATGTGCTGTATTTGTTATGGTTTAGGCAGGGTAAGCCATTTAAGCGTTCAAAAGCAACTTTTTTTTTTTTTTTTAGTTTCGACTCTATAGTAGGCCTACACGTACGGTAATATATTTTTTCTCCTGGCGCGACAGGCCGGCTACTAGCTTCACATCTACATGTGTCAATCACAGAGGTAGATGATCATCCAACCAGTGTAGGGGTGACATGTGGTCAGCATGTCGAGTCCCCCAGCCGTTATAACTGGTTTTCTCAGCCGCTACTTATTGTAGCTACCCAAATTCCTCATGTTGCAGGGTGGGCACCGGTCCCTTACTGGCTGAAATACCATGAGTAAATTTCTTTCCCCATGGAGACTCGAGCCAGCGCAAGTCCCGTAGCTCTGCGCCAAGGCTTCCTGCTTTAACCACTCGGCTAAGGCGCGGGACACGGTAATATATTATATATGTTAATTGCCCCAGGAAAATTCTCTAAATGATGGGAAAAAACACATTCAAATCGGTCAAGTAGTTTTTGAGTCCATAAAGGACTGACTGACTCACACTCATTTTTGCACATAAAGACTACGGTAGCTAGTACCAAGTGTGCGCTGCTACGCCTAAATTGCGACCAACCAAACTTGGCGGTTGCTAGAGTCAATTTTTCATTTCAGATTTCAATAAAAGCCCACAACATCCCCTATGTAGGGATGGCATCTCGGGTCCCCCAACCGTTATAGCTAGTTTTCTGAGCATGGAGCCGCTACTTATTATAAGTACCCAAATTACTCACGATGCTGGACCGATCCCATACTGGCCGAAATGCCATGAGAAATGTTCTTCCCCATGAAGACTCGAAGTAGCGCAAGTCCCGTAGCTCTGCGCCAAAGCACCTTGCCTTAACCACTCTGCTATGGCGCGGGACGTTTTTGAACGATTTTAATTTATAAACACTTCGATATTTCAAAATTGCGATTAAGCGATCTAATAAATGAAAACTTCAACTTCTAAATGTTAATATTTTCTTAATTTGTGGGGTAATGTATAATGTGTATTAACATAAACAAAATTTTAACAGAAAAGAGAAAGGTTTGAGAATTAATAAAACATGGTATCCTGCCCTAGAAAAGTGTCAAATAAAATCTTATTGACAAATATAGTAAGTCATGACATATACCATGACAATAGCAAATAGGCGAGCTACTATATGTTTAACTCAACCAATTAGAAATTGTTCACTAAAAATTATAGTTACGGTAAAATTAGAAGTTGACAACTAATTAACTACGATTTTTTTTGTCTAATGCCACCTTATCTTTTATGACATTTCTGGTTTTCTCCCCTGGCATTGGCGGAATTGTAATCCATATCTTAGATTGGGGCACCTGAAAGGCAGAGTTACGTTACCCCGATGACATGATGTATGATAAATGATAATGAAGCGCCAGGAGAGTTCTTAACCTAACCTTAACCTAAATTCCGGACCATGGGCAACCACAGGAATAATTGCCTTAGAAAAAATTCCTACGGTCTGACCGGGAATCGAACCCGGGACCTCATGAACAGTAGTCAGTAACACTGACCACTAGCCCAAGAGGCTGGTCACTACGAAAATCTACACAAGCAAAATCTCCTGAAGATGTCACCCACAGAAGGCGATGACACGTCGAGAAGACAACATTTCAAGACACGGCCAAGAATCCCGAAAAGGTATTTTAATATACATAACGATAGCCGTGAAAGTCTTAACCAACATAATATATGAAATAGTTTTTCCTTCAACATATTTTCATCAAAGCAACAAATGCCTGCTCTCTTCCCTGACGGTACTGACCTCGGCTGGCACGAATGTTCTACTGAACTTGAAGTCGAACCAACTTTCGCCAACAGTAATACCGACAATGAATAAACAATGAAGCTTGTCCGCATTAGCAAGAAGTACAATTAGTATTTCTCCTACAAATCCACCAAAAGAGCGAGGACAAAACTACATAAAAACCAGACATTTTATAATGAGGGGTCTATGAAAGGCATTCCCGATAATGTTAAATCAACTAAATGTATGCTCAATTTTCTCTAAAACGGTTTAAGATAATGAAATATAATTGTTATTGTGTATAGAGTACATCTTGTAATAGTTATGTACGCAACAAGGGAAGTAAGTAGTACATTACTAGTCGAGGACGTGTTAGAGCCCGAGCTTTAGCGAGGACTAGCAAATAACTTCAAGACTAGTAATGTACTTACTTCCCGAATTGTGTATATAATTTTGTTCACTCTATACTAATACTCATGTTTAATTTTTATATTTCATGTGAAATTATATCTTGATTTGAAAAGTTCAATTCTTTGATAGCGAGGGGATGTTGATAAAACAACTGCAATTGTTTATTGTTGTCTGAATTAGTGGCAGACATTTAAATAACAGTTCCAGACTGCATATTAATTGCATATATTATTAATTGTGATGTAGAGGAAGCGGCGAATGCTGCGGTTCATTTTCTATTACCAGCAAATTCGAAAAATATATATCAAAAAGTGTACAGAATATTTATGGACTGGTGTAAATTTAAAAAAAAACTGAAGTACATAAAGTAGAGAAACATACTGAAATAAATAAGAAAAATATTAATGAAAATCAACCAAATTTTGTGGTTAATTACTATAATTTTAAGAAGGTAACATTTTTACATTATTTAAGTCAATTACTTTTCATCCCTAGGGAAGTAAGTTGAGCAATTACATGCCGTTGTCAATGGATACCAAAGCATCTCTGGTAAACTCAACGTACTTCCCTAAAACAGAATGATAATTGGGCCATTATTAGTATAAGAGTGAACAAATTCACTTAACTATTTTCAAGTAGATATAGGCCTACTTATTGTAGAGAAATCTACATATTTGTTAGAATGTTAAAAAATTAACTATACGTATTCAAGATTTAACTAAATTCTCATTACAGACTTCGAGGAAGAGTAGTGGGGACCAAGACGGTTACGTTTAGCATAGGCACACATGTCCAGAAACGTACAGTTTTCCCGATACACGCAAGAAACCACAACGCCTGCTTCTTGTCGTCTGGGTCCACAAGAAGGGCTCGATGTGACGACCACGGACATCAACGCATACGGGACCCTCGTACCTAGTTCTGATCTTTGGTTCTACAACATTCGCTGCAGCCATAACTCCTCGGATACCATAGGAGTCTCGTAAAGCAGAGATTTCATGTGACCCCACACGTAGTAGTCTAGCGATGTCAAGTTGGGAGAACGTGCAGTCTTTGGAGTCCAAAATGCGGGAGAGTTGAAGGTGTGTTTGTGGTATTTTGAAAGCGTGTAGCGAGAAAACGGTGCATTTCCGGACATGAGTTTCCTACGCTAAACGTAACCGTCTTCCTCACTACACATCCTCAAAGTCTGTAAGGGAAATTTAGTTGCACCCTGTGTATAAGGTCCAAATAACGTCCATATGAGGTAAGTTATTATAGCTTGAAAGTTCGCTATAACCATCCATCCATAGTAATTCTGCCCGAGGGCAGGTTACTAGGGAATTGTAGGTGTGGTAGCTTCCCGTTGCTTTCCACACCGGTGAAGGATGATGATGATTATGATAATGATAAGGACGATGATGGCCATATGATTTCGGGGACCGTTTGAGCCTTAAAGTTTTCCTGACATTTGTGTTACAGGTGAGGAAAAACCCCGATAAAAACCTCACACAGAAAAACTGTCCCAACCGGGGATCGAACTCGGGCCCGCTGCGTGACAAGGCAAGCACACTACATTGAGACCACAGCGGTGGACCGCTATAACCATATAAATGTAAAAACTGCCATAATGTTAAATGTTGCATTGTGATTAATATATTGTATAGGTAGAAGTTTATTATTAGTAAGGCTCGGAAGTTGAGTTTCCCCCTCCCATTTTATGTCTGAAGACGAGGCCCAACTTAATATAGGCCTATATACACACAGTTTGGGTCACTGTAGGTCAGAAAATAGCTGGGTTTTATTTGGGGGGTAGAATTTAAGTTGGAATATATCTGACTTGCAATTTTTTTTTGTAATACGAAGACATTTTGGTAAACAGATGAGGACAGAGACAAAACTAAGATTACATAACATCACATCAAAAGCTGCTCTAAAATACGGAAGTGAAATTTGGATTTTAAATAAAAGAAACTCTCATAATCTTCAAGTAAGCCAAATGCGCTTCTTACGATCATTGTTAGGAGTTAATAGACTGGATCACCAAAGGAACACTATTATCAGAGGAAACTTGGAGTAACAAGTTTAAATGAAGATATACAAAGATACCAACAGGAATGGAAAAATCATCTGAGGAGAATGACAAGAAATAGACTTCCAAAATTGGCATTCCAATATACCCCAACTGGACATAGGGACCAAGGAAGACCAAAACGTCGGTGGAAAGATCAAGACCATCTTCGCTAGGTTTACCGTACAGGCCACATGGCCTAAAACGAATTTGTTCATGATGATGATGATGATGGTCTTTGTTACCCTTTTTTAGGTCTTAGCGGTTCTTTTTTGCAACTTTACCTTGTTTTGACTACATTTATACCATTTGTATAATTCAAGAATCAGCAGAGTCTAGTCTCAATTCCAACTTCTTTTAGAAACATTATCTAGTTTGACATACCAAAGATTTTTCACTTTGCAAACACTTTTGTTTCGCGAGAAACTATTTGAACTCTCACAAAACACCCTGCTAATTTTAACCAGCCTACTAACCGCATGATATCCATTGCGGGTTCGCGGAATTCATTCTATGTAGAAAAAAGCGTTCATTCTAAATTCTTCGAGAACTTTCTTTTAATGAACACAGAATTCATTTTTCAAACTATGTTGAAAAAATGAAGTATGAAAGAAGAAGCATTTTCAGTGATCGAATTTTTTTTGCAATATACAGCATGTTGCATTTCATTAGAATTTTGAACTTTTTAATCATTTCTATCATATTAATTAAAAAAGCAGTTGAAATTAAAAGTATTTAATTTGAAATGCATTTTTTCATATTTTTTAGGTCATTTTAAAGAATTTTTGGGTATTTTAAAGGGCTTTTATAGGCATTTTATAGGTCCTCAACTTCCGAGTCCTAATTATTAGCATTGAATAGAAGAACAATTTTTTATTTAGAATGGGTTACATTTCTCTTTTGAACTAAGTGTTCCAAATATCCCCTTGTACATAAACACTAGAGCAAGAAGGGGCACGCCGTAGCGTAGTGGTTAAGGCACTGAGCTACAAGCCGGAGGGTCGAGGGTTCAAGTCCCGTTGGGATCAGGATTTTAAACTGACCCAAAGCCCTCTGGCGGCACTATGGCCCTGGGGTCGACTCAGCCTCTAATGAAATGAGTACCAGACGCTTGTTCTGGGGGTAAAGGCGGCCGTCACGCAGGGCTGACACCCGGCTGACATAAAGTGCCGATTGTCTAGAAAATTGGGAGCCTTAACCTCCTACTACCCCAAGGGCCTCCTGAGGCCTGTTGTGGGATCACTTTACTTTACTTTACTTACTTACTAGAGCAAGAATAATTTGCAGACGCAGAGCAAAAAGTACGAAACACTGACATGTACACTACTTATTATATTAATAAACTGAGTTGAGTTGAATTTGAGATACCAAATATGAAACTTGAAAACATAATTGCAATAACTTATTCACTTGCCAGACAAGAAACACAAGTGTAGGGTTTTGCTGTTTGTTTGGTTTGTCACTTTTCTCATGTACTCATAATATTGGTTGCGGTTCTTTTAAAATCCAGAAACCTTCCGACTACGGACCCTCCCGAGGACTTGTTCCTTGGATTTTTCCATCCTAAAACTTGTAGACCGCAGTCGGGTTTGACTAGAGTCAAGGAATATGGTTACTATATCACCGGGGCCGACCCCCATTTATTCAAGTTTAAAAACCCAGACTTCATAGGGATCGAACTAGCGACCGCCAGCTAACGATGCTTAGCATGCCCTTGCTTGCTATTAAACTCAATGTAAATTGCTTCCACCAAAACGGAGAAAAGATTACGAGTATTTTAAATAAAAATCTTAAGAACATTTTTGGATCAAAGGGAGATGAACAGACAGACGAATGAAAAATACTGTATAACAGCGAGCTACATGATCTTTATAGGAAATCAGATAACCTATAATAAGAACAAGTAAGCCTTGTATACTGAGATGGGCAGGACATGTGGCATGAATGGTTAATGAAAGAGGGACATGGAAGCAAGGCAGAGGGGAAACGCTCAGTTGGCAGACCAAAAATGAGATGAGAGAATTAGATTAATCGTGATTTGAGGTAATAGTAATAGAAGATAAAAGTGTTGAAATAGGTTCCACACTTCTAGTAATTGGACTGCGATATAACTTATGAAGAACACGACATAAATAGGAAAATTCAGAAATTTCAACATATTTGTGGAAGAATCAACGAATATTGAGGAACAAAGTTAGAAAGGGGAACAAGTTAAGATTTTACTCAACAATGGCACTACCAGTGGGGATGCATGGAAGTGAGGTTTGGGTCCTGAAGGAAAAGAAAAAAGTAAAATTCAGGCAGCGAAAATGAGCTTCCCACGAGCTGTGAAAGGTTGTACAAGAAAATTACATATTAGAAATGAGAATATTATAGAGGAACTAAAAGTACAACCACTTCTAACAAATAGAAGAACACTGGAACAACTGGATAGAGGATCTACAGAGAATGACAGATAAGATACCAAAGCTGGCATTGATGTATAATCTTGGAGGACCAAGATCGGTAGGAAGACCAAGAAAACGCTGGTCTGAACAAATGAGAGAACGGTACAGGCAGAGACCTAATCCGTAAAAGGAGATGATGAAGATGCTGATTTGAGGGAGGTAAATTAAACAAGGGATGACTGTAAAACATTAACTCAGGAAGGGATGTGTGGACTTATGTCCGCACGGCCATGAACCTACGGGTCCAATAGAGCCAGTGAGTTAGTTTAAAAGGAACAGAGGCTACTTAACATCTTGTCGTTCCAGAGAAGTTCCTTGCTGACTGAAGCAGACAAACTGACGATTTTCCGTCATAAAAGATGCACGAAGCAGAACTCTAGTATAAGCATGCATGAGCAACTTTCCAGCTAAATTCTAATTCAACAAGAATTTCAGAGTATCTACACTACCTAAGAGAAAATTGGCTGCAAGAGACCTTGGTATGAAATTTACTGCGAGGGTGCTTGTTAAACTAATTAAAAAATACATTCGTAATTATGTATGTGTTGGTATTATTTTATTTAGCATATTCTTGGTATAAAATTTTAACAAAAGGTTCGGCAGTACAATACCAGAAATTTAGTTAATCAACTAAATACAATGTTAATGTGTTTAATGTTATTAACAACTGATATCTATAACATTTATCATAAGTAATGTCACGAGTGGTTTCCAAATCATCCATAAATTCACGAGTCACGAAGTAACAAGTGAACTGATCTAGAGAATTTGGAAATCAAGAATGGCATTTGTTAGTACTATTTAACGAATAAAATTAAGATGTTCACTCAAAAATAAATTATTTAAATATAGTTATTTTAAAATATTTATACTTTTAATGTAAAACGGCGATGTTTGAAAATAAATCAGAAATACGTGATTATGTTTTTCACCTGTTTATCATAAGTAATGCCACGAGTGATTTCCAAATCATCGATAAATTCACGACTCACGAAGTGAGGAGTGAATTTATCTAGAGAATTTGGAAATCAAGAGTGACATTTGTTGGGACTATTTAACGAATAAAATTAAGCTCTTTACTAAAAAATAATTATTTGAATACAGTTACCGATGTTTTAAAATATTTATATAGTTAATGTAAACGGCGATGTTTGAAAACAAATTAGAAATGTGAGATTATGTATATTCACTGCAACTCGATCATATTATTTATTGCCAAATAGGATCGCAATATTGTAAGAATGCACTCTAGTGAAGAAATAATGAAACACATCAAACTATTATAATCAACGTTATAGGTTAATCATTTATATTTTGAATAAACAACTCAGTAAAATCACTGAATCTATTCATTATTTGCTATATTCAATGTGTTTGTTGGAGAAAAATAATGGTCTAACCTGTTCAGAATATTAAAAAAGGAGGAGCTTTCTTTATCAGCAGCTGATAAAGGGAAATCGATAAAGAGCGAGGTAAAACACGACTGTCATTGGTGTAAAACAGAATTCATTGAAACGTGATTGGTCATTGGCTACCATTTGCGACATGAGTTAAATAGTCAGTGCAACTTGATGATATAATAGTATTTGTTGCCATCTGGCATGGGGACTCTTTCAAATAGGATCGCGATATTGTAAGAATGCACCCTAGTGGAGAAAAAATGGAACATCAAACTGTATATTATAACCAACATTATAGGTTATTAATTTATTTTTTTTAGAAAACAACTCAGTAAAACCATTATTTAAGAAAACTATTTTTTTTAAATATACTTCCTATTACTTTGAGTATTTTGAGGCTCAGATTGCTGGATTATTTCGTCTATATCTTCTTTTGAATCGCAGCCATATCCTGTGTCTGTCATTTGTACAATACAACTTTGCGGTTTTTTGGAAAGTCAGTTACTGCAAAATAATGCTCTGACGTTCAGAATATAAAAAAAAGTGGAGCTTTCTTTATCACAAAATCAGATAATTCAATAAGGAACGAGTGAAACTCGACTGTCATTGGTTGTAAACAAAATTCATTGAAACGTGATTGGTCATTGAATCTCATTAGGGGCATGAGTTAAATAGTCCACGAAAATATTTATTGTGAAAGCATTTTTAAAATATAATATGAAATGAAGGAGTGGAAGTATTTACGTTATAATTGTCGGTCATTATTTAATAGCTTAAATAAGCAGTATTTTCAATTTCCATAAAAATAACTCTAATGAAGAGCCTTTGTTTTTTTCTTACGCATATATATATATATATATAGTTTGTTTGTTTGTTCGTTCGTTCGTACTTTATGCGCGGCCATACCGTTGATCCGATTGTCATGGGGCTTTTTGCAAAATGTTCAAGACATTCCCCGAATGAACATAGGCTATAAGAGAGTTGTGATACTCAACTCCTACATCCTTAAAATCGCCATTTGTAGTGCAAACCTGAAAAAAGTAGCTCTTTGGACGCTTAAATGGCTTACGCTGTCTAAACCATAACAAATACACAAAATTAATGTACACAAAATTTAATATCTCAAAAAGTTCTACAAAAAAGTCCGCGACAGCATATGTTTATCTCTTACGTATAACTCACAATAACCAATTTTGTCTTTCATTGATGCCAAGAAGATCGAGACAAATACACTAGATTCCTGTGCAAGCATAGCAGCACATGGCGGGTAATTCTTTTACGGATAAGTTACAATAACCAATTTTGTCTTTTAGCTAATTTATGCCAAGAAGATCGAGATAAGTAGATTCCCGGACAACACCGGGGAATCTTAAAATAATTACGATATACATTTATAATTATTTTCAATAGTCGATAAACTAGAAGAGCACAAATATCAATGGAAAGAACATTTAGACAGAATGGCAATACAAGATTACCCAAAAAGATCAACACCTACAAACCACATGGAAAAATATCTTTGGGACGGCCAAGGAAACGATGGACTTGAGACCGGAACAGGTCGCATTGACCTAATCCTGGAAAGGAAGAAGAAGAAGAATTATTTTTCATTTTACTTATTCAAATAATCATAAGAAGTGCATTAATTTTTGTCTTTCAACTCATTTATAACAAGAAGATCGGGATGAGTAGATTCCAGGACAACGCCGAGTAAACAGCACGTGGTATCTAAATATAATTACTATATAAATGTTTCCCTTAACTTATTCAGCTAAACATAAAGCACATTCATTTTCATTTATTTAGGCGTAGCAGCACACGCCGGGTATTAACTAATATTATATATTTTTTCATGTAGGCAAACTCAAAAACTTCATTCTTCAGAATTCTCTACAATGAAGGTTACAACCTTGTTCTGGGCGGCTATTTAAACGATGAAGCTGTTGCCATTTTTCTTAAAGCAATAATCGCACAGCCAAATAAGAGAAGAAATATGTCACCAACTTGTTTTCTACATATTTTTATCCTTTTTTTTTCTTTTAATTCCTTTGCATTGCGTTTCCTTTTTTAAAACATTTTTTAACCTTTTAGCTTATTCACACACAAAGATGGGCACACATCCAGGCGTAAGGGCTATTTAATGTTCCCTACCCCGTCAGGAATCGAGCACGGATCCCGGAGTGGTAATCAGCGAATTTGCCACGGCGATGGAATTAAAAACAGTCAGAAGCAGGTATCGAACCCGAGCCTCCGTGTCCCAGCTAGACGCTCTACTAACAGCTCTATGAAAGCTTAAACTATCCATGCATCCTATCCTGAGCTAATGTTTTCCAATCATCCTCTGCATAATCTACTTCTCAAATCATGGTTAAAGTTATTCTTCCACTTCATTCTTGTTCTATGTACTGGGCGTCTTATTCCTATTTGTAATTATTGTACGGTATGATAGTAATACCATATAATACAATTTTTAATTGAATTGAGAAGTGAGAAACGCGCGATGTCATTTCCTGGCGGAGGACAAGGCCAGCGAGTGTCGGGTTTGCTGAACTACTGGGGGACAGGTGCAGAACTGACCGCAAAGTAATGAATACGCATTTCTACGCACTGGTGTTTGTCGCAAGGACAGGTTCAAGGCAAACTCCAAGCTCGCTAGAGGCGCCACTTAAGCAAATATTCTTAAAGCAATGATAATGCCTCAAAACTAGAAATATATAAGTATTTCTTTATCATAAGTAGAGCTAGGAATTTTAGGTGCTGCACCTTAATTTTATTTTGTTACTACAATGCTCAAATTAGCTTGTCTTGCAAATAAAACATTACATAAATGCCCCTAAATGTGTTTTAGTTGCACTTTTTTGCACCTTTTTTCAATGCTAGCACCTTTTGCACATTTTAAAACCTTTTTTGTCTCTTAGCAGCATTGTATTCCCAAAATAATGTGTAATTTTTTTTTACATTTTTTCAAATACGCTTTCAAGGGTTGGTAACGATGTGTGGTATCAGTCCACATCACATTACTTCCACTTTAGTGCAGTCCCGTTAGGCTATTCCTTTTAAATTAGTTCACACCTTCCTGCACCACAGTTAAGCGAAAGCTATTGTTTGAGCAAGGAAGATTGTTGAGTGCATAAACAAATGTTTCAGTTCAAAATAATATTTGACTTGTGCGGTCTATTTTCCTTGAGTGACCAGTATACAGTATGCCAAAACCGAATGTGAACTCCTACAAACTACAAGATTTTGTAAAATAGTTTAGTGCAGATGGAATTCAGAGTGACAGATCTGTTATGAGGTGCATTGTTTGAGATATTTCAATAACAATTAATGAAAAACACCAACACAACCGTGTTACACAGCATACAGGTAGTGAAAAAACACGAAAAAAGGAACTACAAAGCAGTAAATGTGTATTGTGACAACAATTTATTGGCGAGGTGCTGCCTTCTTCAAGTTTAATAAATAAAGAATATTTGTTTAATGATATAGCAAAGAAATTTGTAGCATGTGGTATTCCTCTTTCCAAACTTAACAACCATATTTTGAAAGCATATTTGGAGAAATATATTGGGAAGTCTGTCCCAGATGAATATCATACCTCAACCTCTGTATGACGAAAAATTAAAACAGATCAGTCAAGTAGAAGGTGAAAACCAGTATATTTTACATTAGACGAAATCACTGATAGACAGTTGAGATATTGAACTTTTTTTGATATGTTCTAAACATTTGAGTTGTTGAATAATATCTGCTTTAACAGTTTTGTGGACTTGTGATTTCAATAACATAATGTTCTGGGACTTGTCTTACTCAGACTTTTAATATGACAACATGACTGAATTTTGTGTCGTGAGTTACTTGATGTAACTGGTATTGATACTCTTTAATGATAATTCACATGGGAAATTTGCACCTTTTTCACCAAAATTTTGCACCAAAAATTCCTAGCTCTAATCATAAGTAATGCCAAGAGTGAATTTATCTAGACGATTTGGAAATCAAGAGTGGCATTTGTTAGGACTATTTAACGAATGAAATTAAGCTGCTTACTCAAAAGTCATTATTTAAATATAGTTACCGGTATTTTAAAATATTTATATATTAATGTAAACGGCGATGTTTGAAAAGAAATCAGAAAGGTTTGGTTATTATATTCACTGCAACTTGATCATATTATTTATTGCCAAACAGGTTCGAAATATTGTAAGAATGCACCCTAGTGGAGAAATAATGAAATACATTAAACTGTATATTATAATCATCATTATAGGTTAATAATTTGTTTTAGTAAATTCAGTAAAATCAAAGAATCAGTTCATTATTTGCTATATTCAATGTATTTGTTGGAGAAAAATAATGCTCTGAGCTGTTAAGAATATTAAAAAAAGGAGGTTTCTTTATTATAAAAGCAGGAGCTGATAAAGAAAAATCGATAAAGAGCGAGGTGAAACACGGCTATCATTGGTTGTAAAACAAAATTCATTGAAACGTGATTGGTCATTAACTATCTTTTTGGGGCATGAGTTAAATAGTCTTAATAAAGACTGTTTCGTTAAAACAAGGCAAATGAAAACATAAGTACCATCTTCATGTATGAAAATTCAACTTACATGTATGTTTGCGATTTATAGACCTTAAAACACTCAACAAATCTTCATGAAAATTTGTACGTACAGGTTTTCAGCAACAAAGTGTGTTTAGCCACTGTTATGCTATAAAACTGTAACACATAGGAGATCATCTGAAACGAAAATTAAAAAAATCGCTCTAGAGGTCGCAAATTTCTATGATTTACAATGAAACTACGTATATGCTATTAAAATATACCGAAGTAGATATTGTCCAAAACTCAGCGACATCCGATCATTAAGAAGTAGGGGTTTACAAGAAAACCGAAATTAAAAATTAACTCCAACAACCGTCATATTTGGTTCGTCATAATGTATAACATACAATTTAATTAACCTCCAATTTCTTTTTAATTATTTAATTAAACATAAGATAGTAATTTATTTAGGCGTAGCAGCACACGCCGAGTATTACACAGCTTTAATAAGATATATAAAACAAATACGAATATAACAAAATTATGTTACATTAACCATATAAAAAAATACAAATACGTGGCTTCTAACTTACACTGAAATTCTGAAGTATTTTGTGATTTGAAAAAAAAAAGTATTTGAACAAAAATTTGCAGACAAAATTCCTTCCCATCAATACAGGGTGATTCAAAATAAGTATTACAGGCTTCTGTTCTCACAGAACAACTGTTGAGGCGGAACAGGCATTTTGCCTGGCCTGTGAAGTGAAGAAGACTTCTAGGGGTTGTAGAGGGGACTTAATAAATAAAGCTTTGGTAAGGAACCCGTATTCGGAAACGTGCCATTTCGATATAAAATAGGGTTGAAGATCGGAACACAATGAGCTGATATCGCCTGTCTTGTGTTTCAGAAAAGTATTGCAGACTTCTAAGGGTTGTACTAAAAGTGTGGTTCCACGTGACGACCCTGTTGTTCGTTGCACAAAGTATACCAGCGACGCATGTTTTTATACACAAGCCACACAAGGCCTGGTGTGTGCTCGATAATTTCTGCTGCTGCCAGAATTCATGCAAGATCTTCCTCCATCTCGATAGGTATAGTACAACCCCTGGAAGTCTGTAATACTTATTCTGAAACACAAGACACGATATCAGCCCATTGTGTTTTGATCTTCAAACTTATTTTACATAAAAATGGTACGTTTCTGGACATGGGTTCCTTATCAAAACTTTACCTACTAAGTCCCTTCTACAACTCCTAGAATTCTGTATACTTATTGTGAATCACCCTGTATGATTTGAACAAGATTAACATTTATAACGACATACAACGATTTACTTAAATTACCAGAAACAACACACTACCTGAGCGACAAACAACTAGAAAAATTTTGATTATTGCTTACAGTCGGTATTACTAAAAGGACGAGAGACATCCATCCATAGTATCCATAGTAATTCTGCCCGAGGGCAGGTCCTTCACTGCAATCATAGCATTTTCATGCTATGCTTGCAGCTTTACTAGGGAATTGTAGGTGTGGTACCTTCCCGTTGCTTTCCACACCGGTGAAGGATGGTGATGATAATGATAAGGACGATGACGGTGATGATGGCCATATGATTTCGGGGACCGTTTGGGTCTTAAAGTTTTCCTGACATTTGTTTTACAGGTTAAGAAAAACCCCGATAAAAACCTCATCCAGAAAAACTGCCCCGACCGGGGATCGAACCCGGGCCCGCTGCGTGACAAGGCAGCACGCTACCTCGAGACCACAGCGGTGGACAACAAGAGACATAATGGAAAGAATTAAATTTTTAACTAAAGAATGGTGAGAAAATATGAACTATGCATATTAAATGTTGATAAATTTTGTAACCTTAATAACATTATAACAAACAAAAACAAACACCACGGCGCTACAAGCCTAGAAACCCTCGGCCTACCAGCCTACTGTTGGCCTCACATCCACATGTGCTAATCACAGAGATAGATGATCATACAACCAGTGTAAAGGTGACACGTGGTCAGCATGTTGGTTCCCTCAGCCGTTACAGGTGGTTTTCTCAACCTGGAGCCGCTATTTATAGTAGCTACCCAAATTCCTCACGATGCTGGGTGGACACTGGTAAATATTGGCCAATAGTGGTATTGCGTCACCCCGTAATACTGTGATAGCAAATATAATAGCAAAGAATAATGTGTTATTTGATTTTACACATTAAGAAATATATAACCACTGAATAAATCATTCCGCTCCATAAACATAAAATAAAATGTCATTTAATGTGCATCAACTAATGTAGACTTCAAAAGAGTTTACGATTCAATTAAAAGGGAGAAGTCATATAACTAGCGTACCCGGCAGAGGACCTGGCCGAACGTTCAATCTTGTTTCATGGTCGGACGATAAAAATATAAGTTACTTTTTTTACCATAAAACTCACTAATTAAGACTTAATTAGATGTTATTAAATAGGTTCACAAGAAAACCCCTCACTATCATCTGTTGTGGCTCAAGAAGCGTGCATGAAAACGTCACATTGTCATCATCTATGCTATGGGAACATTTTAACATTCCCTCCGTCCCGTTCAGTCTAAAAATTTACAATTATTGATAATTGCAAATCACCTGACAAAAATCCTATATCCCGATCGCCACCTATCGAGTCCAATTGTGAATTTAAACCATCCAGGGACCCAATCAAACATTGACAAAAATTGCATCAAAATCGAAACAATTGTTTAGGCAGTTTTTAATTTAGGATTTCCAGTAAACCACTTCCACTTCTAATTTTCGGATTTCGCTCATTTTTTGGACAATATCTACGTCGGTTTATTTTAATAAGATATGTTAAATTTAGTTGTGAAACATCGAAAAATGTGACCGCTAGAGCTATATTTAAAGTTTCACTTGAGGCGAACTCCTACACCTAATGGTTTTAGGGGGTCCAATTGTGAATCTGATCTATCGAGGGACCCAATCAGACACACGCAATAAATTTCAAAATCGATCCAGTCGTTTAGGAGGAGTTTAGTGAAAAACGCACGTACAGAAGAATTATATATATATAGTTCACGGCTGTGATCTCGTGGTGGCGTGCTGCCTTATCACGCAGCGGGCCCGGGTTGGATTCCCGGGTCGGGACAGGCTCCTGGGTGAGGTTTTTTTCGGAGTTTTTCCTCACCTGTAAGACAAATGTCAGGAAGCTTAGGGCCCAATGGTCCCCGAAAATCGTCCGGCCATCATCATCACCCTTATCATTATCATCATCCTTGATTGGCGTGGAAAGCAACGGGAAGCTATCACACCTATAATTATCTTGTAAAGCTGCAAAGCATACTATGGATGGATGGATATAAAGATGATTCCAACTCCAAGCGCGACAGGCATAGAAGTTCCTTGGCGTACCAACCGGCTGCTGGCCTCACATTCACATGTGTTAATCACAGAGGTACACGGTCATCGAGCCAGTGTATGGGTGACGTGGTCAGCATGTCGGGTCCCCCAGCCGTTATAGCTGGTCTACTCAGTCTGGAGTCGCTACTTATTGTAGCTTACCAAATGCCTCACGATATTGGGTTGGCACCAGTCCCATACTGGCCGAAATTCCATGAGAAATTTTCTTCCCTCATGGGGACTCGAACCAGCGCAAGTCCCGTAGCTCTGCGCCAAGGCTTCTTATCTTAACCACTCGGCTACGGTGCGGGACATATATGAAGGTAACCTGCTCGAATTCGGAATTCCTAAGAAGCTAGTTAGATTTATTCAATTGTGTTTAATGACACAAAGAGTGGGATGTTTATAGGCAAACCGTCTTAGTCCCTACTACACGTGCTCAAAGTCTGTAATGGGGATTTATTTACACCTTGGATAGATGATATGATGGCTGACAAATGATAACGAAGCACAAATAGGGGTCTTAAACCTAATTTAAAAAATAGGTGACTGCAGGGGAAAAAATAAAAAATACCTGTGGCCTGAGCGGGAATGGAACCAGGGATATCAATTTAAAAAATAGAAGATCTGACAAGATCGTGAGGGGAAAATTGCCATGACTTGAGAATCAACCCTCATATGTGTTAAATATTTATACAGTGAATGTAGACTGGCTGGATCCATCTTGCTTAATTTTATTTTTAAAAGTAGGACAACGTATTTATCATGTTTCCGCAACGCTAGTAGCCGTCAGTTTCAGGTATATACATTTTCACAACACACGATCCCTGGTCAATACTACACTTCTTCTCATGCTACTTTGTTTTCTCCCAGTTTTAACATTACTTTGTACAATAGCTATCCATTTCCTAGAAATACTTGTATACATCAGTGACTTCAGTTTAATTACATACTTTAAGCAATACTGGCAACAGGGGCTAGCAAGTATGCACCAAACAGACTGATTTATGTAATCGCCAGGGAAAATTCTTCCTAGAAGACATAAGGACCAAAATACAACTGCCACAACACATAAACATATGAAGTAGCAAGGAAGAATAAAAAACGCATATCTGAACACAGATGTTTATTTGGACTTAGAAAACATCTTAATAACAAAGAAAACTAAGTTACTGATTTATAAAACACTTACACGACCAGTAATTAAATATGGATCAGAAACTTGAACCCCTTTAAAGTCATATGAGAAATTTCTGGTTACTTTTGAAAGAAAGATATTAAGATATATTTTTGGGGCTGTGAAAGAAGGTAATACATGCAGAACAATGGGAAATTCTGAAATTATATGAATTACATTCATCCATCCATCCATCCATCCATAGTAATTCTGCCCGAGGGCAGGTCTTTCACTGTAATCAAAGCATTTTCATGCTATGCTTTGCAGCTTTACTAGGGAATTGTAAGTGTGGTAGCTTCCCGTTGCTTTCCACACCGGTGAAGGATAATGATAAGGATTATGATGATGATGATGGCCATATGATTTCGGGGACCATTTGGGCCTTACAGTTTTCCTGACATCTGTCTTACAGGTGAGAAAAAAAACCGATAAAAACCTCACCCAGAAAAACTGCCCCGACCGGGGATCGAATCCGCTGCTTGACAAGGCAGCACGCAACCTCGAGACCACAGCGGTGGACCTGGATGCAATAAGGTCTCATAAATATCGTAAACCAGGACTACATAAAAAATGTTATTCAATAGATTTGACCTTATTATGTGAGAAGAGTTAGGAAACCAAGCATTAATGGATACTTACTAGATAAAAGAAAAACTCTTCTAAGAAACCCATTAAATCTGTCCTTTTTCTCTGAAAGTGCAACGTCATATTTACCGATTAAACTAACAAAAATCTAGAGGCCTGATCTCAAGATTGTAGTCGCTTAAACATATCCAATCTTACTTTATCAAATGATTGGGAAGTTATCGTACATTTTTTACTCAAGTAAGTGCAGTAGTACTTTCTCTTCTTATCTTAGACACTTCAATTGACCGCAAATTCTATAAGGTTTTCCCAAATAATGGCTACTTTTGAAAGAAAGATATTAAGAGTTATTTTTGAGGCTGTGAAAGAAGGTGATACATGCAGAACAATGAGAATTGTGAAATTATATGAATTATATAAGGAACCCGATTTAGTGAAGTATATAAAAAATTAATATATTGGCCCAGGCTGGACATCTGATACGTATGGACAATAATAAAACTGATTAAGGCCGGTATTCTTGAAACCAACTCTCCTCTCGAATTGAGTGACATGTGAGTGGCTCCGCCTTCCTATGACGTCGAGAGTATTCTTGAAACCAACTCTCGCTCAAAACTCTCGTTTTGGCCACGCCTTACTCACTTTTAAATGTCAAATTCATAAGTCGGCAGTATACCTGTCTTTCGCTTTGTTCTGGTCCACAGTAGAAATGGCGGAGTTCCAAAAGTGAATAATCTTTTGGGTTTGGAGGCACAGAAGTTAATAGAAGATGTGGAAATTGAACAAAATCTACGGGATCAAGCGAATCGCCGTCGCCGCCTGTACTTTCAGGATATTCCCCGATATACAGGTAAGTCATGTAATATATGCTGTATGATTCATTATATTTTAACTTTTTCAATATGCATCGTGAGACTTCTTAAAATCTAGTGTTGTTTATTACAAACGTGTATGGAAATACTATATAAACCGATTACAAATAATTCATGTAGAGAAATAAAATATCACTCTCGTGTATAATCATTAACATGATCGTTTTTTTTGTTTGTATATTACACGCAAAAAAGTGAAATTTTTATTAACTCCGGTCACATAACGAACAAAATTGGATAATAATTAGTAATTCAATAGTACGATATATATGTGTATGTATATATATATATAATATAAGGAAAATGCAAATAATGAAACATCTTCATTCAAACTACTGTAGTAGAAATTAATAAAACAATATTTCTATTAATTTTTTAATACTTAACATTATTATTATTTAATTTAAAGAAATTAACTTCATTTCGTGTGTTTTTGTTGGGACAAGTTAGTATATGCATGATTAGTTTATTGAATAATATGCAAGAAATTTATTTTGTTAGGTTATGAAGAGTGTAATGGGTGTATGTCAGTTTCTCATAAACTGTTTGGGAATTTATTAAGAAGGTTAGTTATTTCGATTTCACATTTATATCCTGCCACCTGGTGAAGGTTACATTAAACATTCGCGCATGTGCAGTGCGATTCTGTAGAACTTATTCATTGAATAGATGAGAGTCAAATACTAAAGTTTACCCATAATTTGCTTCACTCTTTAAATTATGCACATGAAAGATTATCTGATAATGCTTAATTTAATTTTATGCTAAATTCCTCGATTCAGGAACAAATACTTAATCAAGGTGTGGCCAGACAAATATTAAATTTATTATGGCATAAATATTGTGTCATACCAATTGTGAATTTATTCAATTTGTTTATTAATTCTATTCACAGGAAGTATGCAGCTTGTAGTGGCAGACCTCCCTGGCATCAGCCAAAGTACTGTGTCACCTGTCATCAGAAAAGTATCCACCTCTATTGCAGAATTGAAACTACAATTTATAACATTCCCTAATGGAGATGAGGTTCGTCATCTCCATTATGAATTTCATAGAATTGCTGTTTCCGTGGTGTAGTTGGATTCATCGATGGCACACATATAAAAATAAGGAATCCTGGAGGAGAATATCCCGAAATCTTCAGAAATAGCTTGGGCGTATTCTCCTTCAACTGTCAGGTATGTACAAAAAACTAGTTAAGCAAGTTTTTTGTGTGTTATTATTATTATTATTTTATTTCACTCCCTCTCTCCAAGCACAACAGGCCTAGAAGGCCCTTATGCTCTTTAATTGACATCATTAGAGTTGTAATTCAAAACTGATAATGAAAGATCCAACTAATTTTTTTAGAAGCTTTATTTTTAGAGTTCAGGTTCTTCTACGTGTCGTAAATCTACGACATGTGATCCATGGCTTCAGTTGCCTTGATCAGTATTGTAAGAAAATTGAAATAAAGCCATTAGTTGCACTGTCTTAAATATATAGCACATAAAAGCAGAACTCCAAGCAGCATCTGTGAACCATTTTAGGTGAATACTGATTTATGATGCTTTTTACCTAAATAATTTGTGCCAAGTAGGAGATTTTGTAGACCAATATCAGTGAGAAACATTTTGAAAATTTATTGTGTTAATATTGTTCTAGATTACTACCTCATACCATTTATCCCATAACATAACATAGATTTTTGCATAAATAACAAATAAAATAAACCATATTTTAATTTTTTTCATGTTTTTATTAAATTTACACTTTCCAAACCTTAATTTTTCTTCCTTAATTAATCTAGGTTGGAAAGTGGTTAATTTAATAAAAACTTCAAAGTATGAAGCTTTACCGTTCAAAAGTAATGTATAAATTCTCAATAAAAGTACTTCTGAATAAAAGATTCCAATTGGCATGTTGGTATTGATGGTCTTCGGACGAACGAGAATTGTATAAGTAGAAAGAAATGTTACATTCTTATCGGTGCTCGGATGGTGTAATTGGTATTGTACTAATGTACAGAATCAGAGATCCAGGGTTCAAGTCACAATTCAAGCATTATTTTTTCTTTCTTTATTAAGGTACAAGTAAATTTACGGAAAAAAAAACTGCACTTAAACTAGCATGAAATATTTTCAAAGTCCTATAGAATAACAGTGTGCATGCGCCAGAGTTTGAGAGCCACCAATAACCCACAATCGAACCATATTGATTATCATCCTCGATTACAATCCACCGCTATGAAATTTAAATGACCAATATTTGCAATAAATCCCCAAATCTATGTTAAAAAGATATATTAATAATATTAAAATTACCAAACGTTTATTAAAAATGGGTGTACACTTACTTATCGCTCCCTAATGCTGATCCAACCAGCGATAACCCAAAACAGCAATAGAAAAATCATAGACTAAGTAATATACTCTGTGGAGAAAATAGCAGTTAGCATCACAATATTTCTAACAGTGTCATAAAATTGTGATTTGCATATTTAAATAAATACTTCGAAACTGTCTAATAATGTTATAAAAATTGTTTGAAAAAGTTTAAAATATTAGGAAATACAAAATAAGTGCTATAGTTTACAATAATATAACTGAAAACTCAAGCGCTAGTAAAAGTGCAGTTGAGCCAAATTTACTTCCAATAAAACAATTGACGAAACCATCACAATTTTAACGCAATGACAAAACTGAAGTGCTTGTAATGGCTATGAATAAAAAATGAATAGTTTTTCGTTAGGAACGGCATAGTTTATAGTAAGAATTTTGAATATGATATATATATAATCAATTGAGTTGGTGTTTACTTGATGAAAATCCATATTAATTAATTAAATAAAATAAAACTTAGTTTCATTCAATTTTCATATTTATTAAGATATAATTCAGTGACAGCTGTTTCGGTACATGTCTGAAGAAGGTACAGTGTACCGAAACAGCTGTCACGAATTATATCTTAATAAATATGAAAATCGAATAAAACTAAGTTTTACTTTTATTTAATTAATATATATATTTATTTATTTATTGCATTGAGAGTTGCTTTTTATATCTTGGATTATTTTTAATTTTCAGGCCATTGTGAACTTCACTATGGAATTCATAAACATCGTTACAGGCTGGCCAGGATCTGCACACGACAGTCGTATGTTCAAAAGTAGCATGATCTGTGGCCAATTTGAAGAAGGAGAAGTGTCTGGCATTCTCCTGGAAGACAGTGGGTATGCGTGCCATCATATTTAATGACACCTCTCCTCAACCCACAAACACGAGCTGATTTCCATTATAACTCAAACTTGAAACGACGACGACTGTTATAGTTGCAACAACTGTGTTACACAATATAGCGAGGAGGGCAAACGATGCCGAAATGGAGGATCTGCCACCAATAATGCTATTCCAGTTGTGAATGATGTTTATGATTTGCCAAATGGATTGACAGCCAGAAGGGCTCTAATAGATGCCCACTTTTAATAATAAGTAAGGTGAATACCGAGTCATCCTTCCTCATAACTGGTGTTCTATTTGAAGTAGTTTTGATATTTCACGTATACCATCGTCAGCTTTTCCAGACTGTTGAAATTTAAGTTGTCAGCTCTGGACATCGAGGGAACGACAATGTTAATTTCAACATTCTGGAAAAGCTGACGATGGTATACTTTATATACAGACACTAGTTCAAATAGAACACAACAAGTTATGAGGTAGAATAACTCCGGATTTACTTTATTTGTTATTAAGAAGGACCTAATAGAGTTACTTACTTCCCATTGTATTTTTACTTGTAATTTTAGGATTGTGATTGGACAAAATTATATGAACACTTTCTTTTCACTACACTATCATGTATTGTGCATTTTTTTTGTCTTCTATACTTCCTCTGCTGTAAGGCTGTGAACATATTGTGTTGTGTATATAGACAATTATGTGTTAAAAAATGCAGATTTCCTCGTCTAAATTGTTGGTGCATCTGGAACACTATATCATTTTGTCTAATCTTAAATTTTATTTGTTCTAATATGTAATTTAAATAGGGCCCTATTCCATG
Organism: Diploptera punctata; assembly: GCA_030220185.1. Lineage (NCBI taxonomy): Eukaryota > Metazoa > Arthropoda > Insecta > Blattodea > Blaberidae > Diploptera > Diploptera punctata. The sequence goes on along the minus strand of JASPKZ010003050.1, from coordinate 520,395 downwards.
TGACATATCAGCTATAAACTTTGTAATTGTCCTTTAAGTCACTAACGCTATCATTTATTGGATAACATAAGTTAAAATGCGTGCACATTTATTCACATTTCTGGTATAGCCAATTGTGAACATGTTTATTTAATTCAGTTTGTTTGTTTTATGTCCCGCACCATAGCTGAATGGTTAAGGCAAGATGCTTTGTCAGAGAGTTACCGGACTTGCGCTGGTTCGGGTCTCCATGGGGGAAAACATTTTTTCTTGTGATTTTGGCCAGTATTGGGCCATTGCTCACTCAGCATCATGAGGCATTTGGGTAGCTACAATAAGTAGCGGCTCCACGTTCAGAAAATCAGCTATAATGACTGGGGGACCTGACATGCTGACCAATCCTACACTGGGTGAATGATCTTCTATCTCTGTGATCAACTCATGTGGAAGTGAGTCCAACAGCCAGCTAGTAGGCCAAGAGCCTTCTAGGCCTTTCAAGCCATGGGTTTTTTTATTATTTTATATTCCATTAAAGTGAGTCAAATAAGTTATTACATGTTACCTCATAAAACTCTGTGATCTTCACAGGACTGGTTTCTGAAGCTATTGCTTGTATCATCAGCCAAGATTCCATTAACTCTATAGTCTGAGTTCTGGTTGACGATAGAGGAAATAACTTCAGAAACCGGTCCTGTGAGAATCACCCAGTTTTATGAGGTGAGATGTAATAATTGACTTACTTAATTTATTTGCCTGATAATGTAAATTCCCATCATAAAATTTCATTAAAGTAATTTAGATTTGATGAAGTAGGTAGATCCTTGGCAAGCTTTATTGTTTTGTTATCTTGTTTTCCGTAAGTTGGGTATGGAAACTTAAAAGCCTTATGATCCATCCATCCATAGTAATTCTGCCCAAGGGTAGGTATTCACTGCAATCATAGCATTTTCATGCTTGATTTGCTAGGTAATTATAGGTGTGGTAGCTTCCCGTTGCTTTCTTTCCACATCGGTGAAGGATGATGATGATGACCGGATGATATTTGGGGACTGTTGGTCCCTAAGCTTCCTGACATTTGTCTTACAGGTGAGGAAAACCCCAAAAAAAACCTCTCCCAGGAGCTTGTCCCGACCAGGAATTGGACCCACTCCATGACAAGGCAGCACGCTACCTCGAGACCACAGTGGTGGACACGATGAGGTATTATATTCTAAAAAATGTGTAAATAGTAATGTTTCACAATAATATATAAGGTATTAGTGTTACAAATTTGTGTGTTTATGTACATTGATAGCTGTGTAATGTTCATGTATGTAAATCCATATTGATTCTTGTATGTAATTGTTACGAGTAATTATGAATGCTGATAATAATAAAAAGCAATGTTTTCAAATGAAACATATTTGTATTTATTTCAGGTGTCATATTTATTGTGGAATTAATATGTATAAGTATGGACTGTTCTTTAATTTCATTTCCTGCATTGTCCAAGTACTAGAATTCACTTCTGTTTCTTTTATCATGACATACAAAACTCATGTCCACCAAAAACAGATGTTTATTTCCAATATGCAGTTCCCTAAGATTCATCCAAATATCCTCCCATCTAAACCTTCCTAATGGTATTTTCTCAATAAAATAAATACATTTGTCGCTATAAGTTTTATAAGTTTGTTATGGGTTGATCATGTAGATTGAATAGACAGTAGAAGAAGAAATTTTTACTGGATTAAGTTCGTTGAGGAAAAGGTTCAGTGGAGGGCTTTAGTGAATGTGCCATTTATCTTATGTATTTCATAAAGCCCTAGAGCTTGCAATATAAGTAGTAAAACCAATTAGCTATTCAAGGGGACATATTTGAAAAAATCATGTTGACGTGAGGATGAGGTAAAACAGTAAACTGAAATGATGTTTCATGCAATGACTACATATTTTAAAGATGGTTGTTTATATAAATGCCCTTATAGGACTGTAGGGCAAAGTAATTGGGCATATATATAATACATATAATGTTTCATTTTTTGTTTTGATATAAATTTTAGAATAACACTGATAGAGTATCAAAGTTTATAAATTATGACTATAGTCTTGTATCAGGAGAAGCATTAATGACCATAAGGAGAAGAGACAATACTAATAATTTACATAACATGGTGATTAAAGATTTGTGGTGAATTACAGCAATAATTAATACATAGTTACTTAACAGTGTTTCTATAAACGGAAAAACTGCACTTAAACTAGCGTGGAATATTTTCAAAGTCCAATAGAACAACAGTGCGCATGTCAGGTTTTATATAGCCAGCGATAACCCACAATCTAACCACATATCGATTATCATCCTCGATTACTATATGTCGCTGTGAAATTTAAATTACTAATATTTGCAATATTAAGAGAAAATAGCATCATAATATTGTCTACCAGTGTCATAATATTGTGATTTGCATATTTAAATAAATACTTCAAAATTGCCTAATAATGTTATAAAAATTGTTTGAAAAAGTTTAAAGCATTAAATAATGTTAGTTAATACAGAAGAAGAGTTTACGACAATATAAATGAAAAATCAAGCGCTAGTAGAAGTGCAGTCGAGCCCTACACCATATGTATATTTTTTACCATAATCTCAACCTTGAGGTTATGGAAAATAAAATGCACCATCAAAAACTGATTAATAACTTTGTATTTATTTGATGTATTTACATAACGTGGTGATGGTAATTTCTTACCATGTTCTTAAAATATTATCTTCATAGTGTAATTTTGATAATGGTTTTCTATTAACAATTACAACAATAAATTAATACATAGTTACCTATCAATGATTTTATAAACCATAATAATAAATTATTATTTTGCTACAATTTCGACTTTTAAGGTTAGGCCTACAAAATTATTAGGACCTATAGTATTACCTGTTATGCATAAAGGTATACCTATTATCCATAAAGATAACATAATAAAATAAAATAGACCATCTCAAATGGATCACTAATACTGTTTTTAATTTGATATAAAATAGATCACGTATATTATATTAATTTGGTTTGTTGATATCCATAACGTACATATAACGTACGCTTTTCTCCATCACAATACACATGTATAAAATATATAAGCTGTGGAATGTTACAATTTGACCTTTTATACTTTTCTTACTATATTTATCAATAATATAAGCATATTCAGATAACTAATTTTATAAGGGATAACTGGGCAATATATATTTTTTACTTTCATTGTTGGACATTTCTATATGTAGGAAATCCTAATTTTGCCATGAATACGTTTTGATTACACACATATATTGTATGTTTAACCTCAATCAGATTCTATTTCCTCATTTTTGTAATAAGTTTAATTTATTTTAGGCAAACAATCACATTCCCATAACCTATACAATTGCAGACGATTTTTAAAAGACGCCATATTTCACAATATCATATGGATTATTTCTCTATGCATTTTTAAAATCATTGCCAAACATACGACACCTTTTTACCCATCTCGCCTGACCCCGACTTGAGATAAGATCGGTTGAGATGGTTTTCAAGAAAACCCATCTCTGCAACTCTCGTGGTCAGACTCAAACTTACGGAAACGAGAGAGAGGTGCCGGGGGAGAGGAGAGTTGGTTTCAAGAATACCGGCCTAAGACTTTCACGGCTATCAATGTTTATTTTAAAATACCTTTTTTTGGGATTTTAAAATAATAAAACTATTAAAAAGATCTATACGGCACAACCATTACAAACCAGAAAAGTTGGAAGACCATTAATATGGGAGGATGATGTCTTGCAGCGCCAATCTATACGTTCCCAAAAACCCTCAATGGCGCGGACAGTTCTATAAGGCCCTTGGGACTATCATCCGGATGCTGGCCCCCCTCACGTCCACATGTTGTAATCACATAGGTAAGCCACCGACCTAATTTGCAGCTAGTGTATGGGTGACATGTAGTCAACATGTCGATCCCCAGCCGTTACAGCTGGTTTTCTCAACCTGAAATCGCTACTTATTGTAGCTACCCAAATGCATCACGATGCTGAGTGGGCACCGGTCCCATACTGGCCGAAATTTAATGAGAAAATGTCTTCCCCCTTAGAGACTCGAACCAGCGCAAGTCCCGTAGCTCTGCGCCAAGGGATCTTTGCCTTAACCACTCGGCAAAGGCGCGGGACGTTCCATAATGATATTTATCCATAAATCGGGGACCCACCTTCTTGGCAAAGTTGTAGGTAAAACTATTTAACTAAATTATTTATTTTACATGAATTGACTAATATATCAATCTCACATAAAAGGACACGTTTACTAACGAGAATTGCTCCATAAGAGCAATACTATTTTCTAGATGTTAAAACCCCTATACTAATAAATGGAAACCTGATATAATAAGAAGTTACATTTCGTAGACTGCAATGGGCAGGATATATTGCACCAATGGAACGAAAAAGGGACATGGAAAATCCAAATTGAGAGCTTATATCTGTGCGGCCATGAATCTACGGGCCATATAGTGCCCGTGGGTTAGTTATTATTATTACTATTATTATTAATATTATAAACTAACTCACTGGCATTATCAAACCCGTAGTTTTATGCGCGCGGACAAAGCTCTCCATACATCCTTATCCTAAGCCAATGTTTTCCAATCATTCCCTTTATAATCTACTTCCCTCAAATCATTGTTAATGTTATTCTCCCATCTCGTTCTTCGTCTACCAAATGGCTGTTTTCCCTCTGGTGTTCCTACAAGAAGCTTCCATGCCGCTCTTTCAATTTCCATTCGTTCCACATGTCCTACCCATCGTAGTCTACGAGATTTAACTGTTCTTATCATATCTGGCTGCCTAGAAAGACCATGTAGTTCACTGTTATGTAGTCTTCTCAATTCACCCGTGTGTTCATCTCTCTTTAGTCCAAAAATTGTCCTAAGAATGTTATTCTCAAATACTTGTAATCTACTTTTCTCACTTACAGAAAGAGTCCATATAATATAAATGGGAGGTTAACAGCTTTTTATATTATCAGTTTTTTTAAGGAGCTGGGACAACAAGAGTCCCTGTAATGCGTAATAGCATGCATTTCCAGATTTGAGCCTATGTTTAATTCCATTGTGCATCTAATTCATATTTGTAATTATTGTTCCTATGTTTTAGAATTCAGTCACTTCTTCAAATTTTTTCTTATTATTATTATTATTATTATTACTACATTCCCATGGTTTTCCTACAAGGCATTTTCATGTTCGTCTTTCATTCCCCTTTCAAGCCACACGTTGCCCATCCCAGTCCACGAGACTTAATTCTTATTATGTCTGGATATTCACTTTTATATAAAGCCTAGAATTAAATAGCTTTACCAGTACGCGATTCGAACACTTAACTCTAGTAATTGTTCAGAAGGTATGATTATCTTTCTCCTCATGGAGATCGTTAATATTATCACATAGTATTTACATCCAGAAGAGAAACTTCATAGAGGGACACCTAAAAATTTGCGAGGAACTGCAACGAACGAAGGAGTGGTAGCGCTGTTTAGTTCATAGTAACAGAATTTTTAACTAATGAAACAAATTCAAGGCATACGGCGTGTTCTCAGAGCACTCAGGATTACGGGAAATTAGCCATTTTGTAAATTAAATTTCCGACATATAGGCTATATTGTACAGGCTGCGAGATTTTATGTGAGAAAGGAAAAATAATTTTGCTTCCGTAAAGGACCTAAAAGGTAACTATTTATATTATATCTACCAATTAATAATTTTACCACCAGACAGTGCTGAATTTCATATTAGTACCACAGCAAAATATTAGATGTCAGCAGGTTAGTTCTACACTAGCGCCCGTTGTGGCATGTACGCGAAACTTACTTACTTTCCTATCTATATCATAGTCTGCGGTTGTTATACGCCAGAGAATACTTTTGGCAAACAGCAAGTGGAGCATTGGGACAACATGATGGTGCACTATGCATTTCACGTAACGGTATGCAGTTTCCCTGTCTTCACTACAGTAGTAGCATAACAAATTTCTCAGTCACAATCATGACTACTATAACCTAATTTAAAAAAAAAATACTGTTCCAAACATCTATCTACGTATATTTTCATTAGTATTTAAAAAAGTGAAACTATGAGCTTTATTTTAATTGGACGGCGTTACGCATCAACCGGCTTAGCGCCATTGTGTAAGTTTCGAGAAAAATACGTTTAAAGTTTAAGTCAATCTTCACTATTTATTATAGCGCCAAACTAAGAATAGCCTACTGGATATTGCAAGTTACTTTCTTTATTTGACAGTTATGCATTAACAATCTAAGAACGGGAACATTTGGTGTATAGCTGCATGATGCAAAATTGTGATTAGGATTTATGAAAACCTGGTTTCATAGCCGTTTGTTGTAAAACACATAATCTCTGACAAATGTATGGCGTTTACATTTTTATTTAATAATACGACTATATTTAAAAAATTGTCGCTAAAAGTATGCGTACACTTACTTCATGAGCCAATGCAACAGATGGCAACAACATCGCAAATTTCAAAATGGCACTTAGCCGGTTGATGCATAACATCGTCCAATTTTCCTTTCTTTTTCCTTTTTAAAAAGAAAATTAATGCTCCCATTCGGAAACGGTATCCCACTAATGTATAGAGTTAGGGGTCCCGGGTTCAAATTTCGGTTCAGGTTTTAACTTTCAATTTCATATATCCATCCATCCATCCATAGTAATTCTGCCCGAAGGCAGGTCCTTCACTGGAATCATAGCATTTTCATGCTATGCTTGCAGCGTTATTAGGAATTGTAGGTGTGGTAGCGTCCCATTGCTTTCCACAATTTTCATACCAGTAAAGTATTCCCACCACAGGCCTCAGGAGGCCCTTGGGGTAGTGGGAGGTTAAGGCTCTCACTATTTCTAGACAATCGGCACTTGATGTTAGCCGGGTTGTCAGCCCTGCGTGACGGCCGCCTTTACCCCAGAACAAGCGTCTGGTACTCATTTCCGTTAGAGGCTGAGTCGACCCCAGGCCATAGTGCCGCTAGAAGGTTTGGCTCAGTTTAAAAATCCTGACCCCACCGGGACTTTACCAGTATGTATATATTAAGAACACATATTCTAAACGATAGCATGAATCAAACTAAGGTGTACCAACTGCGTGAGAACGCCACTTGTGTTATATGGTTAGCGTGTAACAAAGAATAAGGTGAGTTTTGATTTACGATGTACTTCACACGCTAACATTTCAACATTTCCTTCAGATTTGCCTCGTTTCAAATAATGCCATCATTTCCATCGCGATAAAATATACTTAAGTAGTTAATGCCCCTCGAAACGATCCGTTATATTATTAATTGTAATATTTTTCGAAAGCGCAGTCTTTCGCTGCTTTCATATCTTAACCTAGTTGAGGACGACGGTACCTACTAGATATTTATTTTAATAGTTCATTTCATGTATTTTCAAACTCCTCCATATATATATATATATATATATATATATATATATATATATATATATATATATATATGCTATATTAGGAGAAAAATAAAAGCCTGAACCGGGATATGAACCCGAAACCTCTAATTTTATACGTTAGTGACATAACCAAAAGTCCATTCAGCCTCCTAGAACATTTGTTTTTCCTTCGTTATATATGATTCTCAATCAAGAGAGGCAACGGAACATCGATCTCACTGCCATCTCGCGTTGTACATTATTTTTTGCGCGATGGTGTTTTCAAAATAATAAATAATAGTAAAATATAACATATTTGTTGGAAATATTTGCGTTCATTATAAACAATTGACTAACGTTAACAGTGTGGGCAATGTTTATTAGTTGAAAAAACAGGAGGCTGTGAGACCAATTTAGTTAGAAAATGGCGGCAAGTACGTATTTATTGTTTGATATTGTTTCAAATAAAGTTCAGTTCATTTAAGATGCAGTGATTTGTTTCGTATAATGTATATTAACACTACCTTTTGGATATTGTTTATATATACATTGTATGTAGTATACAGGGGCACGCCGTAGCGTAGTGGTTAAGGCACTGAGCTACAAGCCGGAGGGTCGAGGGTTCAAGTCCCGTTGGGGTCAGGATTTTTAAACTGGCCCAAACCCTCTGGCGGTACTATGGCCCTGGGGTCGACTCAGCCTCTAACGTAAATGAGTACCCGACGCTTGTTCTGGGGTAAAGGCGGCCGTCACGCAGGGCTGACAACCCGGCTGACATAAAGTGCCGATTGTCTACAAAAAGTGGGAGCCTTAACCTCCTACTACCCCATGGGCCTCCGAGTCTGTTGTGGGATCACTTTACTTTATGTAGTATACATAGAGGGTAGTGGTTTTACTTCCCACACGCGTCTTTGTATTGTGTAATATTATAGTGTAGTTATTTATATTACAGTATAGTTATTTATGTTGACAACCCCGAAATGTAGGAAGTTGAACTTTCAATCATGGTCGCCATTGCTGTAAGTACGACAAAACGCATTATCGCGCAAAAAATAATTAAAATGTTACATTTGGTCGCAATTGTTATGCCATTACCACTGAATTCACCTAAAACAATTTTTCCAAATTGACAAAAGAAATATACATTCCGTAAACCAGTAAAATGGGATAATAAATTTGACTTGTGAAGAATTAACTTAGTTCCTTTCTGATGGACATTTTTGTGCGATTGTAATTTTAGGAAGAAAAATGTAGGTGACCAATCTGCAAACCTCCGTTTATTTTAAAGTCGAATTTATGGTCTAATTTTGCAAGTTTACAGACTGGAATTTTCCCCCTAATTTAATTTAAATATTTATATGTAAAAATGAGTGTGAGTCTGTCCTTTATGGACTCAAAGACTATTTGACCGATTTGAATGGGGTTTTTTAACCATCATTTAGATATTTTTGTGGGACAATTAACATATATCACATATAACATCATATTACAGTACGTACTACATGATCGGAGAAAACAAAAATCGGTGCACTTAAAAAAACTAGCTTTTGGACGCTTAAATGGCTTACGCTACCTAAACCATAACAAATACATCCAATTAATATACACAGAATTTGACATCTCAAAAAATTCCACAAGAATATCCGCGCAGCATGTCTATCTTTTACGGAGAACTCAAAATAACCATTTTGGTCTTTCACCTCATTGTTGCCAAGAAGATCAGGATAAGTGTATTCCCAGGCGACGTCAGATTCTCAGCACGGGGTATCTAAAAATAATTAGGATATACATTTATGATTACTTTTCTTTTTACTTATTCAACTAAACAAAAAAAAAACACATTTGAACTGTTCACTCCAAAAACCTGACAAGTCCAAAAACTGATTTTCTGATATTCTGTAACTCATGCCCCAAGTGGGAGTCAATGATCAATCACTGAATTTTGTTTTACAACCAATCATAGTCGTGTTTCAACTCGATATTTATCTACTTCTGTTAATCATATTAAAGAAAGCTCCTCCTTTTTAATATTCAGAACAGGTCAGAACATTATTTTGCAGTGACTGGCTCTCGAACAAATACGTTGAATATAGCAAATAATGAACAGACTCCTTTGAACTACGCATTTGATAATTTTGTGTTCAATAACTGTGTTTGTAAATAATGATTTTACTGAGTTGTTTCCTAAAAACATAATTAATAACCTATAATATGTTGATGTGTTTTTTCCACTAGAGTGCATTCTTACAATATTGCGATCATATTTGGCAATAAATAATAAGATTAGTTGCAGAGAATGAACAAATGAAACATAATCAAACAATTTCTGATTTGTTTTCAAACATGGCCCTTTACATTAAATATAAAAATATTTTAAAATACCCATAACTATATTTAACTAGTGTTTTTTGAAGCTTAATTTTATTCGTTAAATTGTCCTAACAAATGAAATTCTTGATTTCCAAATGTTCCAGATAATTTGGAAATTACTCGTGGCATTACTTATGACTATTTAACTCATGCCCCAAATGGGAATCAATGACCAGTCACATTTCAATGATTTTTTATTTACAACTAATCACAGTCGTGCTCGCCTCGAATTTATCAACGAAAGTTTATCATATTAAAGAAAGTTCCTCCTTTGTAATATTCTGAATAGGTCATAGCATTATTTTGCAGTGACTGACTCTCTAAGAAATACGGCTACCAGATTGTATATCCATCCATAGTAATTCTGCCCAAGGGCAGGTCTTTCACTGCAATCATAGCATTACTAGGGAATTGTAGGTGTGGTAGATTCCCGTTGCTTTCCACACCGGTGAAGGTGGATGATGATGATGATGATGATATGATAATAATGATGATGATGATGATGGCCATATGATTTCGGGGACCGTTTAGGCCTTAAAGTTTTCCTAACATTTGTCTTACAGGTGAGGAAAACCCCCGATAAAACTTCACCCAGAAAAACTACCCGACCGGGGATCGAACCCGGGCTCGCTGCGTGACAAGGCAGCACGCTACCTCGAGACCACAGCTGTGGACTAGATTGTATATATAGTGCATGAACGTTAGCAGACAGCGCATGCGGGAGACAATATAAACACATTTGTAGCAATTGATTATACCACTTGCACTTTGTTAAACGAATTATTTTCCAGGAAATGATGTTGCAGAAAATATGATATATTTACATCATACGACATCAGAAATTAATTAATACCTATAATGTTGGTTATAAATTTCTCCACTAGGGTGCATTCTTGCAATATTGCTATTCTTCGGCAATAAATAATATGATCTGGTTGCAGTGATGAACAAAAGAAGCAAATGAAGCGAACCAATCGTTTCTCATTTGTTTTCAGACATCGCCGTTTACATTAAATATATAAATATTTTAAAATAACTATAGTAATTTTATTCGTTAAATACTCCTAACAAATGCCACTCGTGATTTCCAAATAGTCATAAGTAATGCCACGAGTGATTTCCAAATTATCGATAAATTCACGACTCACGAAGTGAGGAGTGAATTTATCTAGAGAATTTGGAAATCAAGAGTGGCATTTGTTAGGACTATTTAACGAATAAAATTAAGCTGTTTACTCACAAATCATTATTTAACTATAGTTATTTTAAAATATTTATATATTTAATGTAAACGGCGATGTTTGAAAACAAATGAGAAACGATAGGTACGCTTCTACTGCTTCTTTTGTTTATCACTGCAACCAGATCATACTATTTATTGCCAAAGGAACGCAATATTGTAAGAATGCTCTCTAGTGGAGAAAAAATGAAACACATCAATCTGTATATTAATTCATTTTTGATGTCGTATGATGTAAATATGACAATTATATTTTTCTCGATTATTACCTGGGAAAAAAATACATTTAAGAAAGTGCAAACAGTGGTTTCTTTTTTTGGTGGTATAATCAATTGCTACAAATGTTGACATGTAAGCACTATTATATACAATCTGGTAGCCGTATTTGTTATAGGCTCAGTCACTGCAAAATAACGGTCACACCTGTTCAGAATATTAAAAAGGAGGAGCTTTGTTTAATATATGATAATCCTAACACTGATAAATATTTCGTGAAACACGACTCTGATTGGTTGTAAAACAGAAATCATTGAAACGTGATTGGTCATTGACTCCCATTTGGGGCATGAGTTAAATAGTCTAGATAAATTCACACTTCACTTCGTGAGTCGTGAATTTATGGATAATTTGGAAATCACTCGTGGCATTACTTATGATAAATAGCCTACATATTCTACCTATCCAAAGTCAGATCTATGTATTGATGGTTTTGCTGTCTCTAAAAGGTAGACAGGTGCAAGTTATAAACGACTGTGAAATATCGGGGATTTTACAAGAATAACACAAGTCCAAAGTGTTTCCACCAAAACATCGCCACTACTACACGAGTCTTTATTGGAGGAACTGGAATCGCACACAGAAGATGAATTGCTGATGTTGATAACAGTGACAATTCTGATGGTTGTGAAGATAATTAATTACATAATATCTTCATCATTCAATTATGTTATTTTTGGTCAGCAATGACGTAATAAATAATCATAGGCCTATTTCAGAATTTTTTTATTTAGCATTTAATTAAGTTTTCTGGAAAAAAAAAAGACGATTCCAAAGATATTTTGTTTTTTCAACTATCCTTAGAAAAATAAAATGTTGTTCATGTTCGATATAAACCTGTTAGTGAGCCAATACTAGATCTAAGAGCAACTTTAATTCATTCAGCACAAATCAAACTGTACAGTTCTTTTTTTGATCATTTTGTTTTTTTTTTGTCCGCCTTGTCACGCAGCGGGACCGGGCTCGATCCCCGGACGGGACAAGTTTCCTGGGTGAGGTTTTTTCGGTTTTTTTTTCTCACTTGTAAGACAAATGTCAGGAAACTTTAAGGCTCAAACGGTTCCCGAACACCATCTGGCCGTCACTTATGATTCATAAGTAATGCCATAAGTGATTTTCAATTTATCTAGAGGATTTGGAATTCAAGAGTGGTATTTGTTAGGACTATTTAACGAATAAAGTAAGCTGTTTACTCACAAATAATTATTTAAATAAAGTTATTTTAACATCCATCCAAAGTAATTCTGCCCGAGGGCAGGTCTTTCACTGCAATCATAGCATTTTCATGCTATGCTTTGCAGCTTTACTAGGGAATTATAGGTGTGGTAGCTTCCCATTGCTTTCCACACCGGTGAAGGATGGTGATGATAATGATAAGGATGATGATGATGGCCGGATGATTTTCGGGGACCGCTGGGCCCTAAGCTTCCTGATATTGTCTTACAGGTGAGGAATAATCCCAAAAAAAAACCTCACCCAGGAAGCTTGTCCCGACCGGTATCGAACCCGGGCCCGCTGCGTGACACAGCGGTGGACTATTTTAACACACATATATATATATATATATATATAAATTTAATGTAAATGGCGATGTTTGAAAACAAATGAGAAATGTTTGGTTAGTTTCATTTGTTAATCCACTGCAACTAGATAATATTATTTATTGCCAAATACGATCGCAATATTGTAAGAATGCACCCTAGTGGAGAAAAAATGAAACACATCAAACTGTATATATTAACCAACTTTATAGGTTATTAATTATTTTTTTAGGAAACAACTCTATAAAATCATTATTTAAAAACACAGTTACTGAACACACAATTATCAAATGTGTAGTTCGAAGGAATCTATTCATTATTAGCTATATTCATCGTATTTATTGGAGAGTCAGTCACTGCAAAATAATGTTCTGACCTATTCATAATATTAAAAAGGAGGAGCTTTCTTTAATAAGATAGACAGAAGTAGATAAATATCAAGTTGAAACACGACTGTGATTGGTTGTAAAATAAAATTCATTGAAACGTGATTGGTCATTGAGTCCCATTTGGGGCATGAGTTAAATAGTCATCAATATAATATTCGCCTAATTAGATTATGTTTAGTTTTAAGGCCTCTCCTGGCGCATCATCATCAACTCATATCATCGGGGCAGCGTAACCCCTCTTCCAGGAGCTCCAACCTCAGAAGTGGGTTACAAATACGCCATGCCAGGAGAGAACACCAGAAATGTCGAAACGACAACCTGGGACATTGAAAAAAAAAGTTTCTAAACATTTTACTTCTTGGAACGAACACTTCATTTCATGTGTTTAGGCGCAGCAGTGCACGCCGTGTATAAGCTAATATTGAATATATATTTTTTATGGAGTCATGGATATTTGTCGTGACTAAGGGTCGCATGTTTGGACGCATTAGACAGTAAAATGCCTTCTCTGCTGAGCAAGTTGTATGCTAATACGATTTTGCTTACTCAGAAATCTGTTCATGCGATAATAATTGGTTAAATTTGTAAAGCTACCTGCCGAGGTACCTTACATGAGCAACTCAAATTAAAATCCCGAAGGGAACCGAACGGGAACCGATGGTAATCGATGTACTTTGCTGCTTTATCCAACATTTATCCAAGATGTCGGACCTTGAAGACTTCGATCATGTTTTCGGTATACACGGAGAAGAGGAATTTGATAGAGTCTACCAAAGAATTCAACTGGAAGAACAGGAGAATCGGCGGTAATATTGCGTGTCGCAGACGTGTTTGTATACGGTATTATTTGCGGGATGCAAGCATAAATGCATTCCTGTATAGCAGACGAAAATAACGGAAGTGGTTTTATCGCTGAGAATTCTGGGTAATTCGTTGCCAATATTACGAAAACGTCGACACTCGTGCATGACCGGTAAGTCGGCCGTTAATTCGTTCTCAGCAATTGCTCACGGCGAAGCAGCTCACTAGTGATTGGAAGTAATTTGAGAGAGAGTAATGTTCTAACATACGACCCTAAAAGACGTGAGAGTGGCTGGAATAAAAGTAGCAGCATTTTGTTTCTGTCACAAAACTTCGCACATTTAACACCCTTCACAAATGTGACAAGCGCTGAAATATGAAAACAGGTGCCGTTCACACAATTCATTCACAAGAAACGGAACAATGCATGTACCATATGTGAATGAAGAAAATAAAAGTTTGACGTAAAATACACCATACCATTCACAGACTGTCATTAAACTGCAAAGTAACTATTCAAACGTTGTTAGTTTTTCTTTTGACTCCAACTCTTTTTTCTTCCGAATGCGATATGTAACTGCCTGTCTAAATGTAAATGTATAATTATATATATATATATATATATATATATATATATATATATATATATATTATATATATACATATACATAACGTCATGAATAAAAAAACCGAGACACAGGAACTGCGTAAACTAAGTATTACGTGCGCCTTCCTTACTTACTCATTGGCATTATCAAACCCGTAGGTTCATGACCGCGCGGACATAAGCTCTCCATATATCCCTATCCTGAGCTAATGTTTTCCAATCATTCCCTGTATAATCTACTTCCCTCAAATCATAATTAATGTTATTCTCCCACCTCATTCTTGGTCAACCATCTGGGCGTTTTCCTTCTGGCTTTCCATGCAAGCCTTTCATTCCCCATATGTGCAACATGTCCTGCCCACCGCAGTCTACGAGACTTAACTGTTCTTATTATATCTGGCTTCCTATAAAGACCATGTAGTTCACTGTTATGTAGTCTTCTCCATTCACCTGTCTGTCCATCTCTCTTTGGTCCAAAAATTTTCCTAAGTACTTTATTCCCGAATACTCGTAATCTCCTTTCCTCCCTTAAAGTAAGAGTTCATGTTTCGCACCCATATAATATAACTGGTAGATATTACGTGCGCCTTACATTGATAAATGATAAAATGTTGGGCTATTTTAAGTCTCCATCGACTGGCATTTGTTTCTCTAACTTTTATCTACTACTAGCTGACCCGGCGAACGTCGTATCGCCTTTAAATATTTTTACGTTAATTTTTCCGATGTTTTAATAATTATCTGCTATTCGGGGCGGAAACAAATCCAACAAATCAAAGATCATAAAAATTGGTCCAGCCGTTCTTGAGTTATAAATAGTGTAACTAATCCGACTTTGTTATATATAGGTCCCGGCCACGCGTTGCTGTAAACTAAGTGAGAAATCTAAATCAGAAAGTTTTTTGTTTTACACAATTTTTTAGTTCTGGTACGTTAACTACACCCGGTATAAATATGGATGGTGGTTCATGTGGAAGTGGTTTTGTTGATGGAGATGAATTTATGTTGTCTGCATTCTCAGTATCATTCGTAAGTGTATCATAAGGATTATATACATTTATTGATGGAATATTTTGAGGAGCCTTGCTGATTTTATTATACTTTCGTTTTTTTCTACGAACTTGTTGGCAGTTTGGATTCTCATCATCATCAAGAAGTCTCTGTATAGCAATATCATCTTGTGATAAATTATAGTCATCTTGTTTTTCATTTAATTGAGGCATGGAGCTTGTTTCTGTAATATTAGGCATATTATTCGAGACTTCATTCACGCAGAAGGTAAATCAAGCTATGCAAAACACGTTATCCATGAAGGACATCGCATGTTAAATATTGAAAACACCCTAACAGTAATGCACAGAGAAAATAATCCAGCGAAGATAAACGTACTCGAAGAGATGGAAATCATGAAAGCAGCTCACAACGACAGCCTGATAAACGAAAACGAACCAAATACATGCAACCCCCTCTACCAGATCTTCAGTGAAACACCAGTTTTGAATCCTGCCGATGATGGGACAAGTCCCGAAAGCGCTACAGTTAAATGATAATTAAGTTGAGGAGACGGACCTTTCAGGTGAATATTCTATAATTTTATATTAATATTATTATAACTAACAGACTTACTTACAGTTCTGTTATTCCGTTCCTTAGGACCTTCATATGTTTTTAAATTGACATTCTTCTTAAATGTAAGATTTATGTCACATAGGCCTATACCAATTTGCAAAAATTCACTTGATATCTTATTATTCATGGTCTCTAGAACTGATTCGCCATATCGTTCAATGTCCCTTCTCGGTTCAGTTACACGAAATTAATATTATTATCAATATATTGAAAATAAAATAAACACTGAACACACTTAAATTATGAAATAATCAATATTTCTAATTCAATTGAAATTGCAACAAAAAGCACAGCCACCTGGTTAAATAATAAACCAATTACCTTACACCGTCATCTGTTCGAATCGTATGGAACTCATACATAATTATAACTCTTTGTTAAATAATAAACAAATAATTTGCAATAAAAAACAATGCGACTATAAATTTAGTTATAAACAACCGTAGATCTCAAGTTGCATCAAACAGCACACAGTGTGCAAAATTTTATTAAAATCGGTTCAGTAGTTTAGGATTCCATCGCGGACAAACAACGTGACACGTAATTTTTATATATTAAGATTATAACAATCAGTGACGCTTTAGTTCTTAATTACTAGGCAACAAACTTATACTTTATATTCTAACAAAACACGCTAACAAAACATGAAATATAGATTCTACAAAACGTAATACGATGCGAGGTTGGGGAAGTGGTTTTTTGCAGAAGCGAGAAAATGTTTAAAAACCGAGCGAAAGCGATGAATTAATTTTCGAGATTCTTCAAACACTTCATAAACGTACATTGTACATTATTTTTTGCACGAGATAGTTTTCAAAATAATAAATAATAGTAAAATAAGGTGATAAGCCAGACGAAAAAAGTACCTTGGTCGAAAGAGTGACGATCTTTCACCGTAAAAATACAACCGTCAAGAAATGCGGACATGGGTTCATCTGGGGTAAAATTTTCCGGAGGTCAAATAGTCCCCCATTCGGTTCTACGGGCGGGGACTACTTCAGGGAACCCATGCCAAAGGCTCAAACACAGGGACATGTTCCTACGAACATGGAATGTTAGGACTTTATACAATAGCGGGGCACTAGAGATATTAACGCGAGAATTAGATAACTCGCCCTTGGATATAGTCGCTTTACAGGAAGTTAGATGGCCAGGAGAAGGTAGTCAGGAATCAGGAAGCTTTGCATTATACTACGGGGGTGCAGAAAGACCTGCATTTGGAACGGGTTTTTTAGTCAGAAGGAGGATCCTATCCGCTATTCAAGATATTAAGTTTGTTAGTGAGAGGATATCATACAAAATTCTAAAGGATAAACGACATGATTTTATAACTGTAAATGTACATGCCCCCACAGAAGATAAAGATGACAAGATCAAGGATGAGTTCTATGAAGAATTAGAATGCTTATTTGATAGCCTTTCACGATATCATATGAAAATTGTCTTAGGAGATTTTAATGCAAAAGTGGGGCGAGAAGATATATTCAAACCAACAATAGGCAAATTCAGTCTTCATGAAGATAATAACGACAACGGGGTTAGATTAGTCACATTTGCCACATCGAAGAATCTCATTGTTAAGAGCACAACATTTCAGCATAAGGATATTCATAAATACACCTGGACGTCCCCAGATGAAAAAACTCGGAACCAGATAGATCATGTATTAGTGGATAAACGTTGGCAGAGTAGCATCATCGATGTTAGATCAGTTACAGGGACAGACTGCAATTCGGATCATCATCTGGTCAGAGCGAAAGTCAGACAACGGCTATCGCTTATGAGAGGAACAAACGCTAAAGATGATTCTGGGAAAATTTGAATTAAAAAACTTGAAAAATGATGAAATGCGGCAAGAATACCAAATCAAAATTGCTAATAGATTTGAAGTACTGGAATCTTCAGATGGCAATATGGCAAACGAAGAAGAAACTGATATAAATAAAGAATGGGAGGCTATAAGAGATACTATTAAATTGTCAGTATCAGAAAGCATTGGTTGTTTAAAAAAGAGGCAAACAAGAAATGGTTCTGGGAAAATTTGAATTAAAAAACTTGAAAAATGATGAAATGCGGCAAGAATACCAAATCAAAATTGCTAATAGATTTGAAGTACTGGAATCTTCAGATGGCAATGTGGCAAACGAAGAAGAAACTGATATAAATAAAGAATGGGAGGCTATAAGAGATACTATTAAATTGTCAGTATCAGAAAGCATTGGTTGTTTAAAAAAGAGGCAAAACAAGAAATGGTTTGATGATGAATGTGCCGACATTGTAAAGAAAAGAAAGCTAGCAAAAATGAAATGGTTACATGAGCCAAATGAGGTAAATTTAGAGCAAATGGGTAGTATTAGACAGGAAACCACCAAGTTACTAAAGAGTAAAAAGAGGGAATATTTGAGAGAGAAGATTAATGATCTTGAAATGAATGCCAAAAATAGGAACATTAGAGAATTATATCAGGGAATCAGGATAGAGAAGAAAGCGTTTCAGGCTAGAACAAACATAATTCGGAATGAAAATGTGGATATGATTGCAGATTCCAGGAGTATATTAAATAGATGGAAAAGTTACTTTAAACAGCTATTAAATGTACATACAGACCAGGACATTGAGGAGGATAATTTACAGACAGCAGAAATGCTAGTCGCAGAACCAAATGCATTAGAGGTTGAAATGGCGATTGAAAAATTGAAGATGTATAAAGCATCAGGTTCAGATGAGATCCCAGCAGAACTGATAAAATCAGGGGGAGATAAATTGATGGACAAGATACGCTGGTTGCTTAGTATGATTTGGGAAAAAGAAGCTCTTCCAGATGAATGGAAGGAATCAATCATTGTACCAATTTATAAGAAAGGCGATAAAACTGATTGCAACAACTACAGGGGCATCTCATTACTTTCAACTTCGTATAAAATTCTAACTAATATATTAGTAAGCAGACTTACTCCCTATATTGATGACATTCTAGGAGATCATCAATGTGCATTTAGAAGAAACAGGTCTACAACAGATCAGATTTTTAGTATAAGACAGATTTTAGAAAAGAAATGGGAATATAATGGTACTGTACATCAACTATATGTAGACTTCAAAAAAGCATATGATTCAATTAAGAGGGAGAGGTTATATAGTATTCTGCTGGAGTTCGGAATTCCTAAAAAGTTAATTAGACTTATACGAATGTGTCTGAATGGCACAAAGAGTAGGGTGCGTGTAGGCAAACAATTTTCGGACACTTTTGAAATCCAGAATGGGTTGAAGCAAGGAGATGCACTATCTCCTCTACTATTTAATTTTGTACTAGAGCATGCCATTAAATCTTTAGAGAATGAGGAAGGCTTACAACTCAATGGTATTAATAAGCTGTTAGTTTATGCTGATGATGTAGTATTATTGGCCGATAGCGAGGAGATACTAAAGGACAACACGCACACACTATTGAGTAACACTAAGAAATTAGGACTGGAAGTAAATATCAATAAAACTAAATATATGGTCACACATAGAAATTCATTATATAATGGAAATGGACAGCTAATGACAAATAAGGGAAATTTTGAGGAAGTGGCTGAATTCAAATACCTAGGAATATTAATCACAAATAGGAAGGAGATGCACAAAGAAATTAAACATAGGTTCAATTCTGGAAATGCGTGCTATTATGCATTGCAGAGACTCTTGATGTCCCAACTCCTTTCAAAAAACGTTAAACTGAAAATATATAAAACTATTATTCTACCAGTTATATTATATGGGTGCGAAACATGGACTCTTACTTTAAGGGAGGAAAGGAGATTACAAGTATTTGAGAATAAAGTTCTTAGGAAAATATTTGGACCAAAGAGAGATGAACAGACAGGTGAATGGAGAAGACTACACAACAATGAACTACATGGTTTTTATAGGAAGCCAGATATAATAAGAACTGTTAAGTCTCGTAGACTGCGATGGGCAGGACATGTTGCACGTATGGGGAATGAAAGACTTTCATGGAGGCTTCTTGTAGGAAAGCCAGAAGGAAAACGCCCAGTTGGTAGACCAAGAATGAGGTGGGAGAATAACATTAACTATGATTTGAGGGAAGTAGATTATACAGGGAATGATTGGAAAACATTAGCTCAGGATAGGGATATATGGAGAGCTTATGCCCGCGCGGCCATGAACCTACGGGTTCGATAGTGCCAGTGAGTAGGTAAGTAAGTAAGTAAGTAAGTAAAATAATAACATCTTGTTGGAAATATTTGCGTTCATTATAAACTGTCTAACGTTAACAATGTGGACAATGTATATTAGTTGAAACTACAGGAGACCGTGACACCAATCAGTGATAAAATGACAGCAAGTACGCATTTATTGATTTATATTGTTTCAAATAAAGTTCAGTTCATTTAAAATGCAGGGATTTGTTTCGTATAATGCATATTAACACTACCTTCTGGATATTTGTTGTATATACATTGTATGTAGTATACACAGAGGGCAGTGGTTTTACTTCCCACACGTGGTTTGTAATATGTAATATTACAGTAAAGTTATTTTATTGCAATAGGCCTATAGTTATTTAGATTGGCAACCCCGAAATGTAGGAAGTTGAACTTTCAATCGTGGTCGCCATTGCTGTAAGTACGACAAAACTCACTATCGCGCAAAAAAAAATAATGATGATTTCGTATAACTACATAAATAAACTATCCTTGACTTTTCTGGAAGTTTTTTTATTATATAAAATTTTCCTCGTTAGAGGATTGCCACAAGGACAACGTGATACTTAATACTTAATAGTTGCATCTTGGAATGATTTTAAATTTTTTCCTGATGAACCGCGAAAATAACCTTCTCCGCTCGTTTTTACTTTAAATTCACATATGAAACTAGCGCCCAAAATTGCAGAATATAACAACAATGTTTGTCAAATTATCGTGCCTTTTTCTTTTTCCGTAGCTCACATTACTCTTTCTCTAAACATATAGTTCCCGCAATAAACAAATTTCATCAAATATACTAAATATACAACATATACTAAAATACTCTGAACATAGATAAAATATTATAGACAACACGTTACAAAATTAGGTTCAGTAACTAATCGTCTAAATAACTATAATTTCATAGAGTAGTTTATATAAAATAGGCCTATAAGTTTTGGAGTCTTATGAAGAGGAATATTTTCTCTTGAAGTTCTAAAAGGGATCCTTATTTTTGGTTTACAATACAAATATTTTATTATTAAATTATAAGAATTGTCTATTTTAGTTATTAATGTTGTAAACGACTAGAATGTCGATTTCCATATTTTTTCGGCGTGTAAAATAACTTATATTTTTAAACTCGCATCGAAAGACATTTATTTGGTTAGTATTCTCTCCATTACAAGCAGCCTAAATAGAAACTTAACGTTACATACCTATAAAGAAACAAGCGTACAGGTGCTCTAAAAAAGTAGCTTTTTATACGCTAAATAGCTTATGTTGCATAAACCGTAACAAATACACCAAATTAATATAGGCCTACAAAATACAATATCTCAAAAAAAATCCGTGACAGCATGTCTACATTTTACAGAAAACTCATAAGTAAGGCTAGGATTTGTATGTAATTACTAGAGTCAGGATGTTAGACACTTAAACAATTCGAAATAGGCAAGCAAAAAGGCACTAAAAATCGTTAAAATAGGCACTAAAACCATTAATATAAGCACTAAATATTCAAAATGGTCTCTTACAAAAAATGGAATACAACATAAATTTTTACAGCCTTACGTACAGAATATAAACATATGCTATCAATAGCATACGGAAATATCAGAGATGATTTGGAACTTGTTTTGCCTTTTTACAAAGAGCATATGTATGCTTTGCAGTGCGTACGTGAAATTTTACACACTTTGCAAAACAATATTGAATCGTCACTTCAGAATATTTCCGTACCAAATTCTTTCACGAAATTGGTAAGTTTGTCTTACTGTTTACTGTTGTCCGTTCTTTAAGCATCGTAAAACAATTGTTCTAAAGGTTAAAAAAAAGGTCACATACACTTATCGCACTACTTTGTCTTTGAAGACCTGTCTGTGAATGAGAACTACAGACTGATTTCAGTGTTACCAACATCAAAAATAATATTTCCAGTCACTTAAAGGTTTCTATGCAATTATATGTGTCATGAAGTTTGTCCGTTTCATTGAAATGCTAAGTTAATTTCGAGAAAAAATGGCAAATAGGCATTTATAGGCATTGTAAGCTGAAATAGGCATTTATAGGCAAAATTAACTTCATGGAAAACAACTCTAGGGTCGTCGGTATGAACTTATATGAAGTCACGTTTACAATATCTATAATAAATAACTGTAGGCATTTTCCCTAACATCCGGTCTCTAGTAATTACATATTCTTTCCCTTTGCTTATACATGGGTAAAATTGTTATTTATAGCTGGGTATAAATGTTCACGAATTAGAAACTTACTTATCGTAATTATATGAAAATATATCATTACATATTTTAAAGCTATTTATGTAAATTTACATGTTATGCCTCTTGATTAAAAATTATATTTTCTTAGGCGGAAAATAATTTCAAATAATATTTGTTTTCATTAAACACTGAAACTGTTTTTCCAACCTATACAAAAGCTGCTGAGAAACGGCCAAAGAAGAATTCCATTTACTAAACACGATAAACAGATATAGGAAGACTCTGAAGACTTGAGTATAGGGTTCCACATAGCACGATCTACTCAGTTTATGAATGAAAAGTAGAAATATATAGGGGGCACACCATGGTATAGTTGGTTAAGGCAGTGTCCTACAAGCTGGAAAATCGAGGGTCGAGACCCGGTATGGTCAGGATTTTTAAACTGCTTAATCTTCTGGTGGCCTCATGGCCCTGGGGTTGACTCAGCTTATAAACTATTAATACCATACTATGTTGTGGAGGTAAATACTGCTATCACACAAGGCTGAAATCTCTTGCCGATTGTCTAGAAAGATGGGAGCCTCAATTTCCCAATACCCATGAGAACTGTAGTGAGATGATTTTATAACAGAAACATGACAATTCTCCTCTTACCACGTTGTCAAGTATTTAACTGCCCCAATTCCTTCAAATTTGATCTTAAAGTTAACGTTTAATATAAATGTAGGCTACATAAAATTAAATTTTAATGTAATTGATATGACATATTTTAAGGAATTTTTATGTAATTTTACATATTTTACACAATGTTATTAAATAAATATGTATATATTTTGCATGTTACCTACCGATACATAAAAATCCTAGCCTTACTCATAATAACCTTTTTTTTCCAGCTCATTTATGCCAAGCAAATCGGAATAAGTAGATTCCCAGGCAATACCAGGTATTCAACACGGGATATCTAAAAATAATTACGATATACATTTATAATTATTTTTCTTATTACTCATTCAACTAAACATAAAAACACATTTAATGTATTTAGGCGTAGCAGTTACCTTAGTACGAGAGAACCAAATATTAAAAATAATTTTTAGTTTTTGTACATTATTAGCACTCCGGGTATTAGCTAGTTACATATAAATCCTGGTCCTGTATAAGGAACGTGGACATCAGACTACTAGATCCTGGAATAATGAAGAGCAATCGGTACACTTCCTGGTACAGCAGTGTTCTTGGTATCACAACAGAGTTGCACTTGTTTCACGACATGTGCTTCAAACAGTTTTCAGTCGCCTGATGTTTCTCTTTCAGTTACTTAATTCATTAGGTCTAATTCCTTCAGTAACAACAATAACAATTAAATATCCCAAATACAAATTAAGTAAAACTAAAATTCGAAGAGACGCGGAAATTAAAATGTTATAAAGTAATGGTTGTACTAGTCATATCATACGAGAAAGAAAAAAAAAAAGCTTTATAAATTAAATTCTTCAGAGAAGTTAAAGGAAACCCTTGGAGTATAGTAGGAGGTTAAAGCTCCCACTTTATCTAGATAATCAGCACTTGATATCAGCCGGGTTGTCGGCCCAACGTGACGGACAACTTTACCGCTAACAAGCGTCTGGTACTCGTTTCAGTTAGAGGCTGAGTTCATCCCGGGAACCTGGTGCCACCAGAAGGTTTGGATCAGTTTAAAAATCCTGACCCCATCGGGACTCGAACCCTCGATCTTCCGGTTTCTAGCGTATTGCCTTAACCACCTACGTACTGTGAAGGATGATATTTATTTTAAAAGTTTATGCCATTTTTGTACCTTGTGTATCAGGGTTAATTAAAATGTATATTTTTGATAAAAGTTCTCTCGAGGCATTTGGAGCTATTAAATTAATTAATTTGTTTCAAAAATATTAATAATGCTACGGCGTGGCCCTGGATGTTAAAAACTAGAACACATAAAAATGAAGGAATATGAAATATAAGAAAAATTAAATTGTATTATCGCCTCACTATGATGGTTGTCCGTTTATATAAAAGCGGGTGCCACACGACAATGCTTGACAATGATTAGCATGCGGAATTATTATACTGGCGGTAGTCGGCATCTTTGTAAATTATATTTAATTGTATATAACATCTATAGGGAAACAAAGCGAGCCGTTGGATAACCATCACAGTGAGGCTATAATATATTAAAATATTATAAACAACAGTGGAAAGAACATCTATAAAATATGTCAACTACAAAATTAATTACACGAATATTGAGTTATAAAGTTAGTGAAAACAGATCATTGGATAGATCTAGAACGTAGCTGGAAAGTACCTGAAGACGGAACAGGCAATTCAATGCCTAACCTTTATTGTGAATATGATGATGATGATGATTATGATGACAAACATTAAATATAAATGTATTCACGTAGACTTTCACGGCCGGAGTTGCTATGATGATCTTGAAGAAGATTTTCATATTAAATATAAACATTTATAATACAGTAAAACTTGTTCAAAGCGGAATCGCATGGGACTTTTTTTTCCACATTAGACAAAATTCCGCATTATAAAAACTAAGACTTATTAATAATCTTAGATTATAGAGTACCGCATGTCTTTTTCGTACCTTATGTACCGAAATCAAGATTTCGATACAGGGATTACGTCATACTGCGCAACCTATACGTCATCGCGTCTCCATTTCGTCTGTGATCTTTGTGAACAGTGCCAAATTCTCTCCCTACCTACCCCCTCCTTTCCTACTACGCGCCGTGTGCTATCGCGCATACTCCCCTCGCCTAGTGAACACTCAGATAGAGCTGTGTTTTCTAACATCAGATCATCTGTTTATCTACCGTTGGAGTCAGGTCGATATAGCTCAGAAGAGCTAGTTTGGTTTATTAGTCCTTTAGGCCAGGGTGGGGCCACAAGGATCGTGTACCCCAACCCTAGGCTGGACTAGTGTGAGTGTAACGTTACGTATGCTTTGTTAATATTATTTTTGTATAGATGATCAATGATAGCATTACTTTCTTTGTCAAATTAATTATTTATTCATTTATTAATCCATGTTATATCTGACTATCTTTTTGGCTCGCATTAAACTTTAGTTGTCTGATTTTATAAACTTATGCCTATTGATTTAGTAGCTAGTCTATGTCAGATATGAAGGTGAAATTCCAAACCTTACTCAAGCGTATGTGAGTTCCTCTTTCCTTAAAGCTTCCAGGATTATAGTCTGCGTAACTTACTGCATATTACATGTTTAACAATTCATTAAGGAAAGTGGAATTAATCTTTGTCTATTATGGGCCCGGGCAAAGATATCTTAATTTGAGCAATCTATGTTTTCCATTCAAAATATTTATCAACAACAATAGTTTGATCCAGCACCAATACGGTGCATTTGGATTAATTGTAGTTCCGCTGCTTTTGAAAATTGAGGTTTAGTATGTATGAGCGACTTCGACGGTAATGCGCGAAAAAAAAAAAACAGTCCCATTTCGTCATCGTTAAGAATGTCTCTTAGGCGCGTCTCCTGAAATTAAAGTATGCAGTTTCGTTTTCCGCTTACTAACTACACTTTTCTCCACATTTTTTGATTTCCCGCAGATTTCATTCCACACTACATTGTGTCGTCTTTTAAAACTGTACAGTCAACCTGAAGATGTCTTGAAATCGTTATTCCCTAGGGATTTAGTAATAGCTAGAGCTTGACTTTGAAACATCGGTCCGGAAATTTGGAGATTTATCTTCTATCACTTTCACTTCTTCGTTTAATGACAATGATACATACTTTTAAGCATCTTTATTCCGTAAATTCAGAACGCTACCTGTGAAAGATCGGTCTCAGAACTTAAATGGTTATTTGTAAGACATGTATCTGTGTTTCGCATAACTGGTGTGCAATGAGGCCGAAATTAAATTTCAGGTAGGCCTAGAGGTAGAATGTCTACTTCACCCAGCGGCAGGAATCATTCCTTATTGTTTTTTTTCCTAACGGGAATACAATGAAGTGGAAACTAATTTATTTTTTCTGTCTTTCCACTTTATAAAATTTTTTTTCATGAATTGTATAGAAATATCCTTTCGTTTCCGCGTTGGACAGATCGCGTTTTATGCAAAATAAATACATGTAAATTTACTATTATTTCGCCGGGACCAATAAATTTGTTCACATTGGACAGATTTCCGCATTATTCACGTTCCGGATTAAACAAGTTTTACTGTACAATCAAAACATTGCCGTCTAATAACTGTGGGCATATTATATGAAAATCCAAGTAGAACTATTTGAGAATTCCGGAGGAATGCAGCTATTGATGTTCTCACGAAAATAACTTTTAAAAAATCATATTTAAATACAACAAAAATGACCATTACGTATATGCGTGTGTTTATAAAAGCTTTACCGGCCGAAATTTTTGTTTCTTCGGGACCAAATTCAGGAGATAGTAATCAATTAAGAAACACATTATTATGTTCGTTAACCAGCAAAATCAAAAGTTTAGGAATGGGAATTCAACTCAAGCGAAAATTTTAAAATAACTCTGGCGGGCTTAAGTTTCAATTTTTTTCACGATGAAACTCGGCATCAGAGGAGAGAATAGTAAATACTGGTCCATGGCGCAACTACAGTACAAAAAATCGTTACATTTATGTAGTAAAGAGATTTTAGGATCATCTTGTAAGCTACCAGAGTTCGGGAAGGGTGACAGTATATTCTGCAAACAAGGTGAGTGTGTACATAATTTAGGCACCCCATGAGGGTGAAGATGATCGATTGAGAACCAACTTTGGCACGTGCACAAAAATGCAGCTTCCCCACACATCCCTAACGCAAATAATCTCCTTTGTCAAACGAAAAAGTTTTATGCAATTATAGTTAAATTGATGATAATAAATTTGTTATCCTAGCCAAAGTTTTGTTTACTCAAGAGTTCGTCAACGTTTCGATCTCCTTGTGTGAGATCTTTCTCAAGACTGCAAAAATTATATAAACAAATTCAAAATGGTACTATATCATTTTTTTCAATAAACATAATTTAACACAAAACAACAAAAACATACCTTAGTTGTATTTATCAACCTAATGGAAATTGATGAAATGTAATAAAATAAATCCATTAAAAACCATGTTTGATACGTAGTAAAAGATTTAGTTTTATACAATTGTCAAAATAGTCCAATCAGTTTAAATCTTACCTAGAGTTGATTTTATTTTGTGCCGTATATTTTTGCTTGAACCACGATACAGAAAAGTATAGTGATACATTTAAAAATATAGGGAGGAGACAAGATTACGAGTATTTAAAAATACCGTAAGAATTTTTTTTGGACCAAAGAGAGTTGACAAACATGAGATTGAAGAAGACTTACATAACAGTGAGGAAACAAGATATGATAAGAAGAGTTAAGTCTTGTAGACTGCAATGGGAAGGGCATGTGGTACGAATTAGGAATGGAAGAGGAGCAGGGAAAACGCCCAGTTGTTAGACAACCGCAATAATTATTGTTGGTGATGTAAAATATTTTCGGCTATCGCCACCTGTTCCTGCTGTAAGTATATGGTGAGCTCAAACAATAAATCCTAATTTAGTCTTTTAATCAAAATAGTTGGATCAAGTAATCATAAATTAATATTATCAAAAAATGAGTTATTCTTATCTTTCCAAGAACAGTTAAAGTATTTTCATGATCATGCCTTAATAATTATTGTTATAATTTTAGTATGAGTTGGGAGAATAAAATTAACCATGAATTGAGGGAAGTAGATTGTACAGGGGATCATTGGAAAATATTAGCTCAGTTCAGGGTTGTGTCCGCGAGGCCATGAACATGCGGGTTCGAAATTGCCACTTAGTTAGTTAATATTTACTCAATATATTCGATCCTCGGTCACGACAAGTATCCTGGGTGATTTTTCGGGGTTTTTCCTCACCTGTAAGACAAACGTCAGAAAACTTTCAGGCCCAAACGGTTCCTGGACATCATCTGGCCATTATAACCATCATTATATTCGCCACGTTTAGTATGAAGTGTGGTGAACGGGGTGTTCCGTCTTAATGTTGTGTTGTCTCGGAGGAGGCCCTGGCATTGAGCTGATCACTCATTCGGGGAGGCCCTTCATGTCGTTGTCTGGACAATAAAAGTATTGTGATCCACAGTTTAAAATCCCTCTCCCAACATGTCGTGCCACTGTAAGGCCCGGGTAGCGTGTGGCATGTAAAAGTACCTATAAGGTGATAGTCAAACTGAGATAATTGAATGGAATATTCACTACTCACTGTAGCAACACTAAGAAATTGAGACTAGAAATAATCATCAACAATATTCAGGAAGAAATAAATAAAATAATACAAAATGCTAATAAGTGTTTTTTTGCAATAATGAAGTATTTGAAATCAAACTATCTGACACGCGGAACAAAAACCAGATTGTATGAAACCAGTGTTAACTTACTAAACCAGTGAAACCTGGGTTCTAACTATAACTCATGTCCTAAATGGGAGTCAATGACCAATCACAATTCAATGATTTGAAGAAGTAAATTGCTGTCCCAAATTGTGGCGACGTTTTGAAGCAGTAATTCTCTGCATGCCCGATGTTGTAGTAACATTTTGAAGAAGGATTTGTGTACAAAAAAGAATTAACTGGTTCAGGTTGGGCTTAATTTGCGGTAGAGCCGGTACACTGGATAGGAAAACACTTTAAAATCACTGAAAACTGTTTCTTGTAGAAATAATTGTAAATTTATTCACTTCTTACTTTACCAGCAGAGCAAGTAAATGTAGGTGGTATTATTCTTCACCGTCAATTAAAATTAAATTATTTTCTTTTCTTGAATCAATTATTATTCTTGTATTAAATATTACATTTTATCTTGAGAACTCTTCTTGCTTCTATCTTTGTTGAAAGTTATATGCAGAATGACTAGTGTAATTCTTATATAATTTTTAAAGAACATTATTACATCACATGATGTTAATTTTAAATTCTATTGGTTAATAGTCCATTAAATACAAGGTTTAAATTTGATTTGTTAAATACAAAAGTTAATTGTTTTAACATCCAATCAGAGTTTAGTTTACTTTTATTTTAAAAAATGAAGTTAAGCAGGTGTTCTTATTACAGTTATAACAGAAAGTTTTATTATTCTGACAATAATGACTTAAAACAATTTTAAAAGCATTATTTAGAAAGACTGTTATGTAATACAATTTCTTTAATTGTTACTGAGACATTTTTATTCAACAATGAACAACAATGAATTATTTAGATGTTTTTCTTTATTTAAGTTATATTTAAATATTAAATGAATTTTAAAGTATACAATTATTAACTTTAACTTTAAATATATAAATATTTTAAAATAATAATAGTTAAATAATGATTTGTGAGTAAACAGCTTCGTGAGTCGTGAATTTATCGATAATTTGGAAATCACTCGTGGCATTACTTATGACTATTTAACTCATGCCCCAAATGGGAGTCAATGATTTCTATTTTACAACCAATCAGAGTCGTGTTTTACGAAATATTTATCAGTGTTATATTTACCATATTAACGAAAGCTCCTCCTTTTTAATATTCTGAACAGGTCTGACCATTATTTTGCAGTGACTGAGCCTGTGACAAATACGGCTACTAGATTGTATATATAGTGCATGAATGTCAACACATGCCGCATGCGGGAGTTAATATAAAAACGTTTGTAGCAATTGATTATACCACCAAAAAAAGAAACCACTGTTTGCACTTTCTTAAATGTATTTTTTCCCAGGTAATAACATTCCAGAAAAATATGATTGTCATATTTACATCATACGACATCAGAAATGAATTAATATACAGTTTGATGTGTTTCATTTTTTCTCCACTAGAGAGCATTCTTACAATATTGCGTTCCTTTGATAATAAATAGTATGATCTGGTTGCAGTGATAAACAAAAGAAGCAGATGAAGCGTACCTATCGTTTCTCATTTGTTTTCAAACATCGCCGTTTACATTAAATATATGAATATTTTAAAATAACTATAGTTAAATAATGATTTGTGAGTAAACAGCTTAATTTTATTCGTTAAATAGTCCTAACAAATGCCACTCTTGATTTCCAAATTCTCTAGATAAATTCACTCCTCACTTCGTGAGTCGTGAATTTATCGATAATTTGGAAATCACTCGTGGCATTACTTATGATAATCTTCGATCAGCTGTATTTGAAAGAAAGATACTCAGAAGGATAAATGGACCGATTAAGTAAAGTGGGAATATAAGAGGGAATTACAGGTTATGAGTTGTATAAATCATCAGATAGCATTACAGATATTAAAGTAAACAGACTAAAATGGGCAGGACATACACAGAGGATGACAAAAAATGAAGGAGTTAGAAAAAAATACATGAGGCACGCCGTATCGTAGTGGTTAAGACTTTTGTTTTCCGCGTAAAGGTGGCCGTCATACAGGGCTGACACCTGTAACGATTGTCAAGAAAAAGTGGGAGCCTTAACCTCCTACTACCCAAAGGGCCTCCTAAGGCCTGTAAGTGTGATCACTTTACCTTACTTGCTAGAAGAATTACATATGGAAAGCCAGAAGGAAGACGGAAAACAGAAAATCAGAAGATCGAATTTGAGATGGATGGAGTACTATAGAATACGTATCAAATATTTAAAACTCAAGAATTGATGGACGGTTGCCAGAGATAGAAAAGCTTGGATAAAAATTCTGAAGGAAGCCTTGGCCCACCTAGGGTTGTTGTGCTAATGCCGCTGCTGCTGATGATGATGATGAGGAAATAAACAGCAATAAAACTAGATTCACAAATCCGCGGTTGATGTTCAAGATTTCGTTTCTGCAGCTAATTAATAGTGAAACTTACATTTAGGTATGTAGAATTAAGCAAGCCACGACTTACAAAAAAATAAAACACGACGTAGATGAAATAAAAGTACCTTACGAACTTCCCAAACATAATTCTAAGAAATAGTAATAATAAGGTAAGACCTTCAGCGTATACAACAGAATATAACATTAAAATATATTACAGAAAAATAAATGCAATCTCAAGTTAATTATAATGGCTGGGTACATATACGTTAACAAAGACTTCTGTTTGAGACCTGTAATCGGAAACCTCAGTGTTCGAGACCGATGAACTTTGGCATTTTTTCCCAGATTTTCTTCTATCATCACGACAATGTTAACGAATTCCGGAAGAATGAAGCCAGTGAGGTTGCACTGGTGTAAGTTTTTTAATTTTGTTTTTACATCTTCATAGATGATACTACATACCCAAATGAACACAACCAAAATTTATATATATATTGCCGGTGATCAGATAATTATAACCCAGGATGGAGAAGATGCAAATTATATATCTAATCAGTTGTCAATAACATATCAGAAATGGGGTTTGAAAATTAACAAAAAAACCAAGAGTATTTAACAAATGACCCAGATGAATTATATATTGATGGGGTGAAGATAAAAATAAAGAGCGACACTTCCTGTTATTTGGGATCAATTATAGAGAAAGATGGAACATCAAATAAAGAAATAGTAAAAAAGGATCAGTAATAGAAGACAACCCATAGGAATGTTAAACTCTGTATTATGGAATAAAACATCATTAACAGAACAAAACAACTAAGTCCATACTAGAAAGTACAGTAAAACGTGTTTAATCCGGAACGTGAATAACGCGGAAATCTGTCCAATGTAAACAAATTTGTTGGTTCCGGCAAAATAATAGTAATTTTACGTGTATTTATTTTGTATAAAACGGAATCTGTCCAACGCAGAAATGGAAGGATATTTCTACACGATTCATGAAAAAAAATGTTTATAAGACGGAAACATAGAAGAGAAATAAGTTAGTTTCCACTTCATTGAATTCCCGTTAGGCGAATTAACAATAAGTGATTATTTCTGCCGCTGCGCCGGGTTAAGTAGAGTTTCTACCTGTATCTGGAATTTTCTTTCGGCCTCACTGCACACACGTTTTGCGAAATACAGGTTCGTTTAACAAATATTTGGCGTGTGACAGCTGTCTTACAAATAACCAGTGCACTGTAAAATATGTAATTAGATTAATATCTGAGACCGATTGTGTATGTATATTTCACAGGTAGCGTTCAAAATTTACTGAATAAAGATGGCTAAATCGTATGTACCATTGGCATTAAACGAAAAAATGAAAGTGATTGAAGATAAAAAAGAAAAAGAAACTCCCAGTATGCAAAATAACGACTAAATTACTTCTTCTTCTTCCTTTCATGTGATAGACCTAGTGATGTTACGGTCTCAATACAACGTTTGAAGGGTCTGTCCAAACATCTCTTGCCTGATGGCTGGTAATTTAAGATTTGACGTGGTATTCTTGTTCTGCTCATTCTTCTTACGTAAGATTTCCAATTGTTTCTGTATTTTTGTACATATTCCATGACTGATACTTACTTACTTACTTACTCACTGGCACTATCGAACCCGTAGATTCATGGCCGCGCGGACATAAGCTCTCCATACATCCCTATCCTAAGCTAATGCTTTCCAATCATTCCCTGTATAATCTACTTCTCTCAAATCATAGTTAATGTTGTTCTCCCACCTCATTCTTGGTCTACCAATTGGGCGTTTTCCCTCTGGCTTTCCTACAAGAAGCTTCCATGCACGTCTTTCATTCCCCATACGTGCAACATGTCCTGCCTATCGCAGTCTACGAGACTTGACTGTTCTTATTATATCTGGCTTCTTATAAAGACCATGTAGTTCATTGTTATGTAGTCTTCTCCATTCACCTGTCTGTTCATCTCTCTTTGGTCCAAAAATCTTCCTAAGAACTTTATTCTCAAATACTCGTAATCTCCTTTCCTCCCTTAAAGTAAGAGTCCATGTTTCGCACCCATATAATATAACTGGTAGAATAATAGTTTTATATATTTTCAGCTTAACGTTTCTTGAAAGGAGTTGGGACATCAAGAGTCTCTGCAATGCATAATAGCATGCATTTCCAGAATTGAGCCTATGTTTAATTTCTTTGTGCATCTCATTCCTATTTGTGATTATTGTTGCTAGGTATTTGAATTCAGCCACTTCCTCAAAATTTCCCTCATTTGTCATTAGCTGTATTCCATGACTGATTCTGTTTGTAATTCTTTGAGAACCTCAGAATTCATGTTATGGTCTGTTCTTGAGTAACCTGCAGTATGTCTCATAAGTTTAATTTCTGCCGCAGTTAGTCAGAGCTCTGGAGTTTAGGTTATACGAGGGGTAAAGGGAGAATTCGCCGTCTACTGCCAATAAGGATATGGCTGTAGTGGGAGTAGATGTCTGCCACAACCAATCACTGCTCTTGACGCTGCTGTAGCGCGCTAGTAAGGTTTGAAATTGGTGAGATGTCAGCTGTATGTCTGCTAACCGCATATATAAAGCGGCCACTCCCACTGAATATCCATATCGGCAACACTGTCGTGAAAACGTCAAGGCCGGAGAATCAGTGGCTGCAGTATAAATCACTGGCTCTATTGAACCCGTAGATTCACTGGCCGTGCGAACATAAGCTCTCCATACATCCCTTTCCTGAGCTAATGTTTTCCAATCATCTCCTGTATAATCTACTTCCCTCAAATCATGGTTAATGTTGTTTTCCCACCTCATTCTTGGTCTACCAACTGGATGTTTTCTCTCTTTCTTTCCCCATTCGTGACACATTTCCTGGCCATCGCAGTCTACGAGACTTAACTGTTCTTATTATATCTGGTTTCCTATAAAGATCATGTAGCTTACCGTTAAGAAATCTTCTCCATTCGCCTGTCTGTTGATCTCTCTTTGGTCCAAAAATTTTCCTAAGAACTTCATTCTCAAATACAGTTGAAGAAATTCAGAGTTATCAAAGTAATTGTTTACCACATGTCCAAAGAATGGACCCATCTCGCTTTCTTAAATTAGCATTGCAGTATCAAGCTAAAGGACTTCGAGATAATAGAAGATCAACATTAAGATGGGCTGACAAAACACAGCTTAACAGGCTTAAACGACCTAAACTTAAATTCATGATGATGAAGTAAGCAATATACGCTTAAAAACGTCCAATATATGGCACGCAGAATTCAGGATAAATCAGTTTTGTAGGGCGGTGTAAAAGGTTTTTGGAAGCAATTTTTTATAATTAGTTTTTGTAATAATATTAAGGGAGAAATGATATAATGAAATAAATTTGAACATACACAAGCAGTAAATTTACAGAGGTTGATTATATGGAGCAACTCATTTTGTACAAAAAGGATGCAGTATAAAAAAGTATACTTTTTTTCCCCCCATAGCATCACTGTCGACACATATGTTGCCTCATCTGGCAACGCTGGCAATTAACTGCCAAAGAAGCTCCTCATGTTAGAGGGATTAAATATTGTTAACCACTGTCCGTAGGGGGAAAAAACGTTTTTTTAATGACCAACCAATATTTACTACTACAACTGTCACTAGCAATTAATATTTCCACTCACAAGATCCTTGTTATTTATTTTTAAGCAATAAAACAAACACTTCTAACACATTATTATCAAACCTTGGATGGGTGTACTGCTTCGAAAACGGACCACAGTGAAAACTCAAAAGTGTTTAATTATATAAGACCTAAACCAGTGACTCGAACCTATCATTTTTTAATAATGACATGTGGGATCATGCCGAAATGTGGGAATCAGTGACCAGACGCCGACCTTGAACCCATGATGCGGAAAACCCAAGAAAACTTTCTTAATCACACAATTTATTTATTTATTTTTCCAAATCCCCCAGGTTGTCTTTCGACATTCCTGGTGTTGTCTCCTGGCATGGCGTACTTGTAACCCACTTCTGAGGTTATGGCGCCTGGAAGGTTGGGTTACGTTGCCCCGATGATATGATGATAGTGGTGCGCCAGGAGAGTCCCTAATCCTAAGCTTAATCTAAGATGAATATGAATAATGATATTTGTGATGGCCATATGATTTCGGGAACCGTTTGGGCCTTAAATTTTTCTTGACATCTGTCTTACAGATGTGGAAAATACCGATAAAAACCTCACCCAGAAAAACTGTCCCGACCGGGGATCGAACCCGGGCCCGCTGCGTGACAAGGCAGCACGCTACCTCGAGACCACAGCGATGGACTTGTTTCTGTTATTTACACATGTATCCTCAACCAAAATACACATTTTTTTTCTTCCACACTTCCAGGTCTTGCGTGTCTGCCTCTGTCATATTTACCTTCTTCGTGTTGTCTTGAATTGCCTTTATCCATGTTGACTTTGGTCTACCACGTTTCCCTTTTCCAGGAGGTATCCGTTTCAATACTTCTTTGTTTGTTTCTCTGCCCCTTCTTCTCATTATATGCCCATACCATATTTATGTCCACTGGACTTCAAGGAGCTGAACCAAGTTTTTTAACGAGGTATTACTCCTCCCCCTCTTCCTTTCTCATCCATACTTGGGACCGGCAATGGTGGAGTCATATATAATGGAGCTATTATTCTACCAGTTATATTATATGGGTGCGAAACATGGACTCTTACTTTAAGGGAGGAAAGGAGATTACAAGTATTTGAGAATAAAGTAATTAGGAAAATTTTTGGACCAAAGACAGGTGAATGGAGAAGACTACATAACAATGAACTACATGGTCTTTATAGGAAGCCAGATATAATAAAAACAGTTAAGTCTCGTAGACTGCGATGGGCAGGACATGTTGCACGTATGGGGAATGAAAGACTTGCATGGAAGCTTCTTGTAGGAAAGCCAGAAGGAAAACGCCCAGTTGGTAGACCAAGAATGAGGTGGGAGAATAACATTAACTATGATTTGAGGGAAGTAGATTATACAGGGAATGATTGGAAAGCATTAGCTCAGGATAGGGATATATGGAGAGCTTATGTCCGCGCGGCCATGAACCTACGGGTTCGACAGTGCCAGTGAGTAAGTAAATAAGTATAATGGAGCTCTGAAGGTGACGAATGTGATACCATCGGTTACAGTATGTTGAAGTTATTCCCGAAGCGAGAAAAGAAATTAAACGCCAAAGGTATCACATACGATACCAAAGTACGCAGGAGGTTATGAAAAGAATGCTTCATTTGTGGCATAGAAAATAGTAACATTTAAAACGAAGAATTGTTTTAGAAACCAGAGTTTCACATTTGAAAGTGGGCTACAAGAGGATTATATTTTTGAATGCGCTCTATTGAGTGGTCGTTCCCCGTAGCTCTGAGTGGGTGTAACTTAAAAAAAAAAAAAGACTAGTGTTCGCCCACTGCTGACCGATTTATAAACAAGCAACCAGCATGTGACACGTGCTGTATGAATCAGAAGGACCTTCAATTTCAAATCAATAATAAAACTAAATATAATTATAGCCATACGTCGAAATAAATTATTAATTCTATTGAACCCGTAGATTCATGGCCACGCGGGTATAAGATCTCCATATATCTTTCCATCCTTAGTTAATGTTTACCAATCTTCTCCTGTATAATAATGGTTAATGTTATTCTCCCACCTCATTCTTGGTCTACCAACTGGGCGTTTTCCCTATGGTTTTTCTACAAGAAATTTCCATGTCAGACAACATGTTATTAAAAGGAATCAAATCGCTGGATGTCTCAATGATACAAATCGAAAAAATAAAAATTTAAAAATAGAGACTATAGCCAGAATTTATAAAACAATAGTAAAACATTATAACTTATCAGGCAAAAACAAGATCAGATACTGTAAAAACAAAGAGATTATTGGAAACAACAGGAATGAAAATACTCGTAAAATTGTAGGGAAAACTTTATGAGATAGAGAAGGGAGTGAGAGACACATGTGCAATCGAATACATTAAGGAACGGGTACATAGGAGGAAACAAAAATAGGATATGCGTATAAGCAGGATGAACAACAATAGAATTGTCAAATCTGTAAGGGATAATCTACCGATGAGCAGAAGACAACAGGAACGTCCCAAAAGCGGTTGTATGACGACCAAAGATGCCGCAACAAGAATTGACAAAAATCTATAATGGAAAAATGAAAAGGAAGAAAGTTTACAAGCCATTCTTTCATTCCCTATTCGTGCCACAAGTTCTGCCCACTGCAGTCTACGAGACTTTATTGTCCATATTATATCTGGCTTCCTATAAATACCACGTACTTCATTGTTACGTAGTCTTCTCTGTTCATCTCTCTTTGGTCGAACTAGAGGCTTTAGGAGACTCTTAGGGTAGTAATGAGGTTAATGCTCCCACGTTTGTAGACAATCGGAACGAGATGTCAGCCGGATTGTCCTCCGTGAAGGCCACCTTTATCCCATATCGTACATTTCGTACTCATTTCCATTAGAGCCTGAGTCGGCCCTAGGACCATGATGCTCCCAGAAGGCTTAGGGCTATTTAAAAATCCTGATCTCATCGGGACTCGGAACACTCGACGTTCCGGCTTGTAGCGCATTGACTTAACTAACCATATTACGGCTTGACCCCCCCCATATATATATATATATATATATATATATATAATCTAAATGGCCTTACACTCTCATTTGTTTGGAGTTACTAGACCAAGTTAATCTATCAATAAAATAAAGCTATCGACTTTTATACGATTTTCATATTTATTTCAATAAAAATTCGTTACAGCTGTTTCAGTACTTTGTACCTTCTTCGGACGAATACTACGAATACAAATGAATGTTATTATATATACATTCAAGTATGTGACAAGGTGTAAATATGCAATTGAATGTAATCAAAAACAGTGTAACAAATAGTCTGCTATTATACATTTAAAAGAGATGATATATTTAAATCCAGTTGGGAATTTAACAGCCTATTGCTCTTAATTCATATATTTCCACAATTTATAAAATATCTAGTTTTTTCCCTTTGTTACAAACATGTAAAACTATGTCTAAATAGAACAAATTGAAAGACAGTTTATTTCTCGTATAAAAGAACATTTGAGAGCAAATAACATAAACGTAGATACTTCAAAATACGTTAACCATTTACTTGAATACGATCATTGTTTTAATTCAAATTTTGAAGTTTTACTTATTTTTAATTTAATGAAGGGAATTACTTTTTCACGTACTTACTGCTTCTACATCGTACGTCGGTGTCCAAAACCAATGCAAAGCGAGCAAGTCACATGGTTTTGCTTTGAAGAGGATCACTTTAAGAACAGATAACTAAGATATTACTAAGATGAAGGAGGTTGGTAAATTTTGTTTAGAGGCTTCTTTATTCAGGCTTATGGATATTTTACGAGCCTCAAAATCTTCAGACTCCCAAGTTCCTCCTAGGGTACTTTTTTTTGCAAATGCCTCAGGTTGTCTTTCGACATTCCTGGTGTTCTCTCCTGAGGTTGGGGCGCCCGGAAGGCGGGGTTACGTTATCCCGATGATATGATGGGTGATGATGATAGTGGTGCGCCAGGAGAGTGCCTAATCCTAAGCTTAATCTAAGATGAATATGAATGATGATGATTGCGATGGCCATATGATTTCGAGGACCGTTTGGGTCTTAAAGTTTTCCTGACATTTGTCTTACAGGTGAGGAAAAACCCGATAGAAACCTCATCCAGAAAAACTGTCCCGACCAGGAATCGAACCCGGGCCTGCTGCATGACAAGGCAGCACACTACCTTGAGACCACATCGGTGGACTACCTCCTAGAGGACTTATTCCTTGGATTTTCCCATCCTAAAAAAATCCATAGACCCCGGCCGGATTTCAACCCGCTACCCTCGTAATCAGAGGCAAGAGACATAACCATTAGTCGACCGCGAATATTGGTAATATAGCAAGGTATGGTGCCAATGGTTCGGAGATTCTCAGACCGAATGTCGATTTATGATCTGTCTTGTAGTACCCCAAACTTCAATTTCATGGGTCAATAATAATCTTAGGATAGCTTTGTAGATAATTTAGTTTGCTTGTTGCTGAGAAGTTGGAATTTCATACTAGAGATACGGATGAATTTAAAAAAAATGTTGTGGACAGAAAATAAGTGTGTTGTTTTATCTAGATGAGTCAGTGCAGATAACTTGTGTCCACCGGAAACATCATGTCCTTACTGACGTGTCTCACTTTTAACATACGCATTACCAACAATTCAATGGTTCGGGACGGAAACATTCAACATGCAATAAAAATATCATTTTCATCATATTCCAAACGATTAGCTTCCTACACCATCTGACAAACAAATATTTCACATTAAATATTAACAATACATTATTTTTTCTCTCAACATAGTTTTAAAATATATATTATCAAGAAATTCTGGGGCTTACAGCTGGCATCGTTTAGTGTGATTAGTTTAGTTTTTAAGCTTCTTCTATTTCAAACTTGTCAGTTTTTCGTAGTTCTGTAACTTCCACGTGTAATAACCGAGAAAAAAAAAGACTTAGGGCTAGAATTTCTTATCTTTCATTTCTCTAATAATATTATCTTATTCCTACTTAATTTTATTTTAAGTTTAATTGGTATAATTATTTATTTATAACTAGCAAATACATGGCGTACGCTGCTACGCCTAAAGAAATTAAATGAGTTTATATGTTTGGTTGAATAAGTAGACAGAATAATAATTTATATCATAATTATTTTTAGATAGCCCGTGCTGAATATTCTGCGTTGCCCGGGAATCTACATATCCCGATCTTCTTGACATAAATGAGCTAAAAAACAAAAATGATTATTATGAGTTATCCATAAAATAATACCCGCCGCGCGCTGCTACGCTTGCCCGGGAACTTCTTGGCATCAATGAGCTGAAAGACAAAAATTATTATTGTGAATTATCCGTAAAATGTAGACATATGCTGTCGCGGACTTTTTTGTAGATGTTTTCAGATATCCAATTCTGTGTACATTAATTTGGTATATTTGTTATGGTTTAGGCAGCGTGAGCCATTTAAGCAATCAAAAAGGCGACGTATACAATCATATAACGAAAACCCAATCGCAACACCATCTACTGGGTCCAATTGCGAATCTAAAACATCCAGGGAACCATTCAAACACTAAAACACGCACAAAAATGTTCACAAAATAGATCCAGTCGTTTTGGAGGAGTTTAGTGACGTACACACGTACCAAAGAATTATATATATATATATGTATACATACATACATATATAAAGATTATATATTTTTTATTTAAATAATTTATATGCATACTATACTCGAAGGCGGAACAGGCCTATAAAGCCCTTGGCCTACCAGCCGGTTGAAGGTCTCACATCCACATGTGTTAATCACAGAGATAGACGATCATGCAGCCAGTTTAGAGGTAACATGTGGTCAGCAAGTCGGGTCCCTAGCAGTTACAGCTGTTTCTCCAAATCTGGACCCACTACTTATTGCAGCTATCGAAAATGCATCACGATGCTGGGTGGGCACCGGTCCCATACTGGTCGAAATTTCATGACAAAATGTCTTCTCCCCTGGAGATCCGAACCAGCGCAAGTCCCGTAGCTCTGCCCCCAGGGCATAAGGTTCTTTTAAGGTTAAGGTTGTTAATACTATAATTAGGATTATGAATCCAAAGGCATCTTTAATAGAAAAGTAAGGGTGAAATGGAATTTTGTCAATATTTATGTTTAATCCCAGGGGGTTATTTGATCCTGTTTGATGTGCCAAGGCATCTTGCCTTAACCACTCGACTACGGTGCGAGACAAATAATTTATATGCCTAAGTAAATAACTCACTAGCACTATCGAACCCGTTGGTTCATAGCCGCGCGGATATAAGCTCTCCACACATCCTATCCTGAGTTAATGTTTTCCGATCATTCCCTGTATAACCTACTTCCCTCAAATCATGGTAAAGCTCATTCTACTACCTCATTCTTGGTCTACCAACTGGGCGTTTTCCCTCTGGTTTTCTTACAAGAAGCTTCCATACACGTCTTTCATTGCACATTCGTGCCACATGTCCTGCCCATCGCAGTCTAAGAGACTTAATTGTTCTTATTATACCTCACTTCCTAAAAAGACCATTAGTTCACTGTTATGCAGTCTTTTTCATTCACCTGT
This sequence comes from Diploptera punctata, assembly GCA_030220185.1. Taxonomy (NCBI): domain Eukaryota; kingdom Metazoa; phylum Arthropoda; class Insecta; order Blattodea; family Blaberidae; genus Diploptera; species Diploptera punctata. The sequence goes on along the minus strand of JASPKZ010003050.1, from coordinate 478,616 downwards.
CTGTTCATATTTCTTTGGTCCAAAATTATTTCCTAAGAACTTTCTTCTCAAATACTCTTAATCTCCTTTCCTCCCTTAAAGTAAGAGTCCATGTTTCACATACATATAATATAACTGCTAGAGTAACATTTTTATATTTTTTCAGATTAACGTTTTTTTGAAAGGAGTTGGGACGTCAAGAGTCAGTCTGCGAGACTTTACTGTTCTTATTATATTTAGTTTCCTATAAAGATATGTAGCTCCCTGTTAAGTAGTCTACTCCATTCTGTCTGTTCATCTCTCTTTGTGCCTTTATTTTAAATAATAATAATGATGATAATAATAATAATAATAATAATAATAATAATAATAATAATAATGTTATTTTACTCCTTTAGCATTTTTCGGGAGACGGGAGGAGCTGGTCCTTGCATCAACTCCAACCTGGAGAATCAGAATTTTCTTCCGGAATCTACTATATTTCAGTTGTTTTTACTTGGTTACGGATATGATCTACCCTACTAGTTTTGAATCCACTCTGGATATTTTATTTCCCCGGTGTCGTCGTCACATGTGGTTCGCCTTCCCCAATCCGATACCAGGGGAGCAACCCGATGGGAGACTACCAACTGAACACTCAGAAAGCAAATGGCAAAAGGGAAGATTGTTTACTTTACGAAAGAAGGAACAAACACACTTCTACAATATATAGCCCTCTAACTGCTACTTCTTTTGGCTCGTCTGTATGATTGAAATTATTGAATTATTCAATTAACGCAGTTTAACCTGTCACTGTATAGGTTCGTATTTGCTGGTTAACGAACAATATATTACTTTTTTTTTGTTAATTGCTATATCAGGAGTTACGACTGGAATTATGCTCACATATAGAAATACATTATACAAAATAAAACGGAAGTCAGCCGAAAATGCAAATGTATTATTTTCTGTAGCTTACATCTATAAAAAAAACTACTGAAATTGTTCCCTAGTTAACAAATTACCTCAGTAGTGTTTGAGATTATATTCTGAAGGTCCCGTATTCAAACTCCAGTTTCAACCAATCTGATTTTTTTACCCTTGCAACCATGTGCAGAGTTTAACTGACTTATGACGCAACCTTGTATAATGGAAATAATGGATAGCTAATGACAAATGAGAAGTTTTTTGAAGAAGTGGTTGAATTCAAATACCTAGGACCAATACTTACAAATAGAAATGAGATTCACAAAGAAATTAAACATATGCTCATTTCTGGAAATGCGTGCTATTATGCATTATAGAGAGTCTTGTCCCAACTTCTCTCAAAAAAAAAAAAAAAGTTAAACCGAAAATATATAAAACTGTTATTCTACCAGTTACATTATTAGGATACGAAACATGGGCTCTTACTTTAAGGGAGGAGAAAAGATTACGAGTATTTGAGAATAAAGTTTCTTTGAAAAATGTTTAGACCAGAGAGAGGACAGCTGAATGGACAAGACTATATAAGTGAGCTATGTGATCAATAAGAACAGTTAAGTCTCGTAGTCTGCGATGGGCAAGACGTGTGGCACGAATGTGGAAAGAAAGAGGAAGATGGAAGCTTCTTGTAAGAAAACCAGAGGGAAAACGCCCAGTTGGTAGGCCAAGAATGAGATAGGAGAATAGCATTAACCATGATTTGAGGGAAGTAGATTATACAGGAGATGATTGGAAAACATTAGCTGATGATAGAGATGATAGCTTATGTCCGCGCGACCACGAACCTACGTGTTCGATGGTGCCAGTTAGTTATATGAGATTAAAGTGCTTAGGAGCATATCTGTATCCGCCGAGTTTCCGACCACACTGTAGATGCCCTCCACAGCCGAGGGAGAAACACGAGTTATGGACCACAGCCTTATAGCCCACAATCTTCAAGTACCATGACTACCTGTCGTGAAAGCCTTCATTCTATAAAATACAAAGAAAGTTTAGAAAACTTTAACTAAGAATAGAGGTCTATGGAAAGCTTAAATCCGCGCGGCCATGAACCTACGAGTTCGATAATGCCAATAAGTTAGCTAATACAGAGAATTGCGGAGTCCCTTAATGCATTTGACTAAATAAAAATTGCTTTACTATAGAAAATATGTCGCTCATTTGCTGCAACAACGTCATAACTCATAAATTGTCGATTTTGAGTTATTGGTACTACGTTAAAGACAAAACTCAGTTCTATATTCAGGAAGAACGACATAAACTATTGTAAACAATGAGCTGGTATAGTAATTTGATATTTATGACAAATACAGGCAAAGGTATATGGATTTCAAACCTTTAAATGCTTCTCCTGAAAAACTATGTTTTTTGAGTTATGACGTTGTTGCAGCAAATGAGCGATGTGATAGTAGAGTTCTGAGCGATAGGAATCTCTTCTTAAACGTATTATTTAAGAATTATTAATCAGTCAGTTTTGGTGAATCTGAAAGTAGATGTAATACAAGATGCACAGTACGTAATCTAACGTATGTTTCCACAGAGCTTTACCGTTAATGAATACGGTTTTGTAAACATGTTAATACCGAAGTCAAACGTGTAATCAAACACAGTTAAGTTTGTTCTACACTTCAATAGGCTTATTAAGTTGTTATACTGAGGGATTACTTTTTTGAATTCATTAAAAATATATTTGCGAATTCCACATGAATGAAGCTATTGAGGTTGTTCTCATGAAAAGCATTTTAAAAATATATTCACAGATTTGTTAACATGTCTGAAGAAGGTACAGTGTACCGAAATAGCTGTAACTGAATTATATCTTAATAAATATGAAAATCAAATAAAACTATAAGTTATATTTTTATTTAATTAATATTTACAAATCTTCACCGATCCTACCAAGTAGACAAATATGCGTGTTTCCTATAAAGATCATGCATCTCACTATTATGTAATCTTCTCCATTCGCCTGTCTGTTCAACTCTCTTTGGTCCAAAAAATATATCCCCTCCATAGCTTCTCTTATCTGTATGTTTGCTATTTAATTTGTCTTATAGGCCTATTCTTTTTCTATAATATCGCCCCTGTGTTTGTTGGTGACGTCACGTAACACCCTATAGAACTAGATAATAATAGTTATATATAATTAGAGCGAGGAATTATATGAAGAAAATTATACGAAAATATAAAATCAAAATATGAAAATGATGACACAAAAATATTATGAAACTTCTATTTTCAAAACTTTTACATACATTAACATGCACAGGTCCTTTATAATTTATAAATGTACATTACAGCTCATGAATGAGACAAGTAGACCTTATTTGTGGCTCAATAAATCAAGATGCTCACTGTATTTCCATTTTAATTGGCTTTTTAATTATTTTTGGCCCAAAATAAAATATTATGTTCATGACTTGAGGCAATTTTCATGGCTCACGACATACCGTAGTTTTTTTTAGGAATCACGCTATAAACCGGAATGTCGTGGGTTCGAGTCTAGATGGGATCAGGATTTTTAGCTGGACCAAACGTTCTGGCGGAATCCTGGCCCTGGGGCCAACTTAGCTCCTAACGGAAATGAGTATCAGACGCAGCATGTTCCGGGGGTAAAGGCGTTCATCACGGTGAACGACTCGAGCCGATGGTCTAGACTCTAGAAAGATGGGAGCTTCAACCTTCCATTACGTTTGGATGATTTCTATTTATTTTGCATGAAGATATTGAATTCCAGTATATGCAATATAACAATAACATTAAATTTGATTGTTTCAGAGCACAAGTAGACCAAGTCCAGTATGTCATATTTGGAGAAACAAGATTTTAAAGGTATTAATCCACAATTAATTCTAGGGATTGTTTCAGAACTATCTTTGCAATTATAGTAAGATTTAATTAACTATGGCTATTGTGAAATAGAGTTAGAATTATTAGTTTTTTTCAAGAAATCGTATATCACATTATGTTATGCAAGTATACTTGTTGTCCCGCGCCATAGCCGAGTGGTTAAGGCAGGAAACCCTGGCGCAGAGCTACGGGACTTGCGCTGGTTCGAGTCTCCATAGGGGAAGAAATGTTCTCATGGTACTTCGGCCAGTATGGAACCGGTACCCACCCAGCATCGTGAGGCATTTGGGTAGCTACAATAAGCAGCGGCTCCAGGTTGAGAAAACCAGCTATAACGGCTGGGGGACTCGACATGCTGACCACATGTCACCCCCAACACTGGCTGATGATCATCTACCTCTGTGATTGACACGTGTGGATATTAGGTCAGCAGCCGGTTGGTAGGCTAAGGGCCATCGCGCCAGGAGTTTTTTTTAAGTATACTTGTTATCATGTTATAGTTGGTAGTTAGATTAAGTGAGAATAATGTTGGCCTTACCTACAATAACTTCACTAATTTCAAAATGCACTACTTCACTTTTAGGAGCAACAGCCTTTACTACAATTAAATGGTGCAATCCACTCACAAAATAGGGACTGCTCTTAGCTAGCAAGAAGGAACTGGCTTATACATGACTAGATGGGTAGGAGGTTATTGTGTTTACATTTTTGTTCTGCTTATTCATTTAAACCAGGCACGCTATTAGAAGACATGCGGTAAGCCAATCCTGCTTCACTCTTCATGCGCCGTTGTCAGATATTGGTATGTAAGAGGGGAAGAGACAGACGATATGTCGTGGTTACAGCGCCAATTGTCCAACACCGCTCGATTATGATAGGCTAGACGAAATGCACTGGCCACGAATAGCTCCGCCCGATATGTCTTCTAATAGCGTATGCCTTATATGGTCATATTCTTGTTGTAGGGATGAAGTTTCAGAAAAAAACCTCCATCTAACTTGTCATTCCATATCTCGTCATCCAATCATTTACTTTTATCAAATTTATTGATCTTGTTCAGTATGGGACACTGAGGAATTTTCACTTGCCTACCATGTTACATTGTCAAAACATTTCAGAATTAGTCATTTCGAAATTGTTTTTAAGGAATTCCAAGAACTGTTAATGAAAAAAATACCAGAATTTCATAGTTGAAAAATATGAAGCAATATGTAAGTTTGCTAAAATATTAACTTTTACCAAAATATTATAAAATATGAAGTTTTTTGTGGGTCTTATTTGATTCTGCACATCATAAAATGGTATTTTATGGAATAGAAATTTGATCAGAAAAACAAAAAAAGAGATTATACAGACAATAATAGAAAGTATACTTACATATGGATCAGAAAGCTGGACAATAAATGAAAGGGTGCAGAAAATAATCTTGGCGACAGAAATGGATGGATTATGGAGAAGTATGAGAATATCCAGGCTACATACTTACTTACTCACTGGCACAATCGAACCCGAAGATTCATCGCCGCGCGGACATAAGCTCTCCATACATCCCTATCCTGAGCTAATGCTTTCCAATCATTCCCTGTATAATCTACTTCCCTCAAATCATAGTTAATGTTATTCTCCCACCTCTACAACATATTCGAAATACATATATCAGACAAGAAATGGATGCACAAGAAACTGTTATCGATAGGATAACAAAGAGAGCTCTACAGTGGTATGGACATGTAAAACGGATGTCGGAAGACCAGTGGCCCAAACAGGTGTTGGATTGGATGGTACCAGGCAGAAGGAAGAGGGGGAGAAGTAGAAGAGCATGGTATGAGGGAATATATGATGCCATGATGAAGAGGGGAAGATGGTCAATGGGAAGATAGGAATCTCTGGAAAGCAGGAATCAAGGGCAAACTGCTGTAAAGTGGAAAGCCTGTATTAAGTATTAAGTAAGTACATCATTAAATGTGAAGATCATTTGTCTCAATGCTCTCTAGTAGTTTAAAACATGAAATTTCATAAAATTCCTCGCTCTACATATGATACGAGTTAACATTTGTTAAGCAAGAAGAAAAAGTTCAAATGTTCAATTATTAGTTACAAAATGTTGCTTCCAACAGGTTTAACAGATTTGGAGGGTCTAAAAGTGCTAAGTGCCCTATTTAAAATGGAACAGAGAGGGTATTTTCCCAGCGAGACAATAAAGACTTCAGCCCAATTGCACTCTGTCTCTTTAGTTTTTTTAAAGATGGTTTTAACATGTAAGCGTCTACCGGTATTGGTTTTACTCATTTATATTTTCTTTATTTATTTGTCCATCGCTGTGGTATCTGGATAGCAGCGATCATGGGTTCGGTCTCTGATCGGGACAAGTTTTGTAGGCGATTTTTTTTTTTGTGTTTTTCCTCACCTATAAGACAAATGTCAGGAAACGTTAAGGCCAAACGGTCGCCGAACATCATCTGATCATCATCATTATCATTATCATATTCGCCATGTTTAGTATGAATAGGTGTGAATGGTGTGTTTCGTATTAATGTTGTATGGTCGCGGAGGAGACCCTAACATTGAGCTGATCACTCATTCGGAGAGGCCTTCCATATCCTTTTGTGATCAACAAAGTATGTGTGTGATCCATGTTAAAATCCCTCTCCCGACAGGTCGTTGTCACTGTCAACTCCGGATGGCATATGGAACGTACCTATAAGGCGAGAGGTTAAATTGCGTTAATGGAATGAAATATTTTTCATTTATAACTAACTAAATTGCACTATCGAACCCGTTCATGCCCGCACGAACATAAGCTCTCCACACATTCTATCTTGAATTAATATTTTTTCCAATCATACCCTGTATAATCTACTTCCCTCAAATCATGTTTAATGTTATTCTCCCACCTCATTCTAGGCCTGCCTACTTGGCAATTTCCCTCTGGTTTTCCTACAAGAAGCTTCTATGCACCTCCTTCATTAATCTCGTGTCACATGTCCTGCCCATCTCAGTATATGACACTTAAATCTTCGTCTTATTATATCTGGTTTCTATAAAGATCATGTAGCTCACTGTTATGCAGTCTTCTCAATTCACTTGACTATTCATCCCTCTTTGGTCCAAAAATTTTCCTACGAACTTTATTCTCAAACACTCGTAATATCCTTTCCTCCCTTAAAGTAAGAGTCCACGTTTCACATCAAAGGAGTTGGGATCACAAGAGTCTCTGGAACGCATAATAGCATGTATTTCAAGAATTAAGTCTATGTTTAATTCCTTCGTGCATTTCATTCTTATTTGTAATTATTATTCCTAGGTATTTAAATTCAGCCACTTCTTCAAAATTTCCCTACTCTGTCATTAGCTGTCCATATATAAATAGGCGATTTTTTTTCCCCCGACAGAGGATATATGAATTCATAATGTAACAAATGCAGTCTATTTCTGTCATGTCATATTTGCAACAGGTATTCTTGTGGTAATGACGCCTTTCCTGTCGATAGCAGATACAAAGTCTATACCACGATCGCGGTTTCGCAATATTTTACTGTTTCCACAAGTGCAAAAAAAACTCACAATCGTTATTAATATTTCTAAAATTCATTGTAATCACAATTGAGGTTATGTATTTTTTCTTCTTCTTCTTCTTCTTCTTCATCTTCTTCTTCTTCCTTCCAAGTATTAGGCCAAGGCCTGTTACGATCCTATAGAAAATTTTCTCTCCAGCGCTTCTGGGAAATTCTCTTATAAGACTTGAAAGCATAATAGGGGAGTAATAGTCCCTTCGATTGGTTGCTGGCCAAAGGAAGGCAAGACCAGTGATGGGGCTGCCATCTTAAAGCCTCTGGTCAGGCTTTTCTGGAGACGTGAAGAAAATAAAGGAAAGAAGAAATGGAAGAAAGGAAAGTCTCCCTAGCCCTCGGATGCCCTAATAGCGTCAGGGTCGAAAAACAAGAGTTAACCAAAAAAGGTTAGATAGTAAAGTGAAAAGAGTCTGGTATAAGTAAGTGGAAGAAAGGAAGAAATACCAGATCGGTTAAAGATAAAATTAAGGAGCAAAACACAAGTAAGTGGAAGCAATGTTTAGCTTTTTTAAATATTAATATGAGTACCTTCTTATAGCAGTCTTCCTCAATTAAAATGGATTTTTGCTTAAAAAAACTGGTTCTTTATCCTCGAGAACACACCTGAACCCGTTATATAATTTATACGCCAACATCAGTACCACATAACATGCAGAAAATGAAACGTTTTGATAGGCCTACATGATTTTAAATAATTAACCAAGTTTTTCAAACAAAAATCCATTTTAATTGAGGACGCGTAAAAAAGGTACTTACATTTATATTTTTGAAAAAAAAAATTATACAACTATGGAGAGGGCTAAATTTTAACTGAGGCATCGAGTTGGTGCGTTCGGACCTATCACTGGCAATTTGAACCTGCTGCACTGTTTCTGCTGATATGCGTGGTCCTCCATGACATACCTCAGCGGTTCCCAACCTTTTTTGATTCGCGAACTCCTTCCACAACGATTTGAATATGGTGACCCACTGACTTTTAAATATACAGTAAACATACATAACATTTAATTCCAAGCAGTTATTATTATTATTATTATTATTGTTATTCATAACACTCATTCAAAACCATAAGATAATATTTCTGTTTTACAATGTATAGTATAATATTGTTACAGTAAGCTACAACCCTAACATGCCTTTATGGCGAAATAGGGTTTCAAAATATTTGGATATTCAATAATAATAATAATAATAATAATAATAATAATAATAATAATAATAATAATAATAATAATAATAATAATAATAATAATCATAATAATAATAAAATACTTACTCTTACTTACTTACTCACTGGCACTATCGAACCCGTAGGTTCATGGCCGCGCGGACATAAGCTCTCCATACATCCCTATCCCGAGCTAATGCTTGCCAATCATTCCCTGTATAATCTACTTCCCTCAAATCATAGTTAATGTTGTTCTCCCACCTCATTCTTGGTCTACCAACTGGCCGTTTTCCCTCTGGCTTTCCTACAAGAAGCTTCCGTGCACGTCTTTCATTCCCCATACGCGCAACATGTCCTGCCCATCGCAGTCTACGAGACTTAACTGTTCTTATTATATCTGGCTTCCTATAAAGACCATGTAGTTCATTGTTATGTAGTCTTCTCCATTCACCTGTCTGTTCATCTCTCTTTGGTCCAAAAATTTTCCTAAGTACTTTATTCTCAAATACTCGTAATCTCCTTTCCTCCCTTAAAGTAAGAATCCATGTTTCGCACCCATACAATATAACTGGTAGAATAATAGTTTTATATATTTTCAGCTTAACGTTTTTTGAAAGGAGTTGGGACATCAGAAGTCTCTGCAATGCATAATAGCATGCATTTCCAGAATTGAGCCTATGTTTAATTTCTTTGTGCGTCTCATTCCTATTTGTGATTATTGTTCCTAGGTATTTGAATTCAGCCACTTCCTCAAAATAGTATTATTATTATTGTTATTATTATGACAAAGCCGGAGAAATGAAGGAAACAATAATAGGCCTAACCTTGAAATCCGCCATTACAGAAAAGTTTTGGCGAACCCCTTGAAATACTTTTGAGGGTTCGCGAACCACAGGCTGGGAAACTATGACGTATCTCATACGTCATCACACACACTACCGGTACGCTTAAATTTGTTTACAAGCAGCGAATGTCCGTGCTAAACATGTTGCACTAAGCTAACAGTGTAAACAAAGAAAACAAATGTAGTGTTTTCATGAAAATGGATAGCGACTTTAGAGGCAACCTGTACAGAAAATGGTTGGAAAACAGCTCAGGATAGGGATATATGGAGAGTTTACGTACTCGAGGCCATGAACCTGCGGGTTCGATAGTGCCAGTGAGCTATGTGATAATATGAGGTGTTAAAAATTAACCTGGAGCAGTAAAGCTGGTTATGGAAGCGAAGTGAAGTGCTACCAAACAGGAAATGTTGCTTCCTAGAAGTCAACATCCGAGCATCAAACAACTACATTTGGTAAAAGAAAAGACGCTGAACTATCACTCTCATCTCTAACAAATGTTTCACAATACATTCTATTGTGAGACCTGATACTGTCGTTATGATAAAATCTTACCTACGACGTTTCTAGGTACTGTATGTATCAATTGGAAACACCCAGTGCAACATTATGACAGACAGTAGACCTCAAATTTAAATGTGTTTATTTTAGTTTAATAAGTAAAAAGAATGGCGGCTCCGGGGGCGCAAGCCTCTCACCGCTGGCGTCCCGAGATCGAGTCTCGGTCACTCCATTTGGGTTTCGTGATGGACGAAACGGAGCTAGGTCAGGTTTTTCTCGGGGGCTTCTCCCGTTTTCGCCTGCCACAATTTTATTCCACCATTTCTCCATACTTATCTCATACATTTCGTTCATCTGTCCCCGTTATGATGCGTCAGGCAAGGTTGAACACGAGTTGAGGATATTAATGTTATGTTTTTTTTTTTTTTTGTATAGGGTTCTACATTAGGGCAGGTCTTTCACTGAAATCATACCATTTTCACGCTATGCTTTGCAGCTTTACTAGGGAAATATAGGTGTGGTAGCTTCCCGTTGCTTTCTACACCGTGGATGATAAGGATGATGACAATGGCCAGATGATGTTCGGGGACCGTTTGGGCCTCAAAGCTTCCTGACATTTGTCTTACGGGTGGGGAAATACCCCGAAAAAAACTCACTTAGAATGCTTGCTCCGAGCGGGAATCTAACTCGGGCCTGCTGCGTGACAAGGCAGCATGTTACCTCGAGACAACAGCGGTGGACATTTTAAGTAAAAAGAAAGATAATTATAAATTTATATCGTAATTCTTTTTAGATACCCTTGCGTCTGAAAATGAAATAGACCAAACATGGCGGCTGCTAGAGTAAATTTTTTATTTCGGATTTCAGGTAAACCCCTATTTCTAATGGTCGAATTTTACTGATTTTTTATAAAATCTACCTCACTTTATTTCAATAGTATAAAATGAGTTTCGTTGTGAAAGATAAAAAAAAAATTGTGACCCTAGAGCTTGGGCTCCCAGAGCTCATAACAAACCTCCCCGTCAATACTCATTCCATTAATTTGTACCTGCACTGGATACGTAGGTACACAGTGATTGACAGTACACAGTGAGAGTCAGTGGCGTTCAATCCAGTGTGAGCCGGGCACTGATATCTTTTTAATACGGACTGGGTAAATTATTATTTTTGCATTCAGAATGGCACGAAAGTTGTTTATTTATTGTGTTCTACGCGGTTCTGTCATGTGAAACACTATAATATCCCACGACATTTCAGATCTTCACATGCAAATCAATACTGACAGGCACGATTAGAAATATATAACTATATTTTCACAGGGACATATTAATGATATATACTTTTAAAATACATTATTTAACATGCATGGAGTTCAAATTCATAAATTAAATATAATAGACATAGGGGACATTTATGTTTTCTTCACACAGGGGATGACAGGATGGGATTTTTAAATAATATAAAGCAGCAAACACTCCAAAACGATAGCAGACAACCACTTTCTGAGAATTCAATACGTGCTAGTTACCGGATTTCGAAATTGATTGCTGAGAAATCACATCAAATCTAAAACACACTCCAGATTAAACGATGACATCCTTGGCTCAATATTACGTCTCTCTACGAGTACTATCAGCCTGACATAGATAAATTAGTGTCAGCGGTCTACTACGCGCCCTTCAAACGTTTGCACAGATACCCTTAAAGTATGTACGAATGGAAGGGTTAGTGCATATGTTTCAGGTTCTAAGGTTGCGCCGCCACTGATACTACATGGTATACCGAGATGACAATAACAACAGTCTTGAGTTCAATGAAAGGTGGAATGAGGAAGATGTCATACTACCCCTCATTCGGCAGCTCCTCATGCCTGCCTTAGAGCGATTTTTAAATGTTCGTTCCGGGTGAATCCCTACAACTAATGGTAGAAAATAGTAGGTAGTAGCTAAACACTCGCCGTATCTGAAAACCTGTTTCATAAAGATCAGTGAAGAACTTTCGGAGTTTGCGAGTTTTTTTTTCTCCTAGCGCGACAGGCCTAGAAGGCTCTTAGCCTACCATCTGGCTGCTGACCTCACATCCACAGAGGTAGATGATCATCTAGCCAGTGTAGGGGTGACATGTGGTCAGCATGTCGAGTCCCCCAGCCCTTATAACTGGTTTTCTCAACCTGGAGTCGATACTTATTGTAGCTACCCAAATGCCTCACGATGCTGACTGGGTGGGCACTGGTCCCATACTGGCCGAAATACCATGAAAAAATGGCTTCCCCAGTGGAGAGCGCAAGTCCCGTAGCTCTGCGCCAAGGCTTCCTGCCTTGACCACTCGGCTACGGCGCGGGACGAGTACAAACATACACAGGCTGAATTTTTATGCTAGGGCATTCGATAAGTATTGGCAACGCTGTTATAAATCAGCGATCCTAGTGGTGATTATTGTAATCTTGTAGTATGTTGTTGACCAGTCTTTGTTGTATAAATCTGTGTTAATATTGGAAGACTCGAAATAACAATATCATGTGAATACATTCACCGTTTCTCACATTTATAAGTAATACCGCCCTAAAAAAATGTTCAGTAGCATTTGTTTAGAAGGTGAAATTGGGAAGTACTCGAACATCCACCAAATTCACCAGACATGGGCCCTTGACTGTAACTTATTCTCAAATATCTAAGAACGTTTACGAGGCATTCGATTTCAAACAAGAGTTGATATGCAGAAAGCTCTAAATAGATCAGATGAGAGAAATGGTGCTGCAGATGAAGTGCTCCGCCTTCCAAGGAAGTACACTTGGCAAGAGACTATAAATGAATTTTGTAATGTCAAAAGTAACCTAAATAAAATTGCTTGATGTTATAGCAGTGTTGCCATTACTTATCGAATGCTCTAGTAATTACTGGGAAGTCAAAGGCTCTGTATTTTACATATTAAATTACTCAGACAAGATGATGCGTTGGCCCAAATTTTGTTTAATATTGCCTTCAACTTTTCTCAAAAATGTGAAAGTAAAAGCATATGAAATCGTTATTCTTCCAATTATATTATATTTATACGAAATATATCTTACTAAATATACGTTCACACGTGGAAATGCATTATATAATGGAAATAGACATTTATAAACAAATGAGGGAAATTTGATGAAGTGGCTGAATTCAAATACATAGGAACAATAATTACAAAATGGGAAATTAAACATAGGTTCAATTATGGAATTGCGTGCTATTATGCATTACAGGGATTTTCCCAAGTTCCCTAAAAAAAATGTTAAACTGAAAAATACATAAAACTGTTATTTTCCCAGTTATATTAATTATATGGATACGAAACATGGTATTTTTCTTTAAGGGAGGCGAAAATATTACGAGTATATGAGAATAATGTTCTTAGTAAAATATTTGGTTCAAAGAGGAGATGAACAGACAGACGAATGGAGAAGACTTCATAACAGTGAGCTACATATCTTTATAATAAGAACAGTTAAATCTCGTAGACTGCTATGGGCAGGATATGTGGCTCGAATGGGGGATGGAAGTGGGACATGGAAAATATTTGCTGGAAAATCAGAAGGAAAACGCCTAGTTAGTAGACCAGGAGGTGGGAGAATATTAACCATGATTTGAGGGACGTAGATTATACAGGAGATGATTGGAAAACATTAGTTCAGGATAGGGTTCTATAGTGCCAGTAAGTACAACTTACCTAAGAACCAGAGACCGGAAGTTTAGGCATTATAAATCATTAAAATAGGCAGGAAAAAAGGCATTATAAATAGCTAAAATAGGCAATAAAAGGCAATTAAAATCACATTTTGCATGTGAGTACTTTACAATCAGTACAAAATAAATGGGATCCAAAAGTATTAACGTAATGTTGCACTTTGCAGCGTAAAGGAACACTGAACAACGTCGCAATGAAAACCGTAATAAAAGTAAAACAGATCCGCACTCATTGTTACTATTCAAATAAACACAAACGGTAATTAAAACGTTTTCTATTATTTAGACATTTTTTGCACGGCAGCACTTATTGTTGCAAAGAGAATAATTATGAACTGACTGAAAGACAATCATATGCATTTGGTCATTTTAACGGTTATGGAAATAGATTAAAATATACCTACAGACAATTTTTAATAATAAATTAATAAATAGTAGAAAAATAATCAAATAAAGGCAACAAAACACATTTATTTGGTAAATTAGGCATTTATATTTTAAAAGGCAGAAAAAGGTAACTTAAAACTGTGGCATTTGAATCATAAAGGTATAATTCGTACAGATTCACTTTCAAATTGAAGATAGATTTGACGGATTTAAAAAAGACATTCTGTCAGAGTTCCGGTCTCTGCTAAGAACAATGACAGTTCCATACACACTTCAGTCATATGGCAGGTAAAAGTAGCACCAAGGATCACCCAATAAATGGAGTCGGTAGAGTAATACCTTATGCGTCCGTCGCCGTGGCATAGTCGGTAGAGTCCCTACCTTCCACTCCGGCGACCCGGGTTCAATTCGCGGCGGGGTAGGGGATTTTAAATCTTCACCTTTGGTCTGGGTATGTGTCCTGTCCTTTATAGCAGGATTTTAATATCATAATAAATATGAAAGTTTTAAGTTAATAATTTAGTATTTTAAAATTCTTTTAATATTTAAATATAACTTAAATAAAGAAAAACATCTAAATAATTCATTGTTGTTCCTTGTTGAATAAAAATGTCTCAGTAACAATTAAAGAAATTGTATTACATAACAGTCTTTCTAAATAGTGCTTTTAAAAATTGTTTTAAGTCATTGTTGTCAGAATCATAAAGATTTCTGTTATAACTGTAATAAGAACATCTGCTTAACTTCATATTTTTAAATGAAAGTAAACTAAATTCTGATTGGATGTTAAAACAATTAACTTTTTGATTTAACAAATCAAATTTAAACCTTATATTTAATGGACTATTAACCAATAGAATTTAAAAACATCATGTGATGTAATAATGTTCTTTAAAATTATAAAAGAATTATACTATTCATTCTGCATATACTCGTAACTTTCCACAAAGATAGAAGCAAGAAGAATACTCAAGATAAAATGTAATATTTAATAGAAGAATAATTGATTCCAGAAAAGAAGATAATTTATTTTTAATTGACGGTGAAGAATAATACCACCTACATTTACTTAATCTGCTGGGAACCTACAAAGTGAATAAATGTGAAATTATTCCTACAAGAAACAGTTTTTAGTGATTTTTAAAGTGTTTTCCTATCCAGTGTACACACTACCGACCCTAAGAAGAGAATCCGGCTCTACCGAAAATAAAACCTAACCTGAACCAGTAATTCTTTTTGGGACACCAATCCTTCTTCAAAATGTTACTACAACATCGGGCATGAAGAGAAATACTCCTTAAAAATGTCACCACAACGTGGGAAAAGAATAAAATGAAGTTAACGAAAAGGTAAAACAAGAAGGAAAAACAGTCATAAAAATGCAAGTTTTGTTTATAAGTTAAAGTGGAACCTAGCTCGGAAGAGGTATATGAAATAAATGCTGTATATTGGAACGACAAAAAATATTTTACGAATTCGTTTCATAATTCCGGTCGAGCATAACTCATCCGTATAGGCACAACCTCGTTTTTGATCCTTGTAGCATAAACAACTAAAGAATTTCAACAAAATGTAGAACATAATTTGGAGAACATTCTAAATGCTATACATATTTATATAAAAATGCAATACGGCAGACTGGTTTTGAAACTTTGACAATCTGACAAAATCAGGTATGTAGGACACATTCTCACGTGTGGGCTATCCCCTGGTAACATGTTCCATATACTATCTTCTATATATCCATCCATATAATTCTGCCCGAAGGCAGGTCATTCACTGCAATCATAGCATTTTCATGCTATGCTTGCAGCTTTACTAGGAAATTGTAGGTGTGGTAGCTTCCCGTTGCTTTCCACACCGGTGAAGGATGATGATGATGTTGATAATGATAAGGATGATTATGGCCATATGATTTCGGGGACCGTTTGAGCCTTAAAGTTTTCCTGACATTTGTCTTACAGGTAAGGAAAAACCCCGATAAAAACCTCACCCAGGAAAACTGCCCCGACCGGGGATCGAACCCGGGCCCGCTGCGTGACAAGGCAGCACGCTACCTCGAGACCACAGCGGTGGACTTCTATATATATATATATATATATATATATAGAGTGTCTGTCCTTTATGAACTCGAAAACTACTTGACCGATTTGAATGAGAGTTTATCAATCATTAGGGATTTTTCTGGGACTATTTAACTCATGCCCCAAATGGGAGTCAATAACTAATCACATTTCTATGAATTTTGTTTTACAACCAATGACAGTCGTGTTTCACCTCGCTCTTTATCGGCGCCTGTTTTTGTGAAAAATAAAGCTCCTCCTTTTTAATATTCTGAACAGGTCAGAGCATTATTTTGCAGTGACTGACTCTCCAACAAATACACTGAATATAGTAAATAATTAACAGATTCCTTCGAACTACATATTTTATAATTGTGTGTTCAATAATTATCTTTTTAAGTAATTATTTTATTGAGTTGTTTATTAAAATAAATAAATTAATAATGTATAATGTTGGTTTAATATACAGTTTGATGTGTTTCATTTTTTTCCCCCACTAGGGTGCATTCTTACAATATTTCGATCCTATGTGGCAGTACATAATATGGTCAGATTGCAGTGAATAAACATATTAAATATAACCTTACATTTCTGATTTGTTTTCAAACATCGCCCTTTCCATCAAATATGGGCCTATAAATATTTTAAAATACCGGTAACTATATTTAAATAATGATTTTTGAGTAAACAGTGAGTAAACAGTTTAATTTAATTCGTCTATCTTTTATAAATATCTCACAATAACCATATCTGTCTTTCAGTTCATTGATGCAAAGACGATCGGGATAAGTAGATTCCCGGGCAAACGTAGCAGCGCACGGCGGGTATTCTTTTATGAATAACTGACATTAACCATCTTTGAATTTCAGCTCATTTATGTCAAGATCGGGATAAGTAGATTCTGGGGCAACGCCGGGTAATCAGCATGGGGTATCTAAAAATAGTTATGATATAAATTTATAATTATTTTTCTTTTTGCTTATTTAACAAAACATAAAAATAATTTCATTTATTTAGATGTAGCAAGCGCACTCCGGGTATTAGCTAGTAAGCTATATAAAAAAAGGTCGGTAAAACAGTACTGCTACAGGCTAATAAAGGTAGGCAATGATTAAGAAAGTAGAACTTGTGGAAAGTAAAATCAAGATTTGCAACAACAGTTTAACCATAGTTAATATTTCTGCTTTCTAACTAACCTCACGACCAATTCTCACTTTGTTTGTGTTAAACTCTTCTCCACCCACTTTCCGCAAGTGCAACTAAATACATGTTTGTTGATTTCCACGTGATTTCATAACACTTTCCCACAGCAGTGGCCGTAGCCATAACATCCAGCATTCCACAAATTACAAATATTAAAGTCTTTCTGTGGAAAGCAATGGGAAGCTACCACACCTATAATTCCCTAGTAAAGCTGCAAAGCATAGCATGAAAATGTTATGATTGCAGTGAAAGACCTGTCCTAGGGCAGAACACTATAGAATAGTCTTTTCTTTAAAAATCATGCGTCACATTTCTCAGATCACATTTTATACATGTATGATTAAGAATAATCTCTGTTGATATCTCTAAATTATAATCGTTTATTAGTTTCCATAATTTCTAAAACTGATCTTTTTAGTTGATTTTCTGAGGAAGATCATCGTAGCTTCAACTTCAAAGATCAGTTTATAAATTTTGTAAACTAATAAACGATTATAATTTAAAGATATCAACAGAGAAAACAAAGTCAATGGCATTTATTGGAACTCAGCATAAAAGGACAAAAATTGTAATTGGAGCAAACATAATTGAACAAGTAACTTGTTTCAATTATCAGGAATGTATGATATCGTACCAGCAAAATTTGGACATGGAGAAGAAATTAGGGAAATTTCAACAGATATGTGGTTCAATAAGAATATATTTGAGAAATAAGAAAACAAGGGAAACTCAATTAAATTTTTACAAAACAGTAGCCGTTCCAACATTAACATACGGGTCTGAGACTTGGCCTTTAACGATCTCTAATAAAAATAAAATTGAGACAATAGAAATGAGATTTCTCAGATCAGTTGCAGGTGTATTTCTAAGAGATCAAAAGAGAAGTCAAGATATCACAGATGAATTACAAATATATAATATAAACGGGAGAATACATAGAAATAAACGTAACTGATTTGAACATATACAAAAAATGCCAAATAATCGTTTATCAAAACAGCTGCTTCATTATAGGCCTTTAGGCCGAAGAAATGTAGGAAGAACCAAAACGTCGTTGGAAAGACGACGTGCACCTGCAGCATATAGTGCACCGGGGAGCGGAACGGGCCAACAGGCCCATACCTTGAAGATGAAGATGATGATGTATGATTATTCTTGGATTAACTGCGTCAAGGAATCTAGGTTGGCTTCTGGCCACTGATTCCGACGTTTCGACATGATCCAACATGCCATTATCAAGGAATGATATATTGGAGTCCAAGAATCAAATTACGCAGAATGCGGCTGTGATGCGGCTACTGTGCAGTCTATCGGCCTCTGCGAACAGTGGCCGACATGGGGACGAAGGTCAAGCCCATTAACCTCTTAATAATTTAGTGTAAAGTGTCTGAATAACACTTATGAAGTAATATAATAATTTATACTGAATCATTCGCCCGATGGCTGTGACTGGTAACTGTATTAGGTTCCGTGTGACCTAAATTAGGTATATGTTATGTTTGATTAGTTATTTAAATTTGCGAGTATTGTGTTTATTATTTGAATATTAGTGTCTGAATAGTTTGTATATCTATTCTGAGCATGATATGTAAGGTATTGGTGACATTCGTGAAATGTGGTTTTTATTTTTTGTTATATTTTATGTTTAATTTATTTAATTTAATGTAGAAATATATGATGAAACGCATGGTATTTTGGTAAAGGCGGATGTCACGAGGCTGACATCCAGTGCCGATTACATAAAAAGGTGGGATCCGTAGCCTATCTCCTACTACCCGAAGGGCCTCCCGAGACCTGCAGTGGACAACTTTTGCCTATATACACACACACATACACACGATATCAGACTGACTTGTAGGGGTTGTAGAGGGAATTTAGTAGAGAATGTTGTGATAAGGAACTCATGTCCGGAAACGTACCATTTCAATGTAAAATAGGTTGAAGATCGGAACACAAAGGGCTGATATCGCGTGTCTTGTGTTTCAGAATAAATATTACAGACTTTTAGGGGTTGTATTACAAGTGTGGTTCCACGTTGCGACCCTGTTGTTCGTAGCACAAAGTGTACCTGCGACGCATGTTTTCATACATATAACCCACAAGACCTGGTATCTGATGCCACCAGAATTCGAGCAAGAAGATCTTCCTCCAACTCGATAGGTGTAGTACAATCCCTTGAACTCTGTAATACTTATTCTGAAACACAAGGCACACGATATCAGCCCATTGTGTTTCGATCTTCAAACTTATTTCACATCAAAACGGTACTTTCCGGACATGGGTTCCTTATCAAAACTGTATCTACTAAGTCTCCCTCTAAAACCCCTAGAAGTCTGTAATACTTATTGTGAATCATCCGGTATATAGGAAATACACTGCAAGCCGGAAAGTCGGCGGTTCCAATCCTAATTGTGAGGTCACGATTTTTGAATTAATTTAAACCTTCTGACAGCTCCATGGCCCTGTTGTCGATTCAGCATCTAAAGGAAATGAATACCAGATACATGTTCCGAGGGTAAAGGCGGCCGTCGCGTGGGACTGACAACTAGGCTGGCATCCAGTGCCAGTAAAGTGCAATCTTTTACTTTAATATGCATTTTTAAAATTCAATGGCCTCTTCAAAAGGTCGAAGCGCTATTAATTAATTTTTAATCCTTTCGAGCGCAAATGACGTACATCCATGTTCCTCACCTCTAGTCCCGAAAGTTGCGGGTTCAAACTCAGCCTGGATCAACGGATTTTTAAGATGGAAAAATACAAGGAACAAATCCTCTGGGGGATTGGAGCCGTGGGTTCCGAATCTGAAAATGTTCTCGTTCGTAAAAGAATGTTATCATCATTATTAAGATTCATTATAAACTTCGTTGAGGTGTTATTCATAATTTAAAATTATAATATAAAATTATATACCTCAACCGTTGAAACATTAAGTTACTGTAGGCCTTTCGGGACTAGTCCCACCATCAGCAAAAAGTACGTCTGCAACAACTGGCTTCGAATGTAGACCTTTCGGGACTAGTCCCATCAATAGTACGTATGCAACCACTGGCTTCGAATATCTTACATTCTAAGCCAGTGGTTGCAGACGTACTTTCTTCTGACGATGGGACTCGTCCCGAAAGTCCTACACTAACTTCATGTTTCAACGGTTGAGGAGACGAACCTAAAAGGTATATAATTTTATATTATAATTCTAAATCGTAAAAGAACCTCAAGCATATCACATAGAATCCTCTCCCCCCCAAAAAAGATAAAAACCGTCCACTAAGGAAAAGTTCCCAATCCTGCTTACTATACTTCAGATTATATATTTTACTAGCATACCCGGCAGAAGTTGTCATGCCTCAATGTTCAATTCTCGTATCATCGCCGGGCGATAAAAATATGTTACCTTTTTACTATAAAATTCACTAATTAAGATGTAATTAGATGCTATTAAATAAGTTCGGAAGAATAATCTGTTATGGCTCAAAAAGCGTGCATGACGACGTCCGATTGTTATCGCGCGGAATATGTCGATAATGCAGATGGCTGCACATGACAAAAAAATCCTATAGCTCGATTGTAGCGCCACCTACCGACTCCAATTGTGAATCTAAACCATCCAGGGACTCACTCAAACACAAAAAATGTAATCAAAATAGGTCTGGTGATTTAGCCAGTTTTTAATTTCGGATTTCAGGTAAACCTCCAATTCTAATTGTCGGATTTCCCTCATTTTTGGACAACACCTACCTCAGTTTATTTTAATAGATTATATTGACTCTCGTTATGAAACATAAAAAAATGTGAGCGCTAGAGCGATTTTTCAATTTTCACTTCAGATGAAATCCCACACTTAATGGTTTTAGAGGGCCCAATTGTGAATGTAAACCATCGAGACACACACAAAATTTCATCAAAATCGGTCCAGTCATTTAAGCAGTTTTTAATTTCGGATTTTAGGTAAATCTCCACTTCTAATTGTTGGATTTCCCTCATTTTTGGACACACCTA
Organism: Diploptera punctata; assembly: GCA_030220185.1. Taxonomy (NCBI): domain Eukaryota; kingdom Metazoa; phylum Arthropoda; class Insecta; order Blattodea; family Blaberidae; genus Diploptera; species Diploptera punctata. Next base: position 457,373 of record JASPKZ010003050.1, on the reverse strand, counting down.
CCTCAGTTTATTTTAATATAATATGTTGAGTTTCGTTGTGAAACATCGAAAAATTTTACCGCTGGACGATTTTTCAATTTTCACTTCAGGTGAACTCCTACGCCTAATGGTTTTAGAGGGCCCAATTGTGAATCTGAACCATCGAGACATCAAGAAAACTTCATCAAAATCGGTCCAGTCGTTTAGGAATAGTTCAGTGACAAACACAAGTGCAGAAGAATATATATATTATAACGGGAACGTTTGAGGGCGGTAGGCCTGGGCAAGGCAAGTACTATATATCTCAGGGTTGTGGATTTTCACCGTGGAATAAGGCGAGGAGCGAACTAAGGACACTGAGTACAATCAGGAGGCTTACCAAGACAACACTGATGTCAAATATATATATATATTTATTTATTTATTAATTAACATGTAGCACAGGCGATCCACTGTTACAGTTCCTAATCCAGAACATTGGATTTATTTGGATATATTCCGGTATCTTTTCTTCGGAATAGTACAAGTGCGAATAACGGTCGACACCGGACCAATTTTATTAATATTTTGGCGTATCTATCGCGTTTTGAAACACTGATAATTACTGGTCTTCACTCGACCTAAAGTGTGATATAACACCAGCACACTTATGCTTTTAAAATTAACTTTTAAAACTTGCCGTACTTGGCCTAACACATTTAGTGTATCTAATAGGTCGCTTGCCTGCGACCGGCGAATATACGAGTCCGCACTGCCGCGGAACTCAAACAATTAATCCTGCGCGGGAGTCTTATGTTAATTTTGCTCCTCTCGGGAATCCTTCCCGGAGCAGACTGCTCTCACGATATTCGGAATATATCCATCTTCATCTTAAAAACACAGTTTACCAAAACCAATATTTTCATTGGCTGAACATATAATTAACATATATAAAAAATATATAAAAAACGCTTTACTCGCAGAATAATATTTACTTATGGACTCTGATTGGGCATTATGGTTCCCACTATAGTTAAACCAGAATCTCGGGATAATCATTGGTCCATGTATTTCCAGGGTGTGTTTTTCACACGGCTGGTGGGAAGTTAGCTAATGACGCCGGAAATCGGTCATTAATTTACAGAATACAGATGGACATAGTTTTTGGCTACTGTCGCCATCTCAACAGGCGGTCTACTGGTCTTCGACACCGAAGACTGACCGTCATTTATCTCTCTGGAAGGATGACTTCCAGAGCCGGACAAGGGACGTTCCGTCTCCAGCTGCGAGGCCGTTTTACTAGGGAACAATTCGTCCCGGCTGTAAAACAATTTAACTTACATGTATCCATTTTCAAAAAAAAAAAAAAACTTGAGATACAAAGGACAGAAATGTCTTTATTATTTACTCAAGCGTGACAGATTTAGTAGAAGATTCTCACAAACCTTTTTCGGACAGTGTAACTACATATTTAATAATCATATTTAATAATAAAATTAATTAGTGCAGTTATTTCTGCTACAATATACGTTACCGAAATTAATGCAGATTTTTCGTGTGGTGGTAGGGAACATCCGTACAATTATTTTAACAAAATTAACATTGGTTCGGAAATGCATTGTTGTGGGTCTACAGAATAAAACACATTGTTGTTTATTTATTAATTCTAAAAAATGGAAGGTATTACATGTTATTTTACAGTAATTGTTGGAAATGGCGATCATTAACCTGGATGCACAGCTCCGCGCATCTCACCTCGGACTTATGAACTCTAAGAAGCATATCTGGATGCTCCCTGAATTCCGCAGCCGTTGCCAGATCAATGGTCGCCATTTCCAACAATGACTGTAAAATAACATGTAATTCCTTTCGTTTTTCTTAGAATTAATAAATAAATAACAATTTGTTCAACAATTTTAAATGCTGTTTTATTCTGTAGACCCACAACGATGCATTTCCGACCCAAGGTTCATCGTGTTATAATACTTGTATGGATGTTTCCCATCACCACACGAAAAAAGTCTGCACTCATTTCGGTAACATCCTGTATAAAGATAACTATATAATTTGTCTCATTCGCATAATAATCTACATCAGTTAGGAAAAACCGGGTAAGTCAACTTTTGGTCGAAAATGAGTTATTAACATCTCCCGATAGCTTTTGGTCCGATGCACGTTCGGTAAAAATGGGTAAGTCGTCAAGCGAATAGTGACGGTGTTATTAAGCATTGAATTTTCGATGTATGCACTCTTTGATGTAAGTCATTGAACTAGTTTTTGCTCTCCTGTAAAAAATTACTTTGAAGGCTTACCTGGTTTTTCCTAACTGATGTAGTATAATGAATCTAATCTGTAATGGTGCTAAGTACTTTTGAAACACCGTGTACAAAACAAATATGAAAGTCATTGACATTCTCTCCATTTACTGAGTTTATACTACGCCACGGCTAATAATAATTACAGATGCTAAGAAAACTTCAAAGATCCTGTTAACGGGACTATTAATGCCCTTGGCCTATAAGCTGTGTGAATAAGTATGACTTTCTGGATTTCTTTGTTACGTGTATTTCACTTTCTCCAATAATTTCAGTTACTCAACGTTTTCGTATGTTCTTTCCATTAAATATATTGCAATATTTACCTTTGATTTCAGATCTAATAATTTTTATTGATATACAGATTTTCAATGTTCAAACATCTTTTTGTGTCTGAAGTTTTATTTCCTTCCTCCACTCGTCCCTATACATCCACTCCATGCCCTTCAGTCCTCTTGTTCTCACTCCAGTTATTTCTTGCATCAATGAGTTTCGAGATCTTCCTTTCTTTCTTCTTCCAGGTATACCATTCCAATGTTTTTCTGGATAACTTTTTTCTTGCATTCTAATAATAATAACTAACTAACCAACTCACTTGGCTCTATCGAACCCATAGGTTGATGATGGCGGCAGGGACATAAGCTCTCCATACATTCCTACCCTGAGCTAATGTTTTCCAATCATCCCCTGTATAATCTACTTCCCTCAAATGATGGATAATGTTATTCTCCCACCTCATTCTTGGTCTACCAACTGGGCGGCGTTTTCATTCTGTTTTTCCTACAAGAAGCTTCCATGCACCTCTTTCATTTCCCATTCGTGCCACATGGCCTACCCATCGCAGTCTATGAGCCTAACTGTTCTTATTATATCTAGCTTCCTATACATACCATGTAGCTCACTGTTATGTTGTTTTCTCCATTCACCTGTCTGTTCATCTATTTTTGGTCCAAAATTGTTTTTAAGAATTTTATTCTCAAATACTCGTGATCTTCTTCCCCCCCCTTAAAGTAAGAGTTTATGTTTCACATCCATACAATGCAACTGGTAGAATAACTATTTAACGTGTACATTGACAAAATAATAAAGATTCATAAACATATATTTCGACAAGGAATACAGGTTTTCAGAAATTAAACTATATAAACACTTTTGTATGGAGAAGATTTATGTACGGTTTTCAACCTCAGAGGATGAATTACAAATGGGAGCACATCAATTAAATAATATAGCCAAACTGTTCGATTTGAATAGTTCTTTATTAATAAAATCTATGGGCATGTGTGGAAAACAAAAAAAAAATTTAAAAATTAGATGGAAAAATCTTGTAAAACAAGTAAAGTATGAGTCCATGTTTTAACAATTTTGTATATTTTCAGTTTAACGTTTATTGAGAGAAGTTGAGACAAGAGTCTCTACAATGCATAATAGCATGCGTTTCTAGAATTGAACCTAGGTTTAATATATTTTTGTATATCATTTCTGTATATAATTATTTAAATTCAGTCACTTATTCAGAATTTCCCTCAATTGTCAGTAACTTTCCATTTCCATTATAGTATTTCTACGTGTTAACATATAGGCTATTTAGTTTTACTGATATCTACTTCCAGCTCCAATGTCTTAGAATGTGTGACATAATATGAAATAAAATTATGTACACTTCGACAAAAAAAATGAGCCGACTCTTGATCTCGAATATTTTAAGTTCCAACGCACGATTAAGACGAGTAAATGAATTTCACGGTAGAGCTACAATACGTTTCCCTTCTTCCTTTGAAGAGTATTCTTTCAAGCGCAATTAGACAGAGTAAGCTTAGCTCAGTGCTTAGAGGCTTGCTTCATATGCAAAAGGTTTACAGGTTCTATTCCCGTTGAGGTTACATTTTTTTAATTGTTAAAATTCTATTTTATTCTGTCTGTCCATTCTTAAAGAAAAACGTACTAACTATTTTGGAAGTATTACTATTTTTATTATTTATTTATTTATTTATAAACAGATTTACAATGTAATAAAACATCTTCCTGTGCCCAAAGTTTTTTTTTTTAATTTTTATCTTCTTTCTTCATTCTTCTCTATTTTCACATTCCAATCATTCCAGACCTAGCTCCCTCGTACCTCTTCTTACATCATCCATCCATTTAAATCTAGATTGACCTCTATTTCCTTTTCCAGGTGGAATCCATTCCGATGCTTGTCTGGGTAATCTTTTCTTTGGCATTCTACATGCATGACCATACCATTCTAGTGTCTGTATCTCACAAAATCTAAGATTGAATTTTGGACTTTCATTTGTTGTGTGATGATTGTATTTCTGATTTTTTAAATTTAGAATGTCTGTTTGAGCGTCTAGAACAATCCATTTCAGTAGACGTAAGCTTTAAACTCAAATTTCTATTCAATTGCCAAGTTTCTGCACCGTATGTTAGCGTGCTTCGAATTATGGATTTATAAATTTCTAATTTGGTATCCATTTATATGTTCTTATCCCAACGCCGTTTGACATTGATATTACTGATCTGCCTTTCTGAATTCTATATTTTATCATTTTCTTGGGTACATTTTGAATTAATTTTGATTCTTCATAACTGTCACAGGATTGATGATCGGGCAAGAGGTACTATACCAGGATTCTTAACCAAATTTTTGAATTCCTTAGATTTGGACAGGGTGTATCTTTCTAAAATTTCCATCGCCGCCATTAGAGGATCAATTTAAATTTTAAGAAACCATATTTACAAAATTACTACTTTATAGTATATATACTTCAATCAGGCCCACAAGTTGAATTTTTAGAATGTATTTACAAAATGTATTTCATCAATTTAGAAAATTAATTATCTGTATCACTTTGTCCTTGAGGCAATCCTCTAATGAGGAAAGTTTTATATAATAAAAAAAATGGTACATCCCATTATTATTATTATAAATGATGATGATAATAATAATAATAATAATAATAAATTTTTATTATTGTCCATCATCTAGTCCACCGCTGTGGTCTCGAGGTAGCGTGCTGCCTTGTCACGCAGCAGGCCCGGGTTCGATCCCCGGTCGGGGCAGTTTTTCTGGGTGAGGTTTTTATCGGGGTTTTTCCTCACCTGTAAGACAAATGTCAGGAAAACTTTAAGGCCCAAACGGTCCCCGAAATCATATGGCCATCATCCTTATCATTATCATCATCATCCTTCACCGGTGTGGAAAGCAACGGGAAGCTACCACACCTACACAATTCCCTAGTAAAGCTGCAAGCATAGCATGAAAATGCTATGATTGCAGTGAAGGACCTGCCTTCGGGCAGAATTACTATGGATGGATGGATGTCCATCATCTATGGGCTAATATTATGCTGGATTTGACATATATAAACTAAATATTTTAATTGAAGGGTGACACTTTTTACTCACTAATACGTAATAAATAAATAAATAAACTCATACATACATGAAGGTATATTATATTTTATTACATAAATTTATAGGATTGTTATTAAAACGTGGTACTGCACACACAATTAAATTTATACTTGTAGCTAAATAGTGTTACAGAGTTGACGAAGACGGGAATATTACTTAAGATAATGTAAAGTGGACGTAGATTACGTGGCAGGAATTAAATGTTATAGGATGTATTTTGCGAAAATACAAATGAATAAAAAAACTGTTGGAGGACTCGAACACTGGCTTTCACATACATTTTATCTAGTTGTTAAGTGGTTTAACGAACTACACTACTCGAACGTAGGATAGCGGTCGCCTTGTTTCCTTTTACACTATGAACGAGAGTTGAACTTTATTTAAAATGTCGCAATTTGAGTAATACTGCATTTGTCGAACACTAGTAAATATCTAGAAACATGTCTCCTTCACTGTTTATTAACTATTTAAGACGATTAAAACCAAATAGCCTATAGCGTATTTAAAACATTTAATAATGTATTACCTCGTGAACCAGAGCTATGGTTTTACGAGCATGCGCAGTGGGCCATAACAGGAACTCTGTTTTTTGGAGCGGCTCATTCTTTTTTTGTCGTTAAGTGGTTTTAATCGTCTTCAATAGTTAAAGAACAGTGAAGGATACATGTTTCTAGACATTTACGAGTGTTCGAGAAATGCAATATTACTCAAATTGCGACATTTTAAATAAAGTTCAACTCTCGTTCATAGTGTAAAAGTAAACAAGGCAACTTGTATACGACTTCGAATAGCGTAGATCGTTAAACTACTTAAAAGAAGATGAAATATATGTGAAAGCCAGGGTTCGAGTCCTCCAACAGTTTTTTTTATTCATTTGTATTTTCGCAAAATACATCCTGTAACATTTAATTCCTGCCACGTAATCTACGCCCACTTTACACTATCTTAAGTAATATTCCTGCCTTCGTAAACTCTGTAACACTATTTAGCTACCGGTATAAATTTAATTGTGTGTGCAGTACCACAATTTAACAATAATGATATAAATGTATGTAATAAAATATAATATAGCTTCATCTATGAGTTTATTTATTTATTACGTATTAATAAGGAAAAAGTTTCACCCTTCAATTAAAATATTTGGTTTACATATGTGAAGTCCAGCATAATAATAGCCCATAGATGATGGACAATAATAAAAAAATATCATTATCATTATCTATAATAATAATAATAATAATGAATAATAATAATAATCTATAATAATAATAATAATAATGGGATGTATCAATTGATGTGAAGAATGTAATTACCTGAGGATCAAAATTAACTCAAAATGTCCCCAAAAAAATAACATAAAATATAGAATTCAAAAAGGCAGATCGGTAATAACATTGTTAAACGGAGTTTTGTGGGATAAGAATATAAGAATAGATACCAAATTAGAAACGTATGAATTCATAATTCGAAGCACGCTAACATACGGTGCAGAAACTTGGCAGCTGAATAAAAATTTGAGTTTAAAAATTGTGTCTACCGAAATAGATTCTTAAAGGCGCTCAACTAGGCATTCTAAATTGAAAAAAAAAATCAGAAATACAATCATCACACAACAAATGAAAGTCCAAAATTCATTATTATATTTTTTGAGATACAGACAACTAGAATGGTATCGTCATATATGTAGGATGCCAGAGATAACATTACACAGACTAGCTTTGGAATGGATTCCACCTGAAAAAGGAAAGAGAGGTGGGCCAGAATTAAATGGATGGCTGATGTAAGAAGAGATTGTGAGGGAGCTAGGTCTGGAAGAATTAGAATGAGAGGATAGAGAAGAATGGAGAAAGAAGATAATTTAAACATCTTTGGGCACAGGAAGATGTTTTATTAAACTGTAAACCTGTTTTTAAATATGTAAATAACAATATTAATAATAAAAATATGTATACTTCCAAATAGTTAGTACGTTTTTCTTTAAGAAAGAATATACAGAATAAAATAGAAATAATCTTAACAATTAAAATATTAACCTACCCACCGGGAATCGAAAATGTAACCTCTTATATACGAATCAAGCCACTAAGCACTGAGCTACGCTTTCGCTGCCTTGTTGCGTTTAGAAAGAATACTCTTCAAGGGAAGAAGGAAAACGTATTGTAGCACAACTGTGCAATTAGTTTACTCGTGTGAATCGCGCGTAGAACTTGAAATATTCGAGATCAAGAGTCGGCCCATTATTTTTGTCGCTAAGTGTACATTGCAAAGGATTGAAAATCATCATTGTATTTGGCCGCACGACCATGAACCTACGGGTTCGATAGTGCCAGTGAGTAAGTAAGTAAGTAAGTAAGTATTTGGCCTAACAACCCGGGTCGAGTCACAGCCTTCCTAAGAACTCTCCTCCAGACCTCTCTTCTATTCCTGACGACAGTCCACCAATTTCGAATTTTAAGTCTTTGGACATCTTCCAAAATTTCATCCCTCCATCTAACTTTAGGTTTTCCAACATTTCTTCTTCCATCTGGATGGTCCATGGTTTTTTAATCGTATCACTATTATTATTAAATCAAGGGCCACCAATTGGCGGATCGCGGTCCCTGGGGCTTTGGTTTCCGGACCGGTTAAATATTGAGTTAATACAATTTTTTAACACGGTTAAACGACAACCAGTTGTACTAAATTTCATGTCATGATAGTATTATTGTTGGATCGGTTGACAGTATAGCTTACGGTCGGAGATCTGACTGAAGATGAACGGGATTCCGTTTAGAACCTGATATCGTGAAAACACGAAATTTATGAAGTGAGATATTTGAATATTACTCTGACCATATGTTAAATTTATAATTTTTACTCCAAGAACGACATGCCTTAAAAGTCCTTCGCCTACCATCCGACTGCTGGCCTCACATCCACATGTGTTAATCACAGAGAGAGAGAGAGAGAGAGAGACGATTATCTAGCCAGTGTAATGGTAACATGTGGTTAGCATGTCGGATCCCCCAGCCGTTATAGTTGGTCTTCTCAACCTAGAGGCGCTACTTATTGTAGCTGCATCACTATACTGGATAGGCACCGGTCCCATACTGGCCGAAATTCCATGAGAAAATGTATTCTTCCAAGGAGACTCGAACCAGCGCAAGTCCCGTAGCTCCTGCCTTAACCACTCGGCTACGACGTGGGACTAAGTTTATAATAAACTTTTTTGCGCGATAGTGCGTTTTGTCGTACTTACAGCAATGGGGACCATGATTGAAAGTTCATTTCGGGATTGCCAACCTAAATAACTATATTGTAATATTACATTTACACCCACGTGCGGGAAGTAAAACCACTGCCCTCTATGTATACTACATACAATGTATATACAGCAAATATGCTAAAGGTAATGTTAATATACATTATACGAAACAAATCACTGCATTTTAAATTAACTGAACTTTATTTAAAACAATTAAAACAATAAATACATACTTGCGGCCATTTTATCAATAATAATGGTCTCACGGCCTCCTGTACTTTCAACTAATAACCATTGCCCACACTGTTAACGTTTCTCAGTTGTTTATAATTAATGCACATATTTCCAACAAATATATTATTTTACTACTATTTATTATTTTGAAAACGCCATCCCGCAAAAAATAATGCACAACGCACGTTTGTGAAGTGTTTACAGAATCTCGGAAATTAAAAACCTCGCTATCGCTGTTTTTAAACATTTGCCTCGATTCTATAAATACCACTTCCCAACCTTGCATCGTAACATACTAATTAATAACTGTGTACTACTGTGCTGTTATCCTTTTAGTATTTACCATGTGTTTTGTTTAATTTGTACAACTCATACCCATAACATAATTTAAACAATTTCCTTATAATATTAATTACTTAATAAAAGCTTCGTATGTTTAATGAACTGTGGTTCCGGGCCTTCACTTAATTTACTACTTTGAAAATGGACATCCATTAAATAATTGGTGACTCCTGAATGGATTTAAACTGTTCAATCCTTGTAATTAACTAATATTGTCATATCTAAATACAAAATACCACAAATCATCTCAACACAAGCACTTCATGATTACATCATTCTAAGAAATCTTCACTTTACAGTTAGGAGAAATTTTGCTTATTCATGTAACTATTAAAGTCTGTTAGTTTGCGTAACTTTTATTTCCTACGTGAATATTACTTTATTAAAGTGAAATTCAGTAAATTTACCATAAAGTTACAACACTTCTACGATTAACATTTGAAATACGTCTTAGGAAAATAATAATTGGGCTCAATCACGAAAGTACAGGCCTTAATCATCAACTGCTTGCAAGCCTTCTAAAATTATTCTATTATACGAGTAGCTTCTAGTTATATGGATGCCAAACATTGGACTCTTACTTTAAGGGAGTAGAAAAGATTAAGGGTATTTGAGAATAAAGTTCTTAGGATTTTTTTGGACCAAAGAGAGGTTAATGACGAAGACTACATAACAGTGAGCTACGTGATCTTTATAGAAAACCAGATATAATAAGATCTGATTTCATACCCGTTTGTTGCAAAACAGAATCTATGATAGGACTGATGTTTACATATTTCTTTAATAATAAGGCTATATTTAAAGATTTGGCGCTATAAGTGTGCGTACACTTACTTCATGAACCAGTGCAACAGATGGCATCAAAATCTCATTTTTAATGGCGCTTAGCCGGTTGATGAATAACATCGTCCAACTGGTCTGCAGTTCTCACTGCCATATAGAAGTAGTGGTGATGCAATCACTTTATAGAACTTCAGTAATGTTTGTTTTTGTATTTTATATTTCAATGTTCTCTGCACTGTTGAACAAATTAGTTGTCTAAGCCTATTTAATTTCAGTTGAACGTCATTAGCAGTTTCACAATAATTGTTAATTAGTAGCGATTCCAGGTTGAGAAAACCAGCTATAACGGTCGTGGGACTCAACGTTGTTACCACAGGTCATCCCTATATACCGGGAGGATGATCACCCACGTCTGTAAATGGTACATGTGGTTTCGGGTCCAGCAGCTGGCTGGTAGGCAGGCCTGTCGCACCTGGAGTTCAGTTTATGATAATCTTAAAGGCATATGTTGACACAAATATTAATAAAAACTGAAACCGTTATAGCAATCTCGCTACCATCTCTATCAACACAATTCAAAGTAGCTTATAAATGTGAACAAAGAAAAGTTCACGGATCATTAATTTCAACTACCCGAGCCACACCTGAAAGTAGACCAGCTGAAACAAACTACTAAATTTCATCATGTCCTCGTATATATTTTAAATATGGTTGTACATTTTACTTCATTTTAAGACGCAATCCTATGCCTTATCCGCTCTTAAGAGTGATCCCAACATAAACAAATATCAATATTATTGAATCCTTCCGCCATTCGCGCCACAAATACTGTCACATTGACAGGGACCACGTATGAAGTATATTAGACATTTGATTGTTGAATGGGATAGATTACAAGAAAGCCGCTGAGATTTTTCACTGAATTTGTGAAATACATTTCAAATAACTGTTTTTCTTTACCTTTAGTTAAAGGTTTGCCAGACTTGTGTATAAAAAATTTAGATAGCGACACAGCAACAAAAGACTCGACACATTCAGCCATTTTGTTGCATCATAATCGACTGAAGTACGACTCAAATGCATCATCCATATGTAATAAACGATTTTAAGTTGTAATTATTGATTTAGGTATATTTTAGAATATTTTCTGTTTTGAATATTATTTTCATTCACGAAGAATAAAAAGTATATTAAGAGGAACATTTTCAATTTAATGAAGGAACTACTTTTTCGCGTACTTACTGCTTCTACATCGTACGTGGGAGTCCATAACCAGTGAAAAGCGAGAAGGTCACGTGGTTTTGTTTTGAAGAGGGTCACTTTAAGAGCGGACAGGCTGTAGCGCCTGGCAACCGCTCGTCGCACGGGCCTCGTATGGTAATCTCACCAAATAAATGTAAGTAGCTGTGAAAATGATTAGAGATTACAATGGAATAAAACCGATTTTTGTGCTGTTTATTCCTTATCTTATGACCTTCAGCTTCAATACAACGTTCAAACTGGCGAAGATTTTGTAACACGCTATCCAATTCCTGCCTTGAAATATCCTCGGGTGGCTGCTATCCCATTTCTGGAAATGGTTCCTCCTTTTTCCCGTTCAGGGTGCCGGAGGGGATGGACCCGGGGCCTATTCCTCCCTGGCTGTTTTAAGTTGGCTTTACTGAGTATGCCTCATTACATAGCGTAATACTCCATGCTATTTTTTAATTTACATCTAATTAGGTTGAGATTATGTTTCTTATATAAATAGGCCTACATGTTCTTAAATGCTTTGACGTAATCTGATATTCTGTGCATATTTACTAACATGTCATAATATTTACAATGATTGATTAGTGTGAAACAGTTTGTCTATAACGTGCTAAAGTCCATGTTTTTAATACATTTTGAAAAATGCTGTAGGTGTCTTGAGAGTAGTTGTGCGTTTTTCAGTTCAATTACCAGTTTCATTTCGTTCCTTTGTTTCTGAAGTTTTGGATACTTGTAAGAGTAGATGCTGTACCGATTGTTCCTCTTACAGACAGGTACAAGTGGGAACATCTAGTGCACCAATCCTGTAGAGATATGCCTTCGTTTTGACGTGTCCACTTCAGATCATTTCATATACAGGTATAGAATCCTCGTAAAACAAAGAAGAACTATGATTCGCGAAAGTGGGGGAAAGCCAACTACAAACAAGGATTTCATACATAAACATCTCCATGCTTTCCAAACATTTATAAACACGACAGAAATTCCCTAATCCCAAAATGACATTCGGATATATAACTGGAATATACGCAACTAAACTAACAATCAAAATTATAACATAAGTAAATACAAGCAATAGTGAAACTGCATAACCTATTATACATAATTGTTGATATTAATATATACTAAGAACAATATCTCAAAATGTAAGACCCACTATATTAACATCTAGTAATTACTCAGTATCGTGTTATTGCATTCTAAACCCCAGCCACTGATTCTCCTGCCCTGACGTTTTCACGACAGTGTTGCCGATATGGATATTCGGTGGGAGGGGTCGCTTTATGTATGCGGTTAGCAGAAATACAGCTGACAACATCTCAGAAATTTCAAACCTTGCTAGCGCGCTACAGCTGCGTCAAGAGCAGTGATTGGTTGTGGCAGACATCTACTCTCACTCAACTATTTCTTTATCGGCAGTACAGGGCTAGTTTCTTCTCCCTTTACCCCTCGTACAACCTAACTTCAGAGCCTGAGATCGGCGGCTGTAGTGTAGTTATTATTTCATTATCATTGTTGTTATTATTGTTATTGTTATTATTATTATTATTATTTGATTCCGCATTATATCATTTTACTTTTATAATTGTATTTTAAGTGAATTTTAATTGGTTTATAAAAGAAAACTCTAAGCACCTAGTATTACTCTGTAATGGAGCACGTTGTTAATAAATAAATAAATAAGTACAAACTTATAATTGCTGGGTTAATAGTGATGTTCAGTTTCATTCTGAGGCTAATGGAAGTAGTAATCGTTTGCATTGGGAGCCTTTGGTTTTAGGGACTTAATATATCCTCTTCAGCCCTAGATAGTCGGGAAGAAACCGCATACAAGACCGAAAGGGGGATGGAGGGATTCTCAATTTCTGGAAGGAATTAGGCTGTTGGGCCGAATATAACAAGAAAAAGAAGAAGAAATATTGATTTAAAAAACTATTGGCCAGCAAGGATTGAAAATGTTTTATAAATTACACTGTCTGAGGAATAACTTGAGACGGCTACCTGCTTCATTTGCCAGGAGTTGGGGATAGCATTTGTCATTTGTATGGCTCGGAAGTTGAGGAAAAATCTATTTTTCATTTTATGTCTGAAGACAACTTAATATATAAACATTTTGGGTCATTGTAGACCAGAAAATGGTGGATTTTATTCGTCCTTTTTGTTCTTTTTCGACTTATTGGTCTTTTTTTAGCCTTTCTTTAGGTCTTAACAGCTTTTTTTTTGCAACTTTACCTAGTTTTGACTATATTTATACAATTTGCATAATTCAAGAATCCGCAGAGTCTAGTCTCAATTCCAACTTACTTTAAAACCACTATCTAGTTTTACTTTCTATAGAGTTTTTACATTGCAAACATTTTTGTTCCGCGAGAAATTATTGAACACTCACAAAACATCCCTATATTTTTAACCAGCCTACTGACCGCCTGGTATCCATTGCGGGTTCGCTGAATTCATTCTAGGTGAGAAAAATCGTTCATTCTACGTAAATTCTCCAAGAAATTTATTTTTAATTAACCAAAATTATTTTTTTCAAACTGTGTTAAATTAAAAGATAAATAAAATATGAAAGAAGAAGCATTTTCAGTAATCAATTCTATTTCACTAGAATTTTGTACTTTTTAAATATAGTTTATTAAAGCAACGGGAAGCTACCACACCTACAATTCACTAGTAAAGCTGCAAGCATAGCTTGAAAATGCTATGATTGCAGTGAAGGACCTGCCTTCGGGCAGAATTACTATGAATGGATGTTCATTAAAAGTGCAGCTGAAACTAAAATTACACTAGCCAACAGTGAAAATGTAACTGGAATGAAATAAATGTTTCATAAGTATATTGACCATGCTGATAACGAAAAAACAATGAAAGGCCGAATTAGCTCTCGTTTATAAGTTATGGGGGTCAATTTATCCCTTCTAAATTATGATTTTGTTTAAGTTAATTTCAGAATTTCAGGCAAGCAGCTACAGCATCATCGCTATTTATCCTAGGACCAAGCTTCATATCTCATTCTCTTGAAAAAAAGAACAGCCCTTAAACGGTTACAGCTGGACACTAATTAGGGAATCACCAGCAGAAAATTACAAATGCCAGCCAAAGCGGTTGCGCCTTCAGTGACCTTCCTCCAAGGGATAACAACAAGGCAAATACATGCTTAAACTTATATGTAGGCTATAACGTAAAGTTAGCTTAACTTCAAAACGAGAGCTAATCTTGTATTTTCATTAACATTTTCGTTATCAGCACACCCAAAACCATAAAGATTAGCTGTTTCCATGCCAGAAAAAAAGTAAAATTGTGTTGGCTAGTGTTATCATTTAATTTTAATTGCGTTTTTATACCCTTTCTTTCAGTTTTTAGGTCTTTTTAAGGATATTTTTAGGTATTTTGTAGATCCTCAACTTCCGAGCCCTAATTATTTTTCATTCTCTGGACATGGAAGGTATTATACCAATGACATCAACCCCGTAAAACAGCCCCTGTGCGAAAGAGAGGTGAGTACTATTGCTGTTTCTTCCTAAAACCCTGTTACAGGTTGTTCCTTTTAGACTATAGTTTCACATCTCAATTCGTCCATAAATCCTCATTTTGGAACCTTGTATTATAAATAATTGTAAGCCTATGTTTTCCCTTTATAGAGATTTAGGCGCTCTCCCCCTACAGGGAAGAATTTGAACCATACTAATTTAGTTACACTTGTTTTCGTATAGATGTCATTTTGAGTGGTCCGGGGTTAGCGTTCCGCCTCATACTGACATCTAAGGTAGTACTAGGACGGGAAATTTCGGTAAATTTTGCTTAAAGGCCTTTTCAGGCTTAAGGATTTTTACGAGCCTGAAAACCTTCAGACTTAAAGTCCCTCCCTGAGGACTTGCTCCTTGGATTTTTCCGTCCTAAAAAATCCATCGACCCCGGCCGGGTTTGAACCCGCGACCCTCGGGACCAGAGGCAAAGAGCATAACCACTAGTCCACCGCGGCCGATGTATTATGAATAGCTGTAAAAAAAATAGCGGTACTGTATAAATTGTCAAAAGTTGAGAGCATGTGTGCTTGTGCAAAGTGACAAATGTCCTTTACAAAGTCACTCTAAGTAGGGATGAAGCTGAATACACTCTAATTGTCACTTAAACAAATCAACTAGTCATTATATACGCACTCAGCTATGGCTGTCCGGAAATTCCTTTCTGTCACCTGTCACAAACTACTATCTTCTTCTTGTATCTTGTATGTCCATGTTTCCCTTAACAGAGATTTAGGCACTCTCCCCCTACAGGGAAGAATTTGAACCATACTAATTTAGTTACACTTGTTTTCGTATAGATGTCATTTGAGTGGTCCGTGGTCAGCGTTCCGCCTCATACTGGCATCTAGGAAACCAAGATAGTACTAGGTCGTGAAAATTCGGTAAATTTTGCTTAGAGGCCTTTTCATTCAGGCTTAAGGATCTTTTACGAGCCTGAAAATCTTCAGACTCGGGACCCACGGCTTAAAGTCCCTCCCGGAGGACTTGCTCCTTGGATTTTTCCATCCTAAAAAATCCATCGGGGTTTGAACCCGCGACCCTCGGGACCACAGGTAAGGAGCATAACCACTAGTCCACCGCGGCCGATAAATTGGGTTTACAGTCTTAGCACAAGTCGTTTATAATCAATGGAGGCAAAAATGAACATAGTCCCGCGCCGTAGCCGAGCGACGAAGGACATCATACCTCGGCGCAGAACTACGGGAAATGCACTGATGAGTCCGCACGAGTGAACAGACGTTCCCGTGCAATTGCAGTCATTGAAATGAAAAGACAGTGAGCTACATGATCTTTATAGGAAATCAGATGGAATAGGAACAATTAAACTCGCGTAGGCTGCGATGGAAGGGCATGTGGGCGAATGCAGATTGAAAGAAGGACATGGAAGCTTCTTGTAGAAAAACCAGAAGAAAAACGTCCAGTTGGTAGAACAAGAATGAGATGAGAGAATAAAACTGACATGATTTGAGGGAAGTAGATTATAGGCCTACAAGGTAAAGATAAAGTAATCCCACTAGAGTCAATACTAAAAAAAATTCATATAAAATTCCGTTGAGGTGAATAGTCTTAGGATAAAAATTAAAATAGATGCCTGTTGGCAGGTGCCGTCGTCCTCAACTGTATTGAAATATTTTATTATAATGTTATCTGGAGGCATTTCGGAAGTTAACTTCCATCATCAGCAGGACGAGTATCTACTACTAGTTGTTGTTTACGACATTGTAGACTTGAAGTGTCGTTAGTAGCGACCCACTAGAGGCCTCAGGAGGCCCTTGAGGTAGTAGGAGGTTAAGGCTCACACTTTTCTAGACAATCGGCACTTTGTCAGCTGGGTTGTCAGCCCTGCGTGACAGCCGACCTTATCCCCAGAACAAGTGTATGATATTCATTTCGATTAGAGGTAGAGTCCACCCTAGGCCATGGTGCCGCCAGAAGATTTGGAACAGTTTAAAAATCGTGACCCACCCAGACTCGAAGTCACTACTTTCCGGTTTATAGCATATTGCCTTAATCAATTAGCTACGATGTGTCCCAGATTATACAGGATATGATTGCAAAATATTAGCTCAGGATAAGGAGGTATAGCTAGCTTATGTCCGAACCTACGGGTTCGATTGTGCCAGTGAGTTAGTTACAGTCCACCCGCTAAGTCTCCGGTAGACGTTTAGATTGTACGAGGGGTAAAGGGAGAAATTCGCCCTCTACTGCCAATAAGGAAATAGTCGGGTGGGAGTGGATGTCTGCCACAATCACTGCTCTTGACGCCGCTAGTAAGGGTTGAAATTGCTGCAATGTTGTCGGCTGTATTTCTGCTAACCACCATGATTTGATATTCCGCGTGTTACATAAAGCGGCTGAATATCCATATTGGCAACACTGTCGTCAAAACGTCAGGGCTGGAGACTCAGCGGCTGGACTATAGTTATGGGAAATAACATAAACATTACAAATTTTATAATTGTAGTAAGAAAACCTGGTTGATAATTCGGTTTAAGTTGACTTAATATACATACAACTATAGGACTTTTGTTTCATATGAGGAGCAAGTATAAGTATGAGGAGCAATAATAATAATAATAATAATAATAATAATAATAATAATAATAATAATAATAATAATAATAATAATATACTAAGCAAGAATTTCAAGAAGAGAAAAAATAGAAACTCAGTTATAAGGGAAAAAATGAGGATTGAAGATACTATTTTAGATTATATTAAAACTCAGCAATTAGGATGGCACGGACATGTCCAGCAAATGGAAGAGGATCAGCTACCAAAATCTGTTTTGGAATGGAAACCTGAGGGAAGACAAGGCAGAGGAAGACCTAAATCCTCCTGGAGTCAGGGAATATATTTGTACATGAATGAGAAACATCTACAACCAGGAGATTGGATGGACCGACAAAATTTACTATTACGAATTGGACAATGTCAAAGACATTAATCAACCGATGATCTATCTATCTATACTATACTAATTCCAAGCTAAGTTGCAATTGTACTGTAAACAAACTTGTATAAGGTATTACTCCATTGACTCCTTTTATTGGGGAATGGTGAAAATACTTTTACCATATGGCTGAATTGTGTATGGATGGAACTGTCATCGATAAAAACATTGTTCTTAGGCATCATAGTATTTATTGGAAATAAGACTGAATATAACATAAGATGGTACCAACAATTAGAAACTTCCTCTATTTCTTATTAATTTATGACAAAAATTATATTTAGGTTTATATAATCAGATGTTTATGATTTTTCCATGATGTTGATAGATATCCTTTATTTTCAATTTCATTACGAGCATAATGTATGCTCTATGCTGACTCACCTGTAAATTCTGCTGTTATTTTCACCAAATTCTAAATGGCTAATGTTGGGATTTTTTACTAAACAGTTTGAAAATATTCAAAATAATTTGATTCTCTCTGCTTTTCAAATGCTACAATTTCCAGTATTTTAATAAATTATACAGAAACAACTATTTAAAACAACCAAAGTTCCAATGTATTCATGCATAAAAATTAAACAACGCTTATTTATAATCTATTAAAACTGTAATTATATATTTTAAGATTTTTTTATATAACTTATATAGACATGTGGTGGAATATATATTTTTATTCCCTATATTTTGAGTGTTAGACAGCAAACTAAATTTGCTTATTCACATAAAGATAAAACCATTATTCGACCAATGAAAATGAAGTCATACATCTGGTTTGTTTATATTACAACTGGAACTTAGCCCACAATAGGTATAATACTACTTTTTTTGGACCTTAAGGTGCCCGGATCATGAGACAAACAATTCATTTTATAATGAAAAATTAGAATAAAAATGTTTTAGCTTTTTTTTTCCAAGTATTTACACAAAACCTTTAACTACCCCTCTACAGATACCTGAGTGTGATTCAAGTGAATTTAGGGTGTGAGAAGCAACTTTCACTGTCTACAAAATTGTTGTTTTTAGAACAGATTGCAAATAGTTGGTTAAAATAAAAAGGAAAATGTTCAGTTTATCTTTGCATATTTAACAGTTGTAAGAAAATTGTTATAAGTATCATTACAAAACTTTTAAAATAATATGAAATGTTAGAAAAGATGGAAAAAGTATGTAGAGCAACAGTATTATAAGAATGTAGTATGGAAAATCACATGTAAAGGTAATCTAAACTTGAACCAATAAAAATATTAATAAATTTACATATAACAGATTCAATTTATTTGGGGCATGGGCCCCCTTGTCCCCTATAGTTACTGCTTATATATACAACAACAAATGAAATTAAAACTCTGATAAATATATTGAATTTCATGGTGGTGTAGTCCAATTCTAAATTAAAAACAGCATTCTCCAAAACTTGCATTGAAATTAAAAGCCAATTTAAATATGTAAATATTCTAAAATGGTCTAAAATGTATTCCATAATAGTGTAATTCACCTTTTAAAGCACTGAAATGATTACATTCGCACAAACAATGCACATTTTTAACACTTCAGTAAACTTTTTGCACTAACTACTTGCATTCATCACTGATGCATTGCAGAAACTGTATCTGGCATTACAACCACTAACAAGCTATCTTCTGGCAACTGTCAAGTCACTATAAATAGTATCATCAATTACCACAGTTTCAAAACAAGGGACTATCCATGAATGATATCTAAATCTTACTTAACAATATCTAGGGTATTCCTTGGGAATTACATACTGTGAAAATGTGAACTTTCAACTCAAGATTATTTTGTAAATAAAAAAAACTTGAACATTTTCTATGTTCCAGAACGTTTGTCTTATGATTATAAAACAAATAGTAGGCTTATATACACCGACTATAGACATGACCTTTACATAAACCAGGTCCTGATTTTATTACATTTTTTTCTATATCCGCTTTATAGCTTTGTACACACAAATATACATTGGTCTTCGAGTACTAATCTACGGTTACTGAACTTTTATTGGCTTAGTTTGTGTGTTTGTAATACGTAATCCTTTGTTTAACTGATAAATGAACAAGTGTAAATATTATGAAATGGCTTTAACATCACACCCGGGAGATTTGAAATTAGAATTTAAAAAATCTGATCATCAAATTACATTCTGAAGTTCAGACTAGATTTTAAATAACTTATTCCCAATGATGGCTAGAAATATTTTCATTGGAAACACAGTGATTGAATATACATTAGTAATATATGATCTCGGTATTCTAAGAGGTATAAGCTCGAAGCTTTAGTTTATTCATGTGTGTGGATAACTATCAACCACGACGCCGTTTCGAAATGTACAAAAACACAAGTGGGGCATCAAGATACGGATGCACTCCGCAATTGGCAGCAAGGTGTCATTTACATCAAACATCAATCAAACATATAGTAAATACTTACCTAGTGATGATTATGCATATCTAAGAATAGAACAATTGTGCTAAATCCATTTTTGCACCACTAAATCACTCACACGCACGAATAAAATTGTACGCACCATGCATAGCAGCAATATTACCAAAACTTTGGGAGGGGAATAAGAATACAATGCAGGGAACGCGGAATGGAACCGAATAGCAACGAAATCTCACGGAAAGAAAACTTGCAACACCATCTATTGTTCAAAAACTAAACTCTTTAGAATTAACCACGGCCCTCTATGCTCTGGGTATAGCAGTTCCTTGCTTCTACTCCACATATTCTCTGCTCTATGGATAAAGGAATTTTTATGAAACTAAACTAACAGACTGGCAATTTGAACCCGTAGGTTCATGGCCGCTCGGACATAAGTTCTCCATACATCCCTATCCTGAATTAACGTTTACCAATCATCCCCTGTATAATCTACATTCCTCAAATCATGGTTAATGTTATTCTCCCACCTAATTCACGGTCTACCAACTGAATATTTTTCCACAAGAAGCTTCCATGCCCATCTTTCATTCCCCATTCGTTCCACAAGTTCTGTCCATCGCAGTCTACGAAATTTAATTGTTCTTATTATATCTGGTTTTCTCTAAAGATAATATAGCTCACTGTTAAGTAGTCTTCTTTACTCACCTGTCTGTTCAACTCTCTATGGTCCAAAAAATGTTTCTAAGAACTTTATTCTCAAATATTCATATTACCTTCTCCTCTCTAAAAATAAGAGTCAATGTTTCGCAACCATAAATGGAAGAATAACAGTTTTATATGAGGGTAGAAGCATAAGTCATGGCAACTATTTTTTTTTGTAAGAATTTGACCGTGGGTGAAAGATCTAAAATATACATATGAAAGAACAAGGAATAAACAAAATTTAACAAATTTAACAACATGCCAACATTTTTGTTTCTAATGTTTATTAAGGTACTTGTCATATCAATATAGTTTTCATGTTTTAGAATCATTACATCACACCTGTTTATTTTTTCACTCTCTACCTCACTTACTAACTCACTCTCTCTCATTCTACAGGCCCTCAAAGTAGTCTCCTGCAACATTCACAACACGCTGCCAATGATGTGGGAGGCGCCAAATACCATCTGTTTCACCATTTTCTTCACCATGTGTGAATCTGGTCATCTGTTGTTGAACAGCATTTGTAATGTCCATTCGTGTCCCAAACCATAAAAAAAAAGATAGCAAAAAAAATAAAAAGGTGTGATGTAATGATTCTGGAACATGAAAATTGTACTGATATGACAATTACCTTAATAAACATGAGCAAAATGTTGGTGTGTTGTTAAATTCCTTAAATTTTGTTTATCCCTTGTTCTTTCATATGTATATTTTTGAATTTTCACCCATACTCAAATTCTCACAAAAAAAATAGTTGCCATGACTCGTATATTTTCAGTATATTTTTTGAGAGAACTTGGGACAACAAGAGTCCCTGCAATGCATAATAGCATATACTTCCAGAATTGAACCTATATCTAATTTCTTTGTGCATCTCATTCCTATTTGTAATTACTGTTCCTAGGTAATAATTAAATGAATCGTGATTTCTTCTTACCTCATACTTCTATGTTTTTTTAAACACAGACAGCACTGCAGTATCGGCGACACGTTGTCGTCATCATCAGCTGTTTTCACGACATAGAAGTATGAGGTAAGAAGAAATCACGATTCATTTAATTATTATTAATTGAACCTCATAATGTTAAAAATTCCCAAATTTAATATATAAATAAAACTGTTCCTAGGTATTTGAATTCAGCCACTTCTTCAAGATTTCTCTGAATTGTCATTGACTATCCATTTCCATTATATAACATATTTTTATGTGTGAACATACATGATTAGTTTTATTGGTGTTTACTTTCAGTCCCAATTTCTTAATGTTACTCAATAGAGTGTATGTGTTGACCCTTAAAAAGAATAAATTGATGAAAAAACAATATTTTAATAACAATTAATAACGTCAACCAGGGCATTCTTACCTTTCAACAAGAATGTAACTGACCAAACTGGAAAACTGCTAAAGAAAGAAGACATAAAAACAGTATATAGGCCTACCAGGAAAATCAAAAACCTCCTCAGACCGATTAAGGATCAACTTCATCCTCATCAATCAGCAGGCATATACAGGATCCCGTGCAGTTGTGGCCAAGTGTACATAGGCACTACTAAATGCAGCATCACAACCAGACTTAAAGAAAACAAAAGATACAGCCGTCTTAAACAAGTGGAAAAGTCGGCAGTAGCAGAACACTCTCTACTTGAAGGCCATACAGTACAATACAACAACACAGATATATTATCTAACTGCACACACTATTTTACCCATCTGCAATGAGAAGCCATTGAAATATTCAAACATCAAAATAGTTACACTAGAAAAGAAGAATCATTAAAAGTCAGCAAAGCATGGATACTAGTCTTAACAAAAGCCAGATGTAAACCCCTACGAGAACAATCTTCTAGAACATCAGACAGCAACCTCATTGGTGCAATGGAAGACCCTAATGCTAACCAACCAGAAGGCAGATACAATTTATGAAGTAACGGACCGCGCAGAGAACACATCGCGGATAAATGTATAAATAGAGCAGGTAGTTGACAAAATTGTCAGTCTCAAGACAACCCTTGAGGATGCCGGACGCAGTCTCTGGTGAAATGTTGGGGAACTACAAGCCTCAAGACCACGGCCAACAGCCCGGAAATCTTCTACAAGATCATCATAGTATCTCCGGCCGTGAAAGCCTAAGTCAATATAACAATTAATTTATCAAACATCAACCTGGAAGATGACCTACAACTCACATACCATAGAATAGACTTTATTCCATTTCCTTAATATACTGGGTTAGTGGGATAGATATTTCAGGTCACACTGCTCAAGACAGTCTGCTCGCCAGTCCAAATAAAGAACTAAGAACAATCAAACATTAATTTTTTTTAAATGTATGTTAGAAAACAAACATGGGGAAATAATATTTGAAGAGAAAAATTATATGCTCAGACCACGGTTTGAACCCAGGAACTTTGGCTTTCTAGGCCAATGCTTTTCCCCTGAGCTACATGAGCACTCCAAACTAAATGCAAATTTTTCTCTTATATGTTGTTAATTATAGTGAAGAGATACTAAAGGCCAACACGCACACTAGTGAGTAACACTAAGAAATTGGGACTGGAAGTAATTATCAATAAAAATAAATATATGATCACAGATAGACATACATTATATAATGGAAATGGACAGCTAATGACAAATGAGGGAAATTTTGAGTAAGTGGCTGAACAATAATCACTAATAGGAATGAGATGCACAAAGAAATTAAACATAGGCTCAATTCTGGAAATGCATGCTATTATGCATTACAGAGACTCTTGTCGTCCCAACTCCTTTTAAAACATGTTAAACTGAAAATATATAAAACTATTATCTTACCAGTTATATTATATGGATGCGAAACATGGACTCTTACTTTAAGGGATGAAAGGAGATTACAAGTATTTGAGAATAAAGTTCTTAGAAAAATTTTTGGACCAAAGAGAGATGGACATATGAATGAAGAAGACTACATAACAGTGAACTACATGGTCTTTATAGGAAGCCAGATATAATAAGAACAGGTTAAGTCCCATTGAGTGCAATGGGCAGGACATGTGGCACGAATGGGGAATGAAAGACGTGCATGGAAGCTTCTTGTAGGAAAACCAGAGGGAGAACACCCAGTTGGTAGACCAAAAATAACATTAACTTTGATTTGAGGGAAGTAGATTATACAGGGAATGATTGGAAAGCATTAGCTCAGGATATGGATGTATGGAGAGCTTATATCTGAGCAGCCATGAACCTACGAGTTCAATAGTGCCAGTGAGTAAGTAAAGTAAGTAAGTATATTGTTAATTCCCGATTGCCGAATGCTATGAGCCTTTACTAGATTATGGAAACTGCGGCTTGTTATTTAAGAAGACATAATTGGGAATTTAAACATTAATTTATAGAACTAGTAGGACTTCTTTCAATGTTCTTATTATTAATTTAATACTTCTCACTGAAGGACAAATTATATTTGAAGAGAAAAATTATATAACATATAATTTTTCTCCTCAAATATAATTTGTCTTTCAGTGAAAAGTATTAAATTAATAATAAAAACATTGGGAAATAAAATTGTTACTAAATATTGGGATATTGTTTTAAAATACAATAGGAAGTAACATTAAGAGGTTTGTTTAATAATTAAAACATTTTGTCTGTTCATTCTTACCTCTTAGAGTTGTTTTTTGTCGAACATGTTTCAGAGCTTCTTAGCCCATCGTCAGCGATTACATTCTCAGTCTGATGGGGCTAAGAAGCTCTGAAACATGTTCGACAAAAACAACTTTAAGAGGTAAGAATGAACAGACAAAATGTTTTAATTATTGGGATATTGTGTCATTTTGATGAGCTTAGAAATTTAGGAACACAATAACAATATATATATATAAAATTGGTAAACAGGTTCCTTACATAGCATATTATAATGATATGGATGGATTTTTATTATCTGTTTTGAAATTATGTGACTAGCTCAACGGTTCATGGCCGCTCGAATATATACTCCACACACATCCCTATCCTGAGCTCTGTTTTCCAATCATTCCCCTGTATAATTCATCTGTCTCAAATCTTAATTACTGGTAACATCATTCTCCCTTCACATTCTTGGCCTACGTACTGGATGCTTTCCCTCTAGCATTCCTACAAGAAGTTTCTACGCCCTCTAGATTTTAAAAATTTTTATAGCTAAGTTCCAGTTGTAATATAAACAAATCAGATGTACGACTGCATTTTCATTGGTTTTACATTTAAGCATGTGACAAAATGTAGTTTCCTCTCAAGCACTAAAAATAAAGGAAACAAAAATACATATTCTCTAGCACATAAGTTATATGGGAGCATCTTAAAATATATGATTACAATTTAATCTATTAAATAAACATTATTTTATTCTGATACATGCGCAATGCACATTAGGATTTCAATTGTTTCATGGTGGCTGCTTTAGCTAGAATTTCTTAAAACATTGGAAAGGAAACCATTTAAAAGCAGAGAGAAACAAATTATATTGAATATTTACAAACAGTTTAGTGAAAAATATGCTACATTAGCCATTGAGAATGTGGTCAAAATTATAACAGAATTTACAGATGAGTCAGCATGGAGCATATATTGTGCTTGTTATGAATTTCAAATAAAGGATAACTATCGACACTATGGAAAAAGCATAAACATCTAATTAGGTAGGCCCATATATAATTTTTTGTCATAAATAAATAAGATATGGCAGAAGTTCCTAATTATTGGTACCATCTTACCTTGTATGCCTATTCAATCTTCCATCCATAGTAATTCTGCCCAAAGGCAGGTCCTTCACTGCAATCAGCATTTTCATGCTATGCTTGCAGCTTTACTAGGGAATTGTAGGTGTGGTAGCTTCCCGTTGCTTTCCACACTGGTGAAGGATGATGATGATGATGATAATGATAAGGATGATGATGTCCATATGATTTCGGGGACCATTTGTCTTACAGGTGAGGAAAAACCCCGATAAAAACCTCACCCAGAAAAACTGCCCCAACCGGGGATTGAACCCGGGCCGCTGCGTGGCAAGGCAGCAAGCTACCTCGAGACCACAGCAGTGGACATTCAATCTTATTACCCATAAATGTGATGTTGCCTAAGAACAACGTTTGTATTAATGGCAGTACCTTACACAATTCAGTCATGGGGCAGGTAAATGTAGTGCCATGATTCTCCCAGAAAGATGGAGCCCAGCAAGAGTAATAATCTTATGAAAGTTCTAGTTGATAGAATTATACAACTGGGAAACTAAATGTCGTCAGAATTAATATAAAAAGAATAATAATAAAAACACTGGTAATTTATGTGATTATTTATTGAAAAATTTTAATTGCATATCAAATCAAGAAAATATAAACATAATATAGAATAATTGTAAATAGTCCAATTTGTCGAAAAAGGATCAGCTCCAATTTTTTTGTTCTGAAATTTAATTTCTTTCATTATTCCATGTTAAGAATTTTAGATACTCTAATTCCATCGTTTCCGTGTTTGTGAGAATGGATCAACCTACACTATTCCTTTACCACTTCCAAACTTTATTCAGTAGCAAAGTCAGATTGAAATGCTTTATCATTGAACAAGTTGAATCAGTTTTTCTTCATACTCCTGTAAAATCTTGATCCAGCTGTAGATGATCCCTTTCGATCGTTAGAAGAATGACTGATCAATATATATAAAGGAAAAACTTTTACACAACAATAATGACATAAGCACCTTCTCATATGTAACTATAAGGCATGCCACAAAATAATTTGTTAGTGACATTGGATTCTTCAAGTTTCTTGTACTGTATCATTTTAATTGTCATTATCACTCTTTTATTCTTGAAAAATATAAACAAATGATCACAGCAAATACTTACAACTAAAATATACATATTTCCTTGTATTTAAAATGCATATGATTAAAAAAAAATACAAAAAACTTACATTAGAACATACAGCCTGCAAGATTACTGTCAGGGTGTCCAGCAAATTACAAATATGAAATTCCTAACCAATTCCCGGTTTTTTCATTGCATCAAATGATAATTCCCAAGTTTTTTTAGTGATAAAAATAATTAATTCTATTAAAGCTAATTTCGTAAAAATATTTTTTTAAAAATATGTGCAAGTAATAAAAACATTAAATTTATTTTTATGATAGGCCTAATGTCTAAAATAAGAACAGCAATTTTTTTTATTTGAACATGAACTATCTTACAAAAAACACAGCAAATAATCTCATGTTAATATTACTTAGTTCATATATATATATATATATATATATATGGTATGATAAGAAAAATAAATGCCTGGACGGGATTCGAACCCGGATCTCTGAGTCTGTACCTCAGCGTGATATCCATTACACTACCAGGCGAATCCAATTCAAACACTTATTTTTTATATATATATATGTATGTGTGTGTGTTTTTTCTCGTTTGATTTTTTCGTCAATGACAGCAATTTCTTTGCCTACTGCATTTTGTAAAGCTTTTTTTTTGTATTTCAGTTCTTTTATAAAAATCCCAGCTTTTCTTTTTTCAACTTTGGCTTTTTCTTCTTTGGAAAATGTATTTTTTCGATCTAACTCTGCTTCCTTATACCTTGAATATATATATATATATATATTTGATTATATGTGAAGAGAAAAATTTTCGCCTAGACCGAGACTCGAACCCGGGATCCTTGGCTTTCCGGGCCAAGTGCTCTACCAACTGAGCTACCGAGGCGAGTTGCAATCTAGACGCAAATTTTTCTCTTATATACGTTGTAATTCCCTCGTATACAACACATATAAGAGAAAAATTTGCATCTAGATCGCAACTCACCTCGGTAGCTCAGTTGGTAGAGCACTTGGCCCGGAAAGCCAATGTAGCATAGATGCGATGAAACTATAGTATGCAGAATATCAAATAATTATATGAGGTGAGTCAAAATAATTACCTCAAATTATATATATATATATCCATCCATAATAATTCTGCCCGAAGGCAGGTCCTTCACTGCAATCATAGCATTTTCATGCTATGCTTGCAGCTTTACTAGGGAATTGTAGGTGTGGTAGCTTCCCGTTGCTTTCCACACCGGTGAAGAATGATGATGATGAAGATGATAATGATAAGGATGATGATGATGATGGCCATATGATTTCGGGGGCCGTTTGGGCCTTAAAATTTTCCTGACATTTGTCTTACAGGTGAGGAAAAACTCCGATAAAAACCTCACCCAGAAAAACTGCCCCGACCGGGGATCGAACCCGGGCCCGCTGCGTGACAAGGCAGCATGCTACCTCGAGACCACAGCGGTGGACATTTATATACATATTGATTTGAATACAAGATAGATGGACATCATTTTACGAATTGCCATATATTTCCCAGTTTTCTGGATTTCTTTCAAATTTCCAACTTATTCCCGGTTTTCAAGATTTTCCTGACTACTGGACACCCTGACTGTTTGTGTGCTCACTGCATCTATAGCTTGACAGCAAACAAAATGCAGTCATACTGTACATGTACTAGAATTCAATGATGTAATATTCTCCTATCATTCAGATTGGCAGGGATTAATTGTAATCATATGATTTAGTTCTGACCTTGGAAGGCATTAAATTATTTCAGCATTTTTATTATTGTTATTACTAGAGATGAAACCTATCTTTCCAATAATGCGAGGTTGATTAAGATTCAACCATAAACTAGGCTGACTCTGACTCTACAGCGGTCACATGTAAACAAGAGCAGGATTCAGAGTTACAAAGTAGACTTTGGTGGAAAATAAAAGTTAAGCACTGACTGTTCAGAGCATTTGAAGTGAAATATAACTAATGTAAAGTGATAATAACAATAATTAATTCGCTATCTCAGTCAAATATTCAATAATTTGTTCATTTCAATCTCCTTGTGTGAGATCATTTTCAAGTCATTTGACACTTCCAGTTATCTATTTTATATGGTTAAATGGATAACTGGAAATGTCAAATGTCTTGAAAATGATCTCATACAAGGAGGTTGAAATGTCGACAAATTATTGAATATTTGACCGAGATAATTTAATTGTTGTTATTATTTAGACATATTCAATAATGTTACGTGCTTATTCTAAACAGTTGCTATAACCAGGCAGTACAGAAAACTATTGTAACTGCTTCCCTCAGACGTCATTTACAATATTTGAAGAGAAAAATTATACGCTCAGACTGGGACTCAAACCCAGGATCTTTGGCTTTCTAGGCCAATGCTCTCTACCGACTGAGCTATCTGGGTGAGTTCCAATCTAAATGCAAATGTTTCTCTTATATACGCTGTCAATTCCAGTGCACCAAATGGTATGAAACCTTTGCTTTTATCTTGCAAATGGTGGTTTCTTTATTAAGAAGACATTTATTTGGGAATTTTACATTACATTATAAAGCCAGTATGGTTTCTTTTGATGTAATTATTATTCATTTCATACATCTCAATGATGGATAAATCACATTTGAAGAGAAAAAAATTATACGCTCAGACTGGGACTCAAACCCAGGACCTTTGGCTGATAATGTAAGTTTAGTCATTTACAATGGTCGCATCAACCATATTCTGATACAGTGTTTACGAAGGAACTGTTCCATCTCTAGTTATTATGTAGCAATGTTTTGTAGGTGATACCAGCACAGGTTTTGATGCTGATTGGTTGAAAAAGAGGGGAAGAGAAGAATACCGGTCTGAGTAGTGAGAGATATACAATCAAGACAAGAACGTATTAGTACTGCATTTTGTTCGCTGCCAAGCTATAGTAGCAAATGTTCTTTCTTATGCTGTATATAAATCGTACATAAAGGTATATTAAACTTATACAACGTTATAAAACTTGAGATTAAAATTTTTTCCAGTACCTTTATTAAATAATATATGCAGATGATTAAATATTAAAGACAACTTTAAAAAATTACAAGTTGCAGAAAATAATTTAAAATTATTAAACAATTACCAAAACAAAATCAACAGGCACTTAGGGGAACAACATGACAAGAGAAAAAACAGTCATAGACAATAATGTAAATGAACAAATGGATTGCATTCTGTAAAATGGAACCAAGTCACAAGTTAATTTAATATTTTTAATAATCATGTTCGAACACCGTTGAGGTTAAAATTATTTCAATTTTTAATTTGTACCTTATACAACAGAAGTTTTAAAATAAGATTTAATGAACATTTCTCATACTTTATTAAAAGAGAAGGAGAATCAAGTTTTGCTGAACACATTCCAGAAACTGGCCATAAATTTAACAATATAGATAAAATAATGTCAATAATCCACAAAGAGAGAACAATAGACAAAAAAATCAATATCCTGGAAGAGATTGAATTATCAAGGAAGCAGAAAATAAAAATATGCTAAATGAGAATACATCCAACAAGCAAAGCCCTCTATATGAAATATACAAATAATTTCAGTACCATAAGAATTCCTGAGGATAAAGCAGGTCTTTGAAAGGCCTAGAATTTTAATAGTGTGATGACATTTATAACAGAAGTTATTATAGTTGAGAGCAACTGTTTTATAAAGCACAAATTTAAAATAAAAAAGAAAGATGATGATAAATTAACTGGGAAAAAATGCAGTCACAGATGTCAATAAAAAATTCACAAATAAAAAAATATTTACTTTTTAAAAAAAAAATTGTACGATGGAAATTAACAATATGAGGTAATATGAGTCGGAGTTTTGGCTGATGATGGAAGCAACAGCTTTTGAAACTGGTCCTGTGAGAATCACAGAATTTTATGAGGTGAGATGTAAATTATTCTACTCACTTATATAAACATTTACTTAATACTTCGACTAACAGAATATTAAAGAGTTGCAAATTTCTGTTTTATGAGAAAGATGGTAACTCAAACATTTTTTTTTATTCTGAGATTTTTTAATTTTGAGGTTTTACGTAGTCCATCGCTGTGGTCTCGAGGTAGCGTGCTGCCTTGTTACGCAGCGGGCCCAGGTTTGATCCCTTGTCAGGACAAGTTTCCTGGGTGATGGTTTTTTTTCGGGGTTTTTTCCTCACCTGTAAGACAAATGTCAGGAAACTTTAAGGCCCAAACGTTCCCCATATATCATCTGGTCATCATTATCGTAAGTAATGCCATGAGTGAATTTCAATTGAGTGCCATAGGTGCCTAAACCACAATTAAAAAAATTATGCTTTTCCCTGTAATTGCACTAGAAATAATCATCTCTGTCAGAGCCACATCTGCCTATATGTGTTAATTTTAACTCGTTATAGGCAGATGTGGTTCTGACAGAGATGATTATTTCTAGTGCAATTACAGGAAAAAGCATAATTTTTTTTAATTGTGGGTTAGGCACCTATGGCACTCAATTTATCTAGAGGATTGGAAATCAAGAGGGTATTTGTTAGGACTATTTAACGAGTAAAATTAAGCTGTTTACTCAAAAGCCATTATTTAAATATAGTTACCTGTATTTTAAAATATTGATACATTTAATGTAAATGGTGATGTTTGAAAACAAATCAGAAATGTGAGGTTATGTACATTCACTGCAACTTGACCATATTATTTATTGCCAAATAGGATTGCAATATTGTAAGAATACACCCTAGTGGAGACATAATGAAACACATCAAACTGTTATTATAATTAACATTATTGGTTATTAATTAATTTTTTTAGTAAACAACTCAGAAAAAATAAAGGAATCTGTTTATTATTTGCTATAGTCAATGTATATGTTGGAGAAAAATAATTAAAAACAAAAGCAGGAGTTGATAAAGAACAAGGTGAAACATGACTGTCATTGGTTGTAAAACAAAATTCATTGAAACGTGATTGGTCATTGACTGGGGCATGAGTTAAATAGTCATCATTAACACATTCAGTTAAGTTTAGTTTAAGGTCTCTGCTGGCGCATCATTACCATCATCATCACATAACATATATCATCAGAGCAGCATAACTCTTTCCAGGCACCCCAACCTCAGAAATGGATTACAATAACGCAATGCCAGGAGAGAATACCATAATGTCAAAATGACGTGTAAAAAAAATTGTTGTTTGGTTCTTTTGAAGAAAGAGAAATGTGGCATATTCTATCAGTGTTTTCTTACTTGGTTCATAGATGGCACAAGAATATGGACGGTGGGTTGATCTTTTTTACAGGACATGGAGCGATACTTGATTAACAATAACTCATATATTTCAAATTTGAGGATTGGTTCTTTTTTGCAGAATGTGGTCCAAGTGCCAAACTTTAAATATCTTAGAAACATAAATTTGTTCTACAATAAGGATGCACATTACAAAACAACAAAATACATACGACAGAACGAATGGAATAATTAGAAGACGTTGGGGGTAAACAAATTACAACAAACATTAAAATCCAAGTACACAACATTATTTCCAAGGCAGTAGTCAAATATGGCAGTGAAAACAACAGGATAGACAAAGACCGGAGGCTCCACAAATTACATTTTTAAGTCCTCTTTCAGGGTCTCAAGATTAGAAAATATGTGTGCTTTATTATTAAGGCTGGGATTTTTATGTAATATTAGCATGCAAATATGAACATATTTATGTAATTATATTTTTATATACAAAAATTCAGCCTGCATATGTTTGTGACTTATAAACTTCTAAACCCCTCAACCGATATTCATGAAAATTTGTACATGCATTCTTCCAAGTATTCAGAGTGTTTAACTGCTATCTATTATACTCTAATAACATAATATGTAGGAGTTCACCTGAAACGAAAATTAAAAGCTCTCTAGTGGTCGCAATTTTCGATGATTCACAACGAAACTAAGTACATGCTATTAAAATAAACCAAGGTAGGTATTATCCAAAACTCAGCGAAATCTGACCATTAGAAGTGAGGGTTTACCTGAAATCCGAAAATAAGAATTGACTAGCAAACCGCCATGTTTGGTTTGTTGCAATGTATAACTTTGTGCACACACATTTTCAGGTACAGTGAGTGTTTATTTGCTATTATGCTCTAAATACATTAGGTGTAGGAGTTTAACCTGAAATGAAAATTTAAAAATCATATTTAATTTATTTAGGCATAGAGTGCATGCTAGGCATTAGCTAGTATGTAATAATACATAAAATATGTAATATTAAACATAATAGAGTTTAATTTTATATAAAACATAAAAATCAGACTAAGGTCATGAAAATAGGGAAGGGGAATGGAATACCCTTTTTAGCAGGGTTTTATTCAAAAGATTTAATTTTAGAAATGGTTTCATTAAGATACTTAAATATATTTGGTTTTTTTCTATTTTATTATTTTTTTCTATTTATGTAAACATAGTAAGAATTTAATCAAAATTATAGTGAGAAGATAACACTATGAGGTATAATAAATAAGTTTGGTCTGCTTTTCTCTAACCTCATATTTCGTTGTTTTTGGTAAGACATGTTTCATCTTCAGTTGGTACAGAGACTGATCTTCTTTAAATTAAAAATCGAAACTGATGGGTCTTCTTGGTGACTATTTAACTCATGCCCCAAATGGGGGTCAAAATGACCGATCACATTTCAATGATTTTTGATTTACAACCAATCACAGTTGTGTTTCACCTAGAATTTACCAAATAAAGTTTATCATAATAAAGAAAGCATCTCCTTTTTTAACATTCTGAATAAATCATAGCATTATTTTGCAGTGACTGACTCTCTAAGAAATACGGCTACGAGATTGTGTATATAGTGCATGATGTCAACACATAGTGCACAGTTAATATAAAAACATTTGTAGCAATTGATTATACCACCAAAAAAAGAAACCACTGTTTGCACTTTCTTAAATGTATTTTTTCCCAGGTAATACCATTGCAGAAAAATATAATTGTCATATTTACATCATAGAACATCAGAAATGAATTAATATACAGTTTGATGTGTTTAATTTTTTCTCCACTAGAGTGCATTCCTTCGGCAATAAATAATATGATCTGATTGCAGTGATCAACAAAAGGAGCAAATGCAGCATACCAATCGTTTCTCATTTATTTTCAAACATCGCCGCTTACATTAACCCCTCAGCATGGGAGCATTTAAATATATATTCTATGTTAAAGGAAATTTTAATATCTCCTCTATGAGATGGCAGTTCATAAAGCCTGTTTTCTTGGTATATTTTCATTAAGAATCGTAATAGAACAAACGTGGTGCATGTCGAACATGCTCGATCAGCACTCCTCAGAGAAGTAGTGCTTATTTTATGCGGACACTGCACGTCATTCCACGCCGATGGGTTAAATATACAAATATTTTAAAATAACTATATTTAAATAATGATTTGTGAGTAAACAGCTTAATTTTATTTGTTAAATAGTGCTAACAAATGCCACAAGTGATTTCCAAATTATCTATAAATTCACGACTCATGAAGTGAGGAGTGAATTTATCTAGAGAATTTGGAAATCACTTGTGGTATTACTTTATGATAACATTATTCAATTATAAAACACTCTCCAATCATCTAAACAGTTAAAACAACAAGTCAATGTGTTTTGGCTACTACTACTATGTCAGCATTATCAAGACTGAGCCCAGTGGAAGACTCAGTTCAAGACTTCCACTGGGCTCAGTCTTGATAATGGCTAAGTAGTAGCCAAAACACATCGACTTATTGTTTTTAACTGTTGTGGTGATTGGAGAGTGTTTTTTAAATGAATATTCTTCAAGTTGTGGACCCTGGATCTCGACTCCTGCTCCCTCTTTTTTCGTGATCCAAAGAACTTGCTTATTAAGTTTCTGTCCCCAGGAATTTCAAAATTCACGATTCGCTCCTTGTTCTTCTATATGTAGATTTTTCCTATATGGCGAGTTCATTTGTGTTTTCTAACCATTTTAATTTTGTGTTTAGCTTTGAAACATGTCTTACAAGAAACAACAAAATATGAATAAAGATGAAGGTAGACCAAACTTATTACTAAGTAGAACTTCATAATGTTACTTCCTAATATGTACTATGATGTATTTTCAATTTATAAATGAGATTTGTGTTTTCATGATACCAGTTTCAAAGGTCATTTTGCCTTCATCTTCAGTCAAACTTCAACTCAAACCTTGACTGGGTTTGAACCCAAATAACTCCCGAAAATCATTTGACCATCATAATTACCCATACCATATTTGCTATTTTATTATTAAGGTATGAGCAGGCCTGCATAATATCCGTCTTGAATATTCGTATTGTGTCGGAGATAGTCATGGCATTATTGGCAAAACACTTATTTTTTCATGTCAGTTACTTAAATGTGGTGGACTGCAGTGAAAACTAAATGGTGCTAACTGTTATTATTAGGTCTTCTTCATCATCCAAGGATTAAGCCTATTGGCTCATTCTGGTTTCATGAAAGCTAGAATTGTTAAAATTGAAAATTAGGTATATTGTGAAATTCTAGATTTTCATCTGTTTTCATTAAATTTATTATTTTTTTTCAAATGCCCCAGGTTTGTCTTTCGACATTCCTGGTCTCTCTCCTGGCATGGCATACTTGTAACCCACTTCTGAGGTTGGGGCGCCTGGAAGGCAGGGTTACATTGCCCCGATGATATGATGGGTGATGATGATGATAATGGTGTGCCAGGAGAGTCCCTAATCCTAAGCTTAATGTAAGATGAATATGAATGATAATGATTGCGACGGCCATATGATTTCGGGGACCATTTGGGCCTTAAAGTTTTCCTGACATTTGTCTTACAGGTGAGGAAAAACCCCGATAAAAAACCTCACCCAGAAAAACTGTCCCAATCAGGGATCGAACCCGGGCCAGCTGCGTGACAAGGCAGCACGCTACCCCGCGACCACAGCGGTGGACTCATTAAAATTATTAAATGAATGAAATCAATTGATATATCTTATAGGATACATTATATACGCTAATGCTCGGCCACTGAGCTATCCAAGCCCTCCAATGTAAATGCAAAATTTTCTCTTCTTCATTTTAATTCCTAAGAGTGCCAAAGGCTTACAAAATGTTTCTCGACAGACGAATGGCAGTTTTTTATTTAACAAGACTTATAATAGGAATTTAACACTACTTTATAAAGCCAGTAGAGCTTTTTTCAATGTTTCTATTATGAATTTAACACTTCTCACTGAAGGACAAATTATATTTGAAGAGAAAAATATAATTATTAAATGATACTCTTTATTCCAGATTTATTATAAATTTTAAATGATTAATGATTCCATTTTAATTACATCAATTAAATCAGTTATGTCAAGAATATAATTTTAAAATATAAAAAAAAATGATGGCATTTTGGGGAAATGAACATATATGATCAAAAAATCATAATATATACAACAAGCCTCTGGAACATGTAACAAATTTTAATTATTTACGTTGTAATTTTACTATAAACACAAAAATCGAAAGAGACATAAATATGAAACTGTCTAAATTTCAAATTATATGCAGAACTGTACATGAAACATTAAAAACAAAACAAGAAGAGATACTAGATTGAAGTTTTATAAAATATTGGCAGTTCCTGAATTACTTTATGGGAGTGAAACATGGGTAATGACCAGAAAAATTTCAAAGTAGAATACAAAGCATAGAAATGAACTTCCTATGAAGAACAAAAGGCTGCACAAGATTGGATTAGATAAAGAATGAAGATATAAGAACAGAGTTATATGAAGTGTCACGGATATTAAGGGCAAACTCGACTTACTTATCGTATTTAAACTATAGTGGCTCTCCTAGATAATTTGCCCCTAATATCCGCAATACCTCATATATATCTACTGAATGAAAAAAATCAAAGAATACAGAGATAAATGGTTTAGATATATAGAAAGAATGAATGTAACAAGATAACCAAAGCAGTATTTAACTATAAGTCAAGAGGATCAAGGAATGTAGGAAGGTCAGTGAAAAGATGGAGAGGCGGAGCAGGCAATTTGCCTAGCCCATGGAGTGAAGAAGCAAAAGAAGAAGAATAATAATAATTATAATTACATTCCCCCCTTTAACAGGTATTTTTACATGTCCCCTGTCACTTGAGATTTACAGGGATACAATTTGTCATGAGAAGATTTTTAATTCTGGATAATGAAATTACATTTTTGACCACACAAGGACATGGAGGATCTCCCATGATGAGTGATCAGCTCAATGTCAAGGCCACCTTTAAGACAACATGAACATTTAAGACAAGAAATACCATTCATACTAAACAAGGTGAATATGATATGGAAGATTGTGATGACCAGATGATGTTAGGGGATTATTTGCACCTTAATGTTTGTCTTACAGGTGAGGAAAAATTCTGAAAAAATCCTCATCCAGGAAACTTATCCTGGCTCACAGTGTACGAGTCAACGACATTTCTCCGAGACCATAACAGTACACTGTAAATTTAATTTTTTTCCCCCTCAATATTTTACAGGATTACCAGAGGACAACCAAAACAGACGGTTGATGGACTAATCTCACCTTGAAAGAGAGGAACCTTCAAACTTGTATGATAATGACAATCTTTATTAAAATTTGTTTTCTTTTCCAAGACAAAAGAATGTCTACTTAAGCATTATTTCTCACAGTTTAACCCTATTGTCAGAACAAATCATATTTTAATCAGACAATAGTATACTACGATGTGAGGTTAGGAAATGGTTTTTACAGAAGCGAGGAAATGTTTAAAAATTCCACTATCGCTAAGTTTTTAAACATTTGCTCACTTCTGTAAAACACTTCACAAACGTGCATTGTACATTATTTTTTGCACGATGGTGTTTTGAAAATAATAGTAAAATAATATCTTTATATTTGAAAAGAAAAAATATATGCCTAGACTGGGGTTTAAACCCAGGACCTTTGACTCTCTATGTCAATGCTCTAACCAAGTGAGCTATCTAGGCCTCCAATCTAAACGCGTATTTTTCTCATATACATAGTTAATTCCCTAACCCCAAATGCTACGAGCCGTTGCTACAATTTTTGCTAATGGCGGCTCCTTTATTAAGAAGACTTTTTATTGGGAAATTAAACAATACTTATAAAGCCAGTAGTGTTTCTTTTAATGTTCATATTATTCGTTTTTAAACATCTTAATGATGGACAAATTATATTTGAAAAGAAAAATATACGCCTAGACTGGGCTTTTGTCCATCATTAAGATGTTTAAAAATGAATAATATGACCATTAAAGAGGCACTACTGGCTTTATGACTAATGTTTAAATTCCCAATAAAAAGTCTTCTTAATAAAGGAGCCGCCATTTGCAAAAATCATAGCAATGGCTCGTAGCATTTGGGGTTAGGGAATTAACTATGTATAAGAGAGCGGTTAAGGTAGGAAGCCTTGGCGCAGAGCTACGGGACTTGCGCTGGTTCGAGTCTCCATGGGGGAAGAAATTTTCTCATGGTATTTCGGCCAGTATGGGACCAATGCCCACCCAGCATCGTGAGGCAATTGGGTAGCTACAATAAGTAGTGGCTCCAGGTTGAGGAACCAGCTATAACGGCTGGGAGACTCGACATGCTAACCACATGTCACCCCTACACTGGCTGTTGATCATCTACCTCTGTGATTGACACATGTGGATGTGAAGGGCCAGCAGCCGGCTGGTAAAAGGGCAACCGCTGAAAAAGTGGAAAGACCCTCAATCGGATAAGAGAAAAATACGCATTTAGATTGGAGGCCTAGGTAGCTCGCTTGGTTAGAGCATTGACATAGAGAGTCAAAGGTCCTGGGTTCAAACCCCAGTCTAGGCCTATACTTTTTCTTTTCAAATATAATTTGTCCATCATTAAGATGTTTAAAAACGAATAATATGAACAATAACATCTTTATTGGAAATATTTGCATTCATTATAAACAATTGACTAACGTTAACAGTGTGGGCAATGTTTATTAGTTGACACTACAGCAGCCCGTGACACCAATCATTCATAAAATGGCAACAAGTACATATTTATTGTTTTATATTGTTTCAAATAAAATTCAGTTCATTTAAAATGCAGTTATTTGTTTCATATAAGTATATTAACACTACCTTTTGGATATATTTTTGTATATACATTGTACGTAGTATGCATAAAGGGCAGTGGGTTTACTTCCCGCATGAGGTTAGTAATATGTAATATTACAGTATAGTTATTTAGGTTGGTAACCCCGAAATGTAGGAAGTTGAACTTTCAATCATGGTTGCTGTATGACAAAATGTACTATCGTGCAAAAAAATATTATTTTTAATAAAGGTAAGGAAAAAATCATGCATACAAC
Organism: Diploptera punctata; assembly: GCA_030220185.1. Lineage (NCBI taxonomy): Eukaryota > Metazoa > Arthropoda > Insecta > Blattodea > Blaberidae > Diploptera > Diploptera punctata. Next base: position 417,994 of record JASPKZ010003050.1, on the reverse strand, counting down.
TAGTAATTAAATGACTTTCTTCAGTTGTTGATCTTAGAGTACATCACATATTGTATAAATAACTACTCTTTTTAATGGTACACATGTTCATGTGATCGTTGTTTGATTTCTGACTTATACAAAAGCTACATCTGTCATCAATGATAAACATCAACACAAATGGGTGAGACTAATGAGTGAACTATCAACCATAGCTTGCCAAAATGTACCTTGAAGTTTCTCCCAGAGAAGTTTTGTGATGTACCAAGGCCGTGCACAAAAAAATTATCTGCTGCTTTTAACTGCAAGGCAGTCGGCCGCGGTGGACTATTTTCTGTCCAGCCTAAGAAAGACACTTCAGGAAAATAAATGGGTGGATAGTCCACGAAGCACATGACTGCTGCAGTTACTGTGATTCGTTCATGACCAAAGCACAGTTCAGTGGAAGCAAAAAAATAGATCATGTACTCGATTAATATAATTACATTTTTAAAGCTAATGATGTTAACTATAGTTGATCAGAATACAGTATAGTATAACTACATATTTCTTCGAAGGTCAGTGACTAACTAAAAATTTGAATTTGTTTGGAACCGAACGATTCTTGAGGGGAAGTTGAATGTCCGTTACAAATATGGCGGCTGTCGGGTAGTTTATGTTAACTCGGCAATAAAATGTGTGATCAAAATTATTACAAGCACAATGGGAAATTGTTAAAGAGTGGTGAAAAACGGTGTTTTTAAAAGTATTTTATAAGTTTATGGAGCATAATCCTGGCACTATAGTGAACGATATAGTGCATTAATTTATCGGCTTGTAACAAACAGCTGTCAGAGTTCACCTGCACTCTTACACGTGCTGCGTGGAGTAATACATTCAGAAGTTAAATGTCGAAGTGTTCTTCTTGCGTTGGACAGAGAATAGTGGTTAAGCTCCTTGCCACTGATCCCGAGGATCACAGGTTCAAACCCAGCTGCAGTTGATGCATTTTTAGGATGGAAAAATCCAAGGAGCAAGTCCTCCAGGAGTGATTTTAAGCCATGGGTCCCGAGTTTGAAGATTTTCAGGCATGTTAAATTTCCTTAAGCCTTAACAAAGAGGCCTCTGAGCAAAATTTACCGATCACAAACATCCTAATAATATTCAGTTAAATATGGGAAATAACATTATGAGGTTCTTAATTCAATGAATGAATGAGTCAATTCAAATCTTACCTCATAGTTTACGTTTTTTTAAACAAGAGAACTGCAGTTATCAAGAGGAACATCCCTTCCATTTTCAACCAACATTATAACTACCGGATTTTCATTGGAATCTCCATCTATAATGTTGTCATCTGGTGTTGATTTGACGAACTTCGATTTTTGAAATTTCTGATGAATGGAACCTGATCTCGAAGTTCATCAAATCAACACCAGATGGCGATGTTATAAATGGAGATTCCAACAAAAATCCGTGTAGTCATAAGGTCGCTTGAAAATGAGAGGGATGTTCCTCTTGAAAACTACAGTTCGCGTGTTTAGAAAACATAGACTATGAGGTAAGATAAGAAATGATTCATTCATTCATTGGATCCTAATAATACCTTAGTTGCTTGCGAGGTGTCTCATTGAGTCAATGTGTTGACCACATGTCACTCATGACATCTTTGGGAAAATAGATAAATAAAATGAACATTGTCTCTGATAAAAGGAGAGGCTATGGCTCAACAATGGGTTATTCCATTAATCATCATCACTAAAATCCAGTGCCAAATCTCTCATTTAAAGTACAGGGAAATAATACAACTATAGACTTGGTAGATTGGGTAACCCTCACAACCTGCCGTGCGTGTCACACTCTGCCTCACTCCACTCTCAAGCAGGGATCTCCATCTGCATTACACAATGGGTTGTCATTGCTGGATTCTGGCTTCGATTACTGTACCTTCCAGTTAAAATTTTTTAGACACGACTTTAGTACATCACAACGCTTCTCAGGAAGAAATTTTAAGGTAGGTTCCGGCATGCAATTGTTGACAGTTCCCTTGAGAATGTAAAATGGATAATATGGAATATTTTCCTTCTTGATCCCTATTAGGTTCGTCTTCCGGGCATATAGGCCGTGGTCCAGTCGTTCTTCTACTCGACGTTTCGTCTACTGCTGCGGTAGACATCTTCAGGAGATACTGCGTGCTCTCTGTGAACTCCTCAACAGTCGGCTGCAGACTGGCTGGTCGTTGGAAACTCCCTCCCTATTTATAGGCACGCCCCTGGTGGAGAGGCGGTTTTCTGCGCGGTCCGTGTTGCGTGCTGTTTTGTCCAGGCTGTCGCTAGCCGAAGTCATAGGCTTCGTTGTCGTATTGTGCAGTGCCGGGATCCAGATTTTGTTTATCTTCATGGTTTCTTCTTTTTTGTTAAAGGAATTTTTGTGTTTATATATTTCAATGGCTTCTCTGTACAGTCTGCTGTAATAATGTGATGTTTGGGACAATACCTGTGTTTCTTTCGAATCTTATTATATGTTCTTGGTTGTTCATCCAGTGTTCCGCTACGGCTGATTTTTCCTTTTGTTTTAGTCTGCAATGCCTCTTGTGTTCTTGCAATCTTGTGGTAACCATTCTTTTTGTTGTGCCGATATAAACCTGTCCACAACTGCAAGGGATGCGATATATACCGGCAGTACTTAACGGATCTCTTGTATCTTTGGCTGGGCGCAGTATATTGCTGATTTTTTGTGTTGGCTTGTAGGTTGTAGATATGTTGTATTTATTTAATATTCGACCAATTCTCTCCGTTATTGTCTTGATATATGGTAGGTACACCTTACCCTTAGCCTCCTCCTTGTTCCCGTTTTCGGATTTGTATTTATTGGGATTTATGGCTCGGCGAAAATCTGTTTTGCTGTATCCATTGGATTGAAACGCTGCTTGGAGATGATTAATTTCTTCTTGTAGATACTGTGGTTCCGAAATCCTTTTGGCTCGTTCCACCAGGGTTTTAATTATTCCGCGTTTTTGTCTGGGATGATGGTTGGACTGCTTATGTAGGTATCTGTCTGTGTGAGTCTTTTTCCTGTATACCTTGTGTCCAAGTGTCATGTCTTGGTTTCGAATTACTAAAACATCCAAAAACGGTAGACTGTTGTTCTCTTCTCTTTCCAGGGTGAATTGGATGCTGGGACAAATACCATTTAAATGTTGCCTGAAGTTATCAAGTTCTTCTTCACCATGCTCCCAAATGACGAATGTGTCGTCCACATATCTCAGCCAAACTGAAGGTCTTAATGTAGCATTCTCCAAGGCCTGTTTTTCAAATTGTTCCATGTAAAAATTGGCTATTACGGGGCTTAATGGACTTCCCATGGCCACGCCATCTATTTGCTCGTAGAATATTCCTCCCCATTGGAAATACGTTTCTGTGAGGCATATGTTATACAGCGCTACTATGTCTGGGAGCATGGTGAAGAAGAACTTGATAACTTCAGGCAACATTTAAATGGTATTTGTCCCAGCATCCAATTCACCCTGGAAAGAGAAGAGAACAACAGTCTACCGTTTTTGGATGTTTTAGTAATTCGAAACCAAGACATGACACTTGGACACAAGGTATACAGGAAAAAGACTCACACAGACAGATACCTACATAAGCAGTCCAACCATCATCCCAGACAAAAAACGCGGAATAATTAAAACCCTGGTGGAACGAGCCAAAAGGATTTCGGAACCACAGTATCTACAAGAAGAAATTAATCATCTCCAAGCAGCGTTTCAATCCAATGGATACAGCAAAACAGATTTTCGCCGAGCCATAAATCCCAATAAATACAAATCCGAAAACGGGAACAAGGAGGAGGCTAAGGGTAAGGTGTACCTACCATATATCAAGACAATAACGGAGAGAATTGGTCGAATATTAAATAAATACAACATATCTACAACCTACAAGCCAACACAAAAAATCAGCAATATACTGCGCCCAGCCAAAGATACAAGAGATCCGTTAAGTACTGCCGGTATATATCGCATCCCTTGCAGTTGTGGACAGGTTTATATCGGCACAACAAAAAGAATGGTTACCACAAGATTGCAAGAACACAAGAGGCATTGCAGACTAAAACAAAAGGAAAAATCAGCCGTAGCGGAACACTGGATGAACAACCAAGAACATATAATAAGATTCGAAGAAACACAGGTATTGTCCCAAACATCACATTATTACAACAGACTGTACAGAGAAGCCATTGAAATATATAAACACAAAAATTCCTTTAACAAAAAAGAAGAAAGAAGAAACCATGAAGATAACAAAATCTGGATCCCGGCACTGCACAATACGACAACGAAGCCTATGACTTCGGCTAGCGACAGCCTGGACAAAACAGCACGCAACACGGACCGCGCAGAAAACCGCCTCTCCACCAGGGGCGTGCCTATAAATAGGGAGGGAGTTTCCAACGACCAGCCAGTCTGCAGCCGACTGTTGAGGAGTTCACAGAGAGCACGCAGTATCTCCTGAAGATGTCTACCGCAGCAGTAGACGAAACGTCGAGTAGAAGAACGACTGGACCACGGCCTATATGCCCGGAAGACGAACCTAATAGGGATCAAGACGCCGGCCGTGAAAGCCTACAGTTATACATTTTCCTTCTTTCTCACACCCATTCAATTTAACAAGATAATGACTTAAAATTAATATTTGGTAATAAAGATTTCACATATGAAACAGATAGAGAAGAGGATATACCATATTTACTCGAGTAATTCCCCCCTTTTTTTAAATTTAGGAGTAAATATTCGAGGGGAGAAATTATGCAAAGACTACAAAAATATTAATATGCTTTCACAATATAGAACACTCATGTGGAAGATGTTGGGCTAGAGTTGATCATCTTCTCAAACTCAGTCCACTTCTCATAAAATGAACAGCTCACTCCCTGCTCGCCTTAAAATCAGCATCTGCAATTCCACACTTTGTTGCAGTTTTCCTTGCTTTGAATTTATCATCTTATGTTTTACAGCAAAAGCATCATTTGTAAGTTACATTATGTAATCCAGAACTTCGCAGTCAACCTCGGGATATATGCCACACTTTGGGCCATGAAACGAACAACACGTCCATTTGCTTTTTCCAATTGTTCTTTTTGAGATCTCCAATATTGCACTCATCTCAGTTGTACATCAAACTTTCTTCCCACATGTTTCACTCCGTTTTCTTGGCCAAATTTACCACTTCTAACTTAAAATTTGCAGGGTAGCTGTTACCGTATTTACAGACTATAAGATGCATTTTTTTCCTTTGAAAAATTCCCTCCAAAATTCGGGTGTGTCTTTATATACTTAAAATTAATATAAATATGTCCAGTATTTGATTTAAAATTTCCGCCAGTCTTAAAAATGACCATATATTCGATGCTGCAGGAAACCTTTCTGTATCTGGCAATACTGGAATCAACTGGAAGCAGTAGTGAACCGATGCGATGAACATGAGTTGCACACATTCACAAGCTGGCTAACACTGTCTCCCTCTTGCCCTGCCATCACAAACCCAGAACACTATCTAGCCTATGATGCGTCATTGCAGTCTACGATGCCAGTGAACTTAAACAAATGGGGATGAAACCCAACATGAATTTATGCTGAAGGCAGCTTTAAAATGACATACAACCAAACAAGCATGCCAGTGGACAAAAAAGTCATGGTCTAGAGTGAGAGGATCAGAAATAAAGTAGGATGTTTTTATTATTAATTTCATACATCGAAAATAGCCGTACTGGCATTTATAATGTAATGTATAATTCCCAACCAAATATGTCTCTTAATATAGGAGCCGCATTTGCAAAGATAGAAGCAAAGGCTTCAAAGCATTTGGTGGGCGGGAATTACAACGTATATAGAGAAAGATTTGCATTTAGATCGGTACTTGCTCAGGTAGCTCAAATGGTAGAGCACTTGGACTAGAAAACCAAGGGTCCCGGGTTCAAGTCCCGGTCTGAGCGTATAATTTTTCTCTTTAAATATAATAAGTAGGAATTAAACTTCTCTCAAAAAACAGGTAAAAAGTGAAAAATCCTATTCTTCTAAAAGTGCAAACTAATAATAATAATAATGATAATAATAATAATAATACTAATAATAAAAATACAGTAATTATAAATACAAAGAGGCTACCAAACTACTCCCCCGAAATCCAATTAAAATTCTAATTATATTTGGGCTAATAATTAAAAAATATTATAGACATAGCAAATAGAAGGACGAGAAAAATAAATCAACATTTAAGTCTACATGCATGTAGTCTAGTTCAAGTATAAAATCATGACTAATTATTAGCCTTATATTCCTACTAATTTTACTTATTGACCTATTTCACGAATGAAATCAAGGATCTCTTGAATGGTTAAATCTTTCAAGAAGTGTAGCGTAAGTAACGCTCTCGATGACAGTCAAGACATCTTATATATGAATAGAAAAACAATGACAACAAAGAAGAAGAAAGTTCAGATCACACAATTTTCAGGAATTTTAAAGATCAGAACGGTTTTATAAACTAAGATTTTTTTTAGTCTGGCTTTGCAATCTAATAATAAAAACGGTAAAAAATGTAACTTAAAAAATAAAAATTGCTTAAAAATTAAGGTGCGTCATAGTCCATAGCATCTTATGGTCTGTAAAATACAGTATACTTTTTCCCCATAGTTGAGTTTAACAACATTGACACTGTGACGGAATAATACTGTTACCAGTTTATACATTAAATTTGGGAATTTTTAACATTATGAGGTTCAATTAATAATAATTAAATGAATCGTGATTTCTTCTTACCTCATACTTCCATGTTTTTTTAAACACAGCACTGCAGTATCGGCGACACATTGTCATCATCATCAGCTGTTTTCACGACTGTCAATTTTTTTTTTGCCGGTAATTATCTAGACTGTCATCTGGTGTTCTTTTGAAGGAATTACTCTCCAAACTGCCATCTGGTGTTATTTTGAATGAATCATTTTCTAAACTGCTATCTGTTGTATTATTGAAGAACTTTGTAATCAAGCTCGGTTCGTTCCGGAATCTCGAAGTTCATAGTTCTAGTATGGTTTTTTTGAATATATATTTTTTCCCAAACTGTTAAATCCAAAGGTTTAGATAGATGTTTTAAAAGTTTTGCTTCTTTTTCAATCCTATGATGATCTAACAAACTATGTGCTGCTATAGCTGATTTTTCAATTTCTCCATTCTTTATGTTTCTGAAGTGCTCTTTTTTACGAGTTTCCAAGTTCCTTTTTGTTTTTCCTATATATATCTTGTTGCAATCTTTGCAATCAATTTGATAAATTCCAGATTTTTTGTTGTCTGGGGTATTACATTTATTATTAGTTAACAGAAGATTACCCAGGCTGAATTTGTTAATTGGAGCTAATGTATATTAAATTTTCTGAAAAATTTTTGAAACTTATTATGAACTTCAGGATGGTAAGTAAATTTCTAGAATTTTACATCTTTCTTGGGACCATGATGTAAGTGGTGTATTCCTGTAACCTTTTTGTTGTTGGAATTTCTTTAAATGTCTTCATCGAAACCATTTATTTTAGCAACATGAACAATATGATTATATTCCTTGTCAAAATCTTCTACATTAAGTGGAATATTTAACAATCTGTGTAATAGACTATTGAAAATTGCATGTTTGTGTGTCAAATGATTAAAACCTGAGATTTTATGTAGTACTACATAACAATGAACTACATGGTCTTTATAGGAAGCCAGATATAATAAGAACAGTTAAGTCCCGTAGACTGCGATGGGCAGGACATGTTGCACGTATGGGGAATGAAAGACGTGCATGGAAACTTCTTGTAGGAAAGCCAGAAGGAAAACGCCCAGTTGGTAGACCAAGAATGAGGTGGGGGGAGAACAACATTAACTATGATTTGAGGGAAGTAGATTATACAGGGAATGATTGGAAAGCATTAGCTCAGGATAGGGATGTATGGAGAGCTTATGTCCGCGCGGCCATGAACCTACGGGTTCGATAGTGCCAGTGAGTAAGTAAGTAAGTAAGATTTTATGTAGTGTCAGTATGTCTGTCTTTTCTGTAAATGTTAAATTCAATTTTTTTTTTTACCAGTGCACAATGATACCTAACTCTATTCAGACTGCAGATATACCATTAGGTCTTTGTAGAAGGGGATAGATTCGACCTTGAGTCCTCCATGAATTCCTTTGTGCTGTACTTGAAATCTTCACAAGTGTCCGAAGTTGTAACTGAAAAATTTTGGCCTAGGTAATGCACATCTTATTAGAGGTGGATTAAAAAAAAAAATGAAAAACCCAGGGGAGGATAATTACAGGAGGGGGTCAATTATGCGAGTAAATACGGTAAAAAACTAAGCAGGCAATACAGTCATCTCCACTACAATGCCTGATTAAGGAACAAAAACGATTCAAGATTGTTAACTCACTGATATAAACTGCTTATAATAAAATATAAATCATATAAAATGAAATTCTTAATAATAATTCTTACATATAAACTTTAAAAATGTCACACATTCACACGAGAGATAAACTATTCACTCTGTATCAACCATGATAAATTATTATTAACGTTCAGACTTGTTCTCACTAACCTCATTCTACATTTTTTCAGTTGGTATCACAATGTGACATTCTCTGCACAAAACAAAGAATTGGCTAAACTTTACAACCTGTGACACAACTTTTTTAATTCCTTCATAAACTCCTGTCAAATTTTATTCATAGGTTTAACTTTTATAGGAATTAATCACTATGAGGTTTAATTTATGGTGAAATTAAATGTTTCTTACCTCTCCTCATATAAATCTTCTAAGTAGATAGCAATTTCGAGACCATAACGATCTCATCTTCACTACTTTTTTACTGATGTTATGTTGATCGGAAGAAACTCTTCTTCTTCCCTCTGTTGGTGGACCAATGAACCTCTGGATTAGGTCAAAATTTGCGGTAATTTCGAAGTTCATAAGTTTTTCTTTGTTTTTCTGAATGTGGATCTTTTCCTATTGTTTGTCTATTTTTTTAATCATAAGCCAGTCTAATTAAACAAACAGACAAACAAAAGGAACTCATGGTTTGGGAAAAGATCCACATAAAGAAAACTTATGAATTTCGAAATTCCCGCAAATTTTGACCTAATCCAGAGGTTCATCGGTCCACCAACAGAGGGAACAAGAAGAGTTTCTTCCGATCGACATAATATCAGTCTCCAAAAAAGTACTGAAGATGAGACCGTTATGATCTCGAAATCACAATCTACTTAGAAGATTTATATGAGGAGAGGTAAGAAACATTTGATTTCACCATTTATTCATAGGGTTAAATTTTTCAAATTATTTCCCACCATTTACAATGATTTTTACATTTTTTCTAACGATTATTTCAATATATTTTTCCATGATATTTAACTACATACATGAAGACATAGGGCACGCCGTAGCGTAGTGGTTAAGGCACTGCGCTACAAGTCGGAAGATCAAGGGTTCAAGTCCCAGAATTTTTAAACTGACCAAAACCTTCTGGCGGCACTATGGCCCTGGGGTCGACTCAGCCTCTAACTGGAAATGAGTATCAGATGCTTGTTCTGGGGGTAAAGGTGGCCGTCATGCAGGGCTGACAACCTGGCTGACATCAAGTGCCGATTGTCTAGAAAAAGTGGGTGCCTTAACCTCCTACTACCCCAAGTGCCTCCCGAGGCCTGTAGTGGGATTACTTTACTTTTACATGAAGACATGGCAGCCATATTGATTTTAACAAATATTCTACACAACAACAAAATGTTCCAGTGCAGCCAACATAGAAGTATTTACTAATTAACTGTACACATATACTTCAGGATTTCAGAACTTACTATTTATTTTTGGGTATTGCATTCTTTCACAGGTTAGAGAGCTTAAATTGCATTAGGTTAGCTTTAGATTGATCTTTCACAGGTTAGAGTACTTAAATTGCATTAGGTTAGTTTTTAGATTCATTAAATAAGAGTGTATATCATCAGCGTTTAAGCAGAAGTCACTAAGTCCAAAATTGGCTGTTTTGAGATATGTACGCTACTATATTACGAAAATGATTCTTCACAGTCTAGCAAAAGCCACTAAGTACTATCCCTGTCCTTTTCTAATTTATAGACGCTTAATATTTTCTGGTGTAACAGACTTCTGATTATATTATTTTTGGTCTGGACATCTTACCTCAATATTAATGTTGATTTGTTCTTGGACATGTTTCAAAACAATTCTCTGTTTTATCTTCAGCTTTCCCAGACTGGTTTTATTTATGTTGCATTATGTTGCACCACCTGGATGTCGATGTCAGCTCCATCCTGTGGTTGGCCAAAGAACCTCCAAACAAGGTCACCCTCCATCGGAATATCAAAATTCATAACTCTGTTTCTGTTCTTCTGAATATAAATTTTTTCCCAAATAGTCAGCTCGTTTGTATTTCTAAACTGTTTTAATAATTTAGTGTCTGAATTAATATTATGTTTTCAGACCAAACATAATATTAATATTATAATATTATAATATTAATATAATATATAATATATAATATTATAATATTAATTCAAACATAATATTAATTCAGACACTAAATTATTAAAAACAGTTAGAAAATACAAACGAGCTGACTATTTGGAAAAAATTTATATTCAGAAGAACAGAAACAGAGTTATGAATTTTGATATTCCGATGGAGGGTGACCTTGTTTGGAGGTTCTTTGGCCAACCACAGGATGGAGCTGACATCGACATCCAGGTGGTGCAACATAATGCAACATAAATAAAACCAGTCTGGGAAAGCTGAAGATAAAACAGAGAATTGTTTTGAAACATGTCCAAGAACAAATCAACATTAATATTGAGGTAAGATGTCCAGACCAAAAATAATATAATTAAAATAACCTCAAAATATAACTTCCTAAAATTAAATATTAATTAAGACTTCTGATGTTTGATCAAATTTTAAAATCGCTGTATCTCAAAACAACAATTTTGGACTTAGTGAAATCTGCCAGAACGACAATGATATGTTGGCTGCATCCCTTGATTTCATAGTGTAAACTGCCTCGTGTTTGTTGGTGCATGTGCATGGTGTATAATTGGAACTTAGAAAAATTTTTAGTGTCACATGTTGTAAAGTATTTCCCAAAGAATTTATTAAAATAAATATGGAGTCATCTTACCTCATAACTTGTGCTTTATTTGAACATGTTTCAATATTCATAAATTAGTTATGAGAAACAACATTATGAGGTTTTCAATTAATGAAAATTAATTAAATGAGTCGTATCTCGCCTCATACTTTATGTTCAAGCATGGAAACTGCAGGTTTTCAAGAGGAATCTGTCCCATCTTTAGCCATCATTATGACTATTCAATTTGGTCTATATCTTCATCTTCAATTTTGCTATCTGGTGTTGATTTGATGAACTTTGAGATCAAATCTTAGTCACTGGGAATTTCAAAATTCATGAATCTAAATTTGTTTTCTTATGAATATATATCTTTTCTCAAACTGTGAATTCCAAGGGTTTTGCCAAATGTCTCAAAAGTTTAGCTTCTTTTTCAATTTTATGAGCTATTATTACTATTACCACATTCTAAATTGGAAAAAAAAAAAAATCAGAAATACAATTATCAGACAACAAATGAAAGTCCAAAATTCAATATTAGTTTTTGTGAGATATAGACAACTATGGTAAGATACATAGGATGCCAGAGAAAAGATTACCCAGACAAGCTCTGGAATGGATTCTACCTGGGAAAGGAAAGAGAGGTCGACCTAGATTTAAATGGATGGATGATGCAAGAAGAGGTATGAGGGAGCTAGGTCTGGAAGAATTGAAATGGGAAGATAGAGAAGAGTGGAGAAAGAAGATAAACATTTGAAAAGCTTTGGGCACAAGAAGATGTTTTATTACATTGTAAACCTGTTTATAAAAAAATATTATTATTATTATTTTATTTATTAATCTGAAAGCCTCATAATGTTATTTCTCATAAGTTTTATGTAATTTAAAAGTCCATTAATATTTGAAGGAAGTGACACCGTGAGATTTATTTGAATAAATAGTTAGGATTTTTATAACTCACTTCATAATAATTGTAGTTTTTAATTTTTTATTTTGCATGGTTATGTTTTTAATTTTTTCTATAACTTCCCCACATTCTTTTCTGATAAATCATTTGGTCTTCCAATTTTATCCTCTCAACTGAAATCTGGAAAATTACATAGTCGACAGAAATTTCAATTGAGGGGCTAAAATTGGTAGACCAAACTAAATTTCAAGAAAAATATGTTTAAAGTTTAAGTCAATCTTCACTATTCATTATAGCGCCAAACTAACAATACTGGATATTGCAAGTTATTTTCCTTGTTTGATAGTTATGCATAACATCTAAGAGCAGGAAAATTAGGTGCTTAGCTGCATGATGCAAAATTTAGATTAGCATTTATGAAGATCCGGTTTTATATCCATCTTTTGCAAAATATAGAATCTCCGATAACACATCATGATCTCGAAGTTCATCAAATCAACACCAGATGGCAACGTTATAGATGGAGATTCTAACGAATATCCGATAGTCATGTCGGTTGAAAATGAGAGGGATGTTCCTCTTGAAAACTGCAGTTCCCGTGTTTAACAAAATATATACTATGAGGTAAGATAAGAAAGACTCAAGCTAAAATCAAATGTTTCATACCTCTCCTCATATTAATCTTCTAAGTAGGTTCGGGTCCATGGTGAACCCATCCTCAGTACCATTTTGCCAACTGATGTTATGTTAATGTTTTATTTTAGTTATTTCATGTTGACATAACATCAGTCGGCAAAATGGTACAGAGGATAGGTTTGCCATGAACCCGAAATCGCGATCTACTTAGAAGATTAATATGAGGAGAGGTATGAAACATTTGATTTTATCTTAAATTAAACCTCTTAGTGATTTATTTCTATAAAAGTTCAAGAAATGACTTATTCATTCATTGAATCTCTGGTAAGAATTATGGCATTTACACTTTTTTAATAAAGATGATATATTTACAGATTTTGCACTAAAAATGTGCTACACTTGACCCCAAAATCTCAATTTACTAAAAAATGGCACTTAACTGTTGATGCATAACATTGTCCGATTATGAGGTGAGTTGTAAAAATCTAGCTATTTATTAATTTAAAAGTCCATCCTAAGGCTAGAAATGTTCAGTCAAGATGGGGTCACCAATGTGTTAATTGTGCAAAGTTTCACGGCTGAAGATGCCTTATTTTATGGTAGATAACTGAATTAGCGTTTACAGTAAAATAGCTTTTAACAAAATCAAATTTGTCTTGTAAAAAGAAATGCCACAAAGTGGTGATACATACTACCACATATAATCACAGCAGTTTGGTGAGCAACAGGAAGACTAGTTTAAAATACAGGTATCCTGCTGCGGTGAACAAATGTCAAGTCATCATCCAATGTCAGCAAAACCTGTAACAATCAATTTATAGTAGACTAACTTGAATGAATGTATTCAGCTTACCTCATCAATTAGTTGTTCTTTTAATAAGACGCATTTCAAAACTGTACATACTCAACTGTACCAATTGACGATGAAACTAAGAAGTTTTGAAATGTGTCTTAAAAGAACAATTAATTTTTGAGTTAAGGGGAGAGATTAAAAGCCCCATCCTGACAATGTTAAAATGTAATATTTGAGACCCATTTTCGCAGAAACTATTTGAGATAAAAATGTGAATTTTTACACTGTTCAGATACATGTTTAATAATATTTAAATGAATGTTGGGAAGTAAACATTATGAGGTTATATCATTAATAGTGAGTGGAGAACATATTTTTAACGTATATAGAGAAAGATTTGCATTTAGATCGGTACTTGCTCAGGTAGTAGAGCACTTGGTCTAGAGAACCAAGGGTCCCGAGTTCAAGTCCGGTCTGAGCGTATAATTTTTCTCTTCAAATATGATTTATCCATCATTGACATTGAGATGTATGAAATTATTAATAATAAAAACATCGAAAAAAGCTGTGCTGGCATTTGTAAGGTAATGTATAATTCCCAAATGTGTCTTCTTAATAAAGGAGCCGCCATTTACAAAGATAGAAGCAAAGGCTTCATAGCATTTGGTGGGCGTGAATTACAACGTATATAGAGAAAGAATTGCATTTAGATCGGCACTTGCTAAGGTAGCTCAGGTGGTAGAGCACTTGGTCTAGAGAACCAAGGGTCCCGAGTTCAAGTCCCGGTCTGCGTATAATTTTTCTCTTCAAATATGATATATTTTTAATAACTCACCTCATACAATTTCAAATTTCTTTGAGACATTGGTTTCAAATGATTTTTCATTCATCTTCAGTCATGACTCCAACTATTGAAATTCATAATTCCGGAGTTATGGCTGAGGATGAACGTGATTGCATTTGAAACCACAGTACAGTGAAAAACATGAATTCTATGAGATGAGTTGTTTAAAAAAATGTTCTCCGATGAATTTCAATGATTATATCACATAATGTTTATTTCCTAACATTAATTTAATATATTTGCCCATGGTGCAACCTGCTTACAACAGATGAGCTCTAGGGACCGAGTATTGGCAGTATAATAATAACATCACTTGCAGAGTAAATGCTGCATGGATGGAAACCCCATCACTTTACCCCTTTGGGCTAGCAACCTGTCGGGTAGTACTTCAGAATTACTTTCAATTCTCACAACAAGCCTCAGATAGACTGGAGGGATAATTCTCTTGACGTCGATCGTAATAGGCCTATAGGCCTAAGGCTTGGTTGGACGAAGAAGTAATTTTTGTTGGTTTTAATTATCTTATTTAGGCTGTATTCATTCTTCGGTGCCAATCTTATAATTAGAAGACTGAATATGAGGTGAGATATAAAATATTTAAATTTAAATCTTAAATTAAACTTCATAGTGATTCTATCCTATAAAAGTTCAAAATAAGATTCTTACCATGAATGAAAAGAACATGCTCGCTGCAGAGAGGAAATGCCAAATGTCATGTTTGTCATAGAAATCAGTATCTCGCAGGGCTGGTTGTAAAATTTTGACTGTGCAGGAGTGAGCTGTAATCATAAGTTCATAATTATATCATTTACATTAAGTTATTTAATATTAGTACAAGAATTAACAATACAATTCTTCACTGCTATTTTCAAAGTTGGCAGCAGTTAAAATTTCATGATAATCAATGGTAAAGAGAAAATGTTTTTCCTGCACCAGGAATCGAACCCTGAACCTTCAGCTTTCGGTGCTGACGCTCTGACCACTGAGCTATTTCGGGCTACACTCCCATCCAAGCACAAATCCTCCCTTTACCTTACTCTTTTGGTTCCACATTAAAAAATGTTTCTTTTTATCATTGATTGAATACTACAGATAGCAAAAAATCTAAAATTTATCAAATTAATTGTAAGGACTGCAATAAAGTAAACACAGGAAAAACAAAAAGGAATATGGACACTCGCACTAAGGAACACTTCAGAAATATTAAAAATGGTGAAATTGAAAAATCAGCTATTGCAGCACATAGTTTATTGGAGAATCATAAAATTAAAAAAGAAGCCCAACTTTTAAAACATTTGAAAAAACCTTTAGAATTGACAATTTGGGAGAAGATATATATTCAGAAGAACAAATTTAGATCCATGAATTTCGAGATTCCTGATGAACGTGACCTCATCTCAAAGTTCATCAAATCAACACCAGATGGCAACATTATTGAAGGAGATTCCAACGAAAATCCGGTAGTCATAATTTCGGTTGAAAATGAGAAAGATCCTTCTCTTGCAAACTAGTTCCCATATTTAAAGAAACATAAAATATGAGGTAAGATGTAAAAAAATGACTCATTAAATTACAATATAATCTGTCTAAAATTATAAAAAATCGCTCATGTTTCCAAAATTATAGGTGAATTCCATGTAAATTTGACACGTGTGGACCATTAAAAAATATTTTCAAATGCCTACATTAAAAAATATTGTAGAATATGAACAAACTCATACGTAACAAAGAATTGTTATTCCTTTTAATTAAAACCATGCAGAACCATTAGTTGTTAATTCAGTTACCTTTACTTTGTAAAATTGGCGACTAAAGTTTATTAGAACAGACCCGCCTCATGGGCTAGTGGAAGTTTATTAGAACAGACCTGCCTCATGGGCTAGTGGTCAGCATTTCTGACTACTGTTCATGAGGTCCCAGGTTTGATTCCTAGTCAAATCATAGCAATTTTTCCTTAAAAGGAATTATTCCTGTGGTTGTCCATGGTCTGGAACTTAGGTTAAGAACTCTCCTGGTGCTTCATTATCATTTATCACCCATCATATCATCAGGGTGTAACTCTGCCTTCTAGGCACCCCAACTTCAGAAGTGGGTTACAATTAAGCCTATGCCAGGAGAGTACACCAGAAATGTCAAAATGACAAGCTGGGGCATTGACAAAAAAAAGTTTATTGGAACATAAAACTCAAAATATGTATTTTGTACGGCCTTTGAAATAATTGATGGCACACAGATAATTCTCAAGTCCCAGAATGCAGTCACTGCGCATGAACAGAGGTCAGCTGTTTGGTTCACAAGTATACAACTATTTGAGAAATAAAAATCAGTTTTATTTCGTTGTGTGTCGTGCAATGGAAAATAACTTGGCATAAATAAGTAGTGCGGTAAATGCTGTAAATAAAGCAAAGCAAAACAAATATAATAAAACAAAGAAAATTAATTGAAATAAGAACGAGAGAGAGAGAGAAAAAAAAATAAGCATGACAGCAGGATCGAACACGCGACCTTATGCATGGAAAAAGAATATCCTCCACTAGACTACAACCGTCCCTGCTACAAACTGTCTGAATGAAGGGATGCAATACTCCAGGACTTACTTGTATAATTAAATTATATATTTACTTGACTTAATTTAAATTAATCAGACACATTTTACATTAGTAGTGGAAATAACCTTGTTATGCCTTGTGTTTTTTAAACAAAGTAACAAGATGTTTACAATTGGTATTCATTTTCTATTTATGTATGTATGAGCTGTTTCATTTAATTCATTAATTTCCCTACATATACACATTTATTTATATAACGAAGGCATTATAAAAATTAATGATGTTAATTAAAAAATTCCTGGCCAGGAGCGAACCTGGGCCTGCGCCGTCGCAAGAGAGCATCTTACCGACTGCTCTATTGAAGCGGACGATACAAATACTGCATACAGAAAGACTTATGCCGCCAGATTTGACCTCAAAGGAGAAAGCACACGTAACAACTTACTAGTGTGAATCACTCTTCAAAACTTTAACTATCCACCATCAAGAGTTGCACCATCATTTTTTTCAAAGGCTGTACCTATTTATATATATATATATCCACCGCTGTGGTCTCGAGGTAGCGTGCTGCCTTGTCACGCAGCGGGCCGGGTTCGATCCCCAGTCAGGGCAGTTTTTCTGGGTTAGGTTTTTATTGGGGTTTTTCCTCACCTGTAAGACAAATGTCAAGAAAACTTTAAGGCCTAAACGGTCCCCGAAATCATATGGCCATCATCTTCATCATCATCATTATCATCATCACCATCATCCTTCACCGGTGTGGAAAGCAACGGGAAGCTACCACACCTACACAATTCCCTAGTAAAGCTGGAAGCATAGCATGAAAATGCTATGATTGCAGTGAAGGACCTGCCTTCGGGCAGAATTACTATGGATGGATATATATATATATATATATATATATATATATATATATATATTCATAATTGCTTCTTGAAATAAAATTGAAATCTTCACAGAGATTATTATTTTACTCTCACTCTATAGAACATGTCTTTCTACAGTTACATCAGTTACCAATAAAAATCATATATTTTAAGTACAATTATTGAAGATAGAAACTCCATATTTTCTGTTAAAGAGATTTAAATCTATATATAGATATTTTGAAGAAACTGTTTTTATCCATATGTTAATTTTAATTATTTTGAATCCATTTCTTTGATAATTTGAACAGACAAAGTGAGATGTGTTCAAATTCCAACTAAAATTCCAAAAAAAAAAAAAATCCAAATAAAATATTAAAAAAATTGTCTAAGAGAAAAATTTGTTGTTTAGATTGGAGTGCTCAGGTAGCTCAGTTGGTAGAGCATTGACATACAAAGTCATAGGTCCTGGATTCAAACCCCAGTCTGAGCATATTTTTCTCTTCAAATATAATTTGTCTTTCAGTGAGAAGTATTAAATTAATAATAAAAACATCTCATAATTATTAAATTAATATTGAGAAGCTAAAGATATTACTATGATAGAAATAAGTAAATTAATGAACACAATTAAATTATTGTAAATCAATGGTAAAGAGAAAAATGTTTGCCTGAACCGGGAATCGAACCCCGAACCTTTAGCTTTCCGTGCTAATGCTCAGACCACTGAGCTAATCAGGCTTCATTCCCATTCAAGCAGAAAGCTCAGTGGTCTGAGCTTTAGCACGGAAAGCTAAAGGTTCAGGGTTCGATTCCCGGTTCGGGCAAAAATTTTTCTCTTTACCATTGATTTATCTCATAATTAATTTATGAAAAAATACTCACTGCCCAAGATATTGACTTGTGGAAGAAGAAATATAGTGCTGCTCCCCATGAGGCAATTGAGAGCATGATGTAAATGAAAGGTTGCGGCAGTATGCGTTCCCCATTTAACAGCTGTAACATAAATATAACTTCTGTTCACAGATCTCAAGAAATGACTATGTTTTGATATTTTTATTATTCATTTCATACATCTCAATCCAGTCTGAGCATATAACTTTTCTCTTCAAAATATGATTTATCTATCATTGAGATGTATGAAATGAATAATAAAAACACCGAAAGAAGCCATACTGGCTTTATAATGTAATGTAAAATTCCCAAATAAATGTCTCTTAATAAAGAAGCCACCATTTGCAAAGATAGAGGCAAAGGTTTCATAGAATTTGGTGCATGGGAACTCACAACGTATATAAGAAAAAAATTTGCATTTAAATTGGAACTCGCCCAGATAGCACAGTCAGTAGAGCATTGGTCTATAAAGCCAAAGGTCCTGGTTCGAGTCCCAGTCTAAGCATATAATTTTTCTCTTCAAATATGAATATGTTTACTTTTTAGGAATTAACACTATGAGGTAGATAAATAAGATGAATTCGGAGTCATTTTATCTCATAATTGTTGTTTTCTATTTTAACATGTTTCGGTATAATCAATGGTAAAGAGAAAACTTTTTTTTTTCAGCACGGAGAGCTGAAGGTTCCATTAGAAGAAATAAAGAACACATAAGAAATGTAAAAAAAGGGGAAGTAGAAAAATCTGCAATGACTGCTCACGTTTGGTCAGAAAAACACAAAATAGATGTAAACACAAAATTATTAGAACAGTTAGAAAACAAAACAGAACTGATGTATTTTTTATTTAAACAAAAATCAACTCACCATATGGGAAAAAATCTACATACAGAAGAACAAGGAAAGAATTATTAATTTTGAAATTCCTGGAGAAAGGAACCTCATTAGCAAGTTCATTGGACCACAGGCAGAGGGAGCAGGAATCAAGAATCAGGGCTGACAACTTGAGAAAACTCAGTCTGTAATTGCTGAAAATAGGGCTCACAAGCCTTGTTGAACAAAAACAACCATAAGAGGTAAGAATACACAGACCAAATATCTTAATTATTATCATGAATTTACTCTAATACTATCACGAAATTACCCGAGTTCTTCAAACCTCCAGAAAAAAATAGATATATAATTTATGTCATATTGGTACTTACTTACTCACTGGCACTATCGAACCCGTAGGTTCATGGCAGCGCGGACATAAGCTCTCCATACATCCCTATCCTGAGCTAATGCTTTCCAATCATTCCCTGTATAATCTATTTCCCTCAAATCATAGTTAATGTTATTCTCCCACCTCATTCTTGGTCTACCAACTGGGCGTTTTCCCTCTGGCTTTCCTACAAGAAGCTTCCATGCACGTCTTTCATTCCCCATATGTGCAACATGTCCTGCCCATCGCAGTCTATGAGACTTAACTGTTCTTATTATATCTGTCTTCCTATAAAGACCATGTAGTTCATTGTTATGTAGTCTTCTCCATTCACCTGTCTGTTCATCTCTCTTTGGTCCAAAAATTTTCCTAAGTACTTTATTCATGTCATATTGGTAATATAATAAAATATATATTCAACAACTCAGCATATATTTTTCATTCATATATCCTTAACTTTAATATTCCTAGGACTCTAACCAGAAATTTTCATAATATTAAGGTCTAATAGTCTAAAAGATTGTATCACAAAATTAGCCAAGTTTGCTATATATCCTGATCCCATAAAAGGGTTTTAAGTTAAATTGTAGCATTATTTTGTATCCTTCTGCTTATTTCTTTTTGAATTTTGCTTTCTTCATTTATATCACTTCCTTAATAAAGAAATGACTTGTTTAAGACAGTGTCCTCTAGATTTTATTTTTGTTTCTTCTGATTAACGTTTCATTAAACTCTAGATCTTCGTCTTGGCGTAACGTGCCGGCTGGAGTCCCCCAGGGCAGTGTTCTCGGACCTCTTCTTTTCTCAATCTACATAAATGATTTGCCAACTGTACTAAAGCACTGCCATTATCACCTCTATGCTGATGATCTCCAAATTTACCTACATTCACCTCCTCATTCTCTCTATAACAGCTTGATGAAAATGAATGACGATCTCATATCCATCTTTAACTGGTCTTCAAGTATCGCTAAATCTAAATCCTAACAAGTCACAAGTAATTCTAATGGGGCAACAAAGACTGCTTACAACCTTTGACATATCTACACTTCCAAACATTACTATAAATAATATAATTATCCCTTATTCTTCTTCAGTAATAGATCTTGGACTACATCTAGACGCAAATTTAACCTGGCAAACACAAGTGAAACACATATGTAAAAAGACTTTCTCCATCTTACATTATCTTAGACGTTTAAAGAATTTTCTCCCAGTTTCGTTAAAACAAATCCTAGTGCAGAATCTTGTGTTACCACACTTCGATTATTGTGACATTATATATAATGATCTAAACTATGCCTTGTCGCAGAGACCGCAGCATGTTCATAATGCTTGCGTTCGATTCATTTTCAATATCCGCCGTTATGACCATATTTCCGAACACTATAATAACCTCTCTTGGCTCCGTCTTACTGACAGACGTAAATTGCACTCTCTTTCACTACTTTTCAAGCTTCTGAATTCCTACATTCCTACTTACCTGGCGTCCAGATTTGAGAAGTTATCCTCCTACCACAATATTGACACTAGGTCACAAGATAGCAGTCTGCTAACAATTCCTCTTCATAGCACTTCCTCCTATTCTACTTACTTCACAGTAGCCTCTGCCCGCTCCTGGAATCTCCTTCCTCAAGATATCAGGGGTTGCCGCACACTTGGCACCTTTAAGTCACGCTTATACAGTTACCTGTTGTCTAATAATTAATTTTTCTCTATTTATTTAATTTTATACTATGTCATTAATCTTTTCCTCGTTTTTTTATATATCTTGTACATATTATATATTTAATTCGTTAAATTTAGAGTAAATCAAAATACATTATAAATATTAATTGTATTGTATTCATAACTTGTAATCGTTTATATACATGGTGGACCGCTCGAATGGACCTAATTTCAATTGCTTGTTACTGGCAAACGGTTGAAGATAGAAACTTAAAACAACGTTCATATTACAGAAAAACTCACCAAGTTTTGATATCCAGATCACCACATCTCTATATGAGCCCCAGCAGTCACTGTGACGATATCAAAGCGATGAACAATTTCTTGCCAAGTACGTTGGAGTATGTCTTCTGGAATGTTCTCAATAGCCTCTATGATGCGCTTACGAAGATCACGAAGGTTTGACTGGTGGGGTGGTGTAAACGTTATCTTTGACATAGCCCCAGAGAAAGAAATCCAGTGGTGTTAAATCGGGAGATCTCGGGGGCCACGCGATTGGTCCTCCCCTACCAATCCAACGGCCAGGGAAAATGTTGTCCAAAATCGTACGAACTTCATTGGACCAGTGGGGAGGAGCACCATCTTGCTGGAAAACGATGTTAGGCTGCAGTTGTTCAATTTGTGGAAA
This sequence comes from Diploptera punctata, assembly GCA_030220185.1. Taxonomy (NCBI): domain Eukaryota; kingdom Metazoa; phylum Arthropoda; class Insecta; order Blattodea; family Blaberidae; genus Diploptera; species Diploptera punctata. The sequence goes on along the minus strand of JASPKZ010003050.1, from coordinate 395,824 downwards.
GAAGAACTGCTCCAGCATGTCAAGATATGTGGTACCACGAACAGTTTTCTCGGCGAAGAAAAACGGTCCAATGACCTTATTATGTGACAAACTGCACCAAACATTCATCTTCGGACTATCACGAACATGCTCTTGAATAGCGTGAGGATTCTCCGATCCCCAGATCCGCACATTATGCCGGTTTACCTTGCCTGACAAATGGAAAGTGGCTTCGTCCGAGAAGAAAATCTTGGTCATGAAGTCAGGATCAGCGCCGAGACGGTCCAGCATCGTATTGGCGAATTCCACTCGTTTCGGCATGTCATTCGGCTCCAGACGTTGCACTAACTGCACTTTATATGCGTGCAGTTTGAGGCGTTTGTGGACAACCGTTGTAATGTCGATTTTGGTATTCGAAGTTCCCGCGAAGCTCTTCTTAATGACTTCCGGGGGCTTCGCTCAAATGCGGCTTGAACATTTGCTACCATTTCATCGGATGCTCTGCGACCACCACCATGCTTCTTCAACACAGATCCTGTAGCTAATAATGTATCACGCCACTTCTTTATGCTTCTAGCAGTTGGAGCATCACGGTTAAACACACGCCGGAACTCCCTTTGAACTCTAATGATTAATTTAAACTCCGCATACCACAAAACAGCTTGCGCTTTCATCTGCGGAGTCGCCATTTTACAAACAATTAAATCTAAGAACGAGAAACGTATCTTTGTGCCATCTACCGACAGGATTCGAAACTTGGTGAGTTTTTCTGTACTATGAACGTTGTTTTAAGTTTCTATCTTCAACCGTTTGCCAGTAACAAGCAATTGAAATTAGGTCCATTCGAGCGGTCCACCCTGTATATATATATATATATATTGTAATTTAGATTTAAGACTTTTCTTTTGTATTTTTTTAAACCTGGTTGAGTGGTAGACAAGGCCTTAAGGCCTTAACTCTGCCAGGTAAAATAAAGCTATTATTATTATTATTATTATTATTATTTTCATCCCTATTCCAATATAATGTCACTTCTTCCATTGATTCCATCTACCCAATGGCTGATTGGCGCAAATTCGAGCTTTGGCCTCCCTTAACTTCTGCCTCCAATCATTTCTATTTCTGCGCAACAAGCCTCCAGTAGCAACTCTTAAGTAGGTCTACAGCATCTTCTTTAATACCATCCTCCCATCATTTTTTCAGTCTTCTAATTCATCTATTCCCCATAAAATTTGTTGTAAGCAATTACAACGTATATAGAGAAAAATTTGCATTTAGATCGGTACTTGCTCAGGTAGCTCAAATGGTAGAGCACTTGGACTAGAAAACCAAGGGTCCCGGGTTCAAGTCCCGGTCTGAGCGTATAATTTTTCTCTTCAAATATGATTTATCCATCATTGAGATGTATGAAATTAATAACAAGAACATCGAAAAAAGCCATACTGGCATTTATAATGTAATGTATAATTCCCAAATATGTCTTCTTAATATAGGAGCCGCCATTTGCAAAGATAGAAGCAAAGGCTTCAAAGCATTTGGTGGGTGGGAATTACAACGTATATAGAGAAAAATTTGCGTTTAGATTCGTACTTGCTCAGGTAGCTCAAATGGTAGAGCACTTGGACTAGAAAACCAAGGGTCCCAGGTTCAAGTCCCGGTCTGAACGTATAATTTTTCTCTTCAAATATGACCTATTTTGATGCTTGGTCTGTTGACAGCCTTTGTACATGGCCAGCCCATTCCAATTTCTTTAATTTTGTCAAAGTGACAAGGTCAGGTTCATTGTATTTGTCGTCAATTCTTTGTTGTATTGTATTCTCCACTGATCAATAATATTTATCGGTCCAAATATTTTCCTGAATACTTTATTTTCAAAATTATTTTTGGCTATCTCTGATCTTTCAGTCAGGCTCCATATCTCACCACCATAAGTCAAACTTGTTCTCATTAAAACTTTATATAGCCTTATGATAAAATCAAATGTTTCCTACCTCTCCTCATACATACATACATACATACATACATATATATCCATCCATAGTAATTCTGCCCGAGGGCAGGTCCTTCACTGCAATCATAGCATTTTCATGCTATGCTTGCAGCTTTACTAGGGAATTGTAGGTGTGGTAGTTTCCCGTTGCTTTCCACACCGGTGAAGGATGATGATGATGATGATAATGATAAGGATGATGATGGCCATATGATTTTGGGGACCGTTTGGGCCTTAAAGTTTTCCTGACATTTGTCTTACAGGTGAGGAAAAACCCCAATAAAACCCCACCCAGAAAAACTGCCCCGACTGGGGATCGAACCCAGGCCCGCTACGTGACAAGGCAGCACACTACCTCGAGACCACAGCGGTGGATATATATATATATATATATATATATATATATCCTTTATATGAGAAGAGGTAGGAAACATTTGATTTTATCATAAATTAAACCTCGTAGTGATTAATTCCTGTAAAAGTTAAATTTATATAGCCTTATTTTAGTTGCTAAGTGTATGTTATTACTCTTCATTATTTTATGAAGTGAGTAATAAGCTTTGTTGGCCAGTTTCAATCTTCTTTGTACTTCAATGTGTTCGTCGTTATTACCTATAATACATGAGCCAAGATAGTTAAAATTTTTCACAATGTTAAAACCTAATTCTTTTATACTATTAGATTACTGTTCTGTCATTAGTTTAACACCTGTCTGTATCATAATTTGTGTTTTCTGTATGTTGATTTCTAGACCTATATCTTCTGTGGCTGTTTTAAATTCTGTATACAATTCTTGAATGGCTTTGTTTCGTCTGCTTAAGACTTCCATTGTATTAGAAATCATTATCCTCATTTCCTTTGGCTCCTAGCTGGAGCATAGGGCCGTAATTAAATTTTTCCATTTAGTTCTATCATCTGCAACCTCTTCACCTCCAACCAAGTTTTTTCCATTTCACGTATTTCTCATTCAAAAGTTCTCTTCCAGGTTATTTTTGGTCTTCCTCTTCTCCTTGAACCCTGATGATTCCAGTCCAGTGCACATCTTTCTATTGCAGTTTAAGGTTTACGCAGAGTATGTTAAATCCAATGCCATTTCCTTCCCTTTATTTGGTTTTTGACGGGTGCTTGTTCAGTTTTATGCCATAGTTTTTTTTTTTTGGTTTTGTAGTATAATTATTCGTTCATTCATTCATTTTGAGAACCTTCCTCATCACTGAGGCTTTTTTCCAACCAATCTCAGTAAGTAACATGAATTTAAAAAATATATATATAAATGACTAAGGACTTATAGACTATCAGTTTGCAACAAATATTCACAAATTTCCCTTAATTAAAGTTTTCCATCATTCTCTGTCCTCTGTGTCTTCGTCTGTTACACCAAATTTCCTCATTGAATTTTGAATGTTATTCTTCCAGGTTGTTCTTGGTCTTCCTTTTCCGTTCCTTCTTTCAGTTTTCCATGTATAGACAGCCTTTAGTAGTCTTCCATCCGGCATTCTTCTAACGTGTCCATACCATTTTAGCCTTCTGTATTCAATTTTATCCATTATACTTCTATCAGCATTCATCCATTTTCTAATTTCAGTATTTCTAATTTTTTCCAGTCGAGATTTTCTGGCAGCTCTTCTCCAAAAATCCATTTCAACTGCAGTTATTCTGTTGACATGTTGTCAAATTATGTATTTCCCGATACTGCAGTTATGTGTTAAAAAAACACAGATGTATGAGGTAAGAAGAATTCACAATTCATTTGATTCCTGCTGTTAATTATTCCTGTTATTTTTGTGAAATTTGTGATTTTCTTTGGTATATCAGCTTCATCTTGAAATGTGGAATTATAACCCAAATAATTAAATTAATTTACTCATTCTAAAATTTCATCACCCAAAACAATTTTGCTAGGTCCCACAAAAGGCCATCACTTTAGTTTTGATTGTAAATGTGATGAAAACAAAAGATATACCAACCTTCATAAAAATGTAGAAGAGGCAGTAAAGCAACAGGTTTGCCATGAAGATAGCCAATAAATATGTAGCAAAGTCTTTGAGATGGTACAGTAATCCCAAGATTGCAAGTACCCAGTTACATGCATTACCTGAAACATTAACACACATATAATGCTTATCATCATGATACTGTAAGTTCCAGTTGTTTTTATTATTAATTTAACATTTCTCAATGAAAGATAAATTATATTTGAAGAGAAAAATTCTCGCCTAGACCGGGACACAAACCCGGGACCCTTGGCTTTCCGGGCCAAGTGCTCCACCAACTGAGCCACCGAGGCGAGTCACGATCCAGACGCAAATTTTTCTCTTACATACGTTGTAATTCCCTATCGCCAAATGCTTTTGAAACCATTGCTTCCATCTTTGCAAATGGCGGCTTCCTAGTTAAGAAGACATTTATTGGGAATTTAACATTACTTTATAAAGCTAGTAAGGCTTCTAATGATGTTTTTATTATTAATTTAACATTTCTCTTCAAATATAAGTTCCAGTAGTATTGTAAACAAACTTGCATTAGGTATTATTCCACCAACTGTCTATTGGGGGAACCATGGTACTCCTTTAACCAGTCTCATGACTGAATTGAGTAAGGAACTGTCAACAACAAAAACATTTTTATTAATTCATAGTTAAATATGGGAAATAACATTATGAGGTTCCTAATTCAATGAATGAATCACTTCTTATCTTACCTCATAGTTTAATAAAACACTTATACTTATTTCTTTTTTTTCGAGTGTTAGAGAGCAATTCATATAATAAAGTTGAGAATTTTTACATTATGAGGATTTCTTAATAAGAATCAAATGAATCGCGAATTCTTTTTACCTCATATATTTTTTAACACAGAACTGCAGTATTGGGAAACATCATTCCCAAACATCATTCAGCTGTTTTCACGACTGTCAATTTTTCAGTATGCTGGTAATTATCTAAACTGCCAACTGGTGTTGATTTGAAAAACTTTGTAATCAAATTTGGTTCGTCTGAAAACTCAAAATTCATGGTTCTAATATGGATTTTTGAATGTATATCTTTTCCCAAACTGTTAATTCCAAAGGTTTAGATAGATTTAAAAATACAAATGGATATATTGTATAGGATATATTTAGATAGTTGTTTCAAAAGTTTTGCTTCTTTTTCAATTCTATGATTCTCTAATAAACTATGTGCTGCTATTGCTGATTTTTCAATTTTACCATTTTTTATGTTTCTAAAATGTTCTTTTTTGCAAGTGTCTAAATTCCTTTTTGTTTTTCCTATATATACTTTATATACATTAAAAAAAAATCAAACTAGAACCATAAATTTTGAGTTTCCAGACAAATCAAATTTGATTACAAAGTTGTTCAAATCAAACCAGATGGCAGTTTAGAAAATTACTGGCATAATGAAAAATTGACAGTCATGAAAACAAATGAAGATGGGAATGATGTTTCCTGATACTGCAGTTCTGTGTTAAAAAACGTATGAGTATGAGGTAAGAAGAATTCACGATTCATTTGATTCTTGATAGAGAGCAAACTACATTTTTCTTACATGCTTAAAGGTAAAATCTTTATTCGACCAAGGAAAATGCAGTCTTACATCTGTTTTGTTTACATTACAATTGGAACTTAGGTTGGAAAAAGTATAGATTCCTTTATATCTCTTGGTAGTAAATTGTCACCTATGAGTTCTTGCTTACATTATTTCTCATTATGGCTACTTAGCAAAATTTTGGAATTTCTTAGATTTGGACAGAGTGTATCTTTCTAAAATTGCCATCACTGCCATTAGAGGATCAATTTCAATTTTAAGAAACCATCTTTACAAAATTTCTACTTTATAGTATGTATACTTCAATTAGAATTTGAAATTTTTTAATGTATTTTATCAATTTTGAAAATGAATTGTCTGTATCACTTTGTCCTTGAGGCAATCCTCTAATGAGGAAAGTTGTATATAATAATATGTGTCTTGGATGAATTTTAATATAATTTAAATTAAACTTACCTAATATGAGAAGAACCATTCTATTTGGATATAAAGGTTTTATACAATGCCATGGATTAGCTCTCAAATCATTATGTATAACAACAAACACTCTTTTGAATACTCCAAAATCTGAAACAAATCACATTTATTGAATAATAACAAGCTAATATGATCAGAAAATATGACAAAATCAGGGAGACATTATAAGTGTAGAAAAATTAACAACAGACATAAAAAAAGTAGAATAAAATGGTTTGGACATGTGAAAAGAATGGAAAAGGAAAGACTACCACAAAGACTGTTAAATCTCAAGATACAAGGAAAACGACCACGAGGTAGATAGATTAACCAAGTGAAGAGAGAAGATATGACTGGGAAGAACTAAAAAAAGCAAAGCATGGGAAGGTAGAGATGGTTGGAGGAATATTTGGAATCGACTTTCCGAAAGGAGGACACGATAAGATGATGATGATCAGAAAATAAAGAAAATTAGATTGATGACGTGAATAAATCATGGTTAACTATAATTAAAAATCCTGTGACTAATTCACCAAGACATGAAGCAATGGCTTTTTATTCTGCCTAAGAAGTGGTGATGATTGCTTGGCAGTCCATTTACATAAAATATCTAAATACAGAACTCCAATTTATGTGTTATGTAAAGAGGAGAGTTCAATCATGAATGGTGATCATCTCGCACTTCAAAATTCCTAGAATCAACCTTTACCAAAATTATATTGGGAGGCAAGAATGGAGATCATCCAAGATTATACTATGAATTACTACTGTTAAGCTAACTCTCCTCATATCCAGTCTTCTAAGTAGACCGCAGTTTCAAATCCCTTGGCAGATTCATCTTCAGTACCCTCTTGTTGAAAATTACTTCTTCTGATTGACATAACATCAGTCAACAAGAGGGTAGTGAAGATGAATCTGCCAAGGATTTGAAACTGCGATCTACTTAGAAGACTGGATAAACCTCATAGTGATTTTTTCTTATAAAAGTTCAAAACTACTACTGTTAATGAATGAGATGAAGAAAATGCTTTAATATCTCACTTCATAAAGTTGTGTGTCTTCACAATGAGTTTGACTGAAGATGGAAGTATACTCGGACCAACATATCTGTGTCTCTATAATGCTGACATTGTTCTTAGAAAAGTATATGTCTATATTCACACTATTTCACCGCACTCCCCTCCCACTACATCAAACAACAGCCATGGTAACTTATCAGGTAGAGGATGTTGCCAAACTTCCCCCACTGTCATGGCTCTTGAATATTGAATAATGCAAGGTTGGAGTTGAGTTGACAACACTGGAGTCCAAGTGCAAGAGAGAGATAGGAATGCAGGGAGGGAAATGATTTGCTGAGGCAGAAAAGGAAGTAGGATTCACATATCTTACGGGGGACACAGATCCGATGGACAGATAATAAAACTATACTTTTGAAACCGGTATTGTGAAGACATGCAACTTTATGAGGTGATATGTTAAAGCATTCATTAATGTAAATACCTCATAGTGTTACCTCCCACTTTGATTTTGATTAAATACTACTACCGTTACCTTTAATGTTATTGTCTCCATTTCAGGATCATCAGGCTATGTCTAAATGACACAACAACTCTACTTTTTTGGTTATTTTGCTATTGCAAATTCTGCACACATATTTACCAAATTATTTATCAACGTTTTCAAAATTTATTGGCTCATCACAACTAGGAACAAGATCACAAGATACTTCTTTACTTAATTTAATATTTAAAGGAAATAACACCATGAGGTTTATTTTAAATATTATGAGTAGAGCGAGGATTTTTATGAAATTTCATGTTTTAAACTATTAGTCAGAGAGCGCTGAGACTAAGTATCTCTACATTTTATGATATGTAGAATCAAATAAGACCTTCATATTTTTTTCATATTTCATAATATTTTGGCAAAATGTTCATATTTCTGTAAAAATTTAATATTCCTTCATATTTTTCAACTTTCAATTATTTAAATAAAATTTCTACTAATTCGTTAAAAACATTTTTGGAGTGACTGCAGTTTTGAAATTTTTTTGACAATGTAATATGGTAGACAGCGAAAATTCCTAAGTATCCCATCTGGAACAAGATAAATAGATTTGATAAAAGAAAATAATTGAAAAAAGGAGAGATGGAATGACCAAGCGGAGTCTTTTGTCCGAAACTACAGAAAAAGAACAGGGATTTCCTAATCTGTGACAAGAACATGAATAAGTAGAACAACAATGTTAGAATAATAACCACCCACTCTTCTTTCTCAGGTAGAAACCTATTCCTTTTAGCTACCTAAGGACAGTCCTTATTTTATTAATGGATTACAGTATTTAAATGTAGGTAAGATTGCTGCTGATAAACTTGAAGCTGTGCTGTGAAATAAGGTCTTGCTCCACAGTTTATGAAATTTGTAAAGTTCTTGTAGGTAAAGACAATATTATTCTCACTTACATCAAACTATCATATATAGTGCAGTACATGATTGCTCCCATAACATCATATAATGTGGAGCATACTTTTTGATCGTACAAAATAATTCTGACAGACAGGCGTTAAAAAATATATAAAAAGCTCCTAACTGTGTATTACGAACAGAATTGATAATTTGATTATTCAAAGCACATGCATACATACTGTGCTCAAGCAAATTTCATAGAAAAACTAATGTTAAAATAATTCTAACTACATTTCACCATGTTCATACGTGTAATGTATAGGATTAAAAATAATTGTAATTGCAAAGAGAGAGTTGAAATACTCCCTAGAATTATTTGTGGATTAATTTATTTTAACATCTTGTTTCTCCAAATATGACATATAGTACTTGGTCTACTGCGATGAGCAGGACATGTGGCACGAATGGGGGAATGAAAGACGTGCAAGGAAGCTTCTTGTAGGAAAGCTAGAGGGAAAACGCCCAGTTGGTAGACCAAGAATGAAGTGGGAGAATAACATTAACCATGATTTGAGGGAAAGATTATAGAGGGGATCATTGGAAAACATTGGCTCAGGATAGGGATGTATGGAAAGCTTATGTCCGTGTGGCCATGAACCTATGGGTTCGATTGTGCCAGTGAGTGAGTTAGGACTTGGTCTATGTGTGTTCTGATTCATCCAATTTGTTATTGTGGCATTTATATATACTGGAATTCATTATCTTTATGCAAGGTAAATAGAAGTCATCCAAACTGTACCTACTCTAAATTTTGTCAGTGGTACGTATATCCAATGGAAGCAAGTTACAACGGTTACTATGTTTTGTTTTTTTATTATGTTTGGATTTCGTAATTAAATTTCATTGGATAAATTAATTGATCGCGTTTTATATAAACCCAGTATTAATTTATTGAAATAAAGTGTCAAACTACAGGCTTGGGGTAGATGGATGTTGAGACTTCCACATTTTCTAGACAATCTCCAAGGGATGTCCACTGGGTTCTCAGTCCTGCGTGACGGCCCCTTTGCCGCAGAATATGCGGTCTGGTACTCATTTATATTAAGAGCTGAGTAGACTCTAGATCTAGAGCTATGATGCCGCCAAGAAGGTTTGGTCCAGCTGAAATCCTGACCCCATTTAGACTCAAACCCATGACCATCCAGCTTGTTAGCGTGATTCCTCACACAATACATTCAATGTGAGCCATTAAAATCGCTTCAAATCATGAACATGATATTTTATTGATAAGAATCAATAAAACCTCATAATGTTAAAAATTCCAAAATTTATTATAGGCTATTAAATGATTTTATATTGAGTCGGAAGTAATGAAAAATTAATTAAAATGGAAATACAGTGAAACTCTTGATTTCTTGAGCTACAAAAAGGAGTTCTTGTCTCATTTGTGTGCTTGTATGTATACCCATAAATTATACAGGACTTGTATATATAAATGTGTGTAAAAAGTTGAAAAAGTAGTAGCTTCATAATATTTTGTGTCCTAATTTTCATAATTTTCATATTTTGTCATTATGATTTCATATTTTAGTATAATTTTCTTCATATAATTCCTCGCTCTAATTATGAGTTAGGCTGTTTTCACTCACCTCATATTTGTAGTTTTATTGCAGATTCAGTTTCCACACTCTGTGTGTCATTGTCAATGCTTTTAAAAACACCTTCAAAACTAATATTAAACTCAACAACATCATATCCAACAATAGAAGTAACAAATAAATACAAAAATAAAAGTAGTAAAAAACTTTATTAAGTTATGTAGATAGGAAATAACACTATGAGGTTTTTTAATATTGTTTATTTTTTATTATTTCACTCACCTCATACTTCATAATTCATAGCAGACCCAGGGTTTCTTCACATCTTTTGTGACATTCTCAATGCTGTGTCACGCTCACAACTGACGTCCAACGGCCTTCTATCCTGCAGACTAACCTCCGCGCCATCTGGTGGCCGACCGAAGAATTTCCAAATCAGTCCTCTCTCCTTATAACCTTGCATATGCAAGAATGAAAATAAAACTATGAATTTTGAAATACCCGGTTATAAGGAGAGAGGACTGATTTGGAAATTCTTCGGTCGGCCACCAGATGGCGCGGAGGTCAGTCTGCAGGATAGAAGGCCGTTGGACGTCAGTTGTGAGCGTGACACAGCATTGAGAATGTCACAAAAGATGTGAAGAAACCCTGGGTCTACTATGAATTATGAAGTATGAGGTGAGTGAAATAATTAAAAATAAACAATAGTAAAAAACTGTTAAATTTCTCAACTTGATTTGAATGAATCCCCTTTGTTAAATTAAAAAATTTAAATAAATATTGTTGTATTGTTGCTTAGATCAGTTGGAACACAATTCATAATTTGTTAACATGTCTGAAGAAGGTACAGTGTACCGAAACAGCTGTCACTGAATTATATAATAAATATGAAAATCAAATAAAACTACGTTTTATTTTTTATTTAATTAATAAATATGGATTTTCATCAAGTAAACACCAACTCAATTAAGGTAGAATATGTTTATCACTCACCTCATATGATAAACATATTCTACCTTAATGAATATACCTCATAGTGAGAATTCCTAAAATAAGTAACCAACTCAATTGATTATTAAAAATAAAGGCGTTTATAAACTGAAGTGCATTAATTGCGACAAGTTCTACTTAGGCAAAACAACAAGAAATTTCAACACAAGATACTCTGAACATTTCAAAACTTCATTAATAATGAAGAAAAATAAGTTTAACCAAACACATACTAGAAACGGGTCATCAGTTCGACAAAATTGATAATACTATGTCAGTACTACACAGAGAGTATAAAAACAACAGGATCAACATCCTTGAAGATATGGAAATTCTAAAAGAAGTAAAGAATACAGACCTACTCAATGAGAACACACCTGCAGACCTAAACCCGTTGTACAACTTATACAACAACATCAGTAAAAGTAAAATGCATAAGACGAAACATTGTTTTCGAAAGGCCTCCATACTAGAACTACTTTATGAACTTTAATAATTTTGTTGAGGACAACTGACTTACCAGGTACCAATTTTATATTTAACATATTGTCAAAGTTTCCTAATTGTTGAATTTGTGGTTGGTAAATTCAACAGTTAGGAAGCATTGACAATAACACACTGGGTGGATTTCTCAACCAAAGTCTAAACCACATCCGCAGTTTTCCGATATTTTATTGTTTCCATAACAACCATAAAAACTGAAAATCTATGGCTGTCAATTACAAAAACAAATGTCTGAATCATGCCTATGGTTTCATAACAATTTCTGTGAATGTTCAGTCATTTTTATAGGTGTTTTGGAAACAATAAAAAATTGGAAAACCAGGGTCATGGTTTAGACTTTGGTTGAGAAATCCATCTATAGAGTGTGGAAACTGCAGTCTGCAATAAAATACAAATATGAGGTGAGTCAAAACAGCCCAACTCATAATAATTACTTCTTTTGACATTTTTATTATTCACATACAAAGCAAAAGGCCCTGGGTTCAAACCCCAGTCTGAGTGTATATTTTTCTCTTCAAATATAATTACTTCTTTACTTTTTGATATTATATTTTAAATTAACATGTTCCAGAATTAGTTTCATTTTAGAAAGAAAAATTAATGCTTGGACCGGGATTCGAAACCTGGATCTTTGACTCTGCATGTCAGTATGATACCGATAACACAATCTGAACTCTGATACGAACGTCAACAATTCTTTCCACTTACATAATTGTCTTTCATCAGAAGGCCGGTAGCCGTTGCTACCAAAAACACCATCTGATGACTTCTATTTGAAGTATTTTTATTGAGAATTTATACATTACTTTTAAGCGGTAAAGCTTTATATTTGCTTCAAATGAAGCATTTGTCTATCTTTTACGGATAACTCATAATAACCATTTTTATCTTTCAGCTCATTGTTGCCAAGAAAATTGAAATGACTAGATTCTCGGACAAGCATAGCAGCACACAGCAGGTATTCTTTTACGGATAACTCTAAATAACCACTTTTGTCTTTCAGCTCATTTATGCCGCCAAGAAGATCGGGATAGGTAGATTCCTGGGCAATGCCGGGTAGTAAGTATGGGGTATCTAAAAATAATTATGATACAGATTTATAATTATTTTTCTTTTTACTTATTCAACTAATACAAGATTCATGATGTGTTCCGTTGAGGTTTATTCAAATTAATATAAAATTATAGAATATTCACCTGAAAGGTCCGTCTCCTCAACTTAATTATCATTTAACTGTAGTGCTTTTGGGACTTGTCCCATCATCGGCAGGATTCAAAACTGCCGATGATGGGACAAGTCCCGAAAGCGCTACAGTTAAATGATAATTAAGTTGAGGAGACGGACCTTTCAGGTGAATATTCTATAATTTTATATTAATTTAGTACACAATTGATCTTCTTGGTGATACAATATTAAAATATATATACAGTCAATATGCCCATTTCACCAATAATATTTAAAATGGTCAACTAGTTTCTACAGCCAAGCTGTCATTCTCAAGACCAGATATTGACTGAATCAATATCTGGTCTTGAGAATGACAGCTTGGCTGTAGAAACTAGTTGACCATTTTAAATATTATTGGTGAAATGGGCATATTGACTGTATATATATTTTTATATTTTTATATTAATTATTCAACTAAACATAAAAAACACATTTCATTTATTTAGGCGTAGCAGTGCACGCTAGGTATTAACTAATATATAATAATACCCTCAACTGGTGTTCAACTCAGGGTCAGATCGAGGGATGAGATGAGATGAAGCCCCTTTTTATAGAGGTCTGTGAATGACAAGGGTGCCGGCCGACCACTCCTGATGCACCATAATAGGGGCAGTTGAAAGATATTAAACAAAATGGATGAGATGAGTATGGAGAAATGAAATTGTGGCAGGGGAAAAACGGGAGAAAACCTTGAGAAAAACCTGCCCAAGCTCCGTTTCATCCATCGTGAAACCTACATAGACCGAGACTCAATCTCAGTACCCCAGTGGTGAGAGGCGAGCATCTAACTGCTTGTGCCACGCAGCCACCTCCTTTAACATAAGTGATAAATTTAAATAAAAAACATAAAAAATCACAATAATATTGAGTGACTCACCTAGTTTCCAGCGTCCCATGTAATAAATCTGTACACTGAGCACAAGACACGTAACCAGATGAACAATGGTGAATCCAACCCAGAAGTACACTGTTCCAGCCAGTACTCCTATCATTCCAATTAGAATTACAATTGCAAGCACACCAAATGTCGCATATGCACTTGCATTTATGTCTGGATGTCGTGTCTGGTATATTTTCAACATACACAACATCGAAATCACATACATGAAACTTGTGTCTGCAACAAAATGAAGGCAAGTCACATTATATTGAAATTAAAACACAATCCAAAATGTCATCATCATCATCCGTACAAAAGGATTACGATGAGGAATAATTCTATTTATTATTTCAGAGGTATTTTTCTTTATTTCATTTTTTTGAGCCTTCTTCCATAGAAGACTCTCCCCATTTTGACTTATCCCTTCCCGAAATTTTATTATATGAAATTCAATCTTAAATGCTCTTCACAAAGAATTTAAAACATTAATTGGGTACAAAAATATTAATAAGGGAAGAACATTTATTTCACTATTTTAAAACTTTTGTGGTATTTCATAATCAACCGGACCCTTTATAAATATTATAATAATTACACACATACTATAGGAATATATGGCAGCTGCCACCGTCTTCCGAAAACCAAATGCCATTCCTCTCTGTCCATCCATTGATCTTCCTCCAATCCTCTGATATTCATAGCCGCTTGTACCCCTTCTATCCAAGTTTTCTTCGGTCTTCCTCCTTTCCATTGGGATCCGTTCCATAACAATTTTAGACAATCTTTGCTCTGGTATTCTTTTGACATGGCCATATCACTGTAATCTTTTCTTTTCTATAATGTCCTTGATGTCCGGTTCCTCTTGTACACCCATAATTTCCCTTATTTCTTTATTTCGTATTCTATCCATTCTAGATTTTCCAGCTGATCTTCTTAAAACATCCATTTCTGTACTTAAAATTCTTTCATTTCCCTGGTAGGAATTTTCCAAACTTCAGCACCATATGTTAAGATGCTCTGAATTATGGTTTGATATTTTTGTAATTTTCTATTTTTTTGTAATATTCTTGCTCCACCAAATAGAGTTTAAAGCATTTATTGCTTATTTTGTTTGTGTGATTCTATTTTCAATTTCCACTGTGTTATTGCCTGAATGGTTTAATTTTGTTCCTAAATAAGTGTATTCAACACTAGGTTTTAGTTCTCCATTGTTGAAATTTATATTTTCCATTTCTTCTCCTATACATAGATATTTAGTTTTTTCTATATTTATATAAAGTCCCCATTTTTCATATTCTTCTTTTAGTTTTTTTTGCCATATATTCTATGTCATCGTGGTCTTGTGCTATTAATACTTGGTCGTCTGCAAAACTGAGTAAATATACATGTGTATTTTGGATTGGTAGGCCCATTTTTTGACATTTTTTTCTCCAGTCTCTTAGTACTCTTTCAAGATAAATTTTAAATAGAGATGGAGATAAACTGCAATCCTGCCTTAAATCTTTTGTAATAGTAAATCCCTCTGTTATATTATTTCCAACTTTTATTTTCAAAATTGGTCCTTTATATAATAATTTATAGCTTCTATTAATCATTTGGTAATGTTAGAATTGTCTAAAGTTTCCCATAACCTTTTTTGAGGAATATCATATGCCTTAGTTAAATAATGTAAATATTAAAATAATATTGAACTTTTATAGGAATTAATCAGTATGAGGTTTAATTTATGGTGAAATTAAACATTTCTTACCTCTCCTCATATAAATCTTCTAAGTAGATCGCGATTTCGAGACCATAACAGTCTCATCTTCAGTACTTCTTTGGCAACTGATGTTATGTCGATCGGAAGAAACTCTTCTTCTTCCCTCTGTTGGTGGACCGATGAACCCGCAAATTTTGACCTGATCCAGAGGTTCATAGGTCCACCAACAGAGGGAAGAAGAAGAGTTTCTTCCGATCGACATAACATCAGTTGCCAAAGAAGTACTGAAGATGAGACTGTTATGATCTCAAAATCGCGATCTACTTAGAAGATTTATATGAGGAGAGATAAGAAACATTTAATTTCACCATATTTTATACGGAAATTTACATAGGAAAACCAAAAAAGAAATCTGAAAACAAGGGTGGAAGAACATCTTAGAAATGTAAAAAAAAAGTGAAGTGGAAAAGTCAGCATTAGTTGCTCATGCTTGGTCTGAAAAACACCTAATTGATACAAAAGCCAGTTTCATTAAACAAATAGAAAAAGAAAAAGAACTCACAGTTTGGGAAAAAATCTACATTCAAAAAAACAAGGAAGAAAAATTTATGAACTTTAAAATTCCCTCTGACTTTGATTTGATCCGGAGGTTCATTGGTCCACCAACAGAGGGAGGAAGAAGCAGTTCTCCTGATTGACATAACATCAGTCGATGAGAAATTACTGAAGAGGAAGCTGCCCTGGCTTTGAAACTAGTCTAATTAGAAGACTGGATATGAGGAGAGGTATGAAACATTTTAATGTAATCTTTAATATTAAAATAATATTTTATATAAAATTAATAGGAAGTAGAACTATTCTAGGAAATATCACTATAAGGTTTAATTTTACTTCACCTCATATCCTGCCGTCTAATTAAACCGGTTTCATCATCAGTAAATTCAGAATCGATATACTTCAACCAGAAGCACTGTTTCTTACTCCATCTGTTGGGTAACCAATGAACTTCCCAATCAAATCAACTTCCCTGAGAATTTAAAAATTCATTAATTTTTCTTTCTTGTTTTTTTTATATGGATTTTTTCCCAAACCGTGAGCTCTTTTGATTTTTCTACTTGTTTTATTAAACTATCCTTTCTTTCAGTTAGATTTTTTTTTCTGACCAAGCATAAGCTGATTTTTTATGTTCCTAAGGTGTTCCTTCAACATCTGGTTTTCAAAGTTCTTTTTGTTTTCCTTGTGTAAATTTTTTCACAATCTCCACATTCAATCTGGTAAATTCCTGATTTGTTTTCTTCTTCAATTTTGTCATTTTTTGGTTTTAATTATCCTATTGAAAATTAAACCAACAAAAATGACAAAAATTTAAGAAGAAAACAAATCAAGAATTTACCAGATTAAATGCAGAGATTGTGTTAAATTTATGTAAGGAAAACAGAAAGAAATTTGAAAGTCAGTGTGAAGGAAGACTTTAAGAATGTCAAAAATGGGGAATTGAAATAATCAGCAGTAGCCACTCATGCTTGGTCAGAAAAACATCAAATTAAAAGGACTACTTTAATAAAGGAAAAAGAAAAACCTAAGAAGCTCACTGTTTGGGAAAAAAGCACACATTCAAAAACAAAGAAAGAAAAATTAATGAATTTTGAAATCCCAGGGAATTTGATTTTAATGCAAGGTTGATTGGCCCACCAACAGATGGAGTAAGAAGCAATGCTCCTGGATGACAGAAAATCAACTGTATAATTACTGAAGATGTACCCACTAATGTTTCAAAACTGGACTAATTAGAAAACAGGACATGAGATGAGGCAAAAAGAATTTTATTTTAAATTTTAAAAATGTTTCTCTTCAAAATATAATTTATCGAACAACCTGAGTTTACATGTATCATCATAATGATAGCATCATAGCTACAATACTATTACTGATGATCCTATCGTAGAATCTTCTTCAATTAGAAGCAACCCAATTGCATTGTGTACAAAGGATCATGCTATGGGTAAACAGGATTATATTTTTATTTTAGAAAGAAAAGTTATTAAAATTAAATATATGTAGGAAATAACACTATGAGGTTTCTTTTAATTATTACTGAGTTTGATATTTTGACTCACCTCATATTTCTTGATTTTTATGCAGATCAGTTTTGTCACTTTTGTGCGACATTTTTTATGCATTCCAACTGTTGTTTTGCAGTTATTCATCCTGTAAGTTGATTTCTGCTCCCTCTGCTGGCTGACCAATGAATTTCCAAATCAAATTGTTTTCTCTTTCTCCGGGAATTTCAAAATTCATGACTTTCTTTTTAATCTTGCAGATCGTAAATTTTCTCCCAAAATTGTGGGTTCCTTAAGGGGGGGGGGTGCTGTGACCATTGTTTTACGGTTAATTTGGCCTTCGTTTCAAATTCTGGAGGGTTTTCTGACTATGCATGTGCAGCTATTGCAGATTTTTCTATTTCTCCATAAAAATCATGAAATATGAGGTGAGTCAAAATATCCAACTCATTAATAATTAAGAAAAATTACATTCGAATCCCAGATCTCTAACTCTGTACATTAGTGTGATAACCGTTAAGGCATTCAAACTTCCGATAGGAATTCAATATTGTTTTATTTTAGGAAGAAAAATTATTCATAGTTAAATATGGGAAATAACATTATGAGGTTCTTAATTCGTAAATTAAGGAGTCACTTTTTACATCTTATATTTGAAGAGAAAAATTTTTGCCTAGACCGGGACTCAAACCCAGGACCCTTGGCTTTCCGGGCCAAGTGCTCTACCAACTGAGCTACCGAGGCGAGTTGCGATCTAGATGCAAATTTTTCTCTTATGTACGTTGTAATTCCCTCGCGCCAAATGCTTGAAACCATAGCTTCTATCTTTGCATCTTACCTCATATTTTATGTTTCTTTAAACACGGGAACTAGTTTTCAAGAGGATATCTCTCATTTTCAACCGACATTATGTCCAGTAGTCATAATGTCAGTTGAAAATGAGAGAGATCCTTCTCTTGAAAACTAGTTCCCGTGTTTAAAGAAACATAAAATATGAGGTAAGATGTAAAAAATTACTCATTAATTTACAAAGAAAAATTATGTTCGAACCGGGAGTGTTGTTGTTTTCAAATGGTGGGCCTTGGCAACGAAGCCATTAGCGTTCTTGCTCTCCAATATCACTCTATGGTGGATCCAACAGGTAATACTTCACAGGTTTGTAGATGTTCTTCGTTCATTTCTTCGTCTTTGTTGCATAGAGGACAATTTGGATTCGTGTAGTGAATCCCGGATCTCTGACCCTGCACATCATTGTGATAACTGCACTGAAAGGAGAATTGTATGAAAGAAGAATTGTATAAGTGGAAAGAAATTTATGTCCTATCGGAAGTTCGAATAGCATAACAGTTATCACACTGATATACATAGTCAGAGATCCAGGGTTCGACCACAGGTTCGAATGTAATTTTCCTTTTCTTATTTAACCTTCACAGGGAAAAAAACACTATGTGGTTTAATTTAAGAATTAAATTAATATCACATAACACCGGTCGACAAGAGGCTACTGAAGATGGAGATATAGCTCCGAAACTGCAGTCTAGAAGATTAAAGGATATGATAATATGAAGAAGCGCGCACAAATGTGCATTAGATTTGGTCTCTGCTGTATGCCAGCAACGATTTTGTTCTCTTTAAACAGACATTGAGGCACACGGTCTATCACAAAGCTTACACACGCAGTCCATTGAAGGATCATGATAGTTTGAAATTCTGCAGAATTTGTGGTGATATCCATGCACTGCCAGTCTTATTATTGCACTGAATATTTTGTTGTTTTGTCCAGTCCAGTCTCAATTAATCATTGCATCTGTTGCATAAAAATCATCCGATATTTCTTTTCTCTTCTTTTGTCTTATCTCCTTCAATGTAGTTTCCTGTTTAGTAGCGGGTAGCAGGAACTTTGTATGTAGATCTTCCACGAGGAAAGTTTCCCGTGCTAACTCATATGCAAGTCTAGATGGAGCAAATTTGGAGATCCCCATTGCTGCTTTAAGGAACCTTGCTTTCACTTTTTCTAAACGTTTAAGTCTCCATAGCTGAGGTCAGTCCATGCGACTTTTATTCCATATGTTAAGTTGGGAAGTATTTTAGCCTCAAAAAGTTTCATGGGTGTTGCAAGTGACAGCTGTGTTTCTAAGTCGTATATGGCAACTATAGCAGCTGCCGCTGTCTCTTTTGTATGAATTCTTAAAGAATATGAGGTGAGGTATTAAAAAATATTAATTTAATTCACAATTTTCCTTTCCAAAATAAAACTATATCCAATTCTGGAAAATTGTTATTTTAAAATATAACATCAAAAGGATTATATTTTCTTGAGATAGAAAAATTTGTGTTTGAACAAGGATGCCTGGTTAGCACAATGGTAGTGTGCTGATTCAAATTCCAATTCAGGCAAAAATTTATAAAAAAATTGTGTTTATAATATTCAATATACTTACCAAACTGGAAATTAGAATGATTTGGACAGACATGGTAACAACCACTAAGAACTCCTTCCATCATAAGAGCTGCTCCCATAGCATAGAAGAGACCATAGTGCTGTGGAATTCCATGAGACTGCAACAAAATAAATAAATTATATTCTTTTAATATAATAAATTTGGGAATTTTAACATTATGAGGTTTTATTAATAAGAATCAAATGAATGGTGAATTCTTCTTACCTCATAAAAAAGTAAAGTGATCCCACAACAGGCCCGGAGGCCCTTGGGGTAGTAGGAGGTTAAGGCTCCCACTTTTTCTAGATAATCGGCACTTTATGTCAGCCGGGTTGTCAGCCCTGTGTAACGGCCGCCTTTACCCCAGAACAAGTGTTTGGTACTCATTTCCGTTAGAGGCTGAGTCGACCCCAGGGCCATAGTGCCGCCAGAGGGTTTGGGTCAGTTTAAAAATCCTGACCCCAACGGAACTTGAACCCTCGACCCTCCGACTTGTAGCTCAGTGCCTTAATCACTACGCTACGGCGTGCCCCCTCTTACCTCATACTTCTATGTTTTTTTAAACACAGCACTGCAGTATCGGAGAACAATCTTCCCCAAGACTGTTCTCTGATACTGCGGTGCTGTGTTTGAAAAAAACATAGAAGCAAGATTGTTCTCTGATACTGCGGTGCTGTGTTTAAAAAAAACAAAGTATGAGGTAAGAAGAATTCACGATTCATTTGATTCTTATAAATTATATTCCCTTCACTTGCAATATGTTAATCCTAAATAATATGAGTTAGAAATTGCACAACTCACCTCATATTTTGATTGACAAATGAAACAATACAAATACCGTAAATTGTCTATGTTGTGACAATTAACAATTTCACGTGCACGTAGTTGTAGCATATCATGTGTAACTGTGATACCGTCGTTCCGCAACTGTTCAAAATAAATTAAAAGTTAATCTTCTACAGCAGGATATTTATCTGTTAACGGGCCATGAAATGCCCTATTGTCACTTCTTGCATTATTAAGCACATCTTTTTGTTTCTTCCAATAACGCACGTTGGATTCTAGAACTCCGAATTCTCTTTCTGCTGCACAATTACCAAATGTTCTGCAAAACTATCACTTTCAATTTATATGATGCTATATATACCAAGAGGACGAAGATCACTGGGCCGTCCTATGAAACGCTGGAGGGAAAATTTTCTATAGGATCGTAACAGGCCTTGGCCTAATACTTGGAAGGAAGAAGAAGAAGATGACGATGCTGTGTAATTGTTATTTTTCTTTCTCATCTTGAAATACAGTATAAATGCAAGTGCACATTAGAAGTGTTTGAAATTCAAAGTGTTAAAATAATGGTGTTTACTTTTGTAAAATTTGTCTCTACCAAGGGCAAGCATTGTTAAAGAAGCAGGACTTTGGGTTTCTTTGTGAAGCAGTAGTTCAGTTGTTAGTAAATTACCTACGTTGGAATGTAAGAATTGGCAATGAAATTCAGGGAAGGAAAATCCCTACTACAATGAAAAGAAAATATAGGCCCTATCTAAAATGTATGCGCAAAATACCTGGAGGAAAAAAAAAGTTCAAAATAATCCCTTAAAAATTAGGGTGCACAAAATATGCAGGAGTGCAAATTATGCAAGCAAATGCAGTATTATATGTGAAGAGAGAAATTATATGCTCACACTGGGGTTTGAACCCAGGACCCAGTCTGAGCATATAATTTTTCTCTTCAAATATAATTTAACCTTCAGTGAGAAGTGTTAAATTAATAATAAAAATATTAAATATGATATTGTTTCTCTTTTTCTCTTACACACACACACACAGACATGTGTTTAAATGGAAAATTTTCTTAAAATAAAACTGCAAAATCAAATACCTTGTCAAGTCTAGAATCTGCTTTGCAATGCATAACATCTCTACGGTAAGTGAGAAGTATAAACAGCAAACCAAGAAGAAAATAGCCACTGTTGGAGAACACGTGGTTGAAATCACTCAAAAACCCAAATGGATGTGCACACAGGAAGTTGTAATAACACAAATCTTGATTTCCTGTCTGATTCAAGACCTGCACACAAATGATAAGAGTTACATATTTATATTCATCATTAAACATTTGAAGACATTATTTCAAAAACAGTCCTTGTCAAATTTTTTTTTATTTTTCAGGGAAAAGAAAAACTCCCAGCCCATATAAATTATAGCATCCAAATAAATAATTTTCTGTGGACCTTTGTCAAAGAATTAAGGAAGAGGCTAGTGAAGTACTTTGTGTGGAGAGTAACATTGTATGGTACAGAGATTTGGACATTACGACGGAATGAAGAAAAGTGACTGGAAGCTTTTGAGATATGGATAATGGAGAAGGATGGAACATATAAAATGGACAGACAAAACAAAAAATAAAGATGTGCTAGACAGAGTGGGTGAAGGAAGAACAATGCTGGAACTCATAAAGAAATTGGATTGGCTACTGGCTAAGAAGAAACTGCCTGCCGACAGATTCCCTAGAAGGAATGGTCAACAAAAAGAAGGTTAGAAGCAGAAAAAGACATCAGATGATAGACAATATTAAAATAAATTGTATGTGATTACAAAAAGGAAGGCTGGGTTATGGAAAGAGTGGAGAATGCAGCGAAAGACCTACTCTTGGGCAGAACACAATGTATGTATGTCACCAAATAAAAAAGGTAGGCTCTTTCTTCAGGATATAAGAATCAGATATGTGATAAATATATATAAGTTTTTACATATCAGAGACCTAAAAATGTGGGGGCGTGACATAGTTATATTTTTATTAAAATTATACAAATGAACAGTGTAATATTATTAATTTAATGTTTAATATTGCATTGTAATATAAAGTAAATTAGCAGGAAATCACAACATATATTAATAATATACGAGGTGTGATCAATAAGTTTCCGGAATGAGGCTATAAACACAACACAACACTTCAACGTTTCTATTCAGCACTGTCACCCTCGAAGTAGTCACCTTGGGAGTTGATACACTTGTCCCAGCGCTTCTGCCAATGCTGGAAGCACTTCTGGAAGTCGTCTTCTTTAAATGTATCCAATGCCTTCTGCGATTCGCGCTGGATGACATCAATGTCCTCAAAGCCGAATTTTTAGCCGTGGGAACAGGAAAAAGTCTGCTGGAGCCAGACCTGGAGAATAGGCTGGATGGGGAACAGTACTCATCCTATTTTTGTCCAAAAACTGGCAGACAGAAATTGCTTTGTGCGCGGGCGCATTGTCGTGATGCAGAAACCAGTCACCAGTCCTCCATTTCTCTGGCCGTTTGCATCGCACATTCTCCCTCAATCTTTGCAACACTTGTTTGTAGTACACTTGATTCACTGTTTGACCCCGTGGTACAAATTCCTTATGCACAATTCCATTAATGTCAAAAAAAATCATCATTGACTTGACATTCGATCGGACTTGTCTGGCTTTTCTTGGGGCGTGGAAATGCAGGACTCTTCCATTTTGCGAATACTGTTGTTTTATTTTCTGGATCGTAGCCATAAATCCATGTTTCATCACCAGTAATACCTCTTTTCCATGAACCGTGGGTCATTGTTTTTAAGCTGTTCTTTAAGATCTGGTGCAAGGCAATCACACACACGACTTTCCTTTTGGTCATTTGAAAGGGAGGCAGGCCACGAACTTCGCAGCAATTCCCCCCTTTCGCATGTTCAAATCGTCTTTCAAAATGCTTTGAATACTTCCAAACGAAAGTGCCTAGTGCATCACGACAGTTTCTCGTATTGTAATGCGCTCTATCATTTAATAACCTTTCCCTCACTCGAACGATATTTTTAATTGGTTTTGCTGGAAGTTGGTCGTCCCAGACGGCTTTTCATCCTTAAAACCGATGTCACGCCCCTTTTAAAATTTCGAAAACCAACTCAAACTCAAAATGCTTGAGATTTGCCCATTGCTTCCTCCCCTTAAGCTGTTCTTAACATTTGATATGTTTCTGTTGCAGTTTAACCAGTTTAAAAGCAAAATTTTGATGTATGTTCCTTTGTTCCTCGTAATCCCGCATTGGTTGCCTTCACAGAGAAATCCGCCGCACGCCACAAAACACGTCTTGTCTACTCAGAGCTTCTACCAGTCAGAACTGGCAAGTGTCAGACAATGGTGGGCCGAATCCCTCAAATGTCTTCACAAGGAAATTCTGAGTTTACATCCTGGGGTGGAAAATTGAAAAAAAACTCCTCAATGGCATAATTGTTTTGAAGCCATTCCGGAAACTTATTGATCACACCTCGTAAGTTGACGATATGGTTGGTTATAATTACAATGCAAAATGTACCTAATCAATTCAGTGCTGAAAACAAAACAACAGCTGACAAGGACAATTTTTGTTGGAAAGCATAGTGACATGGGTTATTTTTCTAGAATCAGTGTTTTTTTCTTATGGCTACTGCACCGGACACAGGCCATGTTCTTGTTTTTAAACACATTTCAGATTGTGACAAAAATGTGCTTCTATATGATGGTGCTCTTAACTAATTTTCGTTAAAAATTAACATGGCCTGTATTTTTAAAAAGTCTTTGTTTTAATTAGTTATAAATTTACAATATGAAGTAAGAGATTCTTCTTAATAAAAGCCATTTAAACTAGTTATGTTTAAAATGTGATTGTATTCTTTCTCAATATCCTCTTGCATTTTGTGGAATGTATATTAAACTTTATTAAGTTATGTAAGTAAGAAATAACACTATGAGGTTTAATTTAAAAATTAAATTAATATTTTGATTACCTCACCTCATATCCTTTTTCTTCTAGACTGCAGTTTCGGAGCTTATCTCCATCATCAGTAGCCTCTTGTCGACAGGTGTTATGTCGTTTTTAGACGGTTTTCTTTTTCCTTCTATCGGTGGACCAATGAACCTCTGGATCAGGTTTTGCAGGAGTTTCGAAATTCATGAGTTTATCTTTCTTGTTTTTTTGGATGTGGATTTTTTCCCAGACCATGAGTTCTTTTTTGTTTGTCTGTGTGTGTGATTAGGGTGGCTTTTCCTATCGATATAGAATTTTAAGGTTTTCAGACCAAGCACTGGGCTGCTACAGCTGACTTGTCCACTTCCCCCTTTTTTTTTACATTTCTAACATGATCTTTCAATCTAGTTTTTAAATTTCTTTTTGTTTTTCCTATATAGATTTTGTCACAATCCTTACATTTGATCTGATATATTCCTGATTTATATTCTTCTCCAATTTTTTCATTTTTGTTGGTTTTAATTATCTTGTTTAGGCTGTATTCATTCTTTGGGGCCAATCTTATGTTAAACTTTTTAAACATTTTCTGGAACTTGTGGTGTTTTAAAGGGTGGTAAGTGAATTTTTTGAATCTTATGTTCTCTTCTGTTGGTTTTTTAAGTGTGCTTTCATTAATTAGTTTTTGCCTTTTAAACTTATTTATTCTCTTGTGTACCATGTTCTCTTTCATAACCATTTTCTATTGCTACTTAAATTATGTATTCTTTTTCTTTTTCATATTTTTTCACAGTTCAAGGTGTACAGTCACCAAAGCTGTGTGTTAGGCTATTGAATCACAGCTTCTTTGTGAGCGAAATGGTTGAATCCTGATGCCTTATGTAGTTATATATTTATGTGTGTTCTTGCCGTATATCCAAATTCTATTTTGTTTTTTTCGTTTCCAGTCTAGTATGACGATATAAAACCCAAAACAAATAGAAGATTCCTTATAAAACTCCTGAACCTTCAGAGCAAAACTGTAAAATTCACAAGGGAAAACTGAAACTGACAAGACAAATTTCATTTTTGGATCTAAACCTAACTAGAAACGAAAAAAACGAAATAGAATTTGGAATATACAGAAAGAACACACATAAAGATAACGACATTAAGGCATCAGGATTCAACCATTTCGCTCACAAAGAAGCTGTTATCCAATAGCCTAACACACAGATTGGTGAATGTACCCCTGAACCGTGAAAAATATGAAAACTAAAAAGAATACATAATTAAAGTAGCAATAGAAAATGGTTATGAAGAGAACATGGTACACAAGAAAAATAAATAAAGTTTAAAAGGCAAAAACTAATTAATGCAAAGCACACTTTAAAAAACAAACAGAAGAGAAACATAAGATTCAAAAAAATTCACTTACCATCCTGTAACAACACCACAAGTTCCAGAAAATTTTCAATAAGTTTAACATTCGATTGGCCCCAAGAATGAATACAGCCTAAACAAGATAATTAAAACCAACAAAAATGAAAAAATTGGAGAACGAATATAAATCAGGAATATATCAGATCAAATGTCAAGATTGCGACAAAATCTACATAGGAAAAACAAAAAGAAATTTAAAAACTAGATTGAAGGAACACCTTAGAAATGTAAAAAAGGGTGAAGTGGACAAGTCAGCTGTAGCAGCCCATGCTTGGTCTGAAAAACATTTAATTGACACAGAAGCTAGCCTAATCAAACAAACAGATAAACTAAAGGAACTCACAGTCTGGGAAAAAATCCACATCCAAAAAAACAAGAAAGAAAAACTCATGAATTTTGAAACTCCCGCAAATTTTGACCTGATCCAGAGGTTCATCGGTCCACCGATAGAAGTAAGAAGGAAACCGCCAAGAAACGACATAACACCGGTCAACCAGAGGCTACTGACGATGGAGATAAGCTCCGAAACTGCAGTATAGAAGAAAAAGGATATGAGGTGAGGTAATAAAAACATTAATTTAATAAAAACATTAATTTAATTCATATATTAAACTGTTAAAATTTTTTGTTTATGTGCAATATGAATGAAACCTGAAGATTTTATGTGATTATCTGTATGAGTTTCTTTCCAGTAAATTTTAAATTCAATTCTTCGTTGCTGTTCATTCCTGTTTATGTGAGGTCCAAAAAACAGGATTTGGTTATTCTTTTCTAATTCAATAGTAAATTTCACAGATCCATCTTGAAGATTAAGTAAATTCAATGCATCTTCAAATATATTTAGAAAATATAACAGAGAAAATATCATCTTCATATCTATACCAACACTTAAAAAATCCAAAGGTGATAAGACACTCGAGATAATCCATAAAAAATTGGCTAAAAATTAATTTATTTATGAAATAAAAAATATAAGCTATACCTGTTATAAAATCCCATTAAAATGTTTTCTTGAATAAAAAGCAGTTAGGTGTGTCATACTTAATTATATTTTATTTTGTATTTTGTTATGTTGGTCACATTTGTTTTTTGTATAATTTTTAAGTTGGCTACCTTTGTTGTTATAGCAGGTGGAATAAGGTTTTGCAAGAGAAGGGGAAGCAAAGAGAAATACAAGATGGAAACGGAACAGCATCCTGAACCACTAAAATATCTGCACTTACATACTGGTATGTGATGACAAGCTGCACAACGGGTAATGAATAGAACACAGCAACTGTCAGAAGGTTCCACAGGTACAACTGCGACTTCTTGCGTAAAATTTGATGATTCTTGCGAGCTAGATCCATAACAGTCAGAATTGTTTTAGTCCTGAAAAATGAAAAGTACATAATGATACACTGATCAACACAATTATAAAAATAGAAGAGGCAAAAATCCTCATTAAATAAATTTAACCTAGAAGTTGACAGTAGTTTTAAAATCATATAACTCCTATCCTATGTTACAATGAGTATTTAAACCTTATAGGTAGTAAAACTATAGGAATAAAATGCACAAGAAAATTAAACATAGGCTCAATTCTGGAAATGCGTGCTATTATGTATTATAAGGACTCTTGACGATTTTTATTATTAATTTAACAGTGTTTAGAAGCCCTACTGGCTATAAAGTAGTGTTAAATTCCCAATAAATGTCTTCTTAACTAAGAAGCCGCCATTTGCAAAGATAGAAGCTATGGTTTCAAGCATTTGGCGCGAGGGAATTACAACGTACATAAGAGAAAAATTTGCGTCTAGATCGTAACTCGCCTCGGTAGCTCAGTTGGTAGAGCACTTGGCCCGGAAAGCCAAGGGTCCCGGGTTCGAGTCCCGGTCTAGGCGAAAATTTTTCTCTTCAAATATAAGGACTCTTGTTGTCCCAACTCCTTTCAAAAAAGTTAAACTGAAAACATATAAGACTGTTATTCTCCCAGATATATTATATGATGCAAAACATGGACTCTTACTTTAAGAGAGGAAAGGAGATTACAAGTATCTGAGAATAAAAAAGTTCTTAGGACATTTTTTGGATCAAAGAGAAATAAACAGATAACTGAATGGAGAAGACTTCATAACAGTGAACTACATGATCTTAATGGAAAACCAGATATAATAAGAACAGTTAAGTCTTGTAGACTACAATGTGCAGAACATGTGACACGATGCTAAATGAAAGAGGGGCATCAAAACTTCTTATAGGAAAACCAGAGGGAAAACATCCAGTTGGTAGACCAAGAATGAGGTGGGAGAATAACATTAACCATGATTTGAGGGAAGTAGATTATACAGGGGATGATTGAAAAACATTAGCTCAGGATAGAGATGTATGAAGAGCTTAATCCATGTGACCATGAACCTATAGGTTCAATAGAGTCAGTAAGTTAGTTACTTAGTTAATCCCATCGGGTATCGAATCTGGGCTCGCTAGTGAGGAAGCAGGTGTGCTATCACACGTGCCAGGACAGTGGACCCATAATGGAATGTAGTTAAATAACTAACTCACTGGCACTATCACGGCCACACAGACATAAGCTTTCCATACATCCCTATACTGAGACAATGTTTTCCAATCATTCTCTGCATAATCTACTTCTCCCAAATTATGGTTAATGTTATTCTCCCACCTCATTCTTGACCTAGCTACTGGGTGCTTTCCCTGTTATTTTCCTAGAAGAAGTTTTCATGAGCCTCTTTTATTCCCCATTCACGCTACATGTCCTGCCCATCACAGTTCGAAATGTATCTGTTCTTGTTATATCTGTGTCCCATGCTGTAGCTGAGTAGTTAAGACAAAATGCTTTGGTGCAGAACTACAGGACTTGTGCAAATTCTAGCTCAATGGGAGAAGAAATTTTCTCATGGAGTTTCAGTCAGTATGGGACCGGTGCCCACCCAGAATCATGAGGAATTTGGGTAGCTACAATAAGTAGCAGCTCCAGGTTGAGAAAACCAGCTATAACGACTGGGGGACCCGACATGTTGACCATATTTTACCCCTAAACTAGCAGGACGATCATCTACCTCTGTGATTAACACATGTAGATGTGAGGCTAGCAGTCAGATGGCAGGCCACGGGCCTTCTAAGACTGTCGTACCACGTAGTTATGGAATTTGTTATATCTGTTTTCCTATAAAGATTATGTAGCACACTGTTACGTAGTTTCCTCTATTTGCTTGTCTCTTCATCTCTCTTTGGTCCAAAAATGTAATTAGAATAATATTTATTAAGAAATAGGCTTAACCCATTTGCCTCAGAAGACGAGATACACTCACTGGCTGTTAAATGATCAACTCAGAAGAGGAGATACACTCGCTTAACTCTGGCTGTTATATATTTTGCAATATTTTTTACATCCCTTGGCAGGGTAATATGCTATTAACATTTATGAACAGTAGAAGAATGTTCTTTGGCCTTCAATATTTTTTACATCCCTTGGCAGGGTAATATGCTATTAACATTTATGAACAGTAGAAGAATGTTCTTTGGCCTTCACGCTTATTGTGATCTTGTATACCATTATCTTTTGTTTGTTTTGAATGTCTAAAATTACTTACTTACTCTTACTCACTGGCCCTATCAAACCCGTAGGTTCATGGCCGCGCGGACATAAGCTCTCCATACATCCCTATCCTGAGCTAATGCTTTCCAATCATTCCCTGTATAATCTACTTCCCTCAAATCATAGTTAATGTTATTCTCCCACCTCATTCTTGGTCTACCAACTGGGCGTTTTCCCCTCTGGCTTTCCTATTATTACCCTCCATGGTATCTTTACCTTGTCATGGTGGAGTGGCTTGCGTGCTTAAATGATCCTGAGAGCTATGCTGGCGGTAGCATTGCTGCCGATAGGGTTACCCATGCTGGACTGGTCGAAGGTGATAAGCCAGATGAAAAAAGTACCTTGGTCGAAGGAGTGACGATCCTTCACCGTAAAAATACAACCGTCAAGAAATGCGGACATGGGTTCAACTGGGGTAAAATTTTCCGGAGGTCAAATAGTCCCCCATTCGGATCTCTGGGCGGGGACTACTTCAGGGAACCCATGCCAAAGAAATGAATGTCTAAAATTAGACAATATAATTTACGGTGACTTAAATCTGGTTTCTGCAGAAATGTATTGAGCATTTAAACCTGAAGCAAATGGGTTAACAGAATTTTTGGACTTGGTCTACTAGTGTTCTGAATCGTCCATATAGCACACAATTAGATAGGTCTGTATGAAAGTTATTTAACATTCATAAAAAAACATATTTAATTTAACATATTCTAGTCCTGGATAAATTTATTTTTTGAAAAGAAAAATCAATGTCTGAACTGGGGATTGAACCCTGGACCTCCAACTTTTACGTCATAGCAAATTTGAGACACAATACAAATGAAACTTTTCTTCCCTATATCTAATTCCCATATCCGAAGGTAGAGAATTAGATATGGGAAAGAAATTTTAATGTTTGTATCATGTCTCGAATGGTGTAATGGACTGCACAATGACATACAGAGTCGGAAATCTGGAGTTTGATTATTGGTTCAGATATTAATTTTTCTTTTATAAAATTTCATTAAATAATCTAGAAAATATGAAATTTTACTGAAATCAATGTTCTAATTATTAATTTCATACTTCTCATTGAAGGACAAATTATATTTGAAGAGAAAAATTATACACTCAGACTGGGGTTTGAACCCAGGACTTTGGCTTTCTAGGCCAATGCTCTTCCACTGAGCTATCTGGGCACTCCAATCTAAATGCAAATTTTTGTCTTATACATTATCAATTCCCGATCACCGTATGCTACAAGCCTTTGCTCTCATCGTGCAAATGGCGGCTTCTTTTTTAAGAAGACATTTATTGGGAATTTAAACACTACTTATAAAGCCAGCAGGGTTTCTTTCAATGTTTTATTATTAATTTCATACTTCTCATTGAAGGACAAATTATATTTCTTCTTCTTCTTTCAAGTATTAGGCCAAGGCTGTTATGATCCTAAAGAAAATTTTCCCTCCAGTGTTTCATAGGACAGCCCAGAGATCTTCGTCCTCTTGGTATATGATTATAAACAACTTGGGGATCCGATGTGAACTCATTCTTTCAAGATGGTGTTTCCAATTTAGGTGGTACTGCTTAATATATTCCAAAATTGGCATAGTCTTAAATTCTTTTAAGATATCGGTGTTCCTTTTCCAATCCCATTTGGTGTAACCCGCTGTTCTGTGCATGAATTTCATTTCACAAGCTGTTATTCTGCTTTCATGTTGTCTTTTTAGTGTCCATGCTTCACTACCATAGGTCAACACTGGTCTAGCCAAAGTGTTATATAAACGTAATCTGGTGTTTTTTTGTACAAGGGATGGTTTCATAACTTGATTAATAATTCCCAAACTTTTATTATAACTAGTAATTTTTTTAGAGATATCCTTTTCATCCCAGGTAGAGAAATAATATCCAAGATATATAAATTAATTAGATCTCTCTAAAATTTTATTCTGGAGACAGATTTTACTTTGTATGGGGTCCTTCCCATGAAATGCCATAATTTTAGTTTTGTTAATTGATATTTCCACATTAAATTTGCACCTATTTTTTGTAAATTATAAATTGATCATTGCAAATAATTTTCGGAAAGTGCCAGAAGAGCTAAATCATCTGCAAAAAGAATAGCATCAAGTTTGAGGTTCCTATTGATGGGTATATATCCAAATTATATTTAATAACATCAAAAGAAGCCCTGATTTGCATGATAAGACCAAAGGCTCGTAGCACATATCGATCAGGAATTAACAATGTATAAGAGAAAAATTTATGTTTAGATTGGAGTGCCCACATAGCTCAGTGGAAGATCATTGGCCTAGAAAGCCAAGGGTTAAAACCCAAGTCTGAGCATATAATTTTTCTCTTCAAATATAATTTTACTGAAAACTTGTCATTTTCTAGTGATTCAGTCTTTAACCTCCAATCAAGGCCCTGAAGTTTTCCAGCAGAGTAAGAGGATATTCCTACTACTAGAACCAAACCTGAAGACATCCTTGTCACTGTAAGCATCTTGCATCATATCGATGTCAGTTTCATCAAGAGAAGAATCAGAGTTACATCTTGCTATCACTGAGGCCGGACTGGTAACCTCACTGCTCGTACTTGGTGTTTGAATCTGTTCGTAGCTCGCTGGAGGTGCCAATGGTGATTGTGGTGATGCGACACTCGCATCGTCCAGTGGATCAACATCCAACTGCACACCACGCTGTCTAAATTAATAAACACTTAAGCAAACTAAACATAGATAGATTTAAGAAAGCAATTAAATTAATTATTTAAAAAAATAATAATGGATGAGAGATAATCAGTCGTGTCAATACTGAAGATGTAACCACTAAGGTTACGAAACCGATACCTGCACATTGTGGAATAGCTGGAAATGACAATGCTGATGTTCTTGCCAAAAAAGGCTCCTATTTAATTCAGAATACAACTAAAAGCTTACCTTTCACATCCATAAAAAGACTAATTAAAAACATTTTTTTTTTTGCAAATGCCCCAGGTTGTCTTTCAACATTCCTGGTGTTCTCTCCTGTCATGGCTTACTTGTGACACACTTCTGAGGTTGGGGCGCCTGGAAGGTAGGGTTACATTGCCCCAATGATATGATGGGTGATGATTATGATAGTGGTGCGCCATGAGAGTCCCTAATCCTAAGCTTAATCTAAGATGAATATGAATGATGATGATTGCGATGGCCATATGATTTCGGGAACCGTTTGGGCCTTAAAGTTTTCCTGACATTTGTCTTACAGGTGAGGAAGAACCTCAATAAAAACCTCACCCAGAAAAACTGCCCCAACTGGGGATCGAACCTGGGACCGCTGCGTGACAAGGCAGCACGCTACCTCGAGACCAAAGCAGTGGACTTTAAAAACAAATATAAAATCAAACAAAACCAAGACCTATGTAATAAAACCAAAGACAGTAAAATGGAATATTTTAGTAAAGAAACCAGATATTATTCCAGAAATTCCATGTAAAACTGCAGTAGCAAAATTCAGGCTGCTTACAGAACATGATTATTTGGCCAAACACTTACATAAAATAGGAATTTACACGAATGCAAATTGTCCTCTATGCAACAAAGATGAAGAAATGAATGAAGAACATCTACAAACCTGTGAAGTATTATCTGTTGGATCCACCATAGAGAAATACTGGAGAGCAAGAACGCTAATGGCTTCATTGCTACAGCCCAGCATTTGATAACAACAACATGGTTACATCTGACAAAAAAATCTTATTATCGCAGCACCACCTACCGGGTCCAATTGTCAATCTAAATCATCCACGCACCCACTCAAACTTACACTAAAAATTCCATCAAAATCGCTCCAGTCATTGACATAGTTTTTAATTTCGGATTTCAAGTAAACCTCCACTTCCAACTGTCTGATTTCACTCATTTTTTGATAATACATACCTCAAACTCATACAAAAAATTTCATCAAAATTGGTCCAGTCATACAGGCATTTTTTAATTTCAGATTTCAAGTAAACCTCCACTTGTAATTGTCGCATTTCGCTCATTTTTCGATTACACCTACCTCGATTTATTTTAATATGATAAACTGAGTTTTGTTGTAAAGCATAAAAAAATATTAAGGCTATAGCAATTTTTAAATTTTCACTTCAGGTGAACTCTTACACTTAATGGTTTTAGAGAGTCCAATTGTCAATCTAAATCATCGAGGGACCCAATCAGACACATACAAAAAATTTTGTCACAATCAGTTCAGTCATTTAGGAGGAGTAGAATGACAAACACACGTATAGAAGAATTATAGGCCTACATATAAACTTACAGGAACTTAAGAATTAAATTAATATTTTTAATACTTCACCTCATATCCTTTATTCTTCAAGACTGCAGTTTCGGAGCTACATCTCCATCATCAGTAGCCTCTAGTCGACTGGTGTTATGTCACTTCTTGGCGGATTTCTCCTTCCAGAAGGAAGAAGCCTCTCGTCGACCGGTGTTATATCATTTCTTGGTGGTTTTCTTCTTCCAGAAGGAAGAAGCCTCTCATCGACCGGTTTATGTCGTTTCTTGGCGGTTTTCTTCTTCTAAAAGGAATAAGAAAACTGCCAAGAAACAACATAACACCGGTCGATGAGAGGCTACTGATGATGGAGATATAGCTTTGAAACTGCAGTCTAGAAGATTAAAGGATATGAGGTGACATATTAAAAATATTAATTTAATTCTTAAATTAAACCTCATAATGTTTTTTTTTTCCCTGTGAAAGTTAAATAAAATTGCAGGAACTTACTTGATGAAATAGACGACAGACACAACAAAGCTGAAGATGTAGAAAAGTGCAAATACAAATAGAGCACCTATAGTTGATATGATGTATTTATGGTAGCTGATGCTCTGTGTTATGGAGAATGTCAGTGACTTGTTACGTGCAGGTGATACTGTATTGAGGTTCCCAGAGCACTCCCAATCATCACCTTTCACTACAAACACAATGTAGAAACCTGATGGAAATTTTGTTTTCTGCAAATATACAAAACCATGTGATTAGTCCTATTACAATTGCCACACAAATTAAGCAACTCTGATATTTTATAGGTTTCTTCACGCCTAGAAAATAGCATTGTTCTTATGGAGCAATTCTTTCTAAAGTGCATTTGGCCTAGTGATGGCGTAAAATTTTATACTGTAATCACGTGATGCAGTACTGGTGGGAGATGGCCCACCCGATGTTTCTAAATTATGACAACTTTTAGTAAAGAGAATGCTTTCGCCTATCTTTTATAACTACAGTTGAAGTGTGCACCAATAGGTTACAATTGTATTTCTAGGAATATTTGAGAACTTATTTATGGGCTACTGCAATTAAATGGCTTCGTTATTGTCTGTTTTGCAAACCATAACTATTTATAAGATTATCATTAGGCCTACAATATACCTGTGAGCAACAAACAACCTCACCCCATCCATTATCTTACGAATATTTGAACGTGATTTTTTTTTTTAATCAAAGACAGTTATATAAAACATTACAAAATAAAAAAGTCAAAATTACTTTAACAATGCGAATGCAATAATTTTTCATTAGGCTATTTATCCACAATATACCTGCTTATTAATTTTATATTATTATATTATATTATCTTTTGCTTCTTCCATTGGCAGACTAGAAAACCTTGAAACCAGGTCATTCAAAGAACTTTCAAATTCACGGGGAGAATGACCTGGTTTCGAGGTTTGTCAGTCTGCCAATGAAAGGAACAGAAGGTGGCTCTTTAATACGACAGAACAACGGTCACAGAGATACTAATGATGGAATGGAAATCTAAAGTTCCGAAACTAGCTTAAATTAAAATAAGAAGAAAAATATGAGGTGAGTTATTAAATTTTACCTAAATGAATATATCTCATAGTGTGAATTCATAAAATAATTAACCTCCATTGTTGTTTAAGCATGAAAGCATGACATCATTTTAACACTGATTTGCTGATGTTATTACACAATTTCCCATTATTATCAAAAGTGTTTTCAAATTCATACTAAATCAAATCCCTTAAATGTTGTAGGTTTAGTGGTTTTGTACTGAAAATAAAATAAATACTTAAATAAGAAGAAAAATATGAGGTGAGTGATTCAATTTTACCTAAATAAACAATGGAGGTCACTACAATTTCGGTAGTTGATTTTTTGTATAGATGTTGTAAGCTACATAAATAACATATTTGCATTTTCGGTTAAGTGACGTATGTCGCACCCTGAATAAATATATATATATATATATATAAATGAGTCATTTTAACATCTTACCTCATATTTCATGTTTTTCAAACACGGTAACTATATTAAGTTATGTAGATAGGAAATAACACTATGAGGTTCTTTAATATTGTTTATTTTTTATCATTTCACTCACCTCATACTTCATATGAAGTATGAGGTGAGTGAAATGATAAAAAATAAACAATACGGTAACTATAGTTTTCAAATGATCTTGTCATTCATTTTCAACCGCCATTATGACTACCGGATATTCGTTGGAATCTCAGAACCTCATAATGTGTTTCCCAATTTTAACTTTGAATATATATATATATATATATTGATCATAGTCACTGTCAGTGTCTACTAGATAGGATCAGTGAAGACGTGTAAATTTTTAATTTTTTTAATTTTTCATGAGAACAGGGATAAATGAAAGCAAATTGATTTCTAACCCTATTCATGCACCTAATCAAGAATTTAAAGAACCTCAATAGTTTCATACCTTCAGAATTCAATAATATCAGTTTCATATAATGCAAACAAAAATAAGTTAAAGAAAGATTAAATTAAAATACTTTATGGTAAAATCAAATATTTTATATCTCTCCTCATATAAATCTTCTAAGTAGATCATGATTTCGAGACCATAACGGTCTCATCTTCAGTACAATCTTGGCGACTGATGTTATGTCGATCAGAAGAAACTCTTCTTCTTCCCTCTGTTGGTGGACCGATGAACCTCTGGATCAGGTCAGGATTTGCGGGAATTTTGAAGTTCATAAGTTTTCCTTTGTTTTTCTGAATGTGGATTTTTTCCAAACCGTGAGTTCCCTTTGTTTATCGATTTGTTTAATTAGACTGGCTTTTGATTCAATTAAATGTTTTAGGTATCACGTCAGATCTTAAATTACCAGCCACCAGGCAAGAGATCTTTGGGCAGACCCTTCAAACGTTGGATTGAGACCGTAACAGACCACTAGGTCTATCACATGAAAGGAAGAAGAAGAAATGTTTTAGGACCAAGTATGAACAGCTACTGCTGACTTTTCTACTTCTCCATTTTTGACATTTTTAAGATGTTCTTTCACCCTTGTTTTCAAATTTCTTTTTGTTTTTCCAATATAAATTTTGTCACAATTTCAGCATTTGATCTGATAAATTCCTGGTTTGCTTTCTTCTTCATTTCTTTAATTTTTATTCTTTTTAATTATCCTATTAAGGCTGTATTCATTCTTCAGTGCCAATCTTATGTTAAACTTTTTGAATTTTTTTTTTAAACTTATGGTGTTTTCAGTGGATGGTAAGTGAATTTATTGAATTTTATTTTTTCTGTTTCTTTTATAAGTGTGCTTTCATTAATTAATTTTTGTCTTTTAAATTTATTTATTTTTTTGTATACTATCTGTAAAAGTTAAATAAAATACTTTACTGCAGTTTCAGAGCCTTGGCAGCTTCATCTTCAGTAATATCTTGTCGACTGATGTTATGTCGATCAGAAGAACTACTACTTCTCTTCCCTCTGTTGGTGGATCGATAAACCTCCAGATCCAATCAAAATCCATGGGAATTTTGAAGTTCATAAGTTTTTCTTTCTTGTTTCTTTTTAATGTGTATTTTTTCCCAAATCTTAAGTTCTTTTTGTTTTTCTATTTGTATAATTGTCCACCGCTGTGGTCTCGAGGTAGCGTGCTGCCTTGTCATGCAGCGGGCCCGGGTTCGATCCCCGGTCGGGGCAGTTTTTCTGGGTGAGGTTTTTATCGGGGTTTTTCTTCACCTGTAAGACAAATGTCAGGAAAACTTTAAGGCCCAAACAGTCCCCGAAATCATATGGCCATCATCCTTATCATTATCATCCTTACCATTATCATTATCATCATCATCCTTCACCGGTGTGGAAATCAACGGGAAGCTACCACACCTACACAATTCCCTAGTAAAGCTGCAAGCATAGCATGAAAATGCTATGATTGCAGTGAAGGACCTACCTTCGGGCAGAATTACTATGGATGGATGGATTTGTATAATTAGACTGGCTTTTAATTAAATTGGATGTTTTTCAGACCAAGCGTGAGCAGCTACTGCTCACTTTTGAATCAAAATCCACACTAATTAAACAAATAGAAAAACAAAAAGAACTCACGGTTTGAAAAAAAATCTACATTAAAAAAAACAAGAAAGAAAAAACTTATGAACTTTGAAATTCCTATGGAATTTGATTGGATTTAGAGGTTTATCGGTCCACCAACAGAGGGAAGAAGAAGTAGTTCTTCTGATCAACATAACATCAGTCGACAAAATATTACTGAAGATGAAGCTGACAAGGCTTTCAAACTACAGTAGAGTAATGTAGATAGGAAATAACACTATGAGGTTTTTTAATATTGTTTATTTTTTTCTTTCACTCACCTCATACTTCATAACTCCTCGCAGACCCAGGTTTCGTCACATTATTTGTGACATTCTCAATGCTGTGTCACGTTCACGAAGAACTGGCGTCCAACAGTCTTCTATCCTGCAGACTGACCTCCACGCCATCTGTAATGGGCTGAACCAGGAACTTCCAAATCAATCTCCCCTCATCCTTATTATAACCGGGTTATTTCAAAATGCATAGTTGTCGGTCAGCCATCAGATGGCGCAGAGGTCATTCTGCCAGGATAGAAGACTGTTGGACGCAAGTTGTGTAACGTGACACAGCAAGTGAGAATGTCCACAAATGATGTTACGAAACCTGGGTCTGCGAGGAGTTATGAAGTATGAGGTGAGTGAAAAAAAAAATAAACAATACACTAGAGTAATTTAATTTAATCTTTAATTAAACCTCACAGTGATTTTTTCCTATAAAAGTTCAATATAAGTTAAAGAAAGCTTACTGTGAGTGTAATTCCACCTTGCGTATTGACCGTCTGCCAATATCCTTCAAACTGCACACTGCGCTCCAAGTCAAATACTGGACACTGTAACAAAACCATCAATTATTTTCTTAGGTTTCAGTACAATCCAGCAACAAAAATCAAACCAATAAGCAAGCTGGATTAGTCTGTAGCATTTGAAAGTCACATTAATAGAGCCAAAATTAAAACAACAGCAGCTTACATGAATTGCAGTTATTATGGACCTAGAATTTATAATAAACTACTATTAACTTATATTTGAAGAAAAAAATTTTGCCCAGACCGAGACTCGAACCCGGGACCTTTGGCTTTCTGGGCCAAATGCTCTACCAACTGAGCTAATGGGGCGAGTTCCGATCTAGATGCAAATTTCTCTCTTATATACATTGTAATTCCCAGCACCAAATGCTATGAAGCCTTTGCTTCTATCTTTGCAAATGACGGCTTCTTAACCTTTTTGACCGCCGAATTTCCCTTTTGCCAGCTGGCTGTGGGTGCCAGGTTTTTTAAATAAAGTACTACGCCATATTATATAATATAAACCTATATAAAGTATAATTTACTGTCTACATGGATTGAAACTATTTTACATTTATTTGAAGGTTAGACGGTGTTGCTTTCACTTGTAAAGATCCCAGGTTCGAATTCAGCACAGTGTCATAATTGAAATTTATTATCACTATCACTAAAACATTTATCCTATTGAATAATTTTGATGGCATTATCACTAAACATATATCATATTAAATATTGTTGAACATTTTTTAGGGTCCTGGGTTCGAATAAATTCCAGTCAAACAGCTGTTTTATGCCACATATTTCGTTTGGTGTGACACGCCCACCAATGTCACTCACACCCTGTTCATTTAGGTCTACATAACTTGCTTTACTATTTACAGGCTTGGATTGTAATAATATTCTCTTAGAAACAGGATTACTATCACATTTGTCAAAGGAATAATTATTTGATGAACTGTTACTGTTACTTTCATCTTCTGATAAAACTGACACAATGTTGAATGGCATGTTGAATAATACACTAGAGGTGCCTATTATGAAAGATGAAATAAGTCTGTATTTTGGGCCCAGATGCAGGCTCTGCAGATACCTTGTAAGTGTTCAAACAATAAGTGTTTTGACGACATCAAAAATAATCCTGCGATGATATCAAACATGCAATGAGACAATGGGTTGACTTATTGTTTATTTTTTATTATTTCACTCACCTCATACTTCATAATTCATAGCAGACTATGAATTTTGAAATACCCGGTTATAAGGAGAGAGGACTGATTTGGAAATTCTTCGGTCGGCCACCAGATGGCACGGAGGTCAGTCTGCAGGATAGAAGGCCGTTGGACGTCAGTTGTGAACGTGACACAGCATTGAGAATGTCACAAAAGATGTGAAGAAACCCTGGGTCTGCTATGAATTATGAAGTATGAGGTGAGTGAAATAATAAAAAATAAACAATATTTCCTATCTACATAACTTAACTGGGTTGACTGTTTGAACACTTATTGTAAAAACAAGCCTTTTTCAATAAAATGTTATGTGTACAATTGTTTGTATTCAATTCCGACCCTTACTGGTGAACATCTTCATCTGTGCATAACACATAAACGACATGTTTGTGACTTCACAAAAAGTTATCATCTCTGCATGGCCAATCATCCCTATAATTTTGTCGGTGAGGTCCTCTTACACCCTGTATATCTCTGAAAGGAAACTTGTGGTTAATTTTTTATTGAAATAAATTAAATTCATTTTTTAAAAGTGTTAAAATCCATTTTGTTTCATTTGTTAAATGTCCAATTTGCTCTAAATAAATTTACTGCTTAATGATTGGTTCTTTTTTGTATGTGCTACTAGAGGACTTATTTAAAAATGAATTCACCAA
This sequence comes from Diploptera punctata, assembly GCA_030220185.1. NCBI lineage: Eukaryota > Metazoa > Arthropoda > Insecta > Blattodea > Blaberidae > Diploptera > Diploptera punctata. The sequence goes on along the minus strand of JASPKZ010003050.1, from coordinate 355,277 downwards.
TCATTTGATGTTTTTATTATTCATTTCATACATCCCCATGTTGGATAAATTATATTTGAAGAGAAAAATATACGTTCAGACTGGGGTTTGAATTCAGGACCTTTTGCACTTTATGCAAATGCTCTACTAACTGAGCTACCTGAGAAACTCCAATCTAAACGCAAATTTTCTCTTATATAAGTTGTTAATTCATGCGCACCAAATGCTATGAAGCTGTTGCTCCTATCTTGCAAATGGCTGCTTCATTATTAAGACCTTTAACTGGGAATTTTAGATTACATTATAAAGCCAGTGTCCACGCTGTGGTCTCGAGGTAGCGTGCTGCCTTGTCATGCAGCAGGCCCGGGTTCGATTCCCGGTTGGGACATGCTCCTGGGTGAGGTTTTTTCAGGGTTTTTCCTCACCTGTAAGACAAATGTCAGGAAGCTTAGTGCCCAACGGTCCCCAAAAATCATCTGGCCATCATCATCATCCTTATCAGAATCATCAGCACCCTTCACCAGTGTGGAAAGCAATGGGAAGTTACCACACCTATAATTACCTAGTAAAGCTGCAAAGCATAGCATGGAAATGCTATGATTGCAGTGAAAGACCTGCCCTCGGGCAGAATTACTATGGATGGATGGATAAAGTCAGTATGGCTTCTTTCAATGTTTAATTATTAATTCCATACATTTCAATGATAGATAAATTATATTTGAAGAGAAAAATATACACTCTGACTGGAGTTAGAAGGCTTCAAAGCATTTGGTGCGTGGGAATTAATAGCGTATATAAGAGAAAGATTTGGGTTTAGAATGGAGTTTCTCAGGTAGCTCAGTTGGTAGAGCATTCGCCTAGAGTGCAAAGGCTCCTGAGTTCAAACCCCAGTCTAAGTGCATATTTTTCTCTTCAAATATAATTTATCCATCATTGAGATGTATGAAATGAATAATAAAAACATCGAAAGAAGCCATACTGGTTTTATAATATAATGTAAAATTCCCAATTGAAGGTCTTCTTAATAAAGAAACGGCCATTTGCAAGATAGAAGCAACAGCTTCATAGCATTAACAACATATACAAGAGAAAAATTTGCATTTAGATTGGAGTTTTTCAGGTAGCTCAGTTGGTAGAGCATTCGCCTAGAGTGCGAAAGGTCCTGGGTTCAAACCCCAGTCTAAACGTATATTTTTCTCTTCAAATATAATTTATTCACCAATCATTATCTATGGACCTACTTCTGGTACAGGAAAAGAAACGGACATTGTGGTCTGTGTGGCAAACATTTTTGTCACTAGCAGACTGTATTTGAAACACTCGTGATGGGAGTTTAGAATGATATAGTGGCATTAAAAACACAAACACACATATAAATAAATGAACTTACACTCATGTTTTGTATGGAGACAGTCATACACAAGTTGTCAGAAGAATCTACTCTGAGAACAACAGTCTCAACGTCTCTTTGGAACTTGAAGCCATAATATCGAGGTTCTGATGGAGAAACACTGATATTTTTTGTCTCAGATAATCTGCCAACAAATTAAAATATAGTAAATTAATCTACAAATATACAATATCATGTAGAAGTAATACAAAATGAGAAAACTGACATCCTGACCAAAAACGAACAAGAATATTACCATTACTTATTTTAGGAATTCTCACTATGAGGTATATTCATTAAGGTAGAATATTTTTTATCACTCACCTCATATTGTTCTTCTTATTTGATTATAAACTAGTTTCAGAACATAGTTTCTGTTCCATCCTCAGTATCATCACAACCGTTGTTCTGTCATCTTGAAGAGCTGTCCTTCTCTCCTTCCATTGGCTGACTGAAAAACCTCGAAACTAGGTCATTCTCACCGGGAATTTCAAAGTTCATTAATTTATTCTTTTCGCTCTTTTGAATGTAGATATTTTCCCAAACAGTAAGTTCTTTTGGTTTTTCTATTTGTTTTAATAATTTAGCTTCTTTCTCGATAAGATGTTTTTCAGACCATGCATGGGCAGCCACTGCAGATTTTTCTACTTCCCCCTTCTTGACATTCCTGAGATGTTCTTTCACTCTAGTTTTCAAATTTCTCTTAGTTTTTCCTATGTAGAATTTCTCACATTCTTCACATTTAATTTGATAAATCCCTGATTTGTTCTCTTCTTTAATTTTCTCATTCTTATTAGGTCTAATCAGTCTACTGATGCTGTAGTCATTTTTGGGTGCTAACCTTATGTTGAAATCTTAAAAAAAATTTTGAAACTTGTGGTGTTTTAATGGACGATATGTGAATTTTCTAAATTTTACATTATCTTCTTTTACTTTTAGAAGAGTGCTTTGATTAATAAATTTTTGTCTTTTGAACTTGTTTATTTTTTTGAGTATCATTTTTATTGCAAAACCATTTTTTGCAATAAAAATGATACTCAAAAAAATAAACAAGTTCAAAAGACAAAAATTTATTAATCAAAGCACTCTTCTAAAAGTAAAAGAAGATAATGTAAAATTTAGAAAATTCACATATCGTCCATTAAAACACCACAAGTTTCAAAAATTTTTTTAAGATTTCAACATAAGGTTAGCACCCAAAAATGACTACAGCATCAGTAGACTGATTAGACCTAATAAGAATGAGAAAATTAAAGAAGAGAACAAATCAGGGATTTATCAAATTAAATGTGAAGAATGTGAGAAATTCTACATAGGAAAAACTAAGAGAAATTTGAAAACTAGAGCGAAAGAACATCTCAGGAATGTAAAGAAGGGGGAAGTAGAAAAATCTGCAGTGGCTGCCCATGCATGGTCTGAAAAACATCTTATCAAGAAAGAAGCTAAATTATTAAAACAAATAGAAAAACCAAAAGAACTTACTGTTTGGGAAAAGATCTACATTCAAAAGAGCGAAAAGAAGAAATTAATGAACTTTGAAATTCCCGGTGAGAATGACCTGGTTTCGAGGTTTTTCAGTCAGCCAATGTAAGGAGAGAAGGACAGCTCTTCAAGACGACAGAACAACGGTCGTGACGATACTGAGGATGGAATAGAAACTATGTTCCGAAACTAGTTTATAATCAAATAAGAAGAAAAATATGAGGTGAGTGATAAAAAATATTCTACCTTAAAGAATATTAACAGATAAATCTTCAATGAATTTTGAAACAGTAAAAATGCTAGTAAGTCCTGTGTCATAGCCAAGTGGTCTAAGGCATAAAGCCTTGGCACAGAGTCATGGGAAGTATGCTAATTCCCCACAGAGGAAGAATTTTCTCATGAAATTTATGGCCAGTGTATAGAAATAGTGCCCAACCAGCATTGTGAGTAATTTGGGTACTGTCGACCATGATGGTCTAGTGGTTATGTTCCTTGCCTCCAATCCCGAGGGATGCGGGGTCAATGGATTTTTTAGGATGGAATCCAAGGGACAAATCCTCTGGGAGGGACATTAAGCCATGGGTCCCAAGTCTGAAGATTTTCAGGCTTGTAAAAGAACTGCAAGCTTGAACAAAAAGGCCTCTGTGCAAAATGTGACTGACTTTCATCCATCCCAGTTGCCTACTAGATGTCTCATTGAGCCGGAATGATGACCACATGCCACTCACTGATAGCTGTAGGGAAAAAGTATAACTAAATTAGTATTGAATATGTCTCAATATTATTCCCTTACTTACTTACTTACTCACTGGCACTATCGAACCCGTAGGTTCATGGCCGCGCGGACATAAGCTCTCCATACATCCCTATCCTGAGCTAATGCTTTCCAATCATTCCCTGTATAATCTACTTCCCTCAAATCATAGTTAATGTTGTTCTCCCACCTCATTCTTGGCCTACCAACTGGGCGTTTTCCTTCTGGCTTTCCTACAAGAAGTTTCCATGCACGTCTTTCATTCCCCATACGCGCAACATGTCCTGCCCATCGCAGTCTACGGGACTTAACTGTTCTTATTATATCTGGCTTCCTATAAAGACCATGTAGTTCATTGTTATGCAGTCTTCTCCATTCACCTGTCTGTTCATCTCTCTTTGGTCCAAAAATTTTCCTAAGAACTTTATTCTCAAATACTCGTAATTATCCGTTCCGCCCCTTTAACCGTAAGCGTCCCATGTTTCGCATCCATATACTATAACTGGTCGCCTTAATAGTTTTATCTCTTTTCAGTTGTACCGTTTTTTGAAAGGATTCGTTTGGGCCCATCACCCGTCTCTGCAATTGCGTCTATTCAGCATGCATTTCCGGAATTGCGGCTCTGTTTCATTTCTTTGTGCATCTCATTCCTATTTGTGATTATTGTTCCCAGGTATTTGAATTCAGCCAATTCCTCAAAATTCCCTCATTTGTCATTAGCTGTCCATTTCCATTATATAATGTATTTCTACGTGTGACCATATATTTAGTTTTCTGATATTTACTTCCAGTCCTAATTCCTTAGTGTTACTCAATAGTGTGTGCGTGTTGGCCTTTAGTACCTCCTCGCTATCGGCCAATAGTACTACATCATCAGCATAAACTAACAGCTTATTAATACCATTCAGTTGTAAGCCTTCCTCATTCTCTAAAGATTTAATGGCATGCTCTAGTACAAAATTAAATAGTAGAGGAGATAGTGCATCTCCTTGTTTCAACCCATTCTGGATTTCAAAAGTGTCTGAAAACTGTTTGCCTACACGCACCCTACTCGTTGAGCCATTTAGACACATTCGTATAAGTCTAACTAACTTTTTGGGAATTCCGAACTCCAGCAGGATACTATATAACTTCTCCCTCTTAATTGAATCATATGCTTTTTTGAAGTCTACATATAGTTGATGTACGGTACCATTATATTCCCATTTCTTTTCTAAAATCTGTCTTATACTAAAAATCTGATCTGTTGTAGACCTGTTTCTTCTAAATGCACATTGATGATCTCCTAGAATGTCATCAATATAGGGAGCAAAGTCTGCTTACTAGTATATTTGTTAGAATTTTGTACGAAGTTGAAAGTAATGAGATGCCCCTATAGTTGTTGCAATCAGTTTTATCTCCTTTCTTATAATTGGTACGATAATTGATTCCTTCCATTCATCTGGAAGAGCTTCTTTTTGCCAAATCATACTAAGCAACCAGCGTATCTTGTCCATCAATTTTTCTCCCCCTGATTTTATCAGTTCTGCTGGGATCTCATCTGAACCTGATGCTTTATACATCTTCAATTTTTCAATTGCCATTTCAACCTCTAATGCACTTGGCTCTGCGATTAGCATTTCTGCTGTCTGTAACTTATCCTCCTCAATGTCCTGTTCTGTATGTACATTTAATAGCTGATTAAAATAACTTTTCCATCTATTTAATATACTCTTGGAATCTGCAATCATATCCCCATTTTCATTCCGAATTATGTTTGTTCTAGCCTGAAACCCTTTCTTCTCTATACTAATTCCCTGATATAATTCTCTAATGTTCCTATTTTTTGCATTCATTTCAAGATCATTAATCTTCTCTCTCAAATATTCCCTCTTTTTACTCTTTAGTAACTTGGTGGTTTCCCGTCTAACACTACCCAATTGCTCTAAATTTACCTCATTTGGCTCGTGTAACCATTTCATTTTTGCTAGCTTTCTTTTCTTTACAATGTCGGCACATTCCTCATCAAACCATTTCTTGTTTTGCCTCTTTTTTAAACAACCAATGCTTTCTGATGCTGACAATTTAATAGTATCTCTTATAGCCTCCCATTCTTTATTTATATCAGTTTCTTCTTCGTTTGCCACATGTCATCTGAAGATTCCAGTACTTCAAATCTATTAGCAATTTTGATTTGGTATTCGTCTTGCCGCATTTCATCATTTTTCAAGTTTTTTAATTCATATTTTACAGAATCATCTTTAGGGTTTGTTCCTCTCATAAGCGATAGCCGTTGTCTGATTTTCACCCTGACCAGATGATGATCTGAATTGCAGTCTGTCCCTCTAACTGATCTAACATCAATGATGCTACTGTGCCAGCGTTTATCCACTAATACATGATCTATCTGGTTCCGAGTTTCTCCATCTGGGGACGTCCAGGTGTATTTATGAATATCCTTATGCTGAAATGTTGTGCTCTTAACAATGAGATTCTTTGATGTGGCAAATGTGACTAATCTAACCCCGTTGTCGTTACTATCTTCGTGAAGACTGAATTTGCCTATTGTTGGTTTGAATATATCTTCCTGCCCCACTTTTGCATTAAAATCTCCTAAGACAATTTTCATATGATATCGTGAAAGGATTATTCCCTTAGAGTAATTAATAATAACAATAATTAATTTATCTCAGTCAAATATTCAATTTATTCAATAATTTGTCTACGTTTCAATCTCCTTGTGCGAGATGATTTTCAAGACATTTGACATTTCCAGTTATCCATTTTATATGATTGTTTATAAGTAGACAGAAATATATTACTACAAATTTTAGCTGAAGATAACGTTCCACAACAATATATTACTAATATCTTCAACATCTATAAAGATAATGAAATCTCTGTTAAACAAGATGGCAAATTATCTTCTTGGGAAAAGATCAACACTGGAGTAAGACAGGGATGTGGACTTTCACCGGCGCTTTTCATTATATATGAATAAATTAATAAACGAATGGAGGAAAACACAACGAGGATATATACCCATCAATAGGAACTTCAAACTCGATGCTATTCTTTTTGCAGACGATTTAGCTCTTCTGGCACTTTCCGAAAATGATTTGCAATGATCAATTTATAATTTACAAAAAATAGATGCCAAATTTAATATAGAAATATCAATTAACAAAACTAAAATTATGGCATTTCATGGAAAGGACCCCATACAAAGTAAAATCTGTCTCCAGAATAAAATTTTAGAGAGATCTAATCAATTTAAATAATTTGGATATTATCTCTCTATCTGGGATGAAAAGGATATCCCTGAAAAAATTAATAGTTATAATAAAAGTTTAGGAATTATTAATCAAGTTATGAAACCATCCCTTGTACAAAAAACCACCAGATTACGTTTATATAACACTTTGGCTAGACCAGTGTTGACCTATGGTAGTGAAGCATGGACACTAAAAAGACAACATGAAAGCAGAATAATGACTTGTGAAATGAGATTCATGCAGAACAGCGGGTTACACCAGATGGGATTGGAAAAGGAACACCAATATCTTAAAAGAATTGAAGACTACACCAATTTTGGAATATATTAAACAGTACCAACTAAATTGGAAACACCATCTTGAAAGAATGAGTTCAAATCGGATCCCCAAAGCTGTTTATAATCATATACCAAGAGGACGAAGATCACTGGGCCGTCCTATGAAATGCTGGAGGGAAAATTTTCTATAGGATCGTAACAGGCCTTGGCCTAATACTTGGAAGGAAGAAGAAGAAGATGATTGTTTATACTACATAGATATTATTACCAAGACTATTTTGTGCATGTGTATGTATTTTAACAATTTAAATTAACAAAATCAAAACTCTAATTTAAATATTTTTAATCATGAAATTGGACTTTTGATTCTGTTAAAAAAACACACACAAAATTGTCTTGACTATTTTAACTCAACACCCCAAATGGAAGTTAATAACCAATCACGTTTCAATGAATTTTGTTTTACAACCAATCACAGTCTTAAAATAAAATAAGTTAAATTTTGATTACCGAAATAAAGAAAGCTCCTCCTTTTTAATATTCTGAACAGGTCAGAACATCATTTTGCAGTGACTGACTCTCTGACAAATAAGCTGAACACAGCAAACGATGAACAGATTCATTCGATCTACAAGTTTGATAATTGTATGCTCAACAATTGTGTTTTTAAATACTGATTTTACTGAGTTGTTTCCAAAAAAAAAAAGAATTAATAACCTATAATGTTTGTTATAATACAGTATTACCCCGCTTTTATGTTTTCTTGCCTTTTACATTTTTTAAAGGTCTCTTCATTTTTCCTATATTCACAATATATTAAAAACCTAGCTTTTATGTTTCTGAAATTTTGTTTTCCCGCAATTTACGTCACATCATGTCGATATTCAGCGTTAAACATCGAAGATATTTGATTTGATTATCTTGCTTCTGTACAATCGATATATAGCCGAGCAAGTTAACTGAGCCACGAAGCTGGCTACTATACAATCGATAAGGACCCAAGCAAGTTTAATGAGCCAACGGAGCTGGCTTTTATACAATCAATAAAGAGCAGAGCATGTTCATTGAGCCAACGAACTTGGTTCAGAACTTTCAAACATTTCTGAAATTCAACCCATGTACAATTTTTTTTTAATCTCTCAATAAACATTCATAATGCTGCTTGCTGGACCTCCTTCTTGTTATTTATTTTTTTAATGGAGAAAGTAAAAGAAATAAAGTAATTTTATGTTTACAGCAGTTCAAAACACACATTACATTGAACTATTATAAAAATTACATTGAACTATATAAAATTCTTTACATCTCACTGATATCTTGTCTTCTAAATAAATAAGAGATGGGATATGAGGTGAAGTGTAAAGAATTTTATTTTAAATTAAAATAAATATTACATTATTTAGCCAATATTGTATATTATCCCAGTCAGTGCTTTTTCTCGTGTTCTAGAATGGTTCCTCAATATGAGGGTCAACATATTTTAGCTCCTTCTCATTTCCCATAATTTACACTTTCCCCCAATTTATATCACTTTCCCTCTGCTCCCTTGAAAAGTGTAAAAGAGGGGTAATACTACAGTATATTATCCCCATCTGTTTATTCCATGTTCTGAAATGGATGCAGAGTATGGGGGGGGGGGTCAACATTTTTGAGCTCATCTTCATTTCCCTCAATTTACTGTATACAGTTTGATGCGTTTCATTTTTTCTCCACTAGGGTGCATTCTTACAATATTGCAATCCTATTTGTCAATAAATAGTATTTGATCAAGTTGCAGTGATGAACAAATGAAACATAACCAAACATTTCTCATTTGTTTTCAAACATCACCGTTTACATTAAATATATACATATTTTAAAAAACTATATTTAAATAAAGGTTTGTGAGTAAACAGCTTAATTTTATTCGTTAAATAGTCTTAACAAATGCCGCTCTTGATTTCCAAATCCTCTAGATAATTTGGAAATCACTTGTGGCATTACTTATGATAATGGTATCCATGTAGTATGAACAACCAAACAAAATGGATAACTGGAAATGTCAAATGTCTTGCAAAATGATCTCACACAAGGAGATTCAAAGTCGACAAATTATTGAATAAACTGAATATCTGACTAAGATAACTAATTATTGTTGTTATTATTAACTAAATTAATATGGTTAAGATATTTTCCGATATCTCAACAAGGGACATAAGGGTATACAAAGAAGATCTTAAAAATCAACCACTTATAGAATTTGTTCTTACTCCTGAATTTTTTTCCAATTATGGAGTTACGAGGTTTTGATTTACGGTCAACGTTTATCTTCTTATTATTAATTCAATTAAGTTAATATTACTTACTGTATCATAAAATCTTCTACTTCACTGACTCGAAGTAAGAATGTCAGGTTAACAGGACTAGCTGTTGATATGCTTACAATCACGTCATTTGGATTGCTCCCAAGTCCATTACGATATGGAAAGTAGTAATTATTGTCAGGGCACAACGTGCGTGAAGTTCGATAATATTCAAACCTACAATTATAAAATATACAATGTATATAATTATGCAAACAATTTTACATCCCGGTATCAGAAGATTCTGTTCTACAACACCGTGGTCCATAACTGGTATTTCTCCCTCGACTATGGAGAGCATCTTCAGTTCTAGAAGAATTTGCCACCGAAGAGCCCTCCATAGTTGAGGGAGAAATGTCTGAGAGAAACACCAATAATGTAGCATGGTCTTATAGCCCGGAATCTTCTAATATCTTGACTATCGGCCAAGAAAGCCTACATTCTACAATGTTTCATAAACAGGATGTAAAAAACATAATAACTTAATATTTAATTTTAGGAAGTGATATTTTGAGGTTATTTTAATTATATTATTTTTAGTCTGATCATCTTACCTCAATATTAATGTTGATTTGTTCTTGGACATGTTTTAAAACAATTCTGTTTTATCGTCAGTCTGGACAAGCTGACGATAAAACAGAATTGTTTTGAAACATGTCCAAGAACAAATCAACATTAATATTGAGGTAAGATGATCAGACTAAAAATAATATAACTTAATATTTGCCATCTTTTCCTTCTTCATCATAGATTAACCTTCATACATAATTCATACAACAGTTTCTCTTACTACAACATGAAATTCTCTTCAACCCTATGTCAGAGACAGCCAGCCCAACTTTACAGTGTTTCAGACACAAATTGAAAATAAAATTATTAATAGAAAAATCTCACTATATTACTTTTTTAAACAATTAATAATTTGTTTTTTTCATTATTTAATAAAGATGGTATATAATTTGACTTACAGATTCTTTCTGGACTCCACAATGTAAGGCAGCTGCCACGAGAGCACACCTTTTTGTTGTCGTACAACAATCAGTACAGGGAAGCTCCGATTACAATTAAGACATTCAACAGTAATGCGAGCTGGTTTGGATGGAGTTATCTGTTCAAACAAAATACATACATTATATAATTTACCTTCCATATTTTTTTTGGGATTGTAGCACAAAAGCATACTTACCATAATTTTAAAAGAATGGTAAAAAATAGACAAATTATGCCATAGATGGTAAAAAATAGACAAATTATGCCATAGATGGTAAAAATAGACAAATTATGCCATAGATGGTAAAAAATGGACAAATTATGCCATAGATTATAAAAAGTATAGCAGGTTACACCAGATGGGATTGGAAAAGGAACACCGATATCTTAAAAGAATTGAAGACTACGCCAATTTTGGAATATATTAAACAGTACCAACCTAATTGGAAACACCATCTTGAAAGAATTAGTTCAAATCGGATCCCCAAAGCTATTTATAATTATATACCAAGAGAATGAAGATCACTGGGCCGTCCTATGAAACGCTGGAGGGAAAATTTTCTATAGGATCGTAACAGGTCCTGGCCTAATACTTGGAAGGAAGAAGAAGAAGATTATAAAAAGTAAGGAAAAATAATTGGGCTCAACAGTACATTACCTTTCCCTTCATTTTCCATAGTATATTCTTGTAATATTGTTACTTCTTCTGTTTTTACTAACATTTTGTAATATTTTGAAAGTTTTTCAACAATAATTATAACATTCTTTTATTCTTTTGTAAGCTCATGTTTCCCTTAACAGAGATTTAGGCGCTCTACCCCTACAGGGAAGAATATGAACCATACTAATTTAGTTACACTTGTTTTCATATAGATGTCATTTGAGTGGTCCGTGGTCAGTGTTCTGCCTCATACTGACATCTAGGAAACCAAGGTAATACTAGGACGGGAATATTTGGTAAATTTTGATTAGAGGCCTTTTCATTAAGGCTTAAGGACCTTTTACAAGCCTGAAAATCTTCAGACTCAGGACCCATGGCTTAAAGTCCCTCCTGGAGGACTTGTTCCTTGGATTTTTCCACCCTAAAAAATCCATCGACCCTGGGCGGGTTTGAACCCGCGACCAGAGGCAAGGAGCATAACCACTAGTCCACCACTTTTATAACAAATTAAAATTATAGTATAAAATTATATACCTCTTAGGTCCGTCTCCTCAACCATTAAAATATATAATTTTATATTGTGACTAACATCTCAACAACGGAGTAAAGTAAAAGTAAAGTAAAGTATTCCCACTACAGGCCTCGGGAGGCCCTTGGGGTAGTAGGATGTTAAGGCTCCCACTTTTTCTAGACAATTGGGACTTGATGTCAGCCGGGTTGTCAGCCCTGCGTGACGGCCGCCTTTACCCCCAGAACAAGCGTCTGGTACTCATTTCCGTTAGAGGCTGAGTCGACCCCAGGGCCATAGCGCTGCCAGAAGGTTTGGGTCAGTTTAAAAATCCTGATCCCACCGGGACTTGAACCCTCGACCTTCCGGTTTGTAAGTGCAGTGCCTTAACCACTACGCTACGGTGTCTCAACAACGGAGTTTACAATTAATTTTAATAATGTTCATTCTTTTATAATGTTTACGTATTTATTTATTTACGAGAAACAAGGTAACATTACAATATTTTTAAACAACATTGTGATGCTATTACTAGTTATACTAGCTATTTTTTCTCCTCTTCCAATGTTGCCACCATCAACTCAATTACACTATTTATGTTAGGTTAGTACTATTTTTGTTAGGTTAGTGTTAGTGCACATCAGATTAGTGTACACTTCAGTAAATAATATGCAGGTAAATAATTTCATTAGGTTAGGAAGGGAAAAGTTAGTGTAAATCCATTTCTAATACACGTTTGGTAATTATTTCGAAGCTTGGTCATATGCATGTGCTACCATCTAGCAACAGCTCTATAAACTTTCTGTTGGATCTTCAAAGATGATAATAGTAATAATAATAATAATAATAACGAATAATAATAAGTAAGAATAATAATAATGCTTTATTGGAGCTGGCAGAATTAAGCCCATAAGGCCTTCTCTTTCACTCAACCAGCACAATCTGTGGTTCCACCACCGAGAACAGCTACATAGACGCGCATGTGCCACTGATATTCTGTAAGACTATGAAAATATATTGGGAAAGGTACAGTACCGTTTTCTCGAGGTCCGATAAATTTGAACTAGGTTTCCAGCTTTATATATTGTTGTTGCAAGAATAAACTGTAGAAAATGACAATGCAGCTAAAATTCATCTATGCATCATGGCTGCAAACAAATGCTTTTTTGGACTCACAAAGATGTTTGGATATCAGTTTATATCTAGAAAGACAAAAATACACATGTATAAAGGTTCTCCTTAGACCAGTGTTAACATATGCATCAGAAACTTGGACCATGTTGAAATCTGATGAGGAATTATTAGGGCATTTTGAAAGGAAGGTACTCAGATCCATTTCTGGTGCCGTGAAGGAAAATAATGTATGGAGAAAGAGATACAATAACGAATTGTATAAACTGTATAATCAGCTGGATATTTTGAATTTTATTAAAATTAATAGATTGGCCTGGACTGGACACATTATTCGTATGGACAGAAAAAAGATTTCAAAAAAGAATTTACAATGAGCAACCTCCATTGGCCAGAAAAGTTGGAAGACCTAAATTAAGATGGGAGGATAGTATAATTCAAGACATTAAGATTTTAAAAATAAAAAAACTGAAGAATGAAGTTCAGGGTAGGAAAGTCTGGCATAAGTTTCTGAAGGTGGTCAAGGTCCACATGGGGCTGTCAAGCCATTATTGATGATAGTATTGTTTTTCAGAAAGAAATTAATATAATTTACATGTTTGGTGGATTGTAGTACAAATTACTAAACTAACTCACTAGATATATTAAATTAATGTTGGGAAGTAAACATTATGAGATATAATCATTAAAATTCATCGGAGAACATATTGTTTATACAACTCACCTCATAGGATTCATGCTTCCATGATATCGCGATTTCAAACATAGTCATGTTCATCTTCAGCCATAACTCCGACTGTCGGAGTTCCCTCAAGATATCATCATTGCATTTGTAATACCATTTGGTATATCCTGCTGTATATCTCATGAATCTCATTTCACTAGAATATATATATCATGTCATGAAATAGGCCTTTGTAGACCTGTTTTGGCCCATCTTTTAAGATGTCCTTGTAAACGATGTCATTTGGACTTGTATTGTTTAATTTATATCCGAGAAGTTTTTCTTCTACTGATTCTACTTCTAATTGTTCTAAAATTTCTTCATTATTTTTTCGATCTAAAAGATATATATTATTCAGGGTGGTAATTATATTCTACAATTTTTTAACTTTACTATCTAACCTCTCTTGGTTAACTCTTGTTTTTTTGACGCCAATGCTATTAGGGCATCCGAGGGCTAGGGAGTCTTTCCTTTCTTCCATTTCTTCTTTCCTTTATTTTCTTTTCTTCTCCAGAAAAGCCTGACCAGAGGCTATAAGATGGCAGCCCATCACTGGTCTTGCCTTCCTTTGGCCAGCAACCAATCGAAGGGACTATTATTATGCTTTCAAGTCTTATACAAGAATTTCCCTCAAACGCTGGAGGGAAAATTTTCTATAGGATCGTAACAGGCCTTGGCCTAATACTTGGAAGGAAGAAGAAGAAGAAGAAAGATATATTTTTTTGTGTGTTTTTGAATTATTGTAATGCATCATTTTCATTACAATTCCCAAAATACCTAAGAAAAACATAGATGTGACAAGAAAGAATAAGAGAAGTGATTGGAAAGGAACAGAAATGGAAACATAAGGAAGAATAGGAAGGAGAAGACCTTGAGTTAAATGGAAAAAATATTATGGACAGAATGGGATGAAAGCTAGGAAAAACAATGCTGGAAATGAGAAGAATGAGCAGGATTAGAAGTTAATGGAGGAGAACTGGATGAACCAAGGTGAACACGAGTCTAATGGCATTAAGGGGCAGAAGAAGAAGCTAATCTGCACTACCATTCCCCACAATTCTAGTTCTTGAGTGTAATTTACATTTTAATAATATAACAATGCAATGGATACCTGCACATTGTGGAATTGCTGGAAATGACACTGCTGATTTTCTTGCCAAAAAAGGCTCCAATCTAATTCAGAATACTACTAAAAGCTTACCTTTCGCATCCACAAAAGGAATAATTAAAAACAAATATAAAATCAAACAAAACCAAGACCTATGTAATAAAGCCAAAGACAAAAAATGGAACATTTTAGTAAAGAAGCCAGATATTATTCCAGAAATTCCACGTAAAACTACAGTAGCAAAATTTAGACTGCTTACAGAACACGTCTATTTGGCCAAACATTTATATAAAATAGGAATCTACACGAATCCAAATTGTCCTCTATGCAACAAAGACGAAGAAATGAACGAAGAACATCCACAAACCTGTGAAGTATTACCTGTTGGATCTACCATAGAGAAATATTGGAGAGCAAGAACACTAATGGCTTCATTGCCAAGGCCCAGCATTTGAAAACAACAACATAATATAACAGTTCAGATTGAACTTCTATCATTAACACATACTGTCTTTTAATCACTGGTTTGCAAATTGTCCAAAATCTATACTAACTAAAATACGAACTTCTCAAATTACTATCCGATATCAAAATATAACCTCAAGATTAATTCAGTTTGCATTTTAAGTATATAAAAATAGTCCTGTGTGATAGTCATCAAAACGAAGGTTTGATAGAATTTACCATGTTATGTACGATGGCGTTTTAATCAAATTTGAAAGAAAAGTTTCAATTTACTTACCTCCAAATTTGAGAACTCAAAAATGTATTCAACACTGCTGTTCACATTTTCTTTATATTGAACACCAAATGAACCTGGCAACACAATCGGTTCTAAAGTTGTATTTTGTCTGTATTCCACTATATCAGTTGCGTGAAATTTACAAAGCAGTACTATACACAATACAACGATAATAATTATGTTCATGTGGTACATTGTGCATTAAATTTTTTTTTGTAAAATTACAATACTTTAAACAGAAATGAAAGCTATTTTAAAAAATCATTCGTCACTTTAAATGGTCTTTATTATCACCGATTAATGTAAACATATTTATGTTATAGGATAAAAGAAACTGACTTTACAAAGTTATGTTGACAGAAACAAGTCAGGAGGAAATAAAGGAAAGATATCATACTTATCATGTGATTCTTACACCATAAGTAAATATACACGTCATACTTGGGATAGTCTTTTTAACTTATATACACTTCAAAATTACATTCTAGCAGTTTTCCCTAATTAAACAGTATTTAACTTTTAAAATATACTTGTAATTATTTGCTAACTATAAACTCTACTTTCACTTTTTGATATATTTAATAAAAACATAGTAGGTTGGTTACGATGTGAACATATGTCTTTCGCCATCGGTGAGAACCAATAATAAAATAGAATCTAAACAAGGAAATAATGAAAGTAAATTTTAATTGGCTGAGGTGTTTTACTTTTAAAGGGCAACCAACATAACAAAATTCATGTCGTCTGCATAATAATCTCGGCCTGTTGTACTAATCAGCCAAGCCGGTGAAACCATAGAGAAACCATCTGTTAGGAAACGCGCACAAGTGTGCATAAGAGGTGAAACCATAGAGAACTAATTGAGGCGCTTCTTAATGTTAAATTTTTACAATTGCCTCTGGCGCCATCTAAATTTGATACGCGCGTAATTTCAACCAGTTACGGTAACTCCGTCGCATGTAAAAATACCCTATCCGCTTCTTCATAATCTAGAGAGGGGGCTCATACACCCAGCATGAGGTACATCATTACTTTACAATACATAAAAAACTATAAAACACACAATTATGAAAATTTGCACACAGGTAGTATACACTATTGGCTTTCATTTGATATTAAAATTGTTATTATTGAAGCAAAATTTTTGTAATTGCAGGAAAATAAAATTTGCATAATTTCAGTTTCTTATATATCATATCATACATTATTACTTAAAAACTAATAACCTGACTAGTATAAACATTTTTTAAAATAAATATAACACCCTAATAAAGCTTGTGAACTATTAAGATGTGCCCAGATATATTGGTTTAGAGCAAAAAAAAAATTTTTTATTAATAATTTTTTAAAAATAATTTTTACACTATATATTCCCCATTACCTAACCTTAATATTCAAAATATTGCAATGATTTTAGTATACCTGATACAGACTAAGTAGATGAGTGTGTGTGCAAAATTGCATGCAAATTGAACCATTAGTTTTTGAGTTATTGTGTTTTATGTTCTTAAAATTTTAACTTTTGGGAAAACAATGTTAAAGTTTACACATATTTCTACTTATAGTCTGTACTAGAAAGCTCCTGCAGCATATGTTGTGCCCTCCTTTTCACTTCTCCTGCCATGTTCCTCAAGTCTCAGTCGTCTTCTAGTTCTCCTGGACTCCTTCGAGGATTTTCGTAGGCGTTTATCAGCAGATTTTATGTGCAGGACATCACGATGCCTAAAAGCAGCCTTAGCATATTTTCCTACATTCACTCCAAACTCTTCTAAAACTTTTAATCTGCTTGTATCCCCATCATTGAATGTTGCTGCAGCATCAGCTGTTTCCCCAGCATTACTTGTTTTAGGGTAAATTGTCCACACTTTATTATTATAGGACTCATTTGAATTTTGAGTGCGGCCCTTCAAGCACCTTCTTAGAAGTTCTGTTTTTGAAAGGTCTTTGAAGGTAGGTCTTATGGCATTCATAGCAGCCATTGGTATTGGATGTGGATGTTTATATGCTGCTTCTCTACCCTCTGCCTGGGCTTGTTGATATCCACACGTGGACACATATAGTGCTGGGGATTGGAGTCTGTTGAAGCTTCATGGTACCAGATAGACCATTTTGCCTTCCTCATATTATCAAGGTTCTCTTTATTTTCCCTAATGGCATTGCCATAATATCTTTGTATTTTATCTATAATGGCATCAGTTAGTCGACCAGCACCACCAATGCCTTTCCCATCTTCTAATTTAGTTCCAGTTAATTTCTTCTTCAGCTGCCTAAGTCCATACCCCATTCTTTTCTGTACATGACCCACACATTCAATTTTTTTTATTGTGATGTCAGGTCCATATGGCATAGAGTCATACACAGTTTTGAAACTGGACGTATCAACATCTCCTATGTACTCTATATATTTTACATTATGTCGCTCTTGGGAACGATTGAAAATGTCAAGCAAGCCGCGACATTGCAATTGTCAACCAGCGCACATTAGCATTTAACATTATATATCTCGACAAAAACAGAAGATATCATCACAAAATTTCAGAAATGTGTACTTTAAAGTATGCTCTTTCAAATGAGACCAAAAACAAAAAATTGAAAATTTTGACCTGTTATGGTGCATGAGCCCCCTTAAGCCTGTTGGCTCGTTCCGGTTTCATGAAAGCTGGAATTGTTAAAATTGTTCAGACCATCTTCTGTGTGGGCGTCCAACATTTCTCCTTCCGTGTAGTTTATAATTTAGAAATAATTCTGGAAATCTTTCTTCTGGCATTCTATCAACATGTTCTTTCCAGGCATTCCTATAATTTAATTATTTGATCTGTAAGTTTGAAAATATTTAGTTCCTTTCTTATATCTTCATTTCTTTTCCAGAATAATATTTGATTTGGTTGTTTTATTATCTTCTAAAATAGTTAATCAATAGCTTGGTCTAAGAAAAATTTCATTCCTCAAATTGGGCTGATTCCGAAGTGTATGTAACAGGGAATGAACATGTTTGCATAAATTCCACTTGATAGAAGAATCTGGGCGGGTATAAATATGTTTATGAATGCAAATTTTGCAATCACTGTATATCACCTGACATATACGGCCTGGATTATTTTCCTGGATAATTATTTTTATCACTTGCTTTCCCTGACCATTCCTTCTCTTCTTTGTCAAACATTATATTAGTAAGTAGTATTAAGATTCCACCTTTATGCCTTCTTATTTCTACTATATCTGTTGTAAATTTGCCCTTGTTCATTGAAATTACCTGTCAAAACATGTTCCCTTACAGAATTCATAAGAGAGAAGAGAAGACACATGTATTTTTTTCTCCTGTAAAATTTACCAAAATAGAGTTATAAGGTTTTCATTGCCCACCATCGATATATGGTATAGAAAATTGAAACTTAAAAGTTATATGTTAGCTGCAATGGAAATTATTATAGAAACTTTGGAATTTTATGTGGCTGCATTGGAACAGCATTATTGCTTGAAAAACAACATAGCTCTAAAATCAATTGAAAATAAATAGATAATTAAGAATTGTAAAGAAGAGAATTAGATTAATTGTTAAAAAAACTTTAAAAATGCTAATATTATTTAAAACAAAACCATAAGGGTACAATTGACACAATTGTGCAAACTATTTTGGCGTATGTTAAAAGTTGTCACATACAATTTTTTTTTTTCAGACTCTACTGTAGGTGCAGTGAGGTTCTCCTTTATGAACATCGACAAAAAAATTTATTGCAAGAACATACCAGTACATTATAGACTATACAGAAATGTGCTTGTGATTTATAAAAAACAAATTAATTGTGTTGATACTGTGTTACATAAATTTTAATTCATCGTTACATCTATTATCTTGTTGAGAACTTTCTACGCCTTTTATACTTGTTTAATATGTGCAAAAAATCTTAATATGAAGTGACAGTAATTACTTAGAGAACCTAACTGTTCAGACAACTGAGCCTTTTATCAAAAATAATTTGACGTACCTTTGACTATTCAGTGATTTCTTGGTATTAATGTGAAGATAGGCATTGATGTTAGAATCAAATGGTAAAGAGAAAAATGTATGCCTGAACCAGGAATCGAACCCCGAACCTTCAGCTTTCCGCGCTGATGCTCTATCCATTGAGCTAATTCAGGCTTCCCTCCCATCCAAGCATAAATCCTTCCTTTACCTTACTCTGTTGGTCCCACATTCAAATGCAATGAATCATCATTCACAAATACACAATGAATGGCTTCTACCTGAAGAAGACATGAAGGGACTCCACACAGCTAAAGCATTATTTATTAAATTAATATTAAGAAGCTAAAGCTGTTACTATGATTGAGATAAGTAAATTAATGTACACAACTAAATTATTGTAATCAAATGGAAGCCTGAATTAGCTAAATGGATAGAGCATCAGCAGGGCAAGCTGAAGGTTCGGGGTTCGATTCCTGGTTCAGGCATAAATTTTTCTCTTTACCATTTGATTACAATAATTTAGTTGTGTACATTAATTTACTTATTTCAATCATAGTAACAGCTTTTGCTTCTTAATATTAATTTAATTGATGTTAGAATTAAAAAATGTTTAAAACGGTCAAACTATGTGGTTTCTTCTCACATGTAGATGTTGGGACAACATTTGGCTGGTAGGCCAATGGCATTCTCAGTCTACTGCACTATGGAGAATATATATTGAATTTCTTCCATAATGAACTGTTAGATTTCCTAAGTAAATGTAAAGGTAAGTGATTCCATTAATGGATTCAAAAGGTTTACGAGGTAATAGTAACTAAATGTGCAACTAGACTATAATGTTACATAAAAAATAATTATATGTACTGTAGAATTATTGAATTTTGAACTATGTATGTGACTTAAGTGTGTAGTCTACAGTAATTTCACTGAGTTAATTCTGTTCCCTTTGAATAATGTACTTCCTACAGTGACCATAAAATGTATAAAATTTTTGTGAAATATTAATTTTAATTCAAAACAATAAATGAATTAGTGTTATTTTGTTTTTAAAAACAAACTAATCATGACATTATATTATTTTTGGTCTGGACATCTTACCTCAATATTAATGTTGATTTGTTCTTGGACATGTTTCAAAACAATTCTCTGTTTTATCTTCAGCTTTCCCAGACTGGTTTTATTTATGTTGCATTATGTTGCACCACCTGGATGTCGATGTCAGCTCCATCCTGTGGTTGG
The DNA here is from genome assembly GCA_030220185.1 of Diploptera punctata. Lineage (NCBI taxonomy): Eukaryota > Metazoa > Arthropoda > Insecta > Blattodea > Blaberidae > Diploptera > Diploptera punctata. Next base: position 334,728 of record JASPKZ010003050.1, on the reverse strand, counting down.
CCAAAGAACCTCCAAACAAGGTCACCCTCCATCGGAATATCAAAATTCATAACTCTGTTTCTGTTCTTCTGAATATAAATTTTTTCCCAAATAGTCAGCTCGTTTGTATTTTCTAACTGTAATTTAGTGTCTGAATTTATATTATGTTTTTTCAGACCAAACATGAGCAGCAACTGCAGATTTTTCAATTTCTCCATTTTTAATATTTCTTATGTGTTCTTTGGTTCTAATTTTTAGGTTTCTTTTTGTTTTCCCTATATATATCTTTTCACAACCCATGCATTCAATTTGATATATTCCTGACTTTTTATTTTTATCATTTTTTTCATTTTTGTTGGTTTTTATTAGTTTATTTAAACTGTAGTTATTTTTTGGTGCTAATTTAATATTAAAAACTTCTCAAATATATTTTGAAATTTATTATGTACCCAGGGGTGATATGTGAATTTCCTATATTTTTTCATAGGTGGTTCTTCTTTTCAAAGATTACTTCTGTTTATCATTTTTTGTTTTTTATACTTTTCTATCCTTTTATGTACCATTTTTTCATCAAAAACAAAAATGATAAACAGAAGTAATCTTGAAAAGAAGAACCACCTATGAAAAAATATAGGAAATTCACATATCACCCCTGGGTACATAATAAATTTCAAAATATATTTGAGAAGTTTAATATTAAATTAGCACCAAAAAATAACTACAGTTTAAATAAACTAATAAAAACCAACAAAAATGAAAAAACTGATAAAAATAAAAAGTCAGGAATATATCAAATTGAATGCATGGGTTGTGAAAAGATATATATAGGGAAAACAAAAAGAAACCTAAAAATTAGAACCAAGAACACATAAGAAATATTAAAAATGGAGAAATTGAAAAATCTGCAGTTGCTGCTCATGTTTGGTCTGAAAAACATAATATAAATTCAGACACTAAATTATTAAAACAGTTAGAAAATACAAACGAGCTGACTATTTGGGAAAAAATTTATATTCAGAAGAACAGAAACAGAGTTATGAATTTTGATATTCCGATGGAGGGTGACCTTGTTTGGAGGTTCTTTGGCCAACCACAGGATGGAGCTGACATCGACATCCAGGTGGTGCAACATAATGCAACATAAATAAAACCAGTCTGGGAAAGCTGAAGATAAAACAGAGAATTGTTTTGAAACATGTCCAAGAACAAATCAACATTAATATTGAGGTAAGATGTCCAGACCAAAAATAATATAATTAAAATAACCTCAAAATATAACTTCCTAAAATTAAATATTAATCATGACATGTCTGGTTAAGAGTTAATGTGCTCACATTCACATATAGACATGATGAAACTGTTCATATTAGAGAAAAGATGCATAAGTTTCAAATAGGATTTTTTTTGCTACACTCTTCTAAACTTAGGGTATTTTTAAATGTTTATTATCTATAAGAGTATTAAGAATAAGAATCAAATGAATCATGAATTCTTTTTACCTTATACATCTATGTCTTTTAACACAGAACTGCAGTATCTGGAAACATATCATTCCCATCTTCAGCTGTTTTCATGACTGTCATTTTTTTTTGCCAGTAATTTTTACTTATACTTAAATTACTTTGTTTTCTTAAAACACAAAAGAGCATATTACTACTCATTACACCAGGCTTGTCCAATGGTACCGTCATAACGTATACATTATCCAGATCCTGTACGATGCTTCCTAAAAGAAATGACACAAGAAATGTTACTTTGTAAACAATTTTGCATTTTCAATTGTTATTTCTTTTGAAAAAGAATTACAAAAATTTTACCAATATTTTTCTTTTGTATAACTGTTTCAATGACTTCCTAATAAATAGTGATTTACTTGATCTACTATGTTCATCTAGTTTTTTAATAAATGCTTAGGAAATAGTGTAAATTATTTTAGTCAACTTTTTAATGAATTTTGAAAGAAAGAAAAAAAAACTGAAAATCATTTATAGTTAAAGTCATCTGAAAAGTTAGCAAATTCCTTGTATTTTTTTTTCTGAAAAGAGCTAGAATTAAAACATGGAAAATTGTTCATAAAATAGCACTGCTTGTGTTGAGCTTTCAATTTTATTTTTAAATGGATGGGAGTGGATAGGGTAGGCCTACTTTCCTTGTGGTAAAGAAGTTGTCCTCCAATGGCTACCCTCCCACTGTGGGATTGCCAGAAATGAAACAGCTGATCTCCTCGCCAAAAAAAGGATCTCGCGTTGAACAAATGCCTAGATCTAAATCAACACCTTACTTCTCAGTGAAATGCCACATAAAGTTAAAATTCAAAATTATGAATGACAATAGACTTCAAACAGTGGCCAGAAACAAAAAATGGGAATGCCTCATAAAACATACTAATATACCGAACATACCAAGAAAAACAGAAGTAGCACATTTTAGGATGACAATGGGCCACGACTGCCTGGCAAAACACCTTCACAAAATCAATGTTCTGCCTTCACCGAAATGCATTTTATGCAATCACCCTGATGAAGAAATGGACGAAGGTCATCTGAACAATTGTATCGCTGTCAAACATGAAGATCCTAGGATCTCAAAGTATTGGAGAGCAAGACTACTAATGACTTTAGTGTTAGATGCACAGCACATTAGAAACAACTTTCCATGCGACCGAGCTACCGTGACCGGTTTGAAATTACGTCCCGGTTAAATTTAGATGGCGTTATATTGTTATAAAAAAAGGCGCCTCTATCGGTTCTCTATGCTAGGGCATCACTGAATAACCGTGAACTGGTTCTCTGTCTCTTTAGCTCGGTTCTCTATGCTTTAGTGGGTTATCGCTGGGCTCGACGAAAAGCCACCGTAGCCGCTTTTAACCATAGAGAACGAGCTTTTAACTTAGACCTTTTAGACATCATCCCTTAATTTGTATATATATATATATATATATATTTTTTAAATCTGTTTTCACACCGAAATTGTGTAAATTTATATCATCCTGTGGTTGTTTTAACGAGAAGTTATTTGTGAAGTCCATGTGAAAATTTTTCGCGGGCTTTCTGACTTCAAAAGGTTAGTGTCTACCATAGAGTTTATCATGGTCTCATATTTAAATTTGAGAAACATTATTAATAAGGGACGCATTGGTACGTGACTATAATGACAAGTAATGAGTTGCATGCGAAAATATGTTTGGTAGTCACACTACCTATCCTATTTTAAATGTTTGTCCTAAACTGTATCAAAACGTGCGGTTCTTTGTAATACAACTATTGCAAGCCCCCCACATTAAATTCAGGGCTCAGGTACCAATTATAGTTGCACACCTCTTCCATGTTAATGACAAAAAATCGCAATGCCATTGGCATGTATTCGAGTTCTAACCAAAAAGTTATATTACGGTAATAATAATAATTTTCACCCGACTAAAATTTTGGCTAAACTTTACAATACTTCGTTCTATACTTTTCCATACATTGTTGTTACTCTATGCATTTCTTTGTCTTTATCAACGTTTCGTTCTATTTAAAAAAAATTGGAATGATTCTTAAAACATTTTTTACATATGTCTGTGTGCAAAGTATGGTAACATGACATTCTTGTGATACTATTGCGCTACTCATTTGCTACTTTCCCTCCTCTTCCAACGTCACCACCATCAACTACTTTTAGGGACTTTAAAACTGTAGAATGGAGAAAGTCTAGTATTTGTCGCTCACAAATTTTTCTAAGTTCTACAGAATCACAATGCATATGCAAGATGCTCAAATACTTAATGTATTACACATACAAGTTAAGTATTCATGGGCAGAGGGGAAGAGTTTTAGCGCTAGTGTCGCCGATCTACTGAATCTGTGGAAGGAATGTAGGGGAAAACTGTACATCGGATCATGTATTGAAATTTTTTAACTTCATATGTGGGGGGAGAATCTCTAAACACGTGTGAAAGATCTTAACATGGTTGTCAAATTAGTCATTTAAGCACGGAACGCTCAAGCGGTTGAATCGTTTAAAATCACAGTATTTGTCGTCTCTCCGTTACCAGCCTCACAATAAATCACAAGTGGCAACATGTAATGAGAAGGGCAAGGAAGGGACAGCTCATTCCTAGACGTAACCCCAAAAGTAACAGGGTTGTCAAGTTAGTCATTCTGCCACTGACCGTGCAGAACGATGGATCATTAAAATACATAGTGTTTGTCAGCTCTCTACCTGCCAATAAAACAATGTAATACAAAGGACAGGAAGTGGCAACATAGTAATGAAGAGAAAGATAGTTTGTTAGTTAACATATTTTCTGCCTGCACAAAACACTTGGATGGGTAATAGCTGCTGCAATATAGCAGTGAAATCCCTGTTACCAACTTTTGCAGTAAATTCCCAAATGTTTGTAATAAATGGACGTACACCAACTTCCCTTCCTAACCTAAGACAATAAATTATATCATAATATTTATTAAACTATAATTTAATCTTCTGGGCTGAACTTTCCATAAAGCGCAGTGAGAAATTTTTCTAAGTCCCAGGCAGACACCACACGCATGTGCCAACAGGGTTTTATTTTCAAATTATTTCCCACCATTAAAGTAAATTTGACATTTTTTCTCACGATTATTTAAATATATATTTCTATGATATTTAACTACATATGTAACACGAAGACTTGGCAGCCATATTGATTTTAACGAATATTCTGTACAACAACACATATTCCAGTGTAGCCAACATAGAGTATGTACTTCAGAATTTCAGAACTTCCTTTTTACTTTTGGGCATTGCATTCTTTCACAGGTTAGAGTGTTTAATTTGCATTAGGTTAGATTTTAGGTTGGTTTTTCGTAGGTTAGAGTACTTAAATTGCATTAGGTTAGCTTTTTAGCTTCGTTAAATATTGTGTATATGTTGGCTGCATCACGTGATTTCATAGTGTAAAGCGCTTCATATTTGTTGGCGCATGCGTGTAGTGTCTGCGTGGGACTTAGAAAAAATTCTCACTGCGTTTAATGGAAACTTTATACATTTTCTGTATACTGACTTGTCCCATCGAAAACAAATAAAATGAAGTTAATTTCTTGAAATATGCTATGGCAGTAATTGTGAATGTTGATAACACCGATTCCACTGCCATCTAGCATAAGTTACATTAAGCATTTGCACATCTTGTGCATGTGCACTGCGATTCTATAGAATTTCATTCACTGTATGTGCGTAATTGAAGACTACATAACAACGAACTACATGGTCTTTATAGGAAGCCAGATATAATGAGAATAGTTAAGTCTCGTAGACTGCGATGGGCAGGACATGTTGCACGTATGGGGAATGGAAGACTTGCACGGAAGCTTCTTTAGGAAAGCCAGAGGGAAAACGCCCAGTTGGTAGACCAAGAATGAGGTGGGAGAATAACATTAACTATGATTTGAGGGAAGTAGATGATACAGGGAATGATTGGAAAGCATTGGCTCAGGATAGGGATATATGTAGAGCTTATGTCCGTGTGGCCATGAACCTACAGGTTCGATAGTGCCAGTGAGTAAGTAAGTATGTGCATAATTATATAAACATTTAAAAATCTTAAGAAATGTTGTAAAATGTTTAAAATAGAACAAAATGTTATTACATATGGTAATAATTGTGTAGTGCAATAGTGGCATAAGAATGTTGTATGGAAAATTGTGAATGACAAATACTAGACTTGAGCCTTGCAGAACTTTAGAATGAGTGCCTCTATAACAATCCCATTGTTAGGAATTGAAAAATAATATTGAGTGACTATTGCAAGTTGTGAACTTAGTTGAACTAACTAATGAACAGTTAAAACTAACTGAAATAATACCTAGGCCTATATGGTTGGTATGAGTTGGTTTGTGCTAGCTTTTTAAATTTTTTTTATGTCTTTTGCTTCTTCTATTGGCAGACTAAAAAACCTCAAAACCAGGTCATTTCATAGTTCATCAATTTCTCCTTTTCGCTCCTTTGAATGTAGATTATTTTCCCAAACAGTAAGTTCTTTTGGTTTTTCTATTTGTTTTAATAATTTAGCCTTCTTTTCGATAAGATTTTTTCAGACCACGCATGAGCAGCCACTGCAGATTTTTCTACTTTCCCTTTCTTGATGTTTCTGAGATGAAAACTAGAGTTAGGGATTTTAGACTCACCTCATATTTTTTTTTGTTTTTCTTGCAGACTAGTTTGTCACATATTGAGTTGGGAGGCATTGACAGTGTCACACAATTTTGAAGAAAGTAGTCTGCAAGAAAAATGAAAAAAAAAAATGAAGTGGTTTTAAAATCCCTAAATCATAATAATGAAATGTATCTTTCTTTAATAGTATTTATCTTTTCAATTTATTTATTTTTTTTAACCGTAAAGTCTTCTGAACTACCCGTGGAAACACAGTGTTGTTCCTATCTTTGTAACTTGATTGCTGTTTCCCAGTCCTTGTTGCATTGCTGCCTATGTTATCTTGTATTCATCAAACTCGCCACGTGTTGGTGTTGACATTTAAAAGTACAATGTTCATATTCGTTGGTTATGTACAACTCAGGTATATTTTATGAACTTTGATACATATAACTGTGAATAATTATCAGTTACACTTAGCTAGGACTTATAAAAATTTAAATAATCAATTGAGTTGGTGTTTACTTGATGAAAATCCATATATATTAATTAAATAAAAAATAAAACGTAGTTTTATTTGATTTTCATATTTATTATATAATTCAGTGACAGCTGTTTCGGTACACTGTACCTTCTTCAGACATGTTAACAAATTATGAATTGTGTTCCAACTGATCTAAGCAACAATACAACAATATTTATTTAAATTTTTAAATTTAACAAAGGGGATTCATTCAAATCAAGTTGAGAATTTAACATAGGCCCACTTTCAAATAAAATATCTAAACACTTTAAAAAGTTGAACATTAATGTGGCATTTAAAACTAATAAAACTCTACAAAATATAATAAAAAACAATAAAACCAAAACAAAAAAAGAAAATTATCAGGTGTATATAAATTGAAGTGTGGCACATGTGACAATGTCTATATAGGACAAACTGGTAGACCTTTTATCTCTCGGATAAAGGAACACATGAGAGCATATAACAGAAATTTAGAAAATTCAAAATATGCTAACCACCTATTCCAATTTAATCATTGTTTCGATCCAAATTTTGAAATTTTACATATTTGTGATAAGGGTAAGAAGTTAGATCTTTTGGAGGCTGTAGAAATTAATAAATTTAAAAGTAGTAAAAAACTGTTAAATTCTCAACTTGATTTGAATGTTAACTTTGTTAAATTAAAAAATTAAAATAAATATTGTTGTATTGTTGCTTAGATCAGTTGGAACACAATTCATAATTTGTTAACATGTCTGAAGAAGGTACAGTGTACCGAAACAGCTATCACTGAATTATATAATAAATATGAAAATCAAATAAAACTATGTTTTATTTTTTATTCAATTAATAAAAATTTAAATGTCTTCTCCTATACAAGTCTTAGGCCTATAGGCCTGTTATGATCTCACTGATGAATTTTGTATCCGGCGCTTCCTTGGACGGCCTAGATATCTCTTCTCTGTTGGACAATAATGAAGCATGGCTTTGGAAACTCTATCCTAACTCATTCATCCCAAATGATTCATCCAGTTGTTCTGGTATTCATGCATGTATTTAATGACTGGTTCTAAACATAGTTCCTTCGAGACATCATCATTGCATAAAACTGAATTATGCAGAACCAAATTATGTATAAAACAGGTCCATCTGTAGGCCTATACTGTTTTTGGAAAACACTGTTTATTTTTTATTTATTTTTTCCTCCTGGCATGACAGGACTACAAGGCCCTTAGCCTACCAGCCGGCTGCTGGCCTCACATCCACATGTGTCAATCACAGAGGTAGATGATAATCAGCCAGTGTAGGGGTGACATGTGGTCAGCATGTCGAGTCTGCCAGCCGTTATAGCTGGTTTTCTCAACCTGGAGCCGCTACTTATTGTAGCTACCCAAATGCATCACGATGCTGGGTGGGAATCGGTCCCATACTGGCCGAAATACCATGAGAAAATGTCTTCCCCCATGGAGATTCGAACCAGCGCAAGTCCCATAGCTCTGCGCCAAGGCTTCCTGCCATAACCACTCGGCTACGGCGTGGGACACTGTTTATTTTACAAGATAAAATTTAAAATATATATACCTTTTGGTAGATGCTGTCATTCTCAATTGTGTTAAAATGTTGTATTTAAAATATTTATCTGTAGGCTTTTCGGAAGTTAACTTTCATCATCAGCAGGATGAATGTGTGCCAGCTAGCTGTTGTTGTTTTACGACGTTATAGACATTGATGGTCTTGAAGTGTCATTGGTAGCAACTTCCGATAAGCTTACAGTTAATATTTTAAATACATTTTAACACAGTTGAGGACGATGACCACTTCCCATATATTTTAATTTTTATCGACTATTCACCTCAATGGAATTTGATGTGAATTTTATTACTATTGAGACTGTTACATTTCAAAATAGAGATTAATTTGGTGCTTACTATTATCTTGCTCAAAGATAAAGAATTAATTTTAATTAAAATATTCAGAATCTGGGTAGTAAAGACAGTTTCCGTAACAATTATTAGAATATTTAATAACCTCTTTTTGAAAATCGAAAACACTTTTTTTAAGTATGTCTGACTCTTGTATAAGAATATCACTTTCTATTGTAAATTGCTTTAATTACTATATAAACTTTTTTTTTTATGGCTTTATCATACCATTAATCATTTCTTATGTAAGAGATTTTCCCAGTAAGAATCTAGCTGAATAAGTTCAGTGAATGATTATTTTACAGTACCTTTCACTTTCCAGATGATTTACTTTATATTTAGAATTTATACATTTGTGATTTATACATAGTATTTTTACTATATTGTAGGGTCAGGAATCTGTTTTATAAAAGGACTACATCTAGTAGTTACTTATTAGCAGTGTAAAATTTACTAGTTAGCTGTTTCAGATAGTTATTTTCAAGATAAACTTGTGTTACATTTGAAGAGAAATATTATATGTCCAGACAAGGTTTGAAGCCAGGAGCTTTGGCTATCAAGGCCAATGCTCTATCACTGAGCTACCCGAGAAACTCCAATCTAAATGCAAATTTTTCTCTTATACTCTGTTAATTCCCGATCACCTCAATCATGCAAATGGCGGCTTCTTGTTTTAAGAAGACATTTATTGGGAATTTAAACACTACTTTATAAAGCCAGTAGGGCTTCTTTTGATGTTTTTATTATTAATTTAACACTTCTCACTGAAGGATAAATTATATTTGAAGAGAAAAATTATACTCTCAGACTGGGGTTTGAACCCAGAACCTATGGCTTTCTAGGCCAATGCTCTATCACTGAGATGTTTTATAACTTTTAAATTGTATACATTACTATTTTTATCTTAACTTATAAAATAGATAGTTTATTAGGAGTGTAAATTAGTAGTGTTCATATTATATGAAACAGCATTGTGGTTACACTGCTAAATAGTACTCCTAAGTAAGAGTCCTACACTGCTAACTATTATTAATCACTGTTAATATTTTTTTTGAAGCAGGTTTCAAGTTTTAGCAGTCTAAATTATCAGTCTATACACTACTTATAAGCAGAGTGATGGTTTTATGCAACAGACCCTAGGTGCAATTTTATGAGTATCGAATTCTGTACATATGAAAAATTTTCACTTAATATGAAAGCAGCCAAACTAACATGACCTCTTTCTGTAATAAGAAAACGAGTAGACAACTGAATAGGGTGGGAAATTGTTCAGTGAACTAGTAAATTAGAAAGATTAATTAAGCTAGACTCTTTCTGGGAAATTACCATTATGTAATTGTTTAAATTGTTATTTGTGTGATATTCCATCATTTATCATTATTTGTATCTTTGCAGCTTTCTCTTTCCAACAGAGTTGTGTCATTTCTATACGTAATATTTGTTTTTTTTTAATAATGTCAAAGTTCATGCATTTTTATCTCTTTACGTCTCTTGTATGACGTCTTCCTTTCTGATAACCCTTATAATTCTTGTTTCCATGCTGCTTTTGTTTCAGTCACTTGGCTTCTTTCTCTAGTATTAGATTAATAATTATTTTCAAGTTATTGAAACTTTATTAAAAGAGAAAACTAAATCCAAAGAACTTGAGAAAGATAGCTGAAGATGGTGATTTTGAGATTTTATCGTACACCTGGACTTGGATTGTCAGCAACATCTGTGAAGCTAAGGCAGTTACGACAGCATAGCCCATTGGTTCGTGAATTGGAAACAGAACTATGTTTCAATATTGAGGCCACATCACAGCTTTCACCTCCTGAGATAGAAAAGTTGAGATGGATACTTGGTTCACCATTAGAGCCGCAGAATCTTACTACAGAACCAAATCTGGAAGGAGCGTTCCATGGTAGCTTGCTTATTGAGATAGGACCAAGGTATTTTTAGTAATTTGTTTGCTAAATAGCATGTTAAGTTATGTGAATTTTCTAACTTTGATTTGTGGGGCTTTAAACCCAAATTCCTTGACTCCATTAAACTCGTTGTCCATTAACTCTTTGCATACCTGGTGATAGCTGATGATGTTGAAGTACCGTCGATTATTCCAAAACCAGTCAGTTACTTGGGCGCCGAGATTTGTATAAATGTAAAGGTTAAGAATTCATGAATATCATTTGGGGCATGAATGCAAGGATTCCCAATCCTTATAAGATGACATTAGAAATAATTATACAGTAAAAGTTTATTCGCGGGGAATATGTTCCATTAATATGCTGCGAATACAGAAAACGTGAATATGGAATAGTAATTTGTATGGGTATATAGGGGATACATTCCAAGGTCCCAAAATAAAATAAATTATCGAAATAAAATTGATTAATGGAAAATGTTGAACAATTTGTATTAATTATTACTGTCAGGCTTATGCAAGGACTTAAAAAAGTTAGTAATTTTTTCCTGTTTTGCCTCTTTTAAAAGGTCTTTCAGTTCAGATTGTTATTCAGCTGTGAATATAGCAATAGAATACCTTATTTTGTCTTCGGATGTCTTGATGAATTGTACAGTTGATTCATTAATGTTGAAACAGCGTGATATAGATGCAAACGACTCGCCAATGCGTAAACGGTCAAGCATTTCTGTTTTTACTTTAAGCGGCAACACTACTTTCTTCAGCATCGGAACTAATTTTCTTTCCTTTTACTCAACATTATAAGTTGGCAACAAAGCAGAAAAGACACACATGCTATCCAATCAAAATTAATGCAACAAATGACAAAGTTGAAACAATAAAACACCAATTGTGGCGAGGGCGGCATTTATCAATGGACATAGCGGGATGGTGGTGGCTTTTAACAACAAACTTTAGGCTTAGTGACAATAAGGTTTGTTTTACTTTGGTTTGAATAGCTCTTTGTAAAAGCCGCCTTGGTACGTGTCTGCAAAAAAAAAGTTGTCAGTGCTTTAATAAAGGATACCAGTCCTTTTAATATACCAACTGGATCTGCGAGTAAAGAAATTTTTAGCTGCGAATACAGGAGCTATGTCGCAATTTTTTAATCCACGAATAAGAGAACCGCTAATAATGAGCTTTTACTGTAATTACTTGCTACATATTATGTTGATTTGAATGAATTTTGTAATTTTAATTTGTTTGGGTTCTGGATCCAAGTTCCTTCTTGATTATAAAAAAAGGTGCAGAACTATTATAGGAAATATCACTATGGGGTTTAATTAAAAATTTAAAATAAAATTCTTATCAGCTCATATCTTGTATTTTAATTAGACTGGTTTTATAACCTTAATGGTTACATCTTCAGTAGTAACCACTTAGGTTATGAAGTCGGTCTGATTAAAAAATATTAAAGAAAGTAAAAAGAAAAAATTAATGAATTTTGAAATTCCCAGAGAATTTGATTTAATTCGGAGGTTCTTTAGTTCACCAACAGATGGAGTAAGAAGCAGTGCTCCTGGACGACAGAACATCGGTTGTGTAACTACTGAATATGTATTCACTAAGTTTATGAAACCGGTCTAAATAAAAGGCAGAATATGAGGTTGAGGTGATAAGAATTTTATTTCAAAATTTAAGGTACAGAGTGCTTAGTTTATTGCTGGATGGAAGTTTGCATTCATGACTAAACTACCGCTATGAAGACACTACATGAGCCACTAAAATCGTGCTCCAGTTCTACGATGTAAACATAACTACTCAAAGTAAATAGTGCATCATCAGCAAAAAAATAATAAATTGGAGTCAACAATTCTATCATGTACAGATTGTTGAAACCATCTGCAATAATTGTTGACTGTGGTGGGCTAGTGATTCCGTTCCTTGTCTCTGGTCCTGAGGATCTCGGGTTCAAACTAGCTGAGGTCAATTAATTTTTTTTTTTTAAGATGGAAAAATCCAAGGAGCAAATCCTAGAGGGACTTTAATCCATGGGTCCTGAGTCTGAAGATTTTCAGGCTTGTAAAAGAATTGCAAGCCTGAATAAAAAGGCCTCTGTGCAAAATTTACCGACCTTCTTCATCCTAGCAATATTTTAGTTGCCTGCTAGATGTCTAATTGGGTCGGTATGTTGACTTCATACCATCCATGACATCTCTAGGAAAATAAGCATAACTAAATTAACTTGGTCTAGTAATTCCTAACAAGAAGAAGAACTTAAAAAAGACTCAACTTGGGCTGTTATGCCATTGCAGATTGTATATCTACAATAATTGGCTTTGCCTGGGTATCTGGCTCTTCGAGTATGCATATTTCATACCTTTTATATGGTTTTTAATTTTAACAAGTTAGTACTGACAATTACAGATGATGGCGATATCCATACTTCTTACATTAAATGACATGTTTAATTTACCAGACTGTGTTCTAACCTTAACATTAATTAACTAGCTAATTCACTTACTCATTGGCACTATTGAACCTGGAGGTTCATGGCTGCATGGAATGTATGCTCTCTGTACATCTCTATGCTGAGTAAATGCTTTCCAATCATTCCCTGTACGATTCTTCTTCCTCAAATCATGCTTAATGTTATTCTCCCATGTCATTTTTGGTCAACTTACTGGGTGCTTTCCCTCTGGTTTTCCTACAAGAAGTCTTCATGACTCTTTCATTCCCCATTTGTGCCCCTCAAACTCTACGAGACTTAACTGTATTTATTATATCTGGTTTTTCATAAAGATCATTTAGCTTACTGTTTTGTAACCTTCACCATTCATCTGTCTGTTTGTCTCTGTTTGGTCCAAATATTTTCCTAAGGATTTTTCTCCAGAAAGTTTTATTCCAGTAGATCCTATGTTCATGCTTGACATTTATGTTTTTATGGTGAAAGGTTGTCACTCTTTCGACCAAGGAACCTCTTTTAATCTGGCTTAATGCATTTGATCACACTGTCAGCATAGATCTCGGGGTCATCTGACCAACAAGACCCTCCATCATGACAAGGTAAAGATAGTATTGGAGGGAACCTTTACCCTATACCATCTAATTATCCATCAGTTGGTTCATCTTATCAACTTTTCCTCTTTTTGGACTGTAGGAGTTCACCTAAAAAAATTTAAAATTGCTCTAGCAGTCACAATTTTTAATTTTTTGCAACAAAACTCATTATATACTATTGAAATAAAATTAAGAAGGTATTCTCAAAAAATCAGCAAAATCCAATAATTTGAAGCTGGGGTTTACTTGAAACCTGAAATAAAAAAAAAATGCTGTATACTTTTATTGTAAGTATTTTGTATTGGTGAAAAATATGTTAGCAAAAGACATTTGTTTCTGTTAGAATATCCGATTCCTTATATACTTGTATTTCAAAGGAACAGCAATACAACCTCCATTTTACTAAATTTTTTCATCATACATTGGTTTCTTGCTGATTTCTCAAACAATATTTAAACAATTTTTAAAAATAATGAATTTGTATTATGTATTAAATTTCTTAAACTTTCATTAGGTCTGATTATTTCTTAAAATTATTTTCCAACTTAATCTTTGAGGTGAAGAAATACAGTTTCTCCTTTCATACATTAAACAATGAAAACACAGTAAGTTAATTAAATATATTTAGTAAAGTAAAGTATTCCCACTACAGGCCTCAGGAGGCCCTTGGGGTAGTGGGAGGTTAAGGCTCCCACTATTTCTAGACACTTGATGTCAGCCCTGCGTGACGGCTGCCTTTACCCCAGAACAAGCGTCTGGTACTCATTTCCGTTAGAGGCTGAGTCGACCCCAGGGCCATAGTGCCGCCAGAAGGTTTGTGTCAGTTTAAAAATCCTGACCCCACCGGGACTTGAACCCTCGACCTTCCGGCTTGTAGTGCAGTGCCTTAACCACTACACTGTATTTAATCAAAATCAGAGTGGGAGGTAACACTATGAGGTATTTACATTTATGAATGAGTTGGAGAAAATGCTTTAACATCTCACCTCATAAAGTTGAATGTCTTCACGATTCTGGTTTCAAAAGTATAATTTTACTTCCATCTTCAGTCAAACTCCAACTGTCGAAATTTCGTCATTAACAGATAGTTTCGACAGTTGGAGTTTTTGAAACTGGTGTCTTGAAGAGACACAACTTTATGAGGTGAGATGTTAAAGCATTTTCTTCATTTCATTCGTAAATATATTTAATATGTTTTGATGTGATATTTAGAGGTCTGTGGTTTGATTCCCAGTTCAAATGATAATTTTTCTTTTCAAAAAATTAATTTGTTCGGAACTGGAATATATTTAAACTAAATATCATATCAAAATATTAATACATTTACTGCTTAAAAAGTAATGTGTAAATTCTCATTAAAAATATTTAGAATAGAAGTCGTCTGATGGTGTTGTTAAGAGCTCTAGCTGTCTGCCTTCGGACGCAAGAGAATTTGTATAAGTGGAAAGAAATATTAGTGTTTGTACCGTGTCTTGAATGATATAGTGGGCTGCACGCCGATGTACAGAGTCAGAGGTCTATGGTTCAATTCCTGGTTCAGACGATAATTTTTCTTTTAAAAAAATAAATATTTAGTATGTTTTGTGGTTTAGTGCATATGGAACACAATATAAAAGCTTTTTTTTTTTTCAGGTTAAATTTTTCAACAGCATTTTCCAGTAATGCTGTGTCAATCTGTAATTCAATTGGACTTGAGAAAGTGGTTAGATTGGAAGTATCTACACATTACCTGATTCATTGGGAACAAGATGGCCTTCTCATTGGTCGAGCTCTGGAAGAAGAGGTATACCTACAAAATATTCAGATATATATCAAGTGAAAACTAGAATGAGGAGCATATTTGATGGGCTATGAGGGGGGGGGATGGGAGAGATGCCCTTGTTCCAACTCACAGTGTTTCCAATGGTGACTTAGCAACATGCCACTGTAATATTAATCCATTTTCCTAAAAAAATCATATTTAAGATTGAATATTGGAGTAGTGTTATATGGAAAGAGCTAATATTTTTCTTCTTGCCTCTCAAAATCCCATATTTTATGTGATACAGTTGCTGAGAAATTATTAGTTTATTTATGTGTTATTAAGATTTTAAGCTGCATTATCTACACTGAAGAAATAAGTATTTGTTAATTTAATAAGATCAATAATACTTCTTATATCGGCCGCGGTGGACTAGTGGTTATGCTCCTTGCTTCTGGTCCCAAGGGATGGATTCAAACCTGGCCGTGGTCGATGTACTTTTTTAGGATGGAAAAATCCAAGGAGTAAGTCCTCAGGGAGGACTATAAGCTGAGGGTCCCAAGTCTGAAGATTTTCAGGCTCGTAAAAGATCCTTAAGCCCGAATAAAAATGCCTCTAAGCAAAATTTACTGACTACAACATCCTATTAATATATTAGTTGCCTACTAGATGTCTCATTGTGTAAATATGTTGAGTACATACCATTCATGACATCTATGGGCAAATGAATGTAACTAAATTAACTTGGTATAGTAATAAGAATCAAATGAATCGTGAATTCTTGTTACCTCATATATCTATGTTTCTTTAAACATAGCACCACAGTATTGCCGAACCATCGTTCCCATCCTCAGCTGTTTTCATGACTGTCAATTTGGTATAGTAACTTCTAACAACGAAGAGGCAATGGCTCAACATGGGGCAAGCCATTATAGATAGAGAATACGTATATAAAATGTGAATACTTTTGTTTCTACACAGTTTTGAGTGAATGTAAATTCATGTTGCTTTAACAAAATTAATAAAATGCCATTATCTTGATGTTGGAGGGTGAGAGGCAGACAGACTGTAAGCATAACAACAGTAGTCATAATGTTGTTTGAAAATGAGAGAGATCCTTCTCTCGAAAACTAGTTCCCGTGTTTGAAGAAACATAAAATATGGGAAATGATGTTTAAAAAATGACTCATTAATTTACGAATAACAACAGTGCTCACATTTTCTAATGGTACCTGCTCATTGGTCCTCAATATGCTGCTCATTATAGCTTATTTTCATTATCAGCTTAATGTACATACAATTGATAATACAAGATGTACAAGTTGGTGCAGAAAAAAATCATTCTTTTTAGCTAGATAATGCATCATCATCATCAATGGCAGGCATGGATTAGGCCATTGGCCTGTTCCGCTTCAGGAAAGAAATTGATCCCTCCATCTCTTCTTAGGTCTTCCTGGGTCTCTTCGCCCTGTGGGTCTGTAGTTCAATAGCTGCAGAGGTAGTCTATTGTTTGGCATTCTAAGAAGGTGTTCATACCAATTATTTTGATATTTTTGAATGATTTCAGTTATTGCTGGTGTGTTGAGAGCTTTGCGGATATCTTCATTACGCATGTGATCATAAAGCGTATAACCCGCTAAAAGTCTTAATAACTTCATTTCTGCAGCTACTATCCTATTTAATTTACCTGTAGTAAGAGTCCAGGTTTCAGAACCATAAAGTAGAGTTGGAAGAGCCATTGTTTTATAAAATTTTATAATTGTATCTGGACGTACTTTTCGGAAAAGAATGCTTTTTATTGTTCCTATAAGTTTTTGAAATTTGACCAATTTTATGTCTATGTCTTTACATGTGTCGTACGAAAGATTGCAGCCAAGATAAGTAAAGTTATTAACTTGTTTCTATTATATTGTTCTTAATAACAATTTTAGTTCGTATCGGTATTTTCCCTTGCAACGCCATAGTTTTTGTCTTACTCACCGAAATTTGTAAATTATAATCTTGGGTTATATTTGACAATCTATGTACTGCTCTTTGTAGGTGATCTTCAGAAGTAGCCAATATTACTTGATCATCTGCATACATTAATGTGTTGAGGGGGTCGACCATCAATCATAAAGTGTGATTGTGATTGGGTTTGCCATAATTTTATGATTTCATTCATATATAAATTAAATAGAAGAGGGGAAAGTGGACAGCCTTGTTTTACACCTTGGGATATTAGTCTATCTGATTTGCTGATTTGATTATTTATTTTTAATCGAATTCGTGTGTTATGATACATGCTTTGAATCGCTTGAATTAAATGCTTGGGTATTCCTGCATTATGTAAGATATCCCATTATTTTATTCTGTTTATTGTGTCGAAGGCTTTATGATAATCAATATCATAAAAGTTGGTATATTAAATTCTCTATGTTTTTCTATTATTTGTGCTAACGTAAAGACACTATCTATACAGGATCTGTTGGGTCTGAAACCATTTTGTTCTTCTAGGATAATTGCGACAGAAATTGTGTTTAAAGCTAGATAATGCATTTTTCATAATCTTGAAGATATATCTCTTTACACATCCACCTCTGATTTCTCATAAGTAATATTAGCTATATAATGACCAGCCACATGGGCTAGTAGTCAGCGTTTCTGACTACTGTTCATGAGGTCCTGGGTTCGATTCCCGGTCAAACCATAGGCATTTTTCCTTAAAGGGAATTATTCCTGTGGTTTCCCATGGTCTGGAATTTAGGTTAAGTTTAGGTTAAGAACTCTTCTGGTGCTTCATTATCATTTATCACCCA
The DNA here is from genome assembly GCA_030220185.1 of Diploptera punctata. Lineage (NCBI taxonomy): Eukaryota > Metazoa > Arthropoda > Insecta > Blattodea > Blaberidae > Diploptera > Diploptera punctata. Next base: position 316,727 of record JASPKZ010003050.1, on the reverse strand, counting down.
TCATATTATCAGGATAATGTAACTTCACCTTTTAGGTGCCCCAACTTCAGAAATGGGTTACAATTACGCCAATGCCAGGGGAGAAAACCAGAAATGCCATAAAAGACAACCTAGTGGCATTAGACAAAAAAAAAATTAGCTATAATATTTTATTAAAATTGCATAAAGTTAAAGTTTTACTTTATTATTGTAAAAGAAGTGACATCAGTTAAAAATATTGTCTTTTTTTATACTACAGTAATGTCTACATGTAAAAGATAAAATAATTCCAATAGTCTTGGGAAGGTCTTTCGAATAATAGATAATTAACATGATTTTTCAGTTCGTTGTTACTTTTATTCCTAGAATATGTGTTTGGTAATTATTCAAATTATAGGCTGAATAATTCCAGAGTCATGGTACTCTCAGATGCTTTATACTAGCTTAGAAATTCAGTTTTATTTTTGGAAGTAATATTTTGAGGTTCTTTTAATCAAGTTATTTTGAGTCTGTAATATCTTACCTCAACATTAATGTTGATTTGTTCTTGAACATGTTTCGATTAGTCTTGTAATCATCCTCAGCATATGCTGGGTTTGCTGAATTCATTCTAGGTGGGAAAAATTGTTCATTCTAAATTCTTCAAGAAGTTTCTTTTTAATGAACACAGAATATCCTTTTTTTCAAACTATGTTAAAAAAATAAAGTATGAAAGAAGAAGCATATTCAGTCATAAATTTTTTTTGCAATGTATGTTGCATTTCACTAGAATATTGTACTTTTTAAAACATTTTTTATCATAATGGTTTATTTTAGGAAGTAATAGTTTGAGGTTCTTTGAGTAATATTTTTTATCATATTCAATAAAAATGCAGTTGAAACTAAAATTATCATATAATTTGAATTGTCTTTTTATGCCCTTTTTTCAGTTTTTAGGTCCTTTTTTAGGACATCTTTAGGTCTTTTTAAATGTCTTCTATAGGCATTTAATAAGTCCCGTGAATAATTACCATAGGTTCAACAAAATGATTCTTCTTGCATAATGCTTATGCGGTGTAAGATTGTAACAGAACTTTTATTTGCAAACTACTTTACTTCTGCTTTCAAAGAAATTTAAACTCTGATTGAAAAAAATGAAAAACAATTTACGTGTAACAGGTAGGAAAAATCGGAAGACTTGCATGAAAATGGTTATGAAAATAGAATGCTTTGCTCAGGTTAGACTGGATCTTTGTATTTATTACCTGCTTTTGGAATTCTGTTCTTTGGTGGTGTACTTTAACTGGAAATAATTTTATTTCATCCCTTCACGAAATAAACACACATTCAAGGTTTGTGAATAAATGTAGAAATGAAGTGAATATTTTTTTTCAAGTTTCCTCGCAATGGTAAGGAAGAGAAATGAAAATTTGGGCCATTCTGTTCATAATTTTTAATTTATTCTGTTTTATAAATACAACAAACTTTTGATTATCCGTGCATGTATTATCCGATTTGTGGATTATCTGGGCATGGGTATTTTTAAAAATGAAGATTTTTAAAAAATGATTATTTTTTATTGTTATGAAAAAAAGTATTTACTTTTAAACGCATTACTGTGAACTACGCTTAGAAACTCGCACAATAAAGATAACTTCCCTCATAATCCCCTCCCCTGATGCATCTAACAGTACCAACAGCATATTTTGAGAAGGAAGGGCTATCTGTTAAAGCGGTCCTACTTCTATTAGACAATGCACCTTGGTACCCACGTTCAAGTGAGCTTATATCTGATAATGGTCAGATTATTGTGAAATATCTGTACCATGTGTCACATCTCTGATTCAACCCATGACCAAGGTGCGATTGCTAGTGTTAAACAACATTATCGCACCGACCTTGTATGAAGCCTAATACACGAGGGAACTGACGTTACATTTTATCTTTAAATGTGTTAGAGCCATTTATGGAATTTGTAGGGCGTGGGAAAAAGTGAAACCAACCACAATAGAACGATTGTGGAATAAACACATGCCACCTAAGAATGAAGAAGATTTTGCAGTATTATTTCCGAAAACTGTGACGATGCTACAAATATAGCTCACTTGTTGAAAAAAGTTTTGGGCTGTGAAAATGTGGATGAAGAAAATGTGGCTGAGTGGTTGCTGAGTGACACATGTGAACCAGCTTTGAAACATTGAATGACGCGGCTGTTGTCAACGAAGTGCGAGGGGAAGGAGAAGTGAAGATGAAAATATAACATTTGAAAACAAAATTAGCCACACAGAAGCATCAAAATATATAGGCGTCTTATTAGAATGTATGGGACAAAAATGAATTTGATTATGTTAGTCTTAAATGTTAGGAAAATAAGAACTGTAATCAGAAAGAGAGTAAACGATAAATTGAAGCAGAGGAAAATATCTGACTTCATAGTGTAAAACACATGGTTTCAACAGAGATGTGTGGTTCCTAGACACAAATTTTGTTTTAAGTACAACAGTTTTCAAATTACTGTACTGTAATAAATACTGTATTGCATCGTAAATTAATGAGTAATTTTTAAACATCTTACCTCAACTAGTTTTCAAGAGAAGGATCTCTCTCATTTTCAACCGACATTATGACTACTGGATTTCGTTGGAATCTCCATCAATAACGTTGCATGTTTATTGTTAGAATAACTTGGTTGGATTATCCGTGTTTTTCGATTTTCCGTGCATATCTTGGTCCCAATTAACACAGATAATCGGGAGTTTGCTGTATTTCATGAATATAATAAAAATTTTAAAATTGGATGTGATGAAACAAAACTACATATGGGTTTTATAACTACCTGAACTAAAAAAATAAAAATAGTTTTGTATGTAGGAAAATTATTACATACCAGTGTAATCATAGCATTAGGGATTGAAGGAGCTGTAGATAAGTACAGTTGAATCAAAAACAATAAAATAAAAATTTGACAGTAAATTAGTGGTTAGTATGGAGACTAAGGTTAAGAGGCTACAAGATGAAGCAAAGAATGTTGGATTAAAAAATAAACTCTTCTAAAACAAAACAGATGAGGATAAATTGAATTAATGATGTTGACATTGAAGAAGTTGAATCCTTCATATATTTAAGAAGTATGGTTACAAAAACCGGAGGAGCAAAAGAAGATATAAAAAGATGAATTTGTCTAACAAATGGAGCATTTGCGCAGTTATGCTCCATATGGAAAACTATGAACATCTCTTTGAAGACAAAACGTAGACTGTTCAACACCAACGTAAAATTGGTCCTCCTGTAAGGTTGCAAAACATGGAACGTTGTGGAAGCAACAAATTAAAAGTTGCTGATCTTTATAAGCAGGTACCTGAGACATATTTTAAATATAAGATGGTCGAATATAATATCAAATGAACTGTGGAGAAAAACCAACCAATATTCTATATGTCACCAAATAAAACAAAGAAAGTGGAAATTGGATAGGCCACACATTGAGAAAACCAGACAGAGCCATAGAGAAGACTGCACTAGATTGGAATCTGCAAGGAGTAAGAAAAAGGGGACAACCTAGGAAAACTTGGAAGCGATCAGTAGAGGAGGAAGCAAAGGAAAGAGGGAAAAGCTGGAAACAAGTGAAATGGCTGGCTGAAAGCAGAGTACGCTGGAGAAACTTCACTGCTGCCCTATGTTCTATTTAGGAATTACAGGAAATAAATAAAATAATAAATAAATCTTTGAATATTACACTTTTATGTTAATCTATATATTAATACGTGAAGAAAAAACTTTGTACCCCTTTTTAGCAGATTGCATGCACTGAGGAGTGTGGTATTTGGCATAATAAAGTTATGTAGAGAAGGAGTGAAGAAAAATAAAATTATGTATAATATGTGTTACAAATAAATTAAATTAAACAAAATAAAATAAATTGTCTCTAAGGAATTTATGTGTATTACTCATTCATTTGTTTAAGTTCATACTGAAAGTGCATTGTTGTAAAAAGTAAATTGGGCAGCAGCAATGTGAACTGACTTACTCTCGTGTATTTATTATTGTGGTTTATTATACATGATAGTCTCCTTAAACGCCTTAACTGGTTTATGGTACTGAATGTGACACATGAAATGTTTAACTTGAAGAAAATTTGATGTGACTTTCTTTTTTAGGGAGTTGATGAAAAATTGGATAATGTTGTATTAGAATAATAATATTAATTTTTCAGGGCGATTTATATTGTTTAAACTTGGTAGGAAGTAAATTTGTAGAAAAAAAATTTTTGCCCAGATCAAGACTGGAATCCGGGACCTTTGGCTTTCCGTACCAATGCTCTACCAACTGAGCTACCGGGGCGAGTTCCAATCTAGATGCAAATTTTTCTCTTATATATGATGTAAGTCCACTGCTGTGGTCTCGAGGTAGCGTGCTGCCTTGTCACGCAGCAGACCCAGGTTCGATCCCCAGCCGGGGCAGTTTTTCTGAGTGAGGTTTTTATCAGGGTTTTTCCTCACATGTAAGACAAATGTCAGGAAGACTTTATGGCCCAAACAGTCCCCGAAATCATATGGCCATCATCATCAACCTTATTATCATCATCATCATCCTTCACTGGTGTCGAAAGCAATGGGAAGCTACCACACCTACAATTCCCTAGTAAAGCTGCGATCATAGCATGAAAATGCTATGATTGCAGTGAAGGACCTGCCTTCGGGCAGAATTACTATGGATGGATTAGTGATTTAAAAAAGTGAGTATGTTTTAAATTTAACCCCTATCTAACCTTTGTTTCAGTAATTTCATTACATATTTTTTTAGATTTACATATTCGCACCTACTTCCATTATGCCTTGACATAGAATATTGACGGGATGGAGTGAGAGACAAAAAGGAGGGGATGTATATTCCCCTGTGCATAATATATAGGCCAAATACAAATTTAAATAGTATACAAATGTCAAATGATGCATTATTGTTTTTTTTAAATATGGCTTAACCAAACTATACCACATATTTCCTATCGTTCATATTTTAAAAATAGATAAAAAATTAATGCATAATGACATATTTGTGACATACTTAAAAATGTAATGAATTGTGGTCAAATTTTTATCGCTGGGCGACCACTAGTATATATTAATATATATTATAATTTGATATGCCAATGAATGAATGAGTCACTTCTTTCTTATCTTACCTCATGGTTTTTTTTTTAAACACGGGAATTGCATAGATGAAGATATAGTTTAACGTTATAGATGAAGTTTCCAACAAAAATCCGGTAGTTATAATATTGGTTGAAAATGAGAGAGATGTTCTCTTGAAAACTACAGTTCCCGTGTTTAAAAAAAAAACATAAACCACGAGGTAAGATAAGAAGAATTCATTGAATTAAGAACCTCATAATGTTATTTCCCATATTGAACTATGAATTTAATGTGTGTTTATATTTTACCTGTTAAAACCATTAGGCCTCTAAAATAGTTATAAAATTAGGTTTAATGTTAAAAATTCAAATATAAACTAGCATCTTTTCTTTGTGCATACCATTATGTATTACCGGATCTACCATGTAAGTAATAAATTATTATTATTATTATTATTAATTTTTAAAATAACACCATTAAATAAAATGGGAATTTTTTATTCATAAGTACAAAATATTAAAAGAATGCAGTTTTACATACAAATATATATGTCTGCGATTAAAGATGTATCTTCTGAGATTTTCATAAAGTTAATTTTTGAACATTCTTCCACTGCGTCCACTTAGTTCATTCATTAAGAACTTGATTCTTCATTTTCCTTTCTTTGTTCTAGAATGAGAGTATCTTCATGAAAGTTCATCAGTGAATTTACAAGATATAAATGTATTCACTGTAAAAGTTTAATTAAATGAATTGATTTCAGAGAAAATGGGAGTTAAGTTTGGTTAATTCAACATTACCTTTCATACTCCCATTAAGTAAACTGAATATTTTATAAATTTTAAAAGGTGCAGAAACCTTTATAATGTATTTATACACTCTTGTCATTCTTATTTTTGAATATTACTCAAATAACTAACATTCTACCTTATTTTATGTGAAATTGCATTTGTCTTATAACAAATTATAATCTGAAATTAGTTTGGAGAACTACTTTAGCAATAATAATAATAATAATGCATTTTCAAAAATAGAATATCTTAATATATTATTTTAGGAAGTTATATTTTGAGGGTTATTTTAATTATATTATTTTTGGTCTGGACATCTTACCTCAATATTAATTAATATTGAGGTAAGATGTCCAGACCAAAAATAATATAATAGAATATCTTGTCTAAATTTATCAAACATTTACGGGAAGTGATAATATGAGATAAGTATCAATAGAATACAAATTAAATTTTTATTCTATATATTTATTCTTTATTCTAGTTTTATTTTATGTGATTACTTATTGAGATTGTTTTCATATTCTATGTTTCATTTAGTTGGCAGGGCTGTTACATGATCGTATGACACAATGTCCCTATCTCCAACCTATTGACAGCTTTAAACTTGAGGTTAATACAGAAGATTGGTATGAAGTGGATGTTCTGTCTGATGGAAGGAAAGCTTTAGAAGATGTAAATTCACATTTAGGTAAGGAAATTTGTGAATTAAATTAATATTTTTATTACCTCACCTCATATCCTTTTAATCTTCTAGACTGCAGTTTCGGAGCTTATCTCTATCATCAGTAGTCTCTCATCGACCGGTGTTATGTTGTTTCTTGGCAGTTTTCTTCTTCCTTCTATCGGTTGACCAATGAACCTCTGGATCAAATCAAAATTTGCAGGAGTTTTGAAATTCATGAGTTTTTCTTTCTTGTTTTTTTGAATGTGGATTTTTCCCAAACTGTGAGTTCATTTAGTTTATCTGTGTGTTTGATTAGGCTAGCTTTTGTGTCAATTAAATGTTTTTCAGACCCTGTAAGAGTTAAAAAAAAAATAAGGAAATTTGTGTTTAATCCAACAATTTAATTAATACATGGTAATATTCTTCTTTTAGCTTCTCTCAATTTTCAAGCTTTGAGTTTGAAAATGAATCTCAACTCTTATGTTTCCATAATTCTCTCTTTATCACTTAATTATTTTGAGGGAAATCCCTTATCCCTCAACTGGAATCTGACTGTCATATTGACTTGTCTCTCTGGTGGTGGACCGATGAACTTTAAAATTAATTTTTTCCCCCCAGGAATTTCAAAATTCATTATTTTGTCTTTGGTGTTTTTAGATGTAGATATTTTTATCAAATAATTAAGTTTGGTCTGTGTATTCTTACCTCATATGGTTGTTTTACTCCTGACATATGTTTCAAAGCACGTTTTGCCCCATCCTCATCTAGCACATACTGATTTTTCCCAAGTTGTTGGCTCTGGATCTTGACTCCTGATCCCTCTTTCTGTGGTCCAAAGAACTTGCTAATTAGGTTCCTCTCCCTGGGAATTTTTAAATTGCTGGCATCTGATTGTCATATCGACAGTTGATAGATATTTACGTCTCTTCGCTCTGGGGTGGACTAATGATTTTCAAAATCAATCTTCTTCTTGACAAATTTTAAAAATCATTACTTTATCTTTGTATTTTTAAATGTAGATTTTTTTCCAAATTGTGAGAAATCTATAGCATTCACAGTTTGATAAAAACAAATAATATGTTTGATAAAAGCAAATAAAACGTGCAGATTGTATGAAGATAAACATAAGGAAAATGAAGAGAAATTTAATCATTAGAATCAAATAACACACAAGAAGTGTAAAAAAGGGGAAGTAGAAAAACCTGCAGTAGTTCGTTTGGTCAGAAAAACACAAAACAGATTTAAATACAAAATTATTAAAACAGTTAGAAAAAACAAACAAACTCACCATATGAGAAAAAATCTACATACAGAAGAACAGGAGAGAATTAGCAATTTTTCTTTCTAAAATAAAACTATGTCCAAGGTTGGAAAGTGTAATTTAAAATATCATTATCATCCATGCAAGCATTAGGCCATGTGGCCTGTTACTGTCTCAAAGAGGAATTTTCCATCCAGCGCTTTTTTGGACGTCCCAGCGATCTTTTGCCTTGCGGGCAGTAATGAAGCATGGCTTTTGGGATTCTGTGAGATGGCATTCGTTGAAGATGGACTTTCCAGTTGTTCTGGTAGTTTTGTATATGATGGAGATTGGATTCTACATCCAACTCTTCCATAATTTTCTCATTTCTTTTATGGTCCCACTTTGTATAGCCTGCTGCAAGGCCCATAAATCGCATCTCATTTACTGTTATTCGGCATTCATCTCTTCTTCGTATTGTCCATGCTTCACTACCATATCTTAATTCTGGTCTTGCAAGAACCTTATAAAGCTGTAATCTTGTGTTCTTTTGTACTAAAGATGGTTTTATTATACTGTTAATTATCCCCATTGTTTTTGTGAAATTTGTGATTTTCTATGCTATATGAGCTTCATCTTGAAATGTTAAATTATAATCCAAATAATTAAATTCATTTACTCGTTCTAAAATTTCATTGTCCAAAACAATTTTGCTAGGTATAGGATATTTCCCACAAAAGACCATCACTTTAGTTTTCTTTATATTGATTTCCATATTGTACCTTTTTGCAGTTATATTAAAATTGTGTGTAGAATACTGTAAATCTATTTCTATGTTTTTATTACTCATTTCTTACATCTCAAAGATGGATAAATCATATTTCAAGAGAAAAATTATACACTCAGACTCGGGCTTCAATCCTGGACCTTTGGCTTTCTAGGCCAATACTCTACTGACTGAGCTACCTGAGCAAGTTCTAATCTAAACTTAAATTTCTCTCTTATCTATGCTATTAATTCCCATGCACCAAATGCTATGAAACCTTTGCTTCTATCTTGCAAATGGCAGCTTCTTTATTAAGAAATTTATTTGGGAATTTTACATTATGTTATAAAACCAGTATGGCTTCTTTCAATGTTTGTATTATTCATTTCATGAATTAACAGCATATCTAAGAGAGAAATTTATGTTTAGATTGGAACTTGCTCAGGTAGCTTAGTTGGTAGAGTATTGGTCTAGAAAGCCAAAGGTCCTGGGTTCGTGTCCCAGTCTGAGCATATAATTTTCCTTAATTAAATAAAAATAAAATATAGTTTTATTTGATAATATATATGAAATTTATAATAAATATGAAAATCAAATAAAACTACGTTTTATTTTTATTTAATTAATAAATATGGATTTTCATCAAGTAAACATCAACTCAATTGATATAATTTTCCTCTTCAAATGTGATTTATCCATCATTGAGATGCATGAAATGAATAATGGAAATGTCGAAAGAAGCTGTACTGGCCTTTAATGTAATGTAAAATTCCCAAATAAATATCTTTTTAATAAAGAAGCTGCCATTTGCAAAATAAAAGCAAAGGTTTCAAAGCATTTGGTGCACGGGAATTAACAGCTTATATAAAAGAAAAATTTGTGTTTAGATTGGAACTTGCCCATATAGCTCAGTCAGTAGAGTATTGGCCTAAAAATCCAAAGGTCCTGGGTTCAAGCCCCAGTCCAAGCATATAATTTTTCTCTTTAAATATGAAAATCTGTTTCTGTTGGAGCTATTATTACCAAATCATCTGCAAAAGGCAGGGAGTCTAGTTTTAGGTTTCTACTAATTTGAATAGAACCATATTTAAAATATAACATCATAATAATACAATATGTTTGATATTTTATGATATTTATGTTATAGGGTTGGCATTTGACGAATGGGACTTGGATTTCTATACAGACTTGTTTAAAAATAGACTAAACAGGAATCCTACCAGTGTGGAATGTTTTGATCTTGCTCAATCAAATAGTGAACATAGTAGGCACTGGTTTTTCAAGGTAAATATCACTTTAAGTATTGGATAATATTTTGAGTTTCAATTTATTTATGTTATTTTATTTAATGATGCTTTATAAGAGCTAAGGTGATTAGTGTTGAAATTTAAAGGGCTGACAAATTTTGCTGACAGGCCCTTTTTTTTTAGGCTTGGGGCAGAATTCATAGAGATTGCTTATAAATGAGTGACCCTAAGTGGTATTTTATTCATTTATAATTTATAGCTGTCCCTCATTCATATAATGAGTGATTTCTTAAGGCAGCTCATCAGAACCCCTAAGTATTAAATTAGAATTCTTCACAGAGGTAGATGATCATAAAACCGGATATTTATCCCCATATAAAAATAATAAGGGTTTTTGTTTTGTTTATAATAATATTTATTTATATCAAGAATGGACATCAGATTGATTTATAGAATTCAAATTTTTTTTTATAAGTATAAAAAAAATAACTGGTCAATATAAACTGTTAATACAGTTAGATGTTTTTATAACTGATGCAGTATGTAAAATACTTCAAATATTCAAATTGATAATTTTTATAAAGAAATAAATGGGATTGGACGAAGAGGATAGAAGTTAGCTTGAAAATACTCCTTCCTTTTCTGTTGGACCAATCAAAACCTAGAGGTTATTACATAATAAACAAGATGGCTACAATACTTGAAGATGGTCGGTCATGTTCAGCGACTGCTCCTTAAAGAATAAGGAAATAATTGTTTATTTTATTGATGTTGGTTGAAAGAAATAGTGTTAAAAGTATGAAAGATTATATAGTGATATAATAGTCATCCATCTTGGTGAAAAACAGTTTCTAAGTGAAAATAATAAATAATAATGACTGGATTGACCGTTAGCATTCGTCATCCATTAAATACATAAAATGGTAATCTTCTAAAAGTGAAAAATATATCAACCTAAGCCGGAATCTTTTGGAACTTTTAAATTACAAGATTCATCTTAACCAAAGTGAGAGTTTTAAATAAACTAACTTCTTGTTCAACTGTTAATAAAGTGTTGTTATTTGCGTAAGAAATATTTCCTCATTCCCCTGAAGAGAGTTATTAGTGCCGTGGTAGATTTAAAGTGATTTAAGTTATATCACAAATCTTCAACTTCGGATATCTCACCGAGAAACCCAACTTTAAATGTCTCCACCACGAGGGGCATAAATCAAATACAACTTCAAATGGCGCCCAACGTGGGGCTCGAATGGGAATCGAACCAGGGACCTGTAAACCTGAATCGAACCAAGGACCACGAGAATGAGGAAAGTAATAAAAATCTTCAAAAGTGAGTACAGTTAAAATTTATATGTGAAAAGTGAATTAGTGATAATAACAATTAATGCTTTTAAGAAATAAGAAAATATTAAAATACCCAACAATGGCCAATAACGAAAATATAACTTGTAAAACTGTTAATATTGAAAACGAACAAATTAATGAAGGCCAAGAAAATTTAATTTTGTGTAACAATGAAAATAATCAAACTAATGATACACCTTCTTGGGTAGCATTATTAATAAATAACATTTCTGATATTAATAATAAACTGGAAAAGAATAGTGCAGAATTAAAAGAAATTAGGAATGACAATTCGAATCTCAGCAATAAAATTGATACAAATATTTCCAATCTTAGTAAAGAAATTAAAGAAAATAACTTAAAACTAGATGAAAAATTAGAAAGCATTAGGTTAGAATGCAAACAAAACAATTCTAAACTGGAAAAGAGAATAGTAAATATAGCCAAAGATTGTAAAAAATGATAGATAGAAAAATGTAATGAAAAGATTGATGAAACTCATAATCAAATAGAAATATCTTTGATTGAGGTAAGGCAAAGTTGCCAAGATAAAATCGAAGAATTAGGAACTAAAGTCGAAGATAGACTAAAAATTTCCGAAGAAAGTGTTATCTTAGGTAATGAAGAACTTCAATCAAAGATAACAAATGAAGTAATTATTATAAAAGAACAAGTTGAAGGATGGATAACTAAGATTGTTGAACTTGAAAACAAATATGTGTCAAAAACTAGTGAAAAGGAGATTGAGGTTATGTCAGGACATTCTAGTAATGTTAATAATGATCCTCCTTCTAGTAGTAGTAGTAAAAATGTATGTAAAATTCCTGCTAATCTTTTAGGGGAAATTAACTTACCTAATTTTGGTGATACTGTAGGCCAAAGCCCTACTGATTTCATTAGGGAAATTGAAGAATACTTCGAAATCAAAGGAATAGAAGACAAGTTCAGAATGTTCTTCATAAGAAAAAGTTTAAAAGACAATGCAGAGTCTTGGTTTAAGATAGCTTGCCATGATTCAATGACTTATCAAACATTTAAAAATGCTTTCTTAGGTTACTACTGGGGACCAGAAAGACAAAAACAAACTAAGGTTAGACCTAACTAGTGGAAAATTCTCCAACAATGGTAAACAAGGTTATCTTAATTATTTCTTGGAGAAGGCAAAAAATGGCATCATTGTTACAGCCTCCAATAGATGAGAGAACTTTTAATTTCTATGTTATCGCATCACTTCCCAGATGAGATTAGATATCATTTGATAGTAGCCAGACCACAAAATGTAATCTGAAATGTTAGAGTTGTTAGCTCTACTAGAGAATAAAAGAGAAGTAGATAAATGTAGTAAAAGAAATTTATTTGGGGAAGGGGCAGAGCCCTATAATAAGAAAGGTAATTTTGTAACTAAAAGAAATGATGAATATCATAATGAGAATAGAGAAAGAAAATTTCAAACAGGGCAACAATAATAATAGGTTTGTTCAAAATAGAAACAGCCCAAATAAAAATAGGATGACTAATAATTATAGTAACAATAACCAGAATGGATGGTTCAAACGTAATGAAAATAGGAATGACAGACAAATTAATTATATGGATGTTAACAGAGTAGGAGAAAATAGAAATAGGTATTGGACTTCTCCCTGTAGAGGTAAAAGAAGAAGGAATGCCTATGGTAATGAAAATAAAGGGTATTTCCAACGACAACAAAATTGTCAAATTAATGAAACTAGTGATAGGACAGAGCAAAATAGAATAGACTCTGTAACTATTCACAACCAAAGTCAAGATATACCTAGTAATGAAAATGACCACGAAGTAAATCACAGGATACCTCATGCTTTAAACGCATAGAAGGTACATTAAAGACTCCGCAATGTACCTCAATCGTTATGAACTTAGGGGTCCAAAATAGATGCTTTGATAGGTTTCAAAATTTAGAAATTGTACCAGCAAATATGAGAGGAGATAGTAAGTTATGTACCTCAAGACAGCGAGATAGCATAATATTGAATAATCATTTGAATATTTCTAAGAATCAGGATACTATGCCTGTTACTAATAAAGAATTAAATGTCATAGGAAGACCACCCAAAATTAAAGTAAATATTTTTAACAATGATGTTACTTGCATAGCGGATAGTGGCTGCTCAAACACAACAATAGATCAGAAATTTTATAATTTCTTAGTCAACAAAGGGAATAAGATAATGACTGTAAGAATATGTGGAGTGTATTGTACTCTTGCGATAGGCAAGAAGAAACTGCCAATTAAGCTTCAGTGCCTTCTAGATTTACATATCGGAGGATATTACTTCAGTGCAATATGTTTAATTTCTCCATACTTGTCTTGTGATATGTTAATAGGCTGCGACCTGTTGGAGCAATATAATGCCATAATAAATTTTGAGTGTAAGAATATTTCCTTGTATAATGAAGATAATGTGAGAGTCGTCATCCCATTTGATAATGAATATGAGGAGAACAAGAATCTAAGTAAGAAGGAGAGTGACATTGCTGAAGAACACATTTTTATAGAGAATATTGTTGTTCATGAGGAGAGGGAATTGGTAAATGGCCGTGGATGCCAAATGCAAGATAATATTGCAGTTAATTGTACTTCCGACAAAAGTGTCGAGGGCGAAGAAAGCCTTAATAATGAAAATGGTTGTGCTGACGATTATGTCGCATGTAAATGTTGTGATTTAGAATGTGTCTCTTGCAATACTGAGTATGATGAAATTCCTCTATTATATTGTGTGAGTGACGAACTTGAAAAAGACATCTGTGAAATGATAAAGGAAAAAGTTAAAGACACTCATGGCATAAACAATGAACAGAAAGGCATGTTGTATGACATCTTAATGAAAAATAAGAGTTCTTTTTCTTCGAAGCCGGGATTGTGCAACTGTTTTAAATATTCCTTTAAAGTGATGGAACATCCACCTATAAATATTAAAAGTAGACCCATCCCTATTGCTATCAGAGAGCAGGCAGATCAAATGATAGATGACATGTTAATGCAAGGAATAATACAGAAATCTGATTCTCCTTACGCCAACCATATTTGCTGGGTGCTAAAACCTAATGGCAAAATTCGCCTGTGTTTAGACAGTCGTAGGACTAATTCTTTCACTGTCCGGGATAATTATAGGCCCGAGACAATTGAAGCATCTATAGCAAATATGAAAACAGGTAGATTTATTAGTTCTATTGATTTAACTTCTTCATTTTGGCAGATAGAACTAGACCCCAAAGTTCGGCCCTATACAGCTTTTATACATAATGGAAAAGTATATGAATTTACCAGGTGTGCATTCGGTCTAAGAAATAGCGGAAGTGCGCTTCTTAGAGCCCTAGATATTGTACTATCTGATGATGTTAAAAGACATTGTACTATATATGTTGACGATGCAATTATTATTGATAATGTTTTTGAGAATCATATATCTCATATTGATTTAATGTTGTCTCAATTAAAGAATAGTGGAATGACAGTCAGCCTAGAAAAGTCTGTGTTTGTTAGGTCGGAGGTTCAATTCCTAGGATACAGGATCTCTAATAAAGGGATTACTCCTGACCCAGACAAGGTTCAAGGAATCTTAGAAATTCCTTCACCAAAGAACATAAAACAACTTCGTAGATTTTTAGGAATCTTAAATTACTATTCGAAGTTTGTCATCAACTATGCCTCAGCGGTTAGTAAGCTGAGAGGGCTGCTGAAGAAAGATAGTAAATGGAGATGGACAGAGGACCATCAATCTACTTTTGAATATGTTAAGAAGTTATTTGCAAATAGTATTTCACTACAGAGACCAAAAATGGACAGAGAATTCCATTTATACACAGACGCGAGTAAAACTGGCCTCGGTGCTGTTTTAACTCAATTTGACGATGATGGGCAACAGTATGTTGTGTCGACAGCTTCGCGCTCGACTACCATCATTGAAGGAAATTACACTGTTTCAGAGTTGGAGCTTACAGCAATATTTTATGCTCTAAATAAATTTAGAATTTATGTTTATAAAAACAAAGTTATTGTTCATAGTGACCACATTTCACTAAGTTTTATAAGTAAATGTAGATTATCCAATAATAAACTGAGTAGGATGATCATGGAAATAATTTCCTATGATATTGAAATAAAACACATAGAAGGAGAACAGAATGTGTTTGCTGACCTCCTGTCTAGATTGAAAAGTGTTGGGAAAATACCTGAAACTGTACATACTCCTAAACACGAAGTAGTAATGTTTAATGTAAAACTGTATAGAGACAAAGGATTTTCATTGTTGATGAAAAACATTGTTGAGCATCAAAAATCTGATATAGAGTTACAACGATTGAAGTATAGTGCGAGAGATATAAATAATGATGACAAAAATGGAATTGATTGTAATAAGAAAATCGGTATAAAGGATGACATTCTTTACAAATTACATGGGAGAAATGTGAAAAAATGGAAAGTTATAATTCCTAATAATATGGAAGTTCCACTATTTAGAACTTTTCATGTCGGCTTAAATCATGCAGGTTGTGAAAAATTAGCTCTCAACATAAGTGAATTTTTTTATGTTAAACATTTAGATAAAAAGTTGAGAAAGTTTACTTCTTCATGCATAACTTGTCAAAAAGCCAAATGTATGAACGTAAAATATGATATAGTTCCACAAAACATATTAAGGAACAAAGTAAATAGCTTAGTAGTAATGGATACTCATGGAGAAATGCCTACTACTCAATTTGGTTACAAGCATATTCTTGTATTATCTGATGTATTCTCAAAATTTGTAAAAATATATCCATTAAGAAGTGTAAATAGCAGAGCTTGCCTAGGTAAAATTGTGAGAGATTATTTACCTAATTATGGACCTATTGATGCACTACTTAGTGATAATGCTTCAGTGTTCTCAAGTCCTAAGTTTAAAGATAAACTTACTGCGATAGGAATTAAATTGTACCATTGTAGTAAATATCACCCAAAAAGTAATCCCTGTGAGAGAGTTAATAGGGAAATTACTACAAGTTTAAGAATTTTGACCCATCATAAACATTCTGACTGGTTTAAAACATATCAGCGTCATAGAGAATGTTATGAATCATTCAATTAATGTCAATACTGGGGAAGCACCCATATTCCTAATGACAGGTAAACAACCTGACAGGTTAATTGCTAATTTACCATTACCTATCATTGATAAAAGTCAAATCCCGGAGACATCCGAGGAAATATGTAAAAGAGTTATTGAAAGGTTAGAATGTCGCGCAGAAAAGCGCAACAATAAGGTTAAAAGACATAAAAGGAAGTGGAATCCCAAAGTTGGAGACAAAGTTCTCATAAGGGATATTTCATTATCCAATGCTTTAAAGAAACAATATCATAGGATGAACCTATTGTATAAAGGTCCCTATGAAATATTTAAAAATTTTAATGATACCACATATGAGCTAAGAGAAATAGACACTAGAAAAGAAATTGGAAAATATTCCAAAGAACTGTTGAAACCATTTCAGACTCCTATTAATTAGTTGTAGCTGGTGACTTCAAATAGTTCAAAGTGTATTTAAAATATTGTATGTAAATTTTGTAAAATTAATACTTCTATTTCATTATGTAACATGTATTTATTATAATTGTGATGTATTACATTGTATTGATTCTAATACAGATGAATCTTGTATAGAAAGAAACTTGATATTTGGGGAAAGTGATTTATTTTAATTTAGCCTCACACTTAGTTGTAGCTAAGATTAAAATAAATCAGGGGCAATTTAAAACCGGATATTTATCCCCATATAATAATAATAAGGGTTTTTGTTTTGTTTATAATTATATTTATTTATATGAAGAATGGACATCAGATTGATTTATAGAATTCAAATTTTTTTATAAGTATATAAAAAAAAATAACTGGTCAATATAAACTGTTAATACAGTTAGATGTTTTTATAACTGATGCAGTATGTAAAATACTTCAAATATTCAAATTGATAATTTTTATAAAGAAATAAATGGGATTGGTGGAAGAGGATAGAAGTTAGCTTGAAAATACTCCTTCCTTTTCTGTTGGACCAATCAGACCATAGAGGTTATAACTGAAATAACAAGATGGCTACAATACTTGAAGATGGTCGGTCATGTTCAGCGACTGCTCCTTAAAGAATAAGGAAATAATTGTTTATTTTATTGATGTTGGTTGAAAGAAATAGTGTTAAAAGTATGAAAGATTATATAGTGATATAATAGTCATCCATCTTGGTGAAAAACAGTTTCTAAGTGAAAATAATGAATAATAATGACTGGATTGACCGTTAGCATTCGTCATCCATTAAATACATAAAATAGTAATCTTCTAGAAATGAAAAATATCAACCTAAGCCGGAATCTTTTGGAACTTTTAAATTACAAGATTCATCTTGACCAAAGTGAGAGTTTTAAATAAACTAACTTATCGTTCAACTGTTAATAAAGTGTTGTTATTTGTGTAAGAAACATTTCCTCATTCCCCTGAAGAGAGTTATTAGTGCCGTGGCAGATTTAAAGTGGTTTAAATTATATCACAAATCTTCAACTTCGAATATCTCACCGAGAAACCCAACTTTAAATGTCTCCACAACGAGGGGTATAAATTAAACACAGCTTCAATCATAAGCCAGTGTAGGGGTGACATGTGGTCAACATGTCCGGTCTTCTCAACCTGGAGTTGCTACTTATTTAGCTACCCAAATGCCTCATGATGCTGGGTGGGCATGGGTCCCATACTGGCCGAAATTCTATGGAGACCCGAATCAGTGCAAGTCTCATAGCTCTGCGTCAAGGCATCTTGCCTAACCACTTGGCTACAGTGTGGGACTAAAATTCTTTATACTTCACTTCATGTCCAGTCTTCTAATTATACTGGTATCAAAATTGACTGGTGTTATGTTGTTTAGGAGAACTGCTTCTTACTCCCTCCCAAACGAGGTAACATCAGTCGAAATATTACTGAAGATGAAACCACATCGGTTTTGAAACCAGTATAATTAGAAGACTGGATATAAGGTGAGATATAAAGAATTTTAATTTAAATCGTAAGTTAAACCTCATAGTGATTTTTTCCTATAAAAGTTCAGTCTTTTAATTGTACAACCTTCTGTTTTCTTTATTTATTTATTTTTCAAATGAACTAGTAATTATCATCATCATCATCATCAATGTTTAACATTGGTCAGAGTACAATTTAATAACTCACCTTACAAATTTCACGTTTTTCGTGATAACATAGTTTCAAAAGGGATCCTGTTTATCTTCAGTCACAAAATTTGAAATAGAATCATCAATGTTGTTTGCTGCTGTTAGCCAAGTCAGGTGCTCTTCAAAAAAGAATGTAGCCAATAATCTTCCCTAAATTTTCTTTTTGTCTTATATGTTCCGCTTCATTACATGATCTTTTCTTAAGGTTAGGTCCAGCAGCATCACTGTTTCTGACATTATGCATATATTGTCTGTCTAACAGATCTGTGCCCCTGTAAGATATGTAAACTAAAGTCTACTTCCTTTTCTGCCTCGGCAAATCATTTCCCTCCTCCCTGCTTTCCTATCCCTCTCTCTATTTTCTATCTCTCTCTTGCACTTGCACTCCAGTTTGTCAACTCAACTCCATCCTTGCATTATTCAGTATTCAAGAGCCATGACACTGGGGGAAGTTTGACAACATCCCTACTTGATAAGTTGCCATTTGACGTAGTGTGAGGGGAGTGCGGTGAAATTGTGTGAGTATAGACATGTACTTTTCTAAGAGCAATGTCAGCGCTGTAGGAGCACAGATCCGTTGGTCCGAATATAACTAACTACTCGCACAAAAATTGATTTTAATTTTGTAAAAAATAATTCTTCACTGCTGCAAAACATCAAACATAACCCAACATCAGAAAGCTTTTAAATGTAACAAATAAAATAAATTAGAAATCACTAGCACCGTGGTGAGCATAAACAAAACAAGTGTGACATTGAGTGGAAAGGAACATATTAGTTAATAATGGAGTTAGAATTTAATAACTCACCTCATAATTGTAGATTTCTCGAAGACATGTTTCAATATTTCTGTGTATCATCTTCAGCTCTATCAAACTTGTTTCGATACTTCTGTGTATGATCTTCAGTTCTATCTAACTGTTAGATAGAGCTGAAGATGATCCATCCATCCATAGTAATTCTGCCCGAAGCCAGGTCATTACTACAATGCTATGCTTGCAGCTTTACTAGGGAATTGTAGGTGTGGTAGCTTCCTGTTGCTTTCCACACTGGTGAAGGATGATGATAATGATAAGTATGATGATGATGGCCATATGATTTTGGGGACCGTATGGGCCTTAAAGTTTTCCTGACATTTGTCTTACAGGTGAGGAAAAACCGCAATAAAAACCTCACCCAGAAAAACTGGCCTGCTGCATGACAAGGTAGCACGCTACCTCAAGACCACAGCGGTGAACCTGAAGATGATATACAGAAATATCAAAACTTTTAATTATTATGGGTTAAGAATTAAAAGAAACCTTATAGTGTTACTTCCTTCAAATATTAAATTGAATCAGAACCTGTTTTTTGAGACATGTACAATAATGAGGTGAGGTGTTAAATTCTAACTCCATTATTAATTAAAATAATGCCCCTCAGGGGTCCTCATCTAGGGGATATGTGGATGGCAACCACAAGGTGCCCAAGCCGAGCAAAACATTTCTTCCACTTACTTGTGTTTTGCACTCTTTTAACTTTACTATCTAACTTCTCTTGGTTAACTCTCATTTTTTCGACCCCGACGCTATTAGGGCATCCGAGGGCTAGGGAGTCTTTCCTTTCTTCCATTTCTTCTTTCCTCTATTTTCTTTTCTTCTCCAGAAAAGCCTGACCAGAGGCTATAAGATGGCAGGCCCATCACTGGTCTTGCCTTCCTTTGACCAGCAACCAATCGAAGGGACTGTTATTATGCTTTCAAGTCTTATACGAGAATTTTCCGGAAGAAGCTGGAGGGAAAATTTTCTATAGGATCGTAACAGGCCTTGGCCTAATACTTGGAAGGAAGAAGAAGAAGAAGAAACCTCATAATGTCATTTCCTATAAATACTGTTAATGAAGAAGGAAGATATTCCTGGAACATTACTTTTTTTTAACTTATTTCTTGTTCTGATAACCTTTTTATAGGATTGGAGTAGAGAAAATATGCCCCTTCTTACACTCAGTTGGTGTGTTTACAAATAAAGAACAAATTGGCTATCTCACTTCAATTTACATTTTTTGTGGAATGTGTAGTACCTTTTGTTCTCACCAATTCAATTATTGTTGATATGTGCAACATTATTTGTTTAACAGGGGCGTCTAGTTGTGAATGGCAAAGAACAGCCAGAGTCATTAATAGACATGATCATCAAGACCCAGGAGACTACAAACCCAAACAGTGTAATCAAATTCAGCGATAATAGCAGGTTTGTCACATATATGGTGTAAGCTTGTCATATAAGAAAGAAATTTTCAGTAAAACCAAATTATAAATATAGTAAGATGAGTCTAAGAATTAATTGAATCGTGAATTCTTCTTACCTCATATTTCTATGTTTTTTAAACACAGAAATGCAGTATCAGCGACCATCGTCACCATCCTCAGCTGTTTTCACGACTGTCAATTTTTTCTTTTGCCGGTAATTATCCAAACTGCCATCTGGTGTTCTTTTGAAGGAATTATTTTCTAAACTGCCATCTGGTGTTCTTTTGGAGGAATCATTTTCTAAACTGCCATCTGTTGTATTTTTGAAGAACAGATGGCAGTTTAGAAAATGATTCCTTCAAAAGAACACCAGATGGCAGTTTGGAAAATTACCGGCAAAAGAAAAAATTGACAGTCGTGAAAACAGCTGAGGAGGTGACGATGGTCACTGATACTGCAGTGCTGTGTTTAAAAAAACATAGAAATATGAGGTAAGAATTCATGATTCAATTAATTCTTATTAAAAAACCTCATAATGTTAAAAATTCCCAAATTTATTATATTAAGATGAGTATGTTGCATCTTACTTCATAAAAGTTGATTTCTTCTAGGACATGTTTCAAAACAATTTTATTTCATCGTCAGCTTGTCCAGACAGTCTTAACAAACTGATGGTGAGACAGAATTTTATTGAAACATGTCCTAGAATATTTAATTTTAGGAAGTTATATTTTGAGGTTATTTTAATTATATTATTTTTGGTCTGGACATCTTACCTCAATATTAATGTTGATTTGTTCTTGGACATGTTTCAAAACAATTCTCTGTTTTATCTTCAGCTTTCCCAGAGAATTGTTTTGAAACATGTCCAAGAACAAATCAACATTAATATTGAGGTAAGATGTCCAGACCAAAAATAATATAATGTCCTAGAATATTTTCATTATTTATTTCATACATCTCAATGATGGATAAATTATATTTGAAGAGTAAAATATATATATAAATTGAGAATAATATATATCTTAATATATAAAAATTTCGTGTCACGTTGTTTGTCTGCGATGGAATCCTAAACTACTGAACCGATTTTAATAAAATTTTGCACACTGTGTGCAGTTTAATCCAACTTGAGACTTAGGATAGTTTATAACTAAATTTATAGTCGCATTATTTTTTATTGCAAATTATTTGTTTATTATTTAAGTTGTATTATTTAAGAGTTGTAACTATCTGAGAGTTCCATACGATTCTAACAGATGGCAGTGTAAGGTAATTTGGTAAGGTAATTGGTTTATTATTTAACAAAGAGAGATCCAGATGGCTGTGCTTTTAGTTGCAACTGCAAATTTCAATTGAATTACAAATATTGATTATTTCATAATTTAAGTGTGTTCAGTGTTTATTTTATTTTCAATATTTTTAATTTCGTGTGTAAGTAGGATATTAGTTTTAAGTAATCTGGCTGAAAGACAGCAACTTAATTAAAATTTTTAACATATACCTTAGCCACAGCAACGCGTGGCCGGGACTTCTAGTATATATATAAAAGAAAAATAAATGTTTGTGTTAGGATTCCTGAGTAGTTCAGATGGTTAGAGCGTTAAACGTACAAAGTTAAAAACTCAGGTTCAAATTCCGACTCAGACATTTATTTTTCTTTTCATATCTTACATATCGTCGCTTAAGAAACAATACTGCATAACTGACACTTTTGGTGAAATTGACATTTTTATACTGTTAGCATCGCGGAAGAAGTCGCTCAGTTCTAACATAGATTGGGATGAAATTTTGTACCATGATCTTGCTAAACTTATAGATACAATGGTTTCAATGTATAGGTACTAAGGGGAAAAGTAAACAGTTTTTTGTTTCTCGTATAAAATGTTCATTTTGTTAGTTACGCGGTATTGTTTCTTAAGCGATGATATATATTTTTTTTTCTGCATAAAAATCAAGAAATATGAGGTGAATCAAAATAACAAACTCATTAATAATTAACAAAAATATATGCTCAGACTGGGGTTTGAACCCAGGACCTTTCGCTTTCTATGCAAATGCTCTATCCATTGAGCTATCTGAGAAACATTGAAAGAGGCCATACTGGCTTTATAATGTAATGTTGGATGGTTGGTATCTAATATTGAGCACTTGATAATGAAATCATTCGTTCTCTTGCACTCCAATATTTAGCAGAAAGGCTGGTCTCTTCTACAAAAGCTGGTCTCTTCTACAAAAGCTGGACACCCAATAAAAAGTCTTAATAAAGAAGCTGCCATTTGCAAGATTGAAGTAATGGTTTCGTAGTATTTGTCGCTCGGGAATTAACAGTCTATATAAGAGAAAAATTTGCATTTAACTTGGAGTTTCTCATATACCTCAGTCAGTAGAGCATTCACATAGAAAGCGAAAGGTCCTGGATCCAAACCCCAATCTGATCTTATATTTTTCTCTTCAAATATAATTTATATTTCATTGAGATATATTAAATGAATAATAAAAACATTGAAAGAGTCCGTACTGGCTTTATAATGTAATGTAAAATTCCCAATAAAAGGTCTTCTTAATAAAGAAGCCGCCATTTGCAAGATCGAAGCAACGGTTTCGTAGCATTTGGCACTCGGGAATTAACAGTGTATATAAGAGAAAAATTTGCATTTAGATTGGTTTTCTCAGGTAGCTCAGTCGGTAGAACATTCACATAGAAAGCGAAAGATTCTGGGTTCAAACCCCAGTCTGAGCTTATATTTTTCTCTTCAAATATAAATAAGGCAAGTCTGTAGCAGTCTGGACAAGCTGATGATGAAACAGAATTGTATTAAAACATGTCCTAGAAGAACTCAACTCAACTTCTATGAGGTAAGATTCAAAAGACTCACCTTATTTATTAAGAAGAACCTCGTAATGTTACTTCCTATTATAATTTTATAATAAAACCAAATTATTTTTATATGTATTGTCACTAGTGGGATATGCCATAGTATTGTTGGTTAAGGGAATACTCTATAGGCTGGAATGTTGGGTATTTGATTCCTGGTGGGAGCAGGATTTTTAAACTCACCTAAATCTTCTGGCAGTACCATGGCCTTGGGGGTCATCTCAATCTCTAACAGAAAATGATTACCAGACACTTGTTCTGTAGGTAAATATGGCTGTCAGGTTTAATTCAAAAAAGAAAAATGAATGTTTGAACCGGGACTTGAACCCTGGACCTCTCATTCCCCGTACGAGTGTGCTGTCCATTACACCATTCAAACAAAGATACAAACATTAACATTTCTTTCAACATATGCTATTCTCTTTCATCCAAAGACAAATAACTATCGCCATCATCTCTGATGTCTTCTATTCAGAAGTATTTTTATTGAGAATTTATACACTGCTTTTTAGCAGTAAAGCTCATATTTTCTATGTTTTTCGAGTTCAATTCCCGATTCAAACATTAATTTTTCTTTCTTAAATTAGATCCTATCCAGAATTGGAAGAAGTTAATTAAAATAAAAACATCGAAAATGACTGTCAGGGTTCAAAACCCAGCTGACATCTTGACCTGATTGTGTAAAAAGTTACTTAATCTCTTACTACTCCAGGGGTGGCTAGAGGGTACCCATGGGCTGTCGAAACATAGCTCCATGCCTTTCCAGACATAACGTAACGTGCAGCAGTACAAAACAGCGTACTTGAGGTAGGCCTCCCTCAAGTACCCCCAGTTTGCAAATCTAGGTGAAGAATCTGTGCCATGGGGAAGAAGGTACAGGAAACAGTAGCACGATCTGAAACATAAAGGAGAGGGAAGCAGCGACACGAAATACCAAAAAAAAAAACACAATAATTTACATAAACTGTAGAGCATTATAATGACTTAACAAGGCCTGTAGTCGGATAACTTTACCCTTTTTTTATTGTCACTAGTAGCTGTGCTGTTAGTACAGGTAGCATTTGTTTTAAATTAATATTAAGAAGTTAAAGCTATTACTATGATTGAAGTAAGTAAATTAATGTATACAACTAAACTATTGTAATCAATGGTGAAATTAATTGTTTCTTACCTCTCCTCATATAAATTTTCTAAGTAAATTTTCTTAGAAAATTTATATGAGGAGAGGTAAGAAACAGTTAATTTCACCATAAATTAAACCTCATAGTGATTAATCCTATAAAAGTTAAATATTGTAATCAATTTTTCTCTTTACCATTGATCACAATAGTTTAATTATTTGAATCACAGTAATAGCTTTAGCTTCTTAATATTAATTTAATGCATAGAGCTACAGGTGTGTAGAATCCCATATCTTCTTCATTTAATGTAGAACCCTCACATCAATCATCATCATGGACAAATTCGTTTTAGGCCATGTGGGCCTGTACTGTAAACCTAGCGCAGATGGTCCTTGATCTTTCCACCGATTTTTTTGGTCTTCCATGGTCCCTATGTCCTTTTGGGGGTATATTGGAATGCCAATTTTTGGGGGAATCTAGTTTCTTGCCATTCCTCCTCATATGATTTTTTTTTCCATTCTTGTTGGTATCTTTGTATATCTTCATTTAAAACTTGTTTACTTTCCAAGTTTTCCTCTGCTTATAGTGTTTCCTTTGGTGATCCCAGTCCCTTTAACACTCCTACAATGAATCGTAAGAAGCACATTTGGCTACTTGAAGTTTATGAGAGTTTCTTTTATTTAAAATCCAAATTTCACTACACTTCCGTATTTTAGAGGCAGCTTTTGCTGTGATGTTATGTAATCTTAGTTTTGTCCCCTTGTCCCTCATCTGTTTACCAAAATGTCTTCGTATTACCCCATTCATTTTATTATATTGTTGTAATTTTGAATCAAGGCGTCCACTGTTATACTCTGCAAATACACTTCCTAAGTTAAGAGAAATCTGACACTTTCTACTATAATTTTTCCATCAATCTCAATTTTTTCCACGGAACCCCCCGTTGTAAAATGTTTTTTCCACACATTGACATTGTGTTTGGATTTTTGAAGTGGAAATTTTTCATATGATAATTTGCTGGCATATTTTGAATAATTGGTACGCCTGCTATTTGTAAGCTATCTTCAGAAATCTGATAATATTATTTGATCATCAGCATATAATATTGTTTGAATTATTTTATTCCTAGTTATTGAACCATTCATTGTGTATTTATGAATGATGTGGGGTAAAAGGAGAGTAAGGCTGAAGCTATTAATATGATCAAAATAAGTAAATTAATATACACAACTAAACCATTGTAATCAGTGGTAAAGAGAAAATTTATTTTGATGTTATGAACTTTCGTTTAACATGTTTTCAGTCAGCCCCTGGCAAAATTTAATTTTCTGAAAAGAAAAATTATCATCTGAACTGGGAATCAAACCCCGGACCTCTGAGTCTGTTCATCGGCATGCAGCCCATTACACCATTCGAGACATGGTACAAATGCTAACATTTCTATCCACTTTTTTAAAAATACAATAGGAAGTAACATTGAGAGGTTTGTTTAATAATTAAAACATTTTGTCTGTTCATTTGTACCTCTTATAGTTGTTTTTGTCGAACATAAGTTTCGAGGCTTCTTAGCCCCATCGTCAGCGATTACAGACTGAATTTCTAATGTTGTCGGCCCTGATTCTTGATTCCTGATCTCCCTGCCTCTGGTTCAATGAATTTACTAATGAGGTTCCTTTCTCGGGAATTTCAAAATTCATATTTTTTTCCTTGTTCTTCTGTATGTAGATTTTTTCCCATATGGTGAGTTCATATTTGTTTTTTAACTGTTTCAATAATTTTATGTTTACATCTATTTAGTGTTTTTCTGACCAAACGTGAGTAGCCACTGCAGATTTTTCACATTTGGTCAGAAAAAAACACAAAATAGATGTAATCACAAAATTATTAAAAACAGTTAAAAAACAGAAGAAGCTGAAGATGGAGCAATAAACTTGAAACGATTTGTCCAACAAAACAAACATATGAGGTAAGAATGTTAAAAAAATACAAACTCAATTATTAAATTAAACCTCATAATGTTACTTCCTAATGATTTAAAAATATAATCAATTATCAAACCAAACAAAGTGCCTGAATATGTGATCTCTTTGTTTTTTACAAAACTCCTTTTTTGGATAATAAAACTTTCACTAATATTGTTGTTTATTTGGACCCGCTGGCAGTCATTTCAGTTTAGGGTCACTGATATTAATGGAAATCAGTTTTTGAGGGTACATTATCAAACTTTAAAAAAACAATCAAAATAAGCCTGGAAGATGTTAAACTAAATATAACATCAAAATATTAAGCTTTACTGCTTAAAAAGTAATGAATTTTCTTGTTAAGAATACTTTGAATAGAAGTCATCTGATGGCATTGTAAATAGCTGTAGCTATTTGGACGTAAGAGAAGTGAATAAGTGGAAAGAAATGTTAGCGTTTGTACTGTGTCTCGAATGGTGTAATAGGCCGCATGCTGACGTACAGAGTCGGAGGTCTGGGGTTTGATTCCCAGTTCAAACAATAATTTTTCTTTAAAAAAAGTAATGCCTGAGCTGATAATCGAACCCCAAACCTTCAGCTTTACATTCTGATGATCTCCCATCTAAGCTAATTCAGGCTCCCCTCCCTCCAAGCACAAATTCTCCCTTTACCTTACTCTCTTGATCCGACATCTAATGCAATGAATCATCATTCACAAATGCACATTGAATAGCTTCTATAATAAGAAAACATAGATTTCACACAGTTCTAGCTATAGTATGAGTTTAAGGGACAGATAGTACTATGAGTCAAAGAAATTAAATCAATTTAATATTTGAAACAAGTAACACTATCAGGTTTCTTTTAATTATTATGAGTTAGGAAGCATTGATAATGTCACATAAATGTGAAGAAACTATAGTCTGCAAGAAAATTAAAAAATGTGAGGTGAATCTAAATCCCTAACTCACTATAATTAAATTAAATCAATTTTTTATATGTCATCTCATATTTTGCTCTCTCACCTGGGACTTGTTTCAAAGGTCATTATCAACACTTAGGGCCGCATGCAAATACATTAGTCTCTACTCAAATTACTTTCAATCACTGGTGAGCAAGTGCAAAGATCGAATTAAGCCCTAAACGCACTATAATTAAATTAAATCGACAATTTTTTATATGTCATCTCATATTTTTGTTCTCCCTCACACCTGGACTTGTTTCAAAGGTCATTATCAAACCCTGTAGGGCCCGCATGCACATACATTAGTCTCTACCTCAAATTACTTACTTACTTCCAATCACTGGTGCGCTTACTCACCCGTGAGCAAGTGCAAAGATCGAATTAGCTACCCACAAACTGGTCATTCATGAAAGTCGTCGTTTCCGTAATATTGGCAAGACACTTACCCAGATTCCTCAGCGATATAAAACCACTTTTTCGTTATTTTCCGTCTGCTATAGATGAACCACATTTACGCTTGCGCCCTGCAAATAATACCGTATACACCGACTTCTGCATCGGGCAATCTTACGGCCGATTCCTTCCATCCTGTTCTTGGCCAGTTGAATTCTTTGGTAGACTCTATCAAATTCCTCTTCTCCGCATATACCGAAAACATGATTGAAGTCTTCATGGTCCGACATCTTGGATAAAGTGGCAAGGTTTCAAACTACGTCAGTTACCATCGGTTCCCTTCGGGATTCTCATGATAAGTTTTCTATCATCTTAAGGCTATGATCTTAAGTTACCCCCTCAACAGTAACTTTTACGAATTTTCAACAATTATTATCGCATGAATAGATTTTCTTCTGCGTAAGCAAAATCATATTAGGATAAAACTTTCTCAGCAGAGAATGCCTTTTACGGTCTAATGCGTTCAAAGATTTGACCCTTAGTTTTGCTCATAATGGTGGTAATTACTTTTGAAACTGTCCCAGGGCGAGAGCAAACAAATTATATTGTGAGATGTAAAGAACAGATTCTATTTCTTTGACTATTTAACTCATGCCCCAAATGGGAGTCAATGACCAATCACATTTCAATGATTTTTTATTTAACATCAACCAATCACAGCTTTTTTCACCATCACCTCAATTTTATCAGTTTAATTTTATCACTTTAAAATCAAGCTCCTCCTTTTTAACATTCTGAATAGGTCATAGCATTATTTTGCAGTGACTGTATGTGGCTACCAGATTGAATGTAAACACAGTACTTGCGGGAGATAATATAAAAACATTTGTAGCAATTGATTATACCACAAAAAAAATAAACCACTGTTTGCACTTTCTTAAATGTATTATTTCCCAGGAAATAACGTTGCAGAAAAATATAATTGACATATTTACATCATAGGACATCAGAAATTAATTAATACCTATAATGTTGGTTATAAATCTCTCCACTAGGGTACATTCTTACAATATTGCGATCCTTTGGCAATAAATAATATGATCTGGTTGCAGTGATGAACAAATGAAGCGTAACAATCATTTCTCATTTGTTTTCAAACATTGCCGTTTACATTAAATATATAAATATTTTAAAATAACTATAGTTAAATAATGATTTGTGAGTAAACAGCTTAATTTTATTTGTTAAATAGTCCTAACAAATGCCACTCTTGATTTCCAAATTCTCTAGATAAATTAGATATCACTTGTGGCATTACTTATAAAATATCTCATAGTCTTAATTATCAGTTTTGCATTAAAGTAATTATGAAGTTGAGGATCTATAAAATGCCTATAAGAGCCTTTTAAAAAACCTAACAATATCCTATAAAGACCTAAGAACTGGAAGAAGGACGTAAAAAAGTGTTGCAGTTCCTAACAAATGGATAAAGACAACCTCGCTGCCTTCAACCTCTGCTCGAGATAATTGTCACCAAGTGGCAAATTCTTAGAAAATTTGAAGTTGAAATACAATAGTTCAGGTGGTCAGTTAGCTGATGGTTAAAAATGACGGGATATTTTGTGAGGGTTCAATAGGTTCTCGTGGAACAAAAGTGTTTGGAATGTGAAAAGTCTTTAGAAAGTAAAACTAGATATGTTTTTAAAAGAAGTTGGAATTGAGACTGGACTCAGCGGATTCTTGAATTATACAAATGGTATAAATGTTGTCAAAAGAAAGTAAGTTGCAAAAAGCCATTAAGACCTAAAAAAAGAGCCAATAAACCAAAAAAAGTCGAAAAAGGACCATTTTCTGGCCTACAATGACCCAACATGTATATATAGTATGTTGGACCACATCTTCAGTCATAAAATTTAAAAAAAATATATAATTTTTCCTCAACTTCCGAGCCCTATAATGAGTGTTTCATAAAGTTCATAAAACAGAATATACAAGAAGACTGTGTCTAGATATAAAGATGTGATATTTGTTTCTTAACTCCTTGTGAAACTAGTCCCTTCAAAAAATTGTTTATTTGATAAAAAATTATATTTGTTTAATATTATAAAAAAGTTATATTTGTTTATTTTTATGTCCCTTCAAAAGATTGTATACTTAATAAAAATTTGTTTGTTTAATATTGTGTTGTAGTGCAATGGAGGGTTTTGAAGTAAAACTCTTACACGACCAAGTGACTCAAAGGAAGCCAGCCATTTCAATCAAGTTAGCAGCAAGTCTCATTTGATATTTACTGCTGAGACGCACAACTTCCCTACTGGAGTAGCTCCATTCAGGTAAATATTACTGTTTGTGAGAGTTCTCAATAGGGTGTTTTCAGTAGAATTATTTCTTGAATTTAAGTAACATATATGCCAGTATATAAGATCACCAGATTAAAAGAACAAATCCGTTTTTGAAGGCTTTATTTGGGAAAAGACACTTAACATTTGAATTTACTATAATTTAAATAAAATGCGACAAATATATGTACGAGGGTCATACTGAAAGTCGTGAGCAACCCATTGTTAAAATTCAAATTTCAACAATGTAACAAAAACAACTGCAGGATCGTAATCTACAGACTTTATACCACAACATTGCCATTTTGTGGCGTCATAGCTTCTATCATGTGACCACACACAGTGTTTCCAAAATGGCAGACATCAATGTTTCGTTTCGACAGCGCGCTGTCATTGAATTCCTTGTTAGAGAGGAACAATCTGCTGTTGATATTCACCAAAGACTTCAATGTGCTTACGGAGATGCCTGCATGGGTGCCAGCAGTGTTAGGAGATGGGTGAAACATTTTAAAGATGGGAACACGAGTATCAAAGATGAGCCTCGTAGCGGTCGCCCACGCTCTGCCTCCACGGATTGCAACAAGGAAAGAGTTGATGCGCTCATTAGAGACGACAGGCGTATCACAGTGAATGAAATCGCTACAAAACTTGCAGTAGGACACAGTGCAGTGCAAGAAATGATTCACAGCTTAGGTTACCGAAAAGTTAGTGCCCGTTGGGTTCCACGTTTATTGAGTGAAGACCACAAACTTCAGAGAAGAACCATCACCCATAACCTTCTTCAGAGATTTCGAAATGAAGGTGATGATTTTTTGACGAGTATTGTGACAGGTGACGAAAGCTGGTTTCATCGCTACGAGCCTGAAACAAAACGCCAGAGTATGGAATGGCACCACTTGAATTCGCCATCAAAGAAAAAAGCGAAGACAGTGCAATCTGTTGGGAAAGTTATGGGCAGCGTCTTCTGGGATGTGCAAGGTTGCATTCTGGTTGAATTTCTTGAACCTGGACAAACCATAAATGCTGCCCGCTATATCCAGACACTTGTGAAGCTCCGTCGTGCATTGCACGACAAACGCCCTGGAAGGAAGATCATTCTGCAACACGATAACGCGCGTCCTCACACTGCTCGTGCCACTGTGGAGAAGATCAGGACATTTGGGTGGGAAACTCTTCCACATCCTCCCTATAGTCCCGATTTGGCACCCTCCGACTACCATCTTTTCGGTTCTGTGAAGGAGCAGATGAGAGGCCAACGCTACGAGACGCTGGAGGATATTCGGAAAGCAGTGCGTCAGTGTCTTCGAGCAGCTGGAACGGACTTCTATCATAAGGGAATTTTCAAGCTTGTAGAACGCTGGACAAAATGTGTGCAAAGAAATGGAGACTATGTTGAAAAGTAGCACAAAGGTCTGTAGATTAACATGGTGTACTTGGTTTGTCTAAAATAAATATTATGATTGTTTAAAAAAATGTTGCTCATGACTTTCAGTATGACCCCCGTAATTTAAGATTTTAATTAAAGTTCTTTACACCTCACCTCTTATCTAGTCTTTTAATTATATTGGATTCAAACTTTAGTGTTCTGTATTCTATTTCTTCTTATTACCAAGCATGGTTCTTAAAAACATCATCTCTGTTCTTCTTTGAATTCTATTTAAATGCTTCTTTGTTATTATTTATGTTTCTGCTCCATATATTAATATATAATAATTAAATTAATGTTTTTATTACCTCACCTCATATCCTTTTTCTTCTATACTGCAGTTTCGGAGCTTATCTCCATCGTCAGTAGCCTCTGGTCGACCGGTGTTATGTCGTTTCTTGGCAGTTTCCTTCTTACTTCTGTCGGTGGACCGATGAACCTCTGGATTAGGTCAAAATTTGCGGGAGTTTCAAAATTCATGAGTTTTTCTTTTTGTTTTTTTGGATGTGGATTTTTTCCCAGACTGTGAGTTCCTTTAGTTTATCTGTTTGTTTGATTAGGCTAGCTTCTGTATCTATTAAATGTTTTTCAGACCAAGCATGGGCTGCTACTGCTGACTTGTCCACTTCCCCCTTTTTTACATTTCTAAGGTGTTCCTTCAATCTAGTTTTTAAAAACATTTAATAGATACAGAAGCTAGCCTAATCAAACAAACAGATAAACTAAAGGAACTCACAGTCTGGGAAAAAATCCACATCCAAAAAAACAAAAAAGAAAAACTCATGAATTTTGAAACTCCCGCAAATTTTGACCTAATCCAGAGGTTCATCGGTCCACCGACAGAAGTAAGAAGGAAACCGCCAAGAAACGACATAACACCGGTCGACCAGAGGCTACTGACGATGGAGATAAGCTCCGAAACTGCAGTATAGAAGAAAAAGGATATGAGGTGAGGTAATAAAAACATTAATTTAATTATTAAATTAAACCTCATAGTGTTCTTTCCCTGTGAAAGTTAAATAAATATATTAATATATTGACGATTGTATTATTAATTTAACACTTCTCATAGAAGGATAAATTATATTTGAAGAGAAAAATTTTCGCCTAGACCAGGACTCGAACCCGGGACCCTTGGCTTTCCGGGCCAAGTGCTCTACCAACTGAGCTACCGAGGCGAGTTACGATCTAGATGCAAATTTTTCTCTTATGTACGTTGTAATTCCCTCGCGCCAAATGCTTGAAACCATAGCTTCTATCTTTGCAAATGGCGGCTTCTTAGTTAAGAAGACATTTTATTGGGAATTTAACACTACTTTATAGCCAGTAGGGCTTCTATTGACGATTGTATTATTAATTTAACACTTCTCATAGAAGGATAAATTATATTTGAAGAGAAAAATTTTCGCCTAGACCAGGACTCGAACCCGGGACCCTTGGCTTTCCGGGCCAAGTGCTCTACCAACTGAGCTACCGAGGCGAGTTACGATCTAGATGCAAATTTTTCTCTTATGTACGTTGTAATTCCCTCGCGCCAAATGCTTGAAACCATAGCTTCTATCTTTGCAAATGGCGGCTTCTTAGTTAAGAAGACATTTTATTGGGAATTTAACACTACTTTATAGCCAGTAGGGCTTCTATTGACGATTGTATTATTAATTTAACACTTCTCATAGAAGGATAAATTATATTTGAAGAGAAAAATTTTCGCCTAGACCAGGACTCGAACCCGGGACCCTTGGCTTTCCGGGCCAAGTGCTCTACCAACTGAGCTACCGAGGCGAGTTTACGATCTAGATGCAAATTTTTCTCTTATGTACGTTGTAATTCCCTCGCGCCAAATGCTTGAAACCATAGCTTCTATCTTTGCAAATGGCGGCTTCTTAGTTAAGAAGACATTTTATTGGGAATTTAACACTGCTTTATAGCCAGTAGGGCTTCTATTGACGATTGCCATTTGCAAAGATAGAAGCTATGGTTTCAAGCATTTGGCGCGAGGGAATTACAACGTACATAAGAGAAAAATTTGCATCTAGATCGTAACTCGCCTCGGTAGCTCAGTTGGTAGAGCACTTGGCCCGGAAAGCCAAGGGTCCCGGGTTCGAGTCCTGGTCTAGGCGAAAATTTTTCTCTTCAAATATAATTTATCCTTCTATGAGAAGTGTTAAATTAATAATACAATCGTCAATAGAAGCCCTACTGGCTATAAAGTAGTGTTAAATTCCCAATAAAATGTCTTCTTAACTAAGAAGCCGCCATTTGCAAAGATAGAAGCTATGGTTTCAAGCATTTGGCGCGAGGGAATTACAACGTACATAAGAGAAAAATTTGCATCTAGATCGTAACTCGCCTCGGTAGCTCAGTTGGTAGAGCACTTGGCCCGGAAAGCCAAGGGTCCCGGGTTCGAGTCCTGGTCTAGGCGAAAATTTTTCTCTTCAAATATAATTTATCCTTCTATGAGAAGTGTTAAATTAATAATACAATCGTCAATAGAAGCCCTACTGGCTATAAAGTAGTGTTAAATTCCCAATAAAATGTCTTCTTAACTAAGAAGCCGCCATTTGCAAAGATAGAAGCTATGGTTTCAAGCATTTGGCGCGAGGGAATTACAACGTACATAAGAGAAAAATTTGCATCTAGATCGTAACTCGCCTCGGTAGCTCAGTTGGTAGAGCACTTGGCCCGGAAAGCCAAGGGTCCCGGGTTCGAGTCCTGGTCTAGGCGAAAATTTTTCTCTTTAAATATATTAATATATGTTTAAAATATGTTTTATACATTGTATTTTTACAATTCAATCCACTATATGCTTTTAATGAAATAGTAGTATTTGGGACTATTTGTATTGTTTTGCATATTTTATGTATAGTGGCTACATTTTGTCTCTGGTACTCCCATGATATCTGAGAAGGCCCAGTAGGAACTCCGAAAAGATGTCTTCTATGTGTATATTTTTCATGAAATTGTTCTAATCTATTGACTCTGTTAATTAAACCAACTAACTCACTGGCACTATTGAACCCATAGATTCATGGCCACATGGACATAAGCTCTCCATACATCCCTATCCTGAACCAATGTTTTCCAATCATCCCTTGTATAATCTACTTCCCTCAAATCATAGTTAATGTTATTCTCCCAGCTCATTCTTGGTCTACCAACTGGGCGTTTTCCCTCTGGTTTTCCTACAAGAAGCTTCCATGCACTTCTTTCATTCCCCATTCGTGCCACATATCCGCCCGTCGTAGTCTACGAGACTTAACTGTTCTCATTATATCTGGCTTCCTATAAAGACCATGTAATTCACTGTTGTGCAGTCTTCTCCATTCACCTGTCTGTTCTTCTCTCTTTGGTTCAAACATTTTCCTAAGAACTTTACATGATATATTAAAACAGATAACTTAAGGACAAATTATGTTTGAAGAGAACAATTTTATACATAGATTGGGGTTCAAACCCATGACCTCTAGTTTTATACACCAATGCTCTGCTACTGATCTACCCTATGCCTCAATCTAGATGCATATTTTTCTCTTATACAGTTCCTGAGAATGTCAAAGGCTATGTACCATTGTTCGACATGTCAAATGGCTGCTTTTTATTTAAGAAGACTTTAAATGAGAATTTTAATATACAAGCTTTAAAATAATATGAAAATTTCCATTTAAAGTCTTCTTAAATAAGAAGCTGCCATTTGGCATGTCGAACAACGCTTGTTAGCCTTTCATGCTCTCGGGAATTATATAAGAGAAAAATTTGCATTTAGATTGGAGGCCTAGGATAACTCAGTGGCAGAGTGTTAGTGTATAAAACTAGAGGTCCTGGGTTCAAACCCCAGTCTAGGTAAAATTTTTCTCTTCAAATATAACTTGTTCTTCAGTGAAAAATGTTGAATTTATATATATATATGTATATATATAAACGAATATTTATATAGAAAACCAAAGGTCCTGGGTTCGAGTCCCAGTCTGAGCAATAACTTTTCTCTTCAAATATGGTTTATCTATCATTGAGATGTATGAAATGAATAATAAAAAACGTCGAAAGAAACCATACTGGCTTTGTAATGTAATATAAAATTCCCAAAGAAATGTCTTCTTAATAAAAGAAGCCACCATTTGCAAAGATAGAAGCAAGGTTTCATAGCATTTGGTGCACGGGAATTGAAAACATATATAAGAGAAAATTTTGCATTTAGACTGGAACTCGCCCAGATAGCTCAGTTGTTAGAACATTGGTCTAGAAAGCCAAAGGTCCTGGGTTCGAATCCCAGTCAGAGCATATATTTTTCTCTTCAAATATGATTATATGTCTGTCCTTTATAGACTTCTAAATCGTTCAACCAATCTTCATGAAAATTTGTATATACAGGTTTTTAGAGACGGCGAGAGTTTAACGGTTATCTGTTATATTCTGAAATTATTGCTCTAGTGATTGCAATTTTCAGTGTTTCACAACAAAACTCGGAATATTCTATTAAAATAAACCGAGATGTGTATTGTCAAAAAATCAGAGTAATCTGACCGTTAGAAGTGGGGGTTTACCTGAAATTAGAAATTAAAAATTCATTCTAGCAACCACCATGTTTGGTTCATTGTAGTGTATACCATATAATTAATTAACCTCAATATTTAATTTATTTAGGCATAGCAGCGCATGCCAGATATTAGCTAGTTTATAATAAAAAAATCAGATAACTTAAATTGTGATTAATATTTAATTTTAGGAAGTTATATTTTGAGGTTATTTTAATTATATTATTTTTGGTCTGGACATCTTACCTCAATATTAATGTTGATTTGTTCTTGGACATGTTTCAAAACAATTCTCTGTTTTATCTTCAGCTTTCCCAGACTGGTTTTATTTATGTTGCATTATGTTGCACCACCTGGATGTCGATGTCAGCTCCATCCTGTGGTTGGCCAAAGAACCTCCAACCAAGGTCACCCTCCATCGGAATATCAAAATTCATAACTCTGTTTCTGTTCTTCTGAATATAAATTTTTTCCCAAATAGTCAGCTCGTTTGTATTTTCTAACTGTTTTAATAATTTAGTGTCTGAATTTATATTATGTTTTTCAGACCAAACATGAGCAGCAACTGCAGATTTTTCAATTTCTCCATTTTTGATATTTCTTATGTGTTCTTTGGTTCTAATTTTTAGGTTTCTTTTTGTTTTCCCTATATATATCTTTTCACAACCCATGCATTCAATTTGATATATTCCTGACTTTTTATTTTTATCAGTTTTTTCATTTTTGTTGGTTTTTATTAGTTTATTTAAACTGTAGTTATTTTTTGGTGCTAATTTAATATTAAACTTCTCAAATATATTTTGAAATTTATTATGTACCCAGGGGTGATATGTGAATTTCCTATATTTTTTTTTTCATAGGTGGTTCTTCTTTTTCAAGATTACTTCTGTTTATAAACAGAAGTAATCTTGAAAAAGAAGAACCACCTATGAAAAAATATAGGAAATTCACATATCACCCCTGGGTACATAATAAATTTCAAAATATATTTGAGAAGTTTAATATTAAATTAGCACCAAAAAATATACATACAGTTTAAATAAACTAATAAAAACCAACAAAAATGAAAAAACTGATAAAAATAAAAAGTCAGGAATATATCAAATTGAATGCATGGGTTGTGAAAAGATATATATAGGGAAAACAAAAAGAAACCTAAAAATTAGAACCAAAGAACACATAAGAAATATCAAAAATGGAGAAATTGAAAAATCTGCAGTTGCTGCTCATGTTTGGTCTGAAAAACATAATATAAATTCAGACACTAAATTATTAAAACAGTTAGAAAATACAAACGAGCTGACTATTTGGGAAAAAATTTATATTCAGAAGAACAGAAACAGAGTTATGAATTTTGATATTCCGATGGAGGGTGACCTTGTTTGGAGGTTCTTTGGCCAACCACAGGATGGAGCTGACATCGACATCCAGGTGGTGCAACATAATGCAACATAAATAAAACCAGTCTGGGAAAGCTGAAGATAAAACAGAGAATTGTTTTGAAACATGTCCAAGAACAAATCAACATTAATATTGAGGTAAGATGTCCAGACCAAAAATAATATAATTAAATTGTGATGTTAAAGTTAATATTTTTTCTTTCATTATCTCATTTCTTGTGTACTGTAATTGCATTTTAGTAATGTGGGATAATGTATTGTTGAAGAATGGAAAATAATTGTTTTCATTCTTATATAATATACCTACTCTATGCCTGCACTCTTATGTTTGTGTTTGTAACTTATGCATGGTGTGTGATGTAACAAGCATGGTGTTATTGTATTCATAGTGGAGCTACAACAGGTACAGGCGGCAGAATAAGAGACGTTCATGCAGTTGGCAGAGGTGGACATTGCATAGCAGGCACTGCTGGGTACTGTGTTGGCAATCTGCTCATGCCTGGTAAGTTACAATTCATATAAAACTGAACACTTTTAAAGATTATAATTTCTCTCTGAAAATAATTTAAAAATTAAATTGAGTTTTATGTTTAACTTATATGTGAAAAAATCATTATGAGGTTTACTTTAAGAATTAAATTAAAGTGTTTAATGTTAATATTATTCGTTTTTAAACATCTTAATGATGGAAAAGAAAAATATACGCCTAGACTGGGGCTTGAACCCAGGACCTTTGACTCTCTATGTCAATGCTCTTCCATCTGAGCTACCTAGGCCTCCAATCTAAACGCGTATTTTTCTCTTACACATAGTTAATTCCCTAACCCCAAATGCTACGAGCCGTTGCTACGATTTTTGCAAATGGCAGCTTCTTTATTAAGAAGACTTTTTATTGGGAATTTAAACCTTACTTATAAAGCCAGTAGTGCTTCTTTCAGTGTTAATATTATTCGTTTTTAAACATCTTAATGATGGACAAATTATATTTGAAAAGAAAAATATACGTCTAGACTGGGGTTCGAACCCAGCTCAGATGGAAGAGCATTGACATAGAGAGTCAAAGGTCCTTTGTTCAAACCATAGTCTAGGCGTATATTATTCTTTTCAAATATAATTTGTCCATCATTAAGATGTTTAAAAACGAATAATATTAACATTGAAAGAAGCACTACTGGCTTTATAGGTAAGGTTTAAATTCCCAATAAAAAAGTCTTCTTAATAAAGAAGCTGCCATTTGCAAAAATCGTAGCAATGGCTCGTAACATTTGGGGTTAGGGAATTAACTATGTGTAAGAGAAAAATACGCATTTAGATTGGAGGCCTAGGTAGCTCAGATGGAAGAGCATTGACATAGAGAATCAAAGGTTCTGTGTTCAAACCCCAGTCTAGGCATATTTTTTTTTTTTTTCAAATATAAAGTGTCTAATGCCTCACCTCATATCCAGTCTTCTAATTAAACCAGTTTCAAAGCTTGGGCAGCTTCATCTTCAGTAATTTCTTGTTGACTGATGTTATGTTGATCTGGAGAACTATTTTTTCCTCCTTCTGTTGGTGGACCGATGAACCTCTGGATCAAATCAGAATCAGCAGGAATTTCGAAGTTCATAAGTTCTAGTTTCTTGTTTTTTTTAATGTAGATTTTTTCCCAAACCGTGAGTTCTTTTTATTTTTCTATTTGTTGTCTGAAAAAATATAATTGATACAAAAGCCAGTCTAATTATACAAACAGAAAAACAAAAAGAACTCAGGGTTTAGAAAAAATCCACATTCAAAAAATAAGAAGGAAAACTTACGAACTTTGAAATTCCAACTGATTCTGATTTGATCTGGAGGTTCAACAGATGTAGGAAGAAGCATTTTCCTGATCGACAAAACATTAGTTGACAAGAAATTATTGAAGATGAAGCTGCTTGAGCTTTGAAACCAGTTTAATTAGAAGACTGGATATGAGGAGAGATATTAAACACTTTAATTTAATTCTTGAATTTTATGATCTCAGTGGGTCTGGGAATATTGATATTTGTATCACTCATTGTTGTATTATGACTATTGTCTATTAATAATATTAATTTATTTAATACATTTTTGCAGATGTAGTTATTTTTATATAACTCATTGAGAAATCTGAAGAATAATATTAAGATTTAAAATTTCTTCCACTTACTTGTGTTTTGCACTCTTTTAACTTTACTATCTAACCTCTCTTGGTTAACTCTTGTTTTTTCGACCCCGACGCTATTAGGGCATCTGAGGGCTAGGGAGTCTTTCCTTTCTTCCATTTCTTCTTTCCTTTATTTTCTTTTCTTCTCCAGAAAAGCCTGACCAGAGGCTATAAGATGGCAGCCCCATCACT
This sequence comes from Diploptera punctata, assembly GCA_030220185.1. Taxonomy (NCBI): domain Eukaryota; kingdom Metazoa; phylum Arthropoda; class Insecta; order Blattodea; family Blaberidae; genus Diploptera; species Diploptera punctata. The sequence goes on along the minus strand of JASPKZ010003050.1, from coordinate 276,757 downwards.
GGTCTTGCCTTCCTTTGGCCAGCAACCAATCGAAGGGACTATTATTATGCTTTCAAGTCTTATACGAGAATTTCCCTCAAACGCTGGAGGGAAAATTTTCTATAGGATCGTAACAGGCCTTGGCCTAATACTTGGAAGGAAGAAGAAGAAGAAGAAGAAGAAGAAGAAGAAGAAGAAGAAAATGTGAATATATGTGCAATAAAAACTATATAATTTTAATATTTAAGTCCAAAATTCAATATTAGATTTTGTAAGATACAACAACTAGAATGGATAATATTTAAGTCCAAAATTCAATATTAGATTTTGTGAGATACAACAACTAGAATGGATAATATTTAAGTCCAAAATTCAATATTAGATTTTGTGAGATACAACAACTAGAATGGATAATATTTAAGTCCAAAATTCAATATTAGATTTTGTAAGATACAACAACTAGAATGGTATGGTCATATACGTAGAATGCCAGAGAAAAGGATTACTCTAACAAGCTTTGAAATGGATTCCACCTTAGAAAGGAAAGAGACTAATTTTGATGTATATTGGTTCAAATCTGAAAATTCCTGTTTTATTTGTAATGTCAAACTGTTTGTTTCAGATTACGATCTTCCTTGGGAAGATCCAACATTTCACTACCCAAGTAATTTTGCTCCTCCTCTAGAAATCTTAATAGAAGCAAGTAATGGAGCCTCAGATTATGGTAATAAGTTTGGAGAGCCTGTGATATCTGGGTTTGCACGATCATTTGGGCTGCTTGAACCATCTGGAGATCGTAGAGAATGGATCAAACCCATCATGTTCAGTGGTGGTGTTGGATCTCTTGATGCTGATATGGTGGACAAGCTCAAACCACAGAAAGGTATGTAATTTGATGTAGCTTTATACTTTTTTAAAATAATTTAAAAAATGGTTGTGTTTATAATTAATTTGAGTCTGTCATCTTACCTCAAATTAATGTGTTCTTGAGAACATGTTTCAACATGTCTTCTTTATCATCAGCTCGTTGGGGCTGAATGAATAAGGTTGAGAAAAATCTAGAGGACTCAACATGTCACTCCTATACTGGCTGATTCACACATGTCGATGTGAGGACAGCAGCCTGCTTATAGGGCAGTATTAATGAAGTATTATAGTATATTATGTAAATTAATATATATATATATATATATATATCGGTTGTTTAATGTCTTTGGTATTGTCTGATTCCTAATAACCAATTTTGTCGGTCAATCCAATCTCCTGGTTGTAGATGTTTCTCCTTCATGTAGAAATATATTCCCTGACCCCAGGAAGTTTTAGGTCTTCCTCTGCCTCATGTTCCCTCAGGTCTTCCTCTGCCTCATGTTCCCTCAGGTTTCCATTCCAAAACATATTTTAGTAGCCGATCCTCTTCCATTTGCTGGACATGTCCATACCATCTTAATTACTGAATTTTAATATAATCTAAAATCTTCATTTTCTTCCTTATAACTGAATTTTTAATTTTCTTCTCTTCTTAAAATTCTTGCTGCCCTTCGTAAAAAATCCATTTCAGTTGCCAAAAGATACTTATTTGTTTTTGTTGTTAATGGCCAAAGTTCTGCTCCATAAGTAATGATGTTTTTAACAATATATGATATACATTAATTTTATTTTTATTATTTATATTTTTATCCCACAATATTCCATTGAGGTAAGCAATTGCAAATTTTCCTTTGTTGTTTTTAATTCTTATTTCCTCTTCATAATTTTCATTTTTATTTATCTTAATTTCTAAATATGTGATCTCACTTCAAGAGTTTATCGTTTTTCCAGTCTCCAAAATTAAATTTTGTTCTGATTCACCAATTGATAAATATTTTGTTTTTTCATGTTCAAAATTAATCCCCCATTTATTAATTCTTCTATTAACTTTCTGGTCATATGTTCTAAATCTTCATAATCTTGTGCAATTAATAATTGATCATCTACAAAATGTAAGTTGTATAAGTTATGTATATATACTAGGGAACTTTCAACCTTGCATGCCGAAACCAACCTTGAATTTTCTCCCAGAGAAGTGTTGTGATATACCAAGGTCATGCCAAAAAAAATACAATTGCCACTTTTAACTGCACGGCACTTAAATCCAGTGCCAAATCTCTTATTTAAACTACAGGGAAATAATACAACTCTTGACTTGGTGGATTGGATAACCCTCACAACCTGCCTCACTTCATTCCATTCTATTACTCAAGCAGTGACATCCATCTGTTTTGCACAATGAGTTGCCATTGCTGGATTCTGGCTTCAATTTTTGTGCCTTGCCGTTAAAAGCAGCAGATAATTTTTTGGACACAGTCTCACTGATACATCACAACGCTTCTCTGGGAGAAATTTCAAGGTAGGTTTCGGTATGCAATGGTTGAAATGTTCCCTTGTCAGACAAGTCTGAAAAAAGATCTGATGCCTTGGCTTTTCAAGCCACAGTCAGATGTTTGTCAACCGACGTAGCTTCCCATAACTTGTATTATTAGTAGTTTCTTTTTATTTATAGGTATGCAGGTGGTTAAATTAGGAGGTCCTGTGTATCGCATTGGGGTTGGAGGAGGGTCAGCTAGTTCAGTGGAGGTAAGAGAACATTTTTTGTAGCTTAATTTATAAATGCTATAAAGCCCTGCTTTACCAAATCCCAACGTAACTGAAACATTGCAAAAACATTAAATTTTTCAAATTTTATAATTATATGCAGTGTATAAAATGAGAGTCCTGTTTTTGTTTCAGTAAGGCTGTCTAATAAAACACAGATAAGATTCTGTAATCTTTAAGTTATGTAGGTAGGAAATAACACTATGAGATTTATTTTGAGTTGTATTTTGACTTATCTCATATTTCTTCACTCCCTCGCAGACCCGGGTTTCATCACTGCATTTGTGACATTCTCAATGTGACACCACGATCACAACTGTGATCATGTTAAGAATGTCACAAATGCAGTGACAATACCCAGGTCTGCGAGAGAGTCAAGAAATATGAGGTGAGTCAAAATAAATTCAGAAATTATATTTAAAGAGAGAAATTATACGCTCAGGCTGGGGCTTGAAGCCAGGACCTTTTGCACTCTAGGCAAATTTTTCTCTTCAAATATGATTTATTCATCATTGAGATGTATGAAATGAATAATAAAAACATTTAAGATTCTGTAATACTCATTCAGGCTCACACAGAAGATGCAAAACAAAATTAAAACAATACAGATATTGGACAAAATTTAGAGGAAATAATTATTTTTCACAAATGTTTATTTATTTATACAAATGCAGGGGACTTGGCAGAAGTGATTGTCCATAATTATGAGTAAACAAATTACATAACAATGAATGAAAACAATAAAACATGATAGCAAAACAGACATTTTGGCTCTTGCTTCCCAGTATCTATCCTTCAGCATTGCAGAGTGAAGTGCTTGACACTGTAGCAATGTGGTTTCTGTCCATATTGGTGTTCATGAAGCACAGAGAGCAATGAGGACTTCTGTAAATTCCAATTTGATGAAGATGTAACGTATTTAAAAATTGTAATTACTTGAGAAATAAATAAAGAGTAGGCCCATTTCCTGCCATTGATAATTCATATTTGAAGATATCATTCATAAATAAATTTGAAATACTAATTAATCCTGAAAGAAGGGGAATATCATAAGTTGGAATGAAAATTTTAAAAAGGTCTTCAAAATTGGAGGGTTGTCCTAAATTTGATGTTGACTGATAGTTGGCTAAATTTTAGTATTTGTATTTTATTAATATACATCCATCCATAGTAATTCTGCTCGAAGGCAGGTCCATCACTGCAATCATAGCATTTTCATGCTATGCTTGTAGCTTTACTAGGGAATTGTAGGTGTGGTAGCTTCCTGTTGCTTTCCACACCAGTGAAGGATGATGATGATGGCCATATGATTTCGGGGACCGTTTGGGCCTTAAAGTTTTCCTGACATTTGTCTTACAGGTGAGGAAAAACCTCACCCAGAAAAACTGCCCCGACCGGGGATCGAATCTGGGCCTGCTGCGTGACAAGGCAGCACGCTACCTCGAGACCACAGCATTGGACAATTCTATTAATATAAAAGTTAAAATAACAAAATTTGTTATGAAAATAGAATTGGAAGTAACATTATGAGGTTCTTCTTAATAAATAAGTTGAATCTGTTGTCATCTTACTTCATATTAGTTGTTTCTTTTAGGACATGTTTCGGAATGTCTGTTTCTATTTGCAGCTTGTACACATTGACGATCTTTAAGTTTAACTTTTATAGGATAATTAAAACCAATAAAAATGAAAAAATTGAAGAAGAAAACAAATCAGGAATTTATCAGATCAAATGCAGGGATTGTGACAAAATTTACATAGGAAAAATAAAAAAAAATTGAAAACAAGGGTGAAAGAACTTCTTAGAAATGTCAAAAATGGTGAAGTGGAAAAGTCATCTTGGTCCAAAAAACATCTAATTGAATCAAAAGCCAATCTTATTAAACAAATAAAAAGACAAAAAGAACTGACGGTTTGGAAAAAAATCCACATTCAGAAAAACAAGAAAGAAAAACTTATGATCTTCAAAATTTCCACGTATTTTGACTTGATCTGGAGGTTTAGCAATCCACCAACAGAGGGAAGAAGAAGTGGTTCTTGCGATCGACATAACATCAGTCGTCAAGATAGTACTGAAGATGAAGCCGCCAAGGCTTTGAAATCGCGATCTACTTAGAAGATGAGGAGAGGTATGAAACATTTTAATTTATCTTGATATTTAAGTTGTCAGGCCTGGATATTGACTCCTCCTCCCTCTTTTTGTGGTCCAAAGAATTAGCATATTAAATTTCTCTCCTCGGAAATTTCAAAATTAAAAAAAAAGATGAGAGAATCATGAATTTTGAAATTCCCGGGGGAGAGAGATTTAATACACAAGTTCTTTGGACCTCAAAAAGAGAGAGCAGAAGTTGACATCCAAGGCCAACAATTTAAAGATCAACAGTCTATACAAGCTGAAGATAGAGCAAATATGCTATGAGGATAATGAAAATATCAGGAACTACAACAAATTTTATAACTTTATCATCTACTCTAACTAGCAAGCTATTATTAATATTTTTAAAACAATAAATTAATTAATTTAATAGCTCAAAATACCTCGAGACTACCCTTATCAAAAAATATATATTTTAATTAACCCTGATACACAATGTAAAAAATAAGATAAACTTTTAAAGTAAATATATTATCCTTCACAGTATGTCCTACAAGAAACAACTAATTTGAGGTAAGATGACAACAGACTCAACTTCATCCATCATCATCCGGTATCATGACAGCTGCTGTTGTCTTCCAGAAACCAAATGCGATTCCTCTCTGTCCATCCATTAATCTTTGTCCAATCCTCTGGCATCATAACTACTTGCACACTCTCTATCCAAGTTTTCTTTGGTCTTCCTTTTTTCTTCTTTTCCATTGGGATCCATTCCATAAAAAGTTCAGGCAATCTTTGCTCTGGCATTCTTTTGGCATGGCCATACCACTGTAATCTTTTCTTTTCTATAATGTTTATGATGTCTGGCTTCTCTTGCACACCCATAATTTCCTTTATTTCGTATTCTATCCATTCTAGATTTTCCAGCTGATCATCTTAAAACATCCATTTCTGTACTTCAAATTCTTTTCATTTCCGTGGTAGAAATTTGCCTAACTTCAGCATTTGTTAAAGTGCTCTGAACTATGGTTTGAGATTGGAGGCCTAGGTGGCTCAGATGGAAGAGCATTGACATAGAAAGTCAAAGGTCCTGGGTTCAAACCCCAGTCTAGGTGTATATTTTTCTTTTCAAATATAATTTGTCCATCATTAAGGTGTTTAAAAACGAATAATATTAATATGTTGTTTATTTTTTATTATTTCACTTTATGAAGTATGAGGTGAGTGAAATAATAAAAAATAAACAATATTAAAGAACCTCATAGTGTTATTTCCTATCTACATAACTTAATATTAATATGGTTTGAGATACTCGTATTTGTAATTTTCTATTTTTTTTTGTAATTTTTTGCTCTGCCAAACAGACTTTAAAGCATTTATTGCTTGTTTGTTTGTGCGATTCTGTTTTTAATTTCCTAAATAAGTGCATTCAATACTAGGTTTTAGTTCTCCATTGAAATTTATATTTTCCTTTTCTTCTCCTATACACATATATTTAGTTTTCTCTATATTTATATAAAGTCCTCATTTTCATATTCTCCTTTTAGTTTTCTTGCCATATATTCTATGTCATCATGATCTTGTGCTATTAATACCTGATTGTCTGCAAAATTGAGTGAATATACATGCATGTTTTGAATTGGTATTCCCATTTTTTGACACTTTTCCTCCAGACTCAACTTATTTAAGAGATCTCAGTTGACCTCAAATAGGTAAGATCTCTTTAAAATACTTTTAAGGCCTTTCGGAAGAATATGTTCCATCTTCAGCTTTTTTAAAATTTTAAAAGTTGAAGATGTAACGTGTTCTTCCGAAAGGCCTTCAAAATGTTTTAAAGAAATCTTACTTAGTAGAGGTTGACTGAGATCTCAGATACAAATTATATCTTTTTAACCATCCACCGCTGTGGTCTCGGGATAGCGTGCTGCCTTGTCACGCGGCAGGCCCAGGTTCGATCCCCGGTTGGGACAGTTTTTCTGGGTGAGGTTTTTATCGGGGTTTTTCCTCACCTGTAAGACAAATGTCAGGAAAACTTTAAGGCCCAAACGGTCCCCGAAATCATATGGCCATCGCAATCATCATCATTCATTAATAAATTAATGAGTCATTTTAACATCTTATCTCATATTTCATGTTTTATCAAACACGGTAACTATAGTTTTCAAATGATCTTGTCATTCATTTTCAACCGCCATTATGATCATCATTCATATTCATCTTAGGTTAAGCTTAGGATTAGGGACTCTCCTGGTGCACCATTATCATCATCATCACCCATCATATCATCGGGGCAACGTAACCCTGCCTTTCAGGTGCCCCAACCTCAGAAGTGGGTTACAAGTACGCCATGCCAGGAGAGAAACCAGGAATGTCGAAAGACAAACCTGGGTCATTTGAAAAAAAAAAAATACGTATTGATCTACACGATGTTTCGTAATGAATTTTAAAAACATTGATTCTATTAATATTTACCTCATAATGTCACTTTCCATTAATTTTTTATAAATAAGGGTTCTGTCCATTTCACCACCCAAACATGAATTAACTTTTATGAATCCTTTTCAAACTCTTAGTTTGTTATGTTTTGCCACCAGCTAGTGTGTTTAATGAAATTTATTTTTGTTCATAATTGGCCCTTCTATTTACACACCTCTTTTCTTACTTTGCAAAGGACATATTTCTTCTATGGTGAAATTAAACCTCATAGTGATTAATTCCTATAAAAGTTAAACATATTTCTTCTTAATAAATTAATGAGCCATTTTAACATCTTACCTCATATTTCATGTTTTATCAATTAAGAACCTCATAATGTGTTTCCCAATTTTAACTTTGAATATTTCTTCTATTCATAACCAATAGCTTCTGTATATTATAAAAAAAAGTTGTTATTGAAGATAGTTTTGCTTCCATTATTTTGAATTCTAATGCAATTTTTTTAATATAGTTTTGTATAGAATGTGTCCTCTGGTATATATAGGTTCAAGGTGACAATAAATCAGAGTTGGATTTTGGTGCAGTTCAGAGAGGAGATGCTGAGATGGAACAGAAACTGAACAGAGTTATTCGAGCTTGCTTAGAACAAGGCAAAAATAATCCAATCTGCAGTATTCATGATCAAGGTGCTGGAGGCAATGGTGAGTTGATATTTTTTATAAAATAAACCTCCAGTAATAATATTAGTAAAACAAGATTTAAATTAAACCTCGTAGTCATTTTTCCTATAGTAGTTCAATTAGTAAATAACTTATGTTACTCATCGTTAATAAACTGTGATGAAAATTGGTTTATTTCATTTACTAAAAAAACATTTATTTATTTTTTTTTTGTCTAATGCCACTAGGTAGTCTTTTATGACATTTCTGGCTTTCTCCCCTAGCATTGGCAGAATTGTAATCCATTTCTTAGATTGGAGCACCTGGAAGGCGGAGTTACGTTACCCCGATGGTATGATGGGTGATAAATGATAATGAAGCGCCAGGAGAGTTCTTAACCTAAATTCCAGACCATGGGCTACCTTAGGAATAATTCCCTTTAAGGAAAAATTCCTATGGTTTGACCAGGATTCGAACCTAGGACCTCATTAACAGTAGTCAGAAATGCTGACCACTAGCCCACGAGGCTGGAATTATTTGCTTCATTAAATTAATATTATAAAACTAAAGCTAGTACTATGATTGAAATAAGTAAAATAATTTACTTATTTTAGGAATTTACAGTATGAGCTATTTCATTTAGATAAAATTTTTTATCACTCACCTCATATTTTTCTTCTTTTTTCAAATTTAAACTAGTTTTGGAACTTTACATTTCAGTTCCATCATCAGTATCCCCGCGACCATTGTTCTGTCGTCTTGAAGAGCCATTTTTCACTTCCTCTGTTGGCAGACTGAAAACCTCAAAATCAGGTCGTTCTCCCCGAGAATTTCAAAGTTCATCAATTTCTCCTTTTCACTCCTTTGAATGTAGATCTTTTCCCAAACAGTGAGTTCATTTGGTTTTGTATTTGTTTTAATAATTTAGCCTTCTTTTCGATAAGATGGTCCAAAACACATTTTATCGAAAAGAAGACTAAATTATTAAAACAAATAGAAAAACCAAAAGAACTGTTTGTGATAAGATCTACATTCAAAGGAGTGAAAAGGAGAAATTGATGAACTTTGAAATTCCCAGGGAGAACGACCTTATTTCGAGGTTTTTCAGTCTGCCAACAGAGGGATTGAAAGACGGCTCTTCAAGACGACAGAACAATGATCGCAGGGATACTGATGATGGAACTGAAATGTAAAATTCTGAAACTAGTTTAAATTAAAATATGAGGTGAGTGATAAAAATTTTACCTAAGTAAAAAATGTATACAACTGCACTATTGAAACCAAACTATTGTTTAGTTGTGAACATTAATTTACTATTTTAATTAAAATTACAGTGGGAGGAAACACTATGAGGTATTTACATTAATAAATGAGTTACTTCAATCATAGTAATAGCTTTAGCTTCTTAACATTAATTTAATAAATAATGATATAACTGTGTGGATTTCCTTCATGTCTTCTTAATGTAGAAGTCATTCAATGTGTATTTGTGAATGATGATGTGGGACCAAGAGAGTATGGTAAAGGGAAGGTTTATGCTTGGATGGGAATGTAGCCTGAATTAGCTCAGTGGCCAGAGTGTCAGCACAGAAAGCTGAAGGTTCGGGGTTCAATTCCTAGTTCAGGCAATTTTTTTTCTCTTTACCATTAATTACAATTATTTGTTTTAGCTTATATGCCCTATGTTTCTCTTTTCTCCATTTTCTACAGTTTAACTTCTTCCTATGAAACAATAAAGCAAACTTAATTTGAAATTATGTTACTAAAAAAAATATTTTGAACTTAAACTGGGTTCAAGTTCTTTTCTAAGAAATCACTAGGAAATCATTTTTCTTTTTCAGTCATATAAATTAGTCAGATTATAATTTTCATGTATGTAAATGTGTAGTTTATAGGAAATGTATTGAAAGAAATTGTAGAACCAGAAGGAGCTGTGATTTTCAAAAACAAATTCCAGTTGGGAGATCCCACAATAACAACTCTAGAATTGTGGGGAGCAGAATACCAAGAAAATGATGCCATACTCTGCCGACCTGAGGACGTACCTCTATTGCAACAAATTGGTCATCGGGAAAGATGTCCTATTAACTTTGTTGGCACTGTGCTAAACAATGGAAAGGTAGTTACTAAATATTCTTTGAGTTTATAATTTGGCTTTAATAAAAATGTGTATTCTTCAGTATTAAAAAGCAAATGAAACACATGCTTTTTGTTTTGTCCTCTAAAGCATGTAAATTATTTTAAAACAAATCAAAATTGGCTATTAAAACTGAACCGGAAATATATATATCATCTCATGATGAATTTTCTGACCTGGTCATGATCTAGGTTAACTATTCACACACTCTATCAGATTCTGTCTGTACATTGAGTTCCAATGTCTGGAGGCATTGAGAGTTCAATATAAAAGTCAGAATCTAATTGAGAGTGGGAACTATAATCTTAGAAACATGACAAGGTTGATGAATTCATATATGAGACGAGATATATATTTTTATCTGGTTTTAATAATAATTACCTCAAAGAGTCACTGCTTCTATTGTAAATTCGTGATATGTTGATAGTGGAAGTAAACAAATGAAACTATGAGTGAAAGGCTCAGTTTTATATGATGCTATTTCATTAATACCTCTAACAGTATCCGATCTGAAGGCGAATCCTCGTGTCCAAAATGATTACGAACTGAATGATGAAGAATGCAATTTTATTATAAAATGTCCTGCACTGTAGCCGAACGATAAAGGCAAGATGCCTTGGCGCAGAGCTATGGGACTTGCGCTTGTTCAAGTCTCCATGGGAGGAAGACATTTTCTCATGGAATTTCATCCAGCATGGGCCTAGTGCCCATCCAGCATCGTGAGGAATTTGGGTAGCTACAATAAGTGGTAGGTCCAGGTTGAGAAACCCAGGTATAATGGCTGACGTCCCGTAATGCTGACTATGTCACCACTACACTAGCTGGAAGACCATCTACCTATGTGATTAACATATGGGGATGTGAGGCCAACAGCTGGATGGTAAGCTAAGGGCCTTCTAGGCATGTTGCTCCATGGAGTTTGTTTGTTGTTTATTATAATATAATTTTAGAATTTAAATACAACACTAAACTGTGCCATAGTTACAAACATTACTGTCAATTTTATATCCTAAGTCTACCGTATTTATGCATGTATAGGCCGCATCCAATTTTTACTGTAGTAAATTAAGGAAAAAATATTTGTCTTATATTTTTGCTAAGAAGCAGTGCAAAAGACAGAAGTAGACCTACACCATTTTTTAAATCTGGCAGTGTTGTAAATTCCAAAGCTTTTTATTTTTGCTGGCATTGTAACGGTACATTCGGGCTGCACCTGAGACATTAAAACAAGGGTAGAAGGGATGGTCATTTGGTAGGTACAATATTCATTGTCATTCCTGTTCACTATGTGTAAACATGGGTCGGTGCAGAGCAAGTTATACCTCCTAATTCAAGCTACAAGTGGTGCACTATGCAGAAAACACGGAAATAGGGCAGCAGAAAGTAAGGTAAGTTTGATGTGGACAAAAAAAATGTGGGACAGTGGATCCAAACAAAACATGCACTTGAAAACACATCACAACGTTGACAATCTTTCCATGGAAAGAAAGCAAAATATCCACAGTTAGAGAGAGTTCTCCTGGATTACAGTACAGAAAACAATGGCAGATAGATTTTCTGTATTCGTTGAAATGATACGATTCGAAGGCCTCAAGATAGCCAAGAATATGGAAATCCCATGCAATGGATTTAAGGCAAGTTACAGCTGAGCAAGGTGATTTATGACACATCACAATCTTATAATTCGGCAGCTCACATCAATAGCACAGAAACTACTCGATATGTACCAGTTATCTAGTTATTTAATGTAAAAGCTGCACCCTAATTTTGAAATTTAATTTTAGGTAAAAAAAAGTTCAGCCTATACGTGCATAAATACGGTATTTTAAGTTTATTTGTAGGTAAGTTACATTGATTGTGAAATAAATCTTCATAATATTTTAAATATTGTCTTATTGTCTCTGTGATGAGTTAAATGAAGATAAGAAAAATAGGTTTTTTTTAATTTGTTACAGGTGATACTTTCTGAAGAGGAAGAAAATAACATTGACAAGTATCTGAATGGAAGCTATGAAAAGGAAAATGTGAGACATCCCGTAGATTTGGAACTAGAATTAGTATTAGGAAAAATGCCACAAAAGGTAAGTTATATTTTCATTTGAGAAATATTTTTAAAATACATCACGATACTCCGATGAGGTCACTATGTTGAAATTTTTAAGAAATATAAAACAGTTATATTTGAAAAGAAAAATATACGCCTACACTGGGGTTTGAACCCAGGACCTTTGACTCTCTATGTCGATGTTCTTCCAAGTGAGCTACCTAGGCCTCCAATCTACATAGTTAACTCCCTAACCCCAAATGCTACGAGCCGTTGCTATGATTTTCGCAAATGGCGGCTTCTTTATTAAGAAGACATTTTGTTGGGAATTTAAACATTACTTAATAAAGCCAGTAGGGCTTCTTTCAATGTTCATATTATTCGTTTTTAAATTTGTCCATCATTAAGATGTTTAATAACGAATAATATGAACATATAAAACAGTATTTGAAGAGAAAAATTATACGCTCAGACCGGGACTTGAACCCGGGACCCTTGGTTTTCTTTTCCCGGGTTCAAGTCCCGGTCTGAGCGTATAATTTTTCTCTTCAAATGTGATTTATCCATCATTGAGATGTATGAAATTAATAATAAGAACATATAAAACAGTATCTGAGATCTCAGTCATCCTCAACAATCAGCAGTGTATTATATTTGAGGAGAAAAATATACGCACAGACTGGAGTTTGAACCCAGGACCCATCACTTTTTATGTGAATGTTCTACCAACTGAGATACCTGAGAAACTCCAATCTAAATGCAAATTTTTCTCTTATGTACACTGTTAATTCTGGACCACCAAATTCGCATTTCACATAGAAAGCGAAAGGTCCTAGATTCAAATCCCAGTCTGAGTGCATATTTTTCTCTTCAAATATAATTTATTCATCATTGAGATGTATGAAATGAATAATAAAAACATAGAATCAGCAGTGTAGTTTTGTATGAGGCCTTTCGAAAACTTAAGTTTCATCTTCTGCTTTGAAATTGATGAAACATAAGTTTTTGAAAGGCCTCCTGCAAAACTACGCTGCTGATTGTTGAGGAGACTGAGATCTCAGGTGCTATTTTATATTTCTTAAAATTTTAACATTTGAGAAATGATACTTTAAAGTAGGGAAACATTTCTCTAAAATAATGCAAGGTTATATATGGAAGCTCTTATTAAAGTTAAAATATGTGGAGGGAAAATCAGCTACACAAAACACCTCACAAAGCAGGTCACCAAATTGATGCAATTAACAGTAAGCTCTTAATAACTATAAAATAAATAGCAAGCAATAACTTAAAATAAATATTTTGGAAGAAATAAACATTCTGAAACAGTCTAGAAACAGAAACATACCAAATTAGAACGTACCCATTGACTATAATCCCTTCTAAAGAAATCTTGGCGCCAAGAAACGACATAACACCGGTCGACCAGAGGTTACTGATGATGGAGATAAGCTCCGAAACTGTAGTCTAGAAGAAAAAGGATATGAGGTGAGGTAATAATAACATTAATTTAATTCTTAAATTAAATCTCATAGTGTTTTTTCCCTGTGAAAGTTTAATAAATAACACACTTGTTTCATCTCTATGTAATGGAAGTTCTCCCTTCACTTTTTTTTTTTTTTTTTTTTTTTTTTACTGTATGAGTTCTATCTCACATGCTGTAGCTTGAATTTTCGCAATTATATGTTTAGTAAATGTTGGATACTCTGATTCATGGGATTCTTTAAGAAATAATTAGTGTACTTTATACACCATTTCTCATGCTTGCTTACCCCAAACTTCACACTGGGGTTTTAGTTTTTCCATTTTTATGTGAAATTATGTCCTGCACCATAGCTGAGTGGTTAAGGCAAAATGCTTTGGCACAGAGCTATAGGACTTACACTGTTTCGTGTCTCCATGGGGAAAGAAATTTTCACATGGGATTTTGGCCAGTATGGTATTGGTGCCCACCCAGCATCGTGAGGCAATTGGATTGCTACAATAAGTAGCAGCTCCAGGTTGAGAAAACCAGCTATAATGGCTGGGGGACCTGATATGCTGACCACATGTCACCCCTACACTGGCTGGATGATCGTCCACCTCTGTGATTAACACATGTGGATGTGAGATCAGCAGTCAGCTGGTAGGCCAAGGGCCCTTCAAGGCCTGTCTTGTTTTTTTTTTGTGTGAAATTATGCCCTCAAAAATTTAAAAAGCAAAGAAATTACTAAATAGGAACACAAAATGAGATCAGGCACCTCATTGCACAAACTTTAGACAAAAACTGATTCTCATTGGCTAGAGTAGACGATATCAGCTTCTTTTTCTACTGTGCATCCACCTTTTGCATTAACCACCTGGATTCTATCAGTTCAGCGACTAACATTATTCAATATTTCTTGATATGTTGAGGGTATTTGGCACTCATTTTTATTTACAGTTAATAGAAGTTCAGTAAAGAATGAAGTTAATAAATGCTGATGATAGTAAATGAAGCATTTCTGGTCTTTGTTTCTTATTTGCATTTTTGAGGAAAAGTTATGTCTTTATTTTTATAAACTAAAATGAGTTTATATAATAAATTTGGGAATTTTTAACATTATGAGGTTTAATTCATAAGAATTGAATGAATCGTGATTTATTCTTACCTCTTACTTCTATGTTTTTTTAAAACACAGCACTGCAGTATCAGTGCTGCGTTTTAAAAAAACATAGAAGTATGAGGTAAGAGGAAATCATGATTCATTTAATTCTTATAAAATGAGTTTACCAATATTTTTGAAGTAGCTGCAGTACACAAACTTACCTTTATGTAATTATTTGTAGTAAAGCAAAGAGGGGTTTAAAGATATTAAAATTATAACATTCATACATGTTGTAGTCGGCCGCGCTGGACCAGGGTTGTGCTCCTTGCCTCTGGCCCTGAGAGTCGTGGGTTCAAACCCAACCGGGGTCAAGTTTTTTTTTTTTGTTAGGATGGAAAAATCAAAGGAGCAAGTTCTCCGTGAGGAATTTTAAGCCATGGGTCTCGAGTCTTAGATTTTCAGGCTCATAAAAAGACCCTTAAGCCTGAATAAAAAGGCCTCTAAGCAAAATTTACTGATATTACCATCCTAGTAATGCCTTAGTTGCCTGCTAGATGTTTCATTGAGTCGGTATGTTGACCACATGCCATTCATGAGATCTATGGGCATATAAGGTAACTAAATTAACTTGGTATAGTAACTCCTAACAAATGAGAGGCTCTGGCTCAACATTGGGCCATCCCATTTAGATACCTGTTGTATCAGTCTTCCTCAATTAAAACAAACTTTTGTTTTTAGAACATTGTCGAACATTAAAAATGTTGACCTTTCAAATGAGTTCCATCATCAGCATTTACAATGGTATTCTTGTTTTCATATTTACTGTTTTCTTGTATTTTGTTTGAAATAATAGTATTTAGTTTATTGTTGGTTTTAAATCTGATTTTTACATTTTTATTGATTTAGCTAGATTTATTGTTTTGTTTCCTGTGTAAGTGAATGAAAAAAAATAATTTATTTCTGATGTTTTTATTTAAATTAACTTTTTCCAATCCTGGATAAAATCAAATTTAAGAAAGGAAAATTAATGTTTGAAAACTGGATTTGAACCCTGGACCCCTAGTTCTACATTCTAGTGTGCTGTCCATTACACCATTCAAATGACGATACAAACGTTAACATTTCTTTCAACTTATACAATTCTCGTTCATCCGAAGGCTAATAGCTGGCGCTACCATCACACCAACTGATGTCTTCTATTCAGAAGTAATTTTATTTATTGAGAATATATACACTACTTTTTAGCAGTAAAGCTTCATATTTTCGATGTTTTTGTTTGAATTAACATTTTCCAATCCTGGATAGAATCAAATTTAAGAAAGAAAAATTAATGTTTGAACCGGGATTTGAATCCTGGACTCCTAGTTCTACGTACTAGTGTGCTGTCCATTACACCATTCAAATGACGATACAAACATTAACACTTCTTTCAACTTATACAATTCTCGTTCGTCCGAAGGCTATTTTCTCTTTTTCATCATCATCATCATAGTACATTCACGAATTTAGGCCATTTGTTGACCTGTTTCGGCCTCAAGAGAAACACCATCCAAAAGTCTTTTGAGAGGACGTCCTGGTCTTCTTCCTGCAGGTTGATATTTTCTCTTTTTAGTTTTGTTAAATGCATTAATCTCATTTTTTTCTAACAAGCTTATTTATTATTTCTTGTGTATATCAATTTTTCAACGCTAAGAATTTTATATAATTCAATTCTTTGTAATCATTTGTTTTACTAATGGTAATGGTTTTTATTTCAGGTTTTTCATCTTGACTGCAAACCAGCTATAGTAAAGTCAGTGAGTTTACCAGCTGAACTGACTGTGAAACAAGCTTTAGAACGAGTGCTGAGACTACCATCTGTTGCAAGTAAAAGGTACCTCACTAACAAGGTGGATAGGTGTGTGACAGGACTAGTAGCACAGCAGCAATGTGTGGGACCTCTCCACACTCCCCTTGCAGATGTTGCTGTTACTGCTCTCTCACATTTCAGTCCTGTAAGTATTTTACAATAGAACATATAGTATATTTATTTTTAAGCTTCTATCAACATGAACTCCCATTAGACAGAGCACATTGATTCATTTTTTTTTCACTCTCTTTGGGGTACGTTGGATCAATCATTTCTCTGCGTGTTGTTCCTTTCTTAATGCCCTGTATCTTTTTATTCTTTCTGATCTTCTTTTCCGCTCGTTTTTTCCGAGATAGTAGGTTCAGATTTTTGTTTAAATTTATCTTGGAACCTTATGTTTTCATCTTGAATAATTAATTTTTCTCTTCTTCTTCCTCTATGCATGAAAGATGGCAGCTTGTTGCGTGTTCATTCACTACAGGTCTGGGGTATGGTGACGTTCTTCCATCGTAGTTGTGGTCTTCCTAAAGGCCTTTTCTGCTGAGGTGTCCAGTCACATACTTTCTTCTCTAATCTACTGTTCTCCATTCTATCTATGTGATCGTTCCAATTTAGTCTTCTATCATTTATCCACAGGTTTATAGGTTCAATTTCACATTCTTCTCTAATAACAGAGCTGCAAATTTTCTCTCTCAGCGATTTTTCTACGATTTTGCTTAAAACTTTCATTTTGGTTGTTTCATTGATTTGTTTTGTTTTTGAGTTTCTGTTTGGCATTCACAACTATATATGTTAGAACTGGTCTTATGACAGATTTGTAAATTCTTACTTTTGTATCTATTCTTAAATTTTTATTTTTCCAAACAGTATTGTTTAAACATTCCAAATTTTATATTTAATTAATGTTGGGAAGTAAACATTATGAGGTTTGAAATCGCGATATCATGGAAGCATGAATCCTATGAGGTGAGTTGTTTAAACAATATGTTCTCCGATGAATTTTAATTCCAAATTTTGTTTGCATTATTTGCTTGATGGAGGATTTCATCTGTTATTCTGTTGCTGCTATTAATTTCTATTCCTAAATATTTGAATTTCATGACGTGTTCTATACTTTTCCCTTCTGTTTCTAATTTAACACATTGTGTGTTCTTGGATAATGCCATTGATTTGGTTTTATTTGTTGAGATTTTCATGTTATATTTTGCTGCAATGATTCTAAATTTGTGCAATAGCATTTGTAAATCATCTTCACTGTATGCAATTAGAACTGTGTCATCAGCATAGTTTATTATCTTCAGCTCTTTGTTACCTATCTTAATCCCTTTTCTAACTTCAACTTTTAGTTCTTTAAATTTGAAGAGAAAATTTTTTTCGCCTAGACCGGGACTCGAACCCGGGACCCTTGGCTTTCCGGGCCAAGTGCTCTACCAACTGAGCTACCGAGGCGAGTTACGATCTAGACGCAAATTTTTCTCTTATATACGTTGTAATTCCCTATCGCCAAATGCTTTTGAAACCATTGTTTCTATCTTTGCAAATGGCGGCTTCTTAGTTAAGAAGACATTTATTGGAAATTTAACATTACTTATAAAGCCAGTAAGGCCTCTAATGATGTTTTTATTATTAATTTAACATTTCTCAATGAAAGATAAATTAAATTTGAAGAGAAAATTTTTTTCGCCTAGACCGGGACTCGAACCCGGGACCCTTGGCTTTCCGGGCCAAGTGCTCTACCAACTGAGCTACCGAGGCGAGTTACGATCTAGACGCAAATTTTTCTCTTATATACGTTGTAATTCCCTATCGCCTCGGTAGCTCAGTTGGTAGAGCACTTGGCCCGGAAAGCCAAGGGTCCCGGGTTCGAGTCCCGGTCTAGGCGAAAAAAATTTTCTCTTCAAATTTAATTTATCTTTCATTGAGAAATGTTAAATTAATAATAAAAACATCATTAGAGGCCTTACTGGCTTTATAAGTAATGTTAAATTTCCAATAAATGTCTTCTTAACTAAGAAGCCGCCATTTGCAAAGATAGAAACAATGGTTTCAAAAGCATTTGGCAATAGGGAATTACAACGTATATAAGAGAAAAATTTGCGTCTAGATCGTAACTCGCCTCGGTAGCTCAGTTGGTAGAGCACTTGGCCCGGAAAGCCAAGGGTCCCGGGTTCGAGTCCCGGTCTAGGCGAAAAAAATTTTCTCTTCAAATTTAATTTATCTTTCATTGAGAAATGTTAAATTAATAATAAAAACATCATTTTTAGTTCTTTGTTGATTTCATCCATTATTAGTGTGAACAATATGGGACTTAATGAGTCTCCGTGTCGTATTCCTTGCAGGACTAAAATTTATTTAGATTTACTATTTTCATATTTGATAGTTGTACTGTTTCCTGAATAATAATTTTTCTTTAAAATTCATTGGAGAACATATCCCAACATTAATTTAATATAATAATTTTTCTCTTCAAATATAATTCATCCTTCAGTGAGAAGTGTTAAAAACGTTAATTTAGCTAAGTTATGTAGGTAGGAAATAACACTATGAGGTTTCTTTAATTTATGTTGAGTTGTTTATGACTCACTTCACACTTCTTAACTCCCTCGTTAAGAAGTATGAGGTGAGTCAAAAACAACTCAACATAAGTTAATTTAGTTGTTTGATTGATTATTGAATTTTGTGTAATCTTTAATTCTATTTGGCCTTTTTCCCAGCACCAGCTGGGAATTACAATGTATATAAGAGAAAAATTTGCGTCTACATTGGAACTTGTCCCGGTAGCTCAGATGGTAGAGCATTTGCCTAGAAAGCCAAAGGTCCCGGGTTCGAGTCTCGGTCTAGGCGAAATTTTTCACTTCAAATATAATTTATCCCTCAGTGAGAAGTGTTAAATTAATAATAAAAACATCAATAATATTTTTATATTCATAACATTTCTTCCACTTACTTGTGTTTTGCACTCTTTTAACTTTACTATCTAACCTCCCTTGGTTAACTCTTGTTTTTTCGACCCCGACGCTATTAGGCCATCCGAGGGCTAGGGAGTCTTTCCTTTCTTCCATTTCTTCTTTCCTTTATTTTCTTTTCTTCTCCA
The DNA here is from genome assembly GCA_030220185.1 of Diploptera punctata. NCBI lineage: Eukaryota > Metazoa > Arthropoda > Insecta > Blattodea > Blaberidae > Diploptera > Diploptera punctata. The sequence goes on along the minus strand of JASPKZ010003050.1, from coordinate 257,269 downwards.
GAAAAGCCTGACCAGAGGCTATAAGATGGCAGCCCCATCACTGGTCTTGCCTTCTTTTGGCCAGCAACCAATCGAAGGGACTATTATTATGCTTTCAAATCTTATATGAGAATTTTCCGGAAGGATCAAACTATTTACGCTGGAGGGAAAATTTTCTATAGGATCGTAACAGGCCTTGGCCTAATACTTGGAAGGAAGAAGAAGAAGAAGAAGAAGAATATTTGATTTATGCAAGTTATATTTTTACAAAACACAGAAAAATAATTAAAATCAAATTATGTGGTATACTTTGTCAGCTATAGCAACCTATTAATTTGAGTAACTTTAATAAATTAATGAGTCATTTTAACATCTTACCTCATATTTCATGTTTTATCAAACACGGTAACTATAGTTTTCAAATGATCTTGTCATTCATTTTCAACCGCCATTATGACTACCGGATATTCGTTGGAATCTCCTTCTATAATGTTGCCATCTGGTGTTGATTTGACGAACTTCGAGATATCGTTGCCATCTGGTGTTGATTCGATGAACTTCGAGATGAGGTCACGTTCATCCGGAATGTCGAAATTCATAGATTTAAATTTGTTCTTCTGTATAAATATTTTCTCCCAAACTGTCAAATCCAAAGGTTTTTCCAAATGTTTTAGAAGTTTAGCTTCTTTTTCAATTCTATGACCTTCCAACAAACTATGTGCTGCAATAGCTGATTTTTCAATTTCACCATTTTTAATATTTCTAAAGTGTTCCTTTGTGCGAGTGTCCAAATTTCTTTTTGTTTTTCCTATGTATACTTATTGCAATCTCGACAATCAATTTGATAAATTCCAGATTTTTTACTATCTGGGGTGTTCATTTTCTTATTGGTTATTAATAAGTTACCAAGGCTAAATTTATTTATCGGTGCCAATGTAATATTGAATTTCTTGAAAATTTTTGAAATTTGTTATGTATTCCAGGATGATAAGTGATTTTCTTAAATTGTTTTCCTTTCTTTGAATCAGATTGCAGGGTAGTGTATTCTTTTAATCTTTTTTGTTGTCTGAATTTCTTCAATTTAGTTATAATTATTTCCTTTCCAAAACCATTTAAATTAGCTATGTCCAAAATGTGATTGTATTCAAGATCATTTGAAAACTATAGTTACCGTGTTTGATAAAACATGAAATATGAGGTAAGATGTTAAAATGACTCATTAATTTATTAATTAAGAACCTCATAATGTGTTTCCCAATTTTAACTTTGAATTGAGTAACTTTATTTATATAATCTAATTGAATAACTCAACAATTGAATGATTGCGATCATGTATATATTATTTGTGGAAATCAACAGTTTAAATAGGCCTAATTTAATTCCGGCACTAAATTTGTTCAAATGCACTATTAATTTGCTTTCATGAATTTTAGTTAGTGTTACTGATAAATGTGATTTTCCAAATTACTAAAATGAAATTGAGTGATTGTTTAATATACACTACAGACCCATTTTTAATGAGTTTCACTGCATGTATTATTGAATTGTGAATGCATTAGTATAAATTGTAAAATATTATTTTTATATACTGTACTATCATGGTAGTTTCTCAAAACACATTTATAATAATAAATGTTCATATTATTTATCATCATCATCAATTGCAGGCATGGATTAGGCCATTGATCTGTTCTGCTTCAGGATAGAAATTGATCCCTCCATCTCTTCTTAGGTCTTCCTGGCTCTCTTCACCGTGTGGGTCTATAGTTCAATAGCTGCAGAGGTAGTCTCCTGTTTGGCATTCTAAGGTGTTCATGCCAATTATTTTGATATTTTTGAATGGTTTCTGTTATTGCTGGTGTGTTGAGAGCTTTGTGGATATCTTCATTACGCATGTGCTCATAAAGCGTATAACCCACTAAAGGCCTTAATAACTTCATTTCTGCAGCTACTATCCTATTTAATTTACCTACGAGTCCAGGTTTCAGAACCATATAGTAGAGTTGGAAGAGCCATTGTTTTATAAAATTTCAGAATTGTATCTGGGCATACTTTTCAGAAAAGAATGCTTTTATTATTCCTATAAGTTTTTGAAATTTGACCAATTTTATGTCTATGTCTTTACATGTGTTGTAGGAAAGATTGCAGCCAAGATAAGTAAAGTTATTAACTTGTTCTATTATATTGTTGTTAATAACAATTTTAGTTCATATCAGTATTTTGCCTTGAAAAGCCATAGTTTTTGTCTTACATATTATTTATAAACTGAATCATTTGGAAAAGTTGTTATAAACCATAAGATATGAGTACATTTTCGTCTATAGCTGGAGTAATTGCTGTGACCACTACACACACTGACTTTTCATTATCTCCTCATTCTTTCCTCCATCTTCTCCTTCTTCTCCATTCTTCCTATTCTTCCTATTCTTTTCCTGTTTATTCTTTATTAATCTTGACCTTTATTCTTCTCTTCCTTCTCCATATTTTTCTCTTTCTTCTGTTCCTCCATTTTCTTCTTCTCCTCCTACCTTTTCTTCTTTTTTTTTCCCAAGAAAATAAGAAATCTTAAATTACTGTAAAAATGCTTATGACTGTTTTAATGTTTGATGTATGTAAATTGTAGGAGGGAATTGCTACATCTATTGGAGAACAGCCAATTAAAGGCTTAATAAATCCAGCTGCAGGTGCAAGAATGGCCGTGGCAGAAGCTCTCACAAACTTAGTGTTTGCAAGAATATCTGACATAAAGGTAAGAAGACATTTCCTTGACATATTTTAATTTACTTTCTCAATTTTTTTAACATATTTAGAATGAACCTGTCAGTTGGTAATTTAATTTAAACATTCTAAATAATTACAAGTTGTTATTTTTATTACGTACATAAGATACTGTATTTATATAGAGAACATACTTAAGTAACTAGTCTAAGAAGAAGAAGAATATGAGGTGAGGTGATAAAATTTTATGTAAATATATAATACCTCGCAGTGTTAATTTCTAAAAAAAAAAAAAAAAGTTAATAGAGAATATACATTGAGAATTTCCAAGTTGTTCATTAATCTCTAGACATTTATTCTGCCAATTGTCATTTTTTGGTTTATGAATCTGTGAAATTAGCTTTGCATCTTAACACAACATACTCACTTCTATCTTCCTCAGTTTTAATTCCTAACCTTTTCTATAAAGCACCTTTCTTACAATTTATAGCATACTTAATGTCATTGTTCCACCAATATGGCAGATTTGCTTCCTTCAAGTCTTATATTCCTCTCGAAGAACCTATTTTGCAGCTTGCTGAATACAGGATATTATTTCTTCATAAATCTGTCATGCCATACTTTCATTTATATCCATAAGTTTATTTTCCTATCTTAGTTGATGTAAGAACTTTGTAGAATCTTCTTTTAATGATTGCAAATTATATCTGAATGAGTCTGGTATTTCTTACATTCTTCAGATGAGATCAGTCTATCTGTGCAACGATTCGAAAGGAAAAAAATATTTTTGCTGCAAGAAGTTAATGGTCAGATTCTCTTTTCACACTCACATCCATAATTTTTATCTCACTTATTTGTTTTGAGATTTTATGGTATATAATTGACTGGCCTTAGGACCTTTTCCAAGTAAATTTATGAATTGAATTTATATTTGAATTGTGTATTTTGACTCACCTCATATTTTTTTATTCTTATGCAGACCGGTTTCATCGCTAACTGTGCGACATTCTTGTGATAAAATATACATAGGAAAAACAAAAAAAGGCATTTAAATACAAGATTGAAAGAACACCTTAGAAATGTTCTTCTTCTTCTTCCTTCCAAGTATTAGGCCAAGGCCTGTTACGATCCTATAGAAAATTTTCCCTCCAGCATTTGAGGGAAATTCTCGTATAAAACTTGAAAGCATAATAATAGTCCCTTCGATTGGTTGCTGGCCAAAGGAAGGCAAGACCAGTGATGGGGCTGCCATCTTATAGCCTCTGGTCAGGCTTTTCTGGAGAAGAAAAGAAAATAAAGGAAAGAAGAAATGGTAGAAAGGAAAGACTCCCTAGCCCTCGGATGCCCTAATAGCGTTGGCGTCAAAAAAACAAGAGTTAACCAAGAGAGGTTAGATAGTAAAGTTAAAAGAGTGCAAAACACAAGTAAGTGGAAGAAATGTTTTGCACAGCTTGGGCACCTTGTGGTCGCCATCCACATATCCCCTAGATGAGGACCCCTGAGGGGCCTTATATTAAAAATTGAAAAATAGAAAAATCTGCAATAGCTACACATGCATGGTCAGAAAAACACCGAATTGAGACTATGGCAAAATTACATATGCAAGAATAAAAGAAAACTATGAATTTTGAAATTCCCGGTGAAAAGGGGAAAAAAAAATTATTTGGAAGTTCATCGGTCAGCCAACAGAGGGCGCAGAAATCAACTTGCAGGAAGGACAACTGCAAGAAACAGTTGTGAAGCACAAGAATGTCATACAGTTAGCGACAAAACCGGTCTGCATAAAAATCAAGAAATATGAGGTGAATCAAAATACACAACTCAAATATAATTAAAATAAACCTCATAGTGTTTTTTCCTACATATATATTTAATTAATTATGGATTGCATTTTTACAAGAAAACTAACTATGAGGTTTAATTAAGATTTAAATTAAAAATTTTTATACCTGACCTCATATCCAGTCTTCTAATTGAACTGGTTTCAAAATCTAGGTGGTCTAATCATCAGTAATATCTCGAACAATGCTTTGTGGAATGAACCATCATGTAGATATGGTTAATTGCATTGGATATGGGATCAAAAAAATAGTAGGCTAAAGGGAGAAATTGTGCTTGGGAAGGAAGCCTGTGACATCAGAAAGTAAAGATGAAGGTCCGGGGTTCGATTTTCCGGTTCAAGCAAAAATGTTTTTTCTTTACCATTGATTATTATATAAATTTATTGTCTGTTCAGGATGTGAAATGCAGTGGGAACTGGATGTGGGCAGCAAAACTTCCTGGAGAGGGTGCTGCTTTATATGATGCTTGCACAGCGATGTGTAAAGTGATGAGGCAGCTTGGAATTGCTATTGATGGAGGGAAAGATTCACTTAGTATGGCTGCTAGAGTAGATGGAGACACTGTTAAGGCACCAGGTATAGTAGAATACAAATATGAATTGAAAACTTCACATCTCACCTCATAAAATATGCTTCTCTCAGCTGAATATTTTGAAGATCTCCATCATCAGCTAATCTCAGACCTTTTCAAATGATCTGTTAACACCAGCTTTTCTTGTGCTATCTAGTGAAAATTGAATGAACTTTGAGATAAATCTTGCTTCTCAGGAACTTGAAAATTCATGATTCTGTCCTTATTCTTCTGAATGTATGTTTCCCCCCCCCCATATTGTGAGTTCTACGTTTTTTCCAAATATTTTAATACGGGAAAAGACATACACTTGGACGAATAAGAACCATGAATATTGGAAGTTCTCAGCAGCAAGATTTGATCTTAAAGTTTATTCAAAGTTTTTACCAGGTAACATGAGAAAAGCTGGCATTAACATCTCATTTCAAACAGTCAAGATTTTAGCAGATGGAGGAGATAAAGGTCTTCAAAACATGTCCAGGTGAGAGTAGCATATTTTATGAAGTGCAGTGCAAAGTTTCTGATTTACAATTTAAAATAAAATTCTAATCACCTCACCTCATATCCTGTTCAAAGGTTTCATAACCTTAGTGGTTACATCTTTAGTAAATACATGACAGGTATGCTGTCATCCAGCAGCACTGCTTCTTACTCCATTTATTAATGGGAGTAAGATGCAGTGCTCCTGAACGACAGAACACTGGCCATGTAACTACGAAGATGTAACCACTAAGGTTATGAAACCGGACATGTTAATATAATTCATATTTCTTGGAATTCATATTGGCCATAGAACTTAAAATCTATGGAGAGACCATATTTGAGCGTGAGAAGGGCAGAAAATATTACCGCCATGTTGTGAACTGTGTTGCAACCATTTCCCTTTGCAAGAGTGCATGGAGGAAGCAGATATGGCAGTTAAAAAGAAGATGGAATCCAAAAACAGTGTTTAAAAATGTATTATGAAAATTTCGCAAATAGAACAAAAAAATCTCCGGAATTCGTTGAAAATTTTAAATTTCGGTGTTATTTCGCTTTATCATAGGATTTTGCAATTCATAATTTTTTTACTAAATATTGGAGTGCAAGAGAGCGAATGATTTCATTATCAAGTGCTCGACATTAGATACCAACCAACCAACCATTTTTTAATATAATAAATTTGGGAATTTTAACATTACGAGGTCTTATTAATAAGAATCAAATGAATCATGAATTCTTCTTACCTCATACTTCTATGTTAGCACTGCAGTATCGGAGAACAATCTTCCCCATCGTCAGCTGTTTTCACAACTGTCAATTTTTTCTTTTGCCGGTAATTATCCAAACTGCCATCTGGTGTACTTTTGAAGGAGTAATTTTCTAAACTGCCATCTGGTGTTTTGTTCTCTGATACTGCGGTGCTGTGTTTAAAAAAAAACAGAAGTATGAGGTAAGAATTCATGTTTCATTTGATTCTTATCATACATTTTTTTGAGGTTATGGGGAGTGGAGTTAAGAAATGGTACAAGAAAATGAAAAAAAAAATTAGAGTATTTTGCATTATTGCGACTCACGAATTTCACGGATCTCTGCTAATAGTTATAATACCTAAAGAAGTTAATCTTGAGAACATGTTTAAGTATTTAATATTTGTAGGAAATAACACTATGAGGTTTCTTTTAATTATTATGAGTTAGTTATTTTGACTCATCCCACTTTTTTTTATATTCTGCAGATTATAATTTTGCTGCATCTATGCGACATTGTCGATGCATTGTCAAGTTAGAATGCATCAACAATGTTGCATAGATGCGACGAAATTATAGTCTGCAGAATATAAAAAAAAATATGAGATGAGTCAAAATAACTAACTCATAATAATGTTTAAGCATCCCTGGAAACTATCATCAGCTCTTTCTGATTGTTTAATTATTGGTTGGTGATCCTGGATCTTGCTTCCTCTTCCTTCTTTAGGTAGATCTATGAATTTCCAAATCAAATTCTTTTCCCCGAGAATTTAAAAATTCATGACTTTTATCATTCAGAATTGTCAACTGATAATTCAACAGTCAGAAAGAGCTGATGACAGTATCCAGAGATACTGAAACATATTCTCAAGAATTCTAACAAAATATGAGGCAAGATGTACTGACACAATTAAAATTTATTTAAATGATTTTAACATACAGAGTAATATTTAAATATCTCACCTCACAAATTTCGTGTTTTTCACGATACCAGGTTTCAAACAGAATCCCATTCATCTTCAGTCAAATCCCCGACTGATGAAATTCTTTCACCACCAACATCTTCTGAGCAGCCATCTGTGATTGAATTTATAAACTTTGAGATGGCATTTCAGAAGATGTTGGTGCTGAAAGAATTTCATCAGTTGGAGATTTGATTGAAGATGAATGGGATTCCAGTTGAAACCTGGTATTGTGAAAAATGCGAAATTTGTGAGGTGAGATATTTAAATATTAATCTGACCATATGTTAAATGAATATTACCTCATAATATTTACTTGACAACATTAATTTTAAATTAGAATTATGAAAATAAACCTATAAACTTACTTCCATTGAAATATTAATGCAGTGTACAAATTTATAAATTGAAATATGTTCAATTGCAGGTGCTCTTGTAATCTCATCATATGCTCCATGCCCCAACATCAAGCAGTTGGTAACTCCAGATCTGAAGGGACCTGCCAGGGGACAAATTGGAGTTTTGTTACTGGTAGATTTGTCTGGAGGAAAGAATCGTCTTGGAGGCACAGCAATAGCTCAATGTTTTAATCAGCTCGGGGACTGCGTGCCTGACTTAGATGAACCTGAGCTTCTGAAACAAGCCTTCATTGCCACACAGAAACTCATTAGAGGTACTGTAATTAACATTATTGTAGATCTTATTAAATTTAATGAAGCAGTACATTTTTGCCATTTTTCAAATTCAAATTTCTTCTTGAGAATCCATTTGATTACTGGCAATTTCTGTTGTATAAGTATCTTGATTTGGGATAGAATTACAATATTAATTTGGATATAATATTAACTTTTTTCTGAAATCTGGAATCAAAAAATTACCAATAGTTCTAATCTGAACAACCTAAATGTATCAAAATGTAAGGAAATGTAACTTTTAGGAATGATTTTATTATTCATTTCATACATCTCAATGATGAATAAATCATATTTGAAGAGAAAAATTATACGTTCAGACTGGGATTCGAACCCAGGACCTTTGGCTTTCTAAGCCAATGCTCTACCAACCGAGCCATCTGGGCGAGTTCCAATGTAAATGCAAATTTTTCTCTTGTATACGCTGTCAATTCCCGTACACCAAACACTATGAAACATTTGCTTCTATTTTTGCAAATGGTGGCTTCTTCATTAATTAATTATTTCGGTAGAGTATTGGCCTAGAAAGCCAAGGATCCTGGGTTTGAGTCCTAGTCTGAGCATATCATTTTTATTTTATTTTATTATTTTTTTATTTTTAACTTTTATAGGAATTAATCACTATGAGGTTTAATTTATGGTGAAATTAAATGTTTCTTACCTCTCCTCATAACAATTTACTAAGTTGATCGCGATTTCGAGACTATAACTGTCTCATCATCAGAACTTTGTTGGCGACTGGTGTTATGTCGATCGGAAGAAACTCTTCTTCTTCCCTCTGTTGGTGGACTGATGAACCTCTGGATCAGGTCAAAATTTGCAGGAATTTCAAAGTTCGTAAGTTTTCCTTTGTTTTTCTGAATGTGGATCTTTTCCCAAACCGTGAGTTCCTTTTGTTTAATAATAATTAAATGAATCGTGATTTTTTCTTACCTCATACATCTATGTTTCTTTAAACACAGCACTGCAGTATCGGCGACACTTTGTCGTCATCGTCAGCTGTTTTCACGACTGTCAATTTTTTCTCCTTTTTGCCGGTAATTATCTAGACTGCCATCTGGTGTTCTTTTGAAGGAATTCCTTTTGTTTGTCTATTTGTTTAATTATTCTGGCTTTGATTCAATTAAATGTTTTTTGGACCAAGCATCAGCTTGTCTAATTAAACAAATAGACAAACAAAAGGAACTCACGGTTTGGGAAAAGATCCACATTCAGAAAAACAAAGGAAAACTTATGAACTTTGAAATTCCTGCAAATTTTGACTTGATCCAGAGGTTCATCGGTCCACCAACAGAGGGAAGAAGAAGAGTTTCTTCCGATCGACATAACACTAGTCACCAACAAAGTTCTGATGATGAGACAGTTATAATCTTGAAATCGTGATCAACTTAGTAAATTGATATGAGGAGAGGTAAGAAACATTTAATTTCACCATATAATTTTTCTCTTCAAATATGTTTTATGAATGATTTGGAGAAAATATTTTAATCTCACCTCATAAAATTGCATGTTTTCACGATACCGGTTTCAAAAGTATAATTTTACTTCCATCTTCAGTCAAACTCCAACTGTCAAAATTTCACCATTAATACCATCTTCTGAACTGCCATCTGGTGTCGATTTTAAAAATCAACTCAAAATAAAATAAACTGAAACTGTGGTGCTGTGCTGTGTATAACACAGAGTGTATGAGATGAGATAATTCATGACTCATTTAAATAAATTAATTTGAAAGCCTCATAATGTTAATTCCCATCATAAGTTTTATGAGAGACATTTATTTTTATATAATAAATTTGGGAATTCTTAACATTATGAGGTTTAATATTCATAAGAATTAAATGATTCATGATTTCTTCTTACCTCATACTTCTATGCTTTTTTAAACACAGCACTGCAGTATCAGCGACCATCGTCACCATCCTCAGCTGTTTTCACGACTGTCAATTTTTTCTTTTGCCTGTAATTATCCAAACTGCCAGAGAACACAGGATGGCAGTTTGGAGAATTATAGGCAAAAGAAAAATTTGACAGTCATGAAAACAGCTGAGGATGGTGACGATGGTCACTGATACTGCAGTGCTGTGTTTAAAAAAAACATAGAAGTATGAGGTAAGAAGAAATCATGATTCATTAATTCTTAAGAGACATTTATGCTTGCTCTTGGAGGTGTGCCTTAGTAGCTTAGTGGTAGAATGATACATGTAAGCTGGAGATCATCCGTTCTGGCTCAGGTGCAAATTTTCTGTTTATGTTAACTTTGACCTATGGATGGCTTATCAGGGAAGATCAATTTTCCATAACATTGATGTTTTTATTATTAATTTAACACTTCTCACTGAAGGATAAATTATATTTGAAGAGAAAAATGTTCGCCTAGACCGAGACTCGAACCCGGGATCTTTGGCTTTCTGGGCCAAATGCTCTACCAACTGAGCTACCGAGGCGAGTTGCGATCTAGATGCAAATTTTTCTCTTTATACGTTGTAATTCCCTCGCGCCAAATGCTTTGAAACCGTTTCTTCTATCTTTGCATATGGCGGCCTCTTTGTTAAGAAAACATTAATTGGGAATTTAACACTACTTTATAAAGCCAGTAGGGCTTCTATTGATGTTTCAGTGAGAAGTGTTAAATTAATAATAAAAACATCAATAGAAGCCCTACTGGCTTTATATAGTAGTGTTAAATTCTCAATTAATATCTTCTTAACTAAGAGGCCGCCATATGCAAAGATAGAAGCAACAGTTTCAAAGCATTTGGCACAAGGGAATTACAATGTATAAAGAGAAAAATTTGCGTCTAAATCGCAACTCACCTCGGTAGCTCAGTTGACAGAGCATTTGGCCCGGAAAGCCAAAGGTCCCGGGTTTGAGTCTCGGCCTAAGCGAACATTTTTCTCTTGAAATATAATTTCCATAAAATGTTCATAATAATTAGCTGAAGTATAAAAATTTAAATTTAATCATTTTTATTGTGGTCACTGTATGTATGTGTAAATTATTTAACATTTTATTTACAGCAAGCAAAGTAATGGCAGGCCATGATGTTAGTGATGGAGGTCTCATCACCTGTCTCCTAGAAATGGCAATTGGTGGTATCAGTGGCATCAAAATCGACATCACTCACAAATGTGGTAAAGCTGTGGACATTCTGTTTGCTGAAGAGTTGGGATGGGTGTTGGAAGTTGACTCCAAGGATCTAGAATTTATAAATACAACATTCAAGTCTCATAGTGTACCTGTGCATGTGATTGGACAGTCTAGAACTCTTGGAATACAATCTCTGGTAACTGTATCTGTGAACGGCACGCTGGTACTGAACAGTGATTTGTTGTCTCTATATCGCACGTGGGAGGAAACCAGTTATCGACTAGAGCGACGTCAGGCCAATCCAGATTGTGTACGGAGAGAATTTGAATCTCTAGGCAGCCGCAAAACACCTGCTTATAGACTTACATTTGATCCTCATAAATCCCCATCACCTTCAAAGCAGCTTTCATCACGTAAGTTAATATTATTTTGGATATTTTAGCGCAAATGATAGTCTATGAATCTTTTAATAACTTTTAACAAATTATTTAAGTCCACTGCTGTGGTCTTGAGGTAGCATGCTGCCTTGTCACGCAGCGGGCCTGGGTTCGATCCCCAGTCGGGACAAATTTCCTGGGTGATGGTTTTTTCCTCACCTGTAAGACAAATGTCAGGAAACTTTAAGGTCCAAACAGTTTCCGAACATCATCTGGCTATCTTTATTATCATTAACATATTCTTAAGTTTAGGATTAAGGCCTCTCCTGGTGCAATATTACCATCATCACCTATCATATATCATCGAGGCAGTGTAACTCCGCCTTCCAGGCACCCCAACCTCAGAAGTGGGTTACAATAATGCCATGCCAGGAGAGAATACCAGAATGTTGAAATGATGGTATGGTGGCATTTAATAAAAAATGAAAATAATATTATTTTATCTATATGACTAGATAATTATATATATATATATTTTTTTCAAATGCCCCAGGTTTGTCTTTCAACATTCCTGGTTTCTCTCCTGGCATGGTGTACTTGTAACCCACTTCTGAGGTTGGGGCGCCTGGAAGGCGGGGTTACGTTGCCCCGATGATATGATGGGTGATGATGATAATGGTGCGCCAGGAGTGTCCCTAATCCTAAGCTTAACCTAAGATGAATATGAATGATGATGAGTGGGATGGCCATATGATTTCGGGGACCCTTTGGGCCTTAAACTTTTCCTGACATTTGTCTTATAGGTGAGGAAAAACTCCGATAAAAACCTCACCCAGAAAAACTGTCCCGACCAGGGATCGAACCCAGGCCCGCTGCGTGACAAGGCAGCACGCTACCCCGAGACCACAGCGGTGGACATAATTATATATAAGGAAGAAAAATAAATGTGTGTGGTGGATGCATGAGTAGCGCAGTTGTTAGTGTGCTAACATGTAGATTTAGAGGTCTGGGGTTCAAATTCCGGTTTAGGCGTTTATTTTTATTTTTTGTGTCGGTCTTCATTGCTAAATGTCAAAATTTAAATTATAACATCGAAATAAATAAGCATTACTGCTATTAAGTAAATATTCTGTTTAAATAAATAATTTTGGTCTGCCTTCATCTTACCTCATAATTAGTTGTTTCTTGTAAGACATATTTCAAAGCTTCTTAGTTTCATCTTTAGTTGGTACAGACTGATCTTCTTTAAGTTGTCGGTCCTGGATCTTGACGTCAGCTCCCTCTTTTTGTGGTCCAAAGAACTTGATTATTAAGTTTCTTTCCCCGCAAAAAGAGGGAGCATGAGTCAAGATTCAGGGCCTCGGAGAGAAACACACACATGCACGCTCACACACACACACACACACACACACTCACCCACCCACACACACACACATTCACACACACACCCACACATACTCACAAACCCACACACACTCACATTCACACGCACACATGCATGCACACAAAAAATGTGTGTACCTTCTTCTTCTTAAGACAAACATTTTTGCATGAACTGGGAATTTAACCCATTGAAAAAATGTCTCTCTTAAAAAAATTATTTATTGATCAACCTAATTGTACAAATTTACATTTTTCATCAGTTTACGTATTTCATCAATTTTGAAAATTAATTGTCTGTATCACTTTGTCCTTGAGGCAATCCTCTAATGAGGAAAGTTGTGTATAATAAATATAATGATAATAATAGCTTTATAACTATAATGGTAGTATTCGGATAATTCCATTAGAAAGTCTTCTTGAATTAGAAGCTATCCAGTTGCATTACGAACGATGGTCTGTGTGATTATATAAGAGAAAGAAAAATTTGTGTCTGAATTTAGATATTAGCACATGTGATTATTGCACCAGTATGTATAAATGGAGATTTTAAGATCAAAACCCAGTTCATGGAAAAAAAATTCTGAATCAATGAATGAATGAGTCATTTCTTATCTTACCTCATAGTTTATATTTTCTTAAACATGGGATATCATAATGTTGGTTGCAAATGGGAGGGATGTCCTCTTGAAAACTGCAGTTCCTGTGTATAAGAAAACATAAACTATGAGGTAAGATAAATGACTTGTACATTCATTGAATTAAGAACCTCGTAATGTTATTTCCCTTATTTAACTATGAAAAAATTTTATCTTCAGAAATGATTTATCAATGAACTTGGGTATATAAATTTACATAAAAATGTAAAGTAATCCCACTACAGGCCTCAAGAGGCCCTTGGGACAGTAGAAGGTTAAGGCTCCCACCTTTCTAGACAATTGGTATGAGATATCAGCCGGGTTGTCCGCTCTGTATGACGGCTGCCTTTACCCCCAGAACAAGAGTATGATACTCATTTCCATTAGAGACTGAGTCAATCCCAGGGCCAATGTGCTGCCAGAAGATTTGGGACAGTTTAAAAATCCTGACTCCTCCCCCTCTTGTTCTTCCAGTTTGTAGTTTATTGCTTTAACCAATTACATTACAGTGTGCCCCATAAATTTACATACATCATAATAATAGTTTTACAGCTATTATAATAGTATTAATAATCCATTCATAGAGTCTTCTTGGAAATACTTTGTAACATATAACGAGAAATTTTTTTCTAAGTTATGACCTTACACCATGTGCATGCACCAATAGATGCAAAGCAGTTTACGCTATGGAATCGCGGGACGCAGTCAACGTAAACATGATATTTGAACTCGCATTGCCAATATATCTAAAAGCTAACCTAATGCAATTTAAGTTCTCTAGCCTGTGAAAGAATGCATGCTGATTTAATTAGTGTAAGTTAATTAGTACAGACTCTATGTTGGCAGCACTGGGACACAGAATATTCATTAAAATCAATATGGCTGCCACATTTTCATGTAGTTCAATATAAAAAAAATATATTCAAATAATCATTAGAAAACATGTAAAAACCATTGTAAATGGTGGGAAATAATTTGAAAAATGAATGTGTTTATGAAGTAATTTAAAAAATCACGTCAGATATTGTAAAGTTTAGCCGTCTTCTTGAATAAGTAGCTACCCGGTGTGTTGTGAATGATGGTTTGCTACTTTGAATATGTGGGATTATATAAGAAAAATTTGTATCAGAATTGAAATGCCTGGATAGCATAAGTGGTTAGTGTAACCATTACACAAAACAGGAGATCTTGGATTCAAATCCCAGTTCAAGCAAATAAAAAAAAATTTTTTTTTAAGAAAAATTGTATCACCTCACCTCATATTCTTCTTATCAGACCGGTTTCAGGACCTAATTAGGTTTAATCTTCAGTATTTTCACGACTGTTGTTATTAGGCATGTGAATCTTCATAGGGAGATTCAGAAACATAATTAGGTCCCGAAACCGATCTAATAAGAAGGATATGAGGTGAGGTGCTCATTCCTAAAAAGTAAAAAAAAATATTCTTTTCAAAAAATTATTTATCTATCAGCTTGAGTGTATAAATTTAAATATGACATAAATATACATATGTAATTGAAGTAAAATGTGTTACAGCACCACGAGTAGCAGTCATAAGAGAAGAAGGTTCAAATGGTGACAGAGAGATGGCAGCTTCACTATTCAGTGTTGGGTTTGAAGTATGGGATGTAACAATGCAAGATTTGCTCAATAAACAAGTAACTGCAGATGATTTCAGAGGTATCATCTTTCCTGGTGGATTTAGTTATGCTGGTGAGTAATCACTCAATTCAGTATTAAGTTATGTAGATAGGAAATAACACTATGAGGTTTTTTAATATTGTTTATTTTTTATTATTTCACTCACCTCATACTTCATAATTCATAGCAGACCCAGGGTTTCTTCACATCTTTTGTGACATTCTCAATGCTGTGTCACGTCAGTTGTGAACGTGACACAGCATTGAGAATGTCACAAAAGATGTGAAGAAACCCTGGGTCTGCTATGAATTATGAAGTATGAGGTGAGTGAAATAATAAAAAATAAACAATACTCAATTCAGTATTTATATATATATATATATTTTTTTATGTGTGTGTCCGTATATTTCACCTTGGAGCCACAACCACCAACTGCAGACCACAGGTTTTTGTGTGAGGTAGCAGCCTTGAGTCTCCCGTAATGCACTATGGTGGTTGAGTGTTGGTGGCTGTGGTGGTGTGGAATATATAGTGGTTGAAAGTGGGTGACCTTTGACATTTTATACATTTTTAAAATTAAAAATGTATTTATTTAACTTTCACAGGGAAAGAACACTATGAGGTTTAATTTAAGAATTAAATTAATGTTTTTATTACTTCACCTACCTCATATCCATTTTCTTCTAGACTGCAGTTTCGGAGCTTATCTCCATCATCAGTAGCCTCTGGTCGACTGGTGTTACATCATTTCTTGGCGGTTTTCTTCTTACTTCTATCGGTGGACCGATGAACCTCTGGATCAGGTCAAAATTTGCAGGAGTTTTGAAATTCATGAGTTTATCTTTCTTGTTTTTTTGGATACTCACGGTCTGGGAAAAAATCCACATCCAAAAAAACAAGAAAGATAAACTCATGAATTCCGAAACTCCCGCAAATTTTGACCTGATCCAGAGGTTCATCGATCCACCGATAGAAGTAAAAAGAAAACTGCCAAGAAACGACATAACACCGGTTGACCAGAGGCTACTGATGGTGGAGATAAGCTCCGAAACTGCAGCCTAGAAGAAAAAGGATATGAGGTGAGGTAACAAAAACATAAATTTAATTCTTAAAAATGTATGTCTGTATAAAGGCTGTGGTTTGCTCATACTAGATGATGGGGGAGATCTTTCTTTTCTAGTTTGTTCCTTTTTTTTTTTTTTTTTTATACTGTCAAATGCTTATATAAAGTTAATGAGCAGTGTAAGTAGAGAAATTAATTTCTTTAATATTAAGAGATTCCGGGCTATGTGGCTGTGGTCCATGATTGTTGTTTCTTCCAGATGTTTCTCCCTCAATTGTGGAGGGCATCTTCAGTGGAGAGGTAGTGTTCCCTGTTCGGAGGCTCGACTGTGAATGAGCAGTAGACTGTTGGAAACCGTTATTTATACTAGTGCTGGTCCCAGGATTGCTGATGAAAGTCGAAGCTGATTAGCTAGTCATTGTTAATCTAGCATCTGATTGGTTCTGAACGGTCTCCTCATTCATTCATGAATGAGTCATTTTTTATATCTTACCTCATAGTTTATGTTTTCTTAAACGTGGGAACTGCGGTTTTCAAGAGGAAACTTCCCATCCATGTTTAAGAAAACGTAAACTATGAGGTAAGATATAAAAAATGACTCATTCATTCATGAATTAAGAACCTCTTAATGCTATTTCCCATATTTAACTAGGTCTCCTTATTATTGATTATATTTATATGTCTATTGTCTAATGTGTCATACCAGGCTTTAGCCAATTTTATTTCTCCTTCTTTTGTATTGAAATTGTTCTTATGTTTGTAAATTTATATAGCCTCTCGTAGACTATACATAATACAATCAATAATTATTGTCTCTTCAGCCTAAGAAACATACTTGGAAATTTAACCTCTTCTTGTTGGGCGTTTTGATATTACCAGTTTCTTTTAATTCCCTGGGAATATGTAAAACACTACTCTCTGACACACTAGTATGATCTGCAGTTAATTTAAGTGTATCGTTCACTACAGTGCCGGGATTATTCTCCATAACTAACTCACTGGCACTATTGAACCTGGAGGTTCATGGCCACACAGACTTAAGCTCTCCATATATCCCTATCCAGAGCTAATGTTTTCCAATCATCCCCTGTATAATCTACTTCCCTCAAATCATTATTCTCCCACCTCATTCTTGGTCTACCAATTGGGCGTTTTCCCTCTGGTTTTCCTGCAAGAAGCTTCCATGGATGTCTTTCATTCCCCATTTGTGCCACATGCCCTGCCCATCACAGTCTACGAAACTTAACTGTTCTCATTATATCTGGCTTCCTTGCTCCATAAACTTACATAATATATTTAACACCATCTGTTTTTCGCCACTCTTTAACAATTTCTCTTTAGGGTGCCTTTTATAATTATGATCACATATTTTATCACCGAGTTAAGTTATAAACTATATGACAGCCACCATATTTTTAACTGACATTCAACTTCCTCTCGAGAATCGATCAGTTTCAAAAAATGTGAATTTTTAGTTACCCTTCAACCTTAGAAGAGATATATAGGTGTATACTGCATTCTGATCAACTATAATTAACATAAATAGCTTTAAAGACGTAATTATATTAAATGAATATGTGATATATTTTTTTGCTTTTGCTGAACTGTGCTTTGGCCATGAACGAATCAGAGTAACTGCAGCAGTCATGTGCGTAGGAGATTTTCCGTCCATTTGTTTTCTTCAAGTGTGTTTCTTTGGCTGGACAGAGTATAGTTTTTGATAATGTGTATTACATTTTTATTGTCACCAAGAAGATCATATTTATGTTATGTGATTATATTTGTTAATTTTTATTATAATTTGCATTTTACAGATGTGCTGGGTTCTGCAAAAGGCTGGGCAGCAAGTTTGCTTTTCCATCCATCACTAAGGAAACAATTCCGAGCATTTGTGGAACGAGAAGACACTTTTAGTCTTGGAGTATGCAATGGCTGCCAGCTGATGGGCTTACTGGGATGGGTGGGAACAAAGTCAAATGGTAATGTTTCAACAATTTACATATCTACCTCTCACCATGGAGAATAAGTTTTTAATTACAAAATTGCTATTTTTCACAAAATCACTTTTTAATGTTTTTATTTTAAATTAGCATTTCTCACTGAATGAAAAATTATATTTGAAGAGAAAAATTTATGCCTAGACTAGGGTTTGAACCCAAGGTCTCTAGTTCTGAACAGTAGTGCTCTTTCCAACTGAGCTACCTAGGCCTCCAATCTTCTTATTCTTCTTCTTCCTACCAAGTATTAGGCCAAGGCCTGTTATGTTCCTATAGAAAATTTTCCCTCCAGCGTTTCATAGGACGGTCCAGAGATCTACGTCCTCTTGGTATATAATTATAAACAGCCTCCAATCTAAATGCAAATTTTTCACTTATTTATACAATTCCTGAGAGTGCCGAAGGCTATGAATCTTTGTTCAACACGCCATCTGGCAGCTTCTCATTTTATTGACATTTAATGGGAATTTAACATTACTGTATAAAGCCAGTATAGCTTTTGATTTCTAAATTTAACATTTTCCATTACTGGACATTATAATTTTGAAAAGAAAAATTAATGCTTGAACCAGGGTTAAGTCCCAATTCAAGCGTTAGTTTTTCTATTTATGTACAATTTTATCATTCACCTGATATTTTTGTCCTTCTTAAACTAGTTTCGGAACTGTCTTCTGTTCCATCGTCAGTATTTCACGACCGTTGTTTTGTCGTCTTGAAGAGCAGTCTTTTGCTCCCTCTGTTGGTAGACTGAAAAACCTCGAAGACAAATCATTTTCCACAGGAATTTCTAAGTTCATTAATTTCTCCTTTTTTTTTTTGTAGAATTTTTGTCAAGCAGTCAATTCTTTAGGTTTTTCTATTTATTTTAATAATTTTGCCTTTCTTTCAATAAGATGTTTATCTGGCCATGCATAGGCTGCAATTTTTTCTTTTCAAAATAATAATGTCCAGTAAAACTTATTTCAATGTTTCTATTTTAAATTTCTCACTGAATAATACATTATATTTGAAGAGGAAGTCTAGGCATACATTTTTCAGAACCTCAAGCCTTAAAAAGAGCCATCTGAGTAACATGTTGGGTCTTTAAACTCACAAATTTGAATTGCGAGCTAATGACCTTAGTCAAGGGTTTTCAAGGCCTGTTGGACATGGAGTATAAATAAAAATAATGACATGAATAACAAACATCTTTATAACTTGGAGAGTATTAGAGTTGTGGGTTACTAATTCTTCACAGTGTACTGAATCCTTGGGAGATGATAACAGTACACTTAACTCAGTAAGAATCATATGAATCATGAATTCTTACCTCATATATCTATGTTTTTTTAATACAGAACAGTAGTATCGGAAAATACATCATTCCCATCTTCAGCTGTTTTTACGACTGTCAGTTTTTTATTGTGCCAGTAATTTTCTAAACTGCCATCTGGTGTATTTTTGAAGAAGTAATTTTCTAAACTGCCATCTTGTGTACTTTTGAACAACTTTGTAATCAAACTTGGTTCGTCTGGAACCTCGAAGTTCATGATTCTAGTATGGATAATGTATATCTTTTCCCAAGCTGTTAATTCCAAAGGTTTAGATAGATGTTTCAAAAGTTTTACTTCTTTTTCAATTCTATGATTCTCTAATAAACTGTGTGCTACCATAGCCGATGTTTCAATTTCACCATTTTTTATGTTTTTAAAGTGTTCTTTTTTTTTGCGAGTGTCTAAGTTTCCTTTTGTTTTTCCTATATGTACTTTATTTCCCAATACTGCAGTTCTGTATTAAAAAAACATAGATGTATGAGGTAAGAAGAATTCACGGTTCATTTGATTCTTATTAAGAAAACCCCATAATCTAAAAATTCCCAAATTTATTATATTAATACACTCAACCCATTTTGACCATTTTTCAGTTTAAGAACTTATTCACCATGACTGCAGATATACTTGATGCATATTGATGATTTATAGAATGATAACAATGAAAAAAATTGAAATAATGAAGTTTTGATTGTTAGGTGGCAGTGATACCGAGCAGCCTCCAGTTCCAGACATTGTGCTGGATCACAATTTGTCTGAGAGATTCGAGTGTCGCTTCAGTACTGTGCGCATTGAGAGAACTCCATCCATTATGTTGCGTGGTATGGAGGGTTGCGTGCTTGGAGTCTGGATTGCACATGGAGAAGGTATTTGTTTTGTATTAAAATAGTGTAATTTTGTCTATAAAAAGTTTGTATGCACCAGCATAGTAAGGAACATTTTTCAATTAATAAATAGAATGAATGGTAAAAAAAAATTATCCATAAATTAATTATGGGAAATAACATTATGAGGTTCTTCAGTTGATTCTTATGTTCTCATACTTTATATTTTTCTAGCACAGGAACAGCAGTTTTCAAGAGGCATCCCTGTCATCCTCAGTCAACATCATGACTGTTGAAAACAGAAATTTGGCATAGTTAAATATGGGAAACAACATTATGAAGTTCTTAATTCGTAAAATTGAGTCATTTTTACATCTTACCTCATATTTCATGTTTCTTTAAACACGGGAACTAGTTTTCAAGAGAACCATCTCTTGAAAGCTAGGTCCCATGTTTAAAGGAACATGAAAAATGAGGTAAGATGTAAAAATGACTCATTAATTTAAGAAATTTTGCAGTCATGATATTGGCTGAGGAGGAGAGGGATGCCTCTTGAAAATGGCAGTTCCCGTGTTAGAAAAACATTAAGAATGAGGCAAGATAAGAATCGACTCATTTTATTAATTTAAAAATATTTTTATGTCTGAACCGGGAATCGGACCCTGAACCTTCAGCTTTATGTGCTGAGTTTCCTTCCCATCCAAGCATAAATTCTCTCTTTACCTTATTCTCTTGACTTAATCCAATTCAATGAATCTTCATCCACAAACATATGTTGAATGGCTTCTACATTAAGAAGACATTATGGGACTCCACATAGCTATAGCATTATTTATTAAATTAATATTAAGTAGCTAAAGCTATGTGGAGTTATATGATGTCGTCTTAATGTAGAAGCCTGTCAATGTGTATTTGAGAATGATGATTCATTGCATTGGATATGGGATCAAGAGAGTAAGGTAAAGAGAGAATTTGTGCTTGGATAGGAAGGAAGCCTGAATTATCTCAGTAGTCAAAGCATCAGCACATAAATCTGAAGGTTTGGGGTTCGATTCCTGGTTCAGGCTTAAATTTTTCTCTTTACCACTGATTACAATAGTTTAGTTGTGTACATTAATTTACTTATTTCAATCATAGTAGTAGCTTTAGCTTGTTAATATTAAATTTGAAGAGAAAAATTTTCGCCTAGACCGGGACTCGAACCCGGGACCCTTGGCTTTCCGGGCCAAGTGCTCTACCAACTGAGCTACCGAGGCGAGTTACGATCTAGACGCAAACTTTTCTCTTATATACGTTGTAATTTCATATCGCCAAATGCTTTTGAAACCATTGTTTCTATCTTTGCAAATGGCGGCTTCTTAGTTAAGAAGACATTTATGGGAAATTTAACATTACTTTAAAAGCCAGTAAGGCCTCTAATGATGTTTTTATTATTAATTTAACATTTCTCAATGAAAGATAAATTAAATTTGAAGAGAAAAATTTTTGCCTAGACCGGGACTCAAACCCGGGACCCTTGGCTTTCCGGGCCAAGTGCTCTACCAACTGAGCTACCGAGGCGAGTTACGATCTAGACGCAAACTTTTCTCTTATATACGTTGTAATTTCCTATCGCCAAATGCTTTTGAAACCATTGTTTCTATCTTTGCAAATGGCGGCTTCTTAGTTAAGAAGACATTTATGGGAAATTTAACATTACTTTAAAAGCCAGTAAGGCCTCTAATGATGTAAATTAAATTTGAAGAGAAAAATTTTCGCCTAGACCGGGACTCAAATTTAATTTATCTTTCATTGAGAAATGTTAAATTAATAATAAAAACATCATTAGAGGCCTTACTGGCTTTTAAAGTAATGTTAAATTTCCCATAAATGTCTTCTTAACTAAGAAGCCGCCATTTGCAAAGATAGAAACAATGGTTTCAAAAGCATTTGGCGATAGGAAATTACAACGTATATAAGAGAAAAGTTTGCGTCTAGATCGTAACTCGCCTCGGTAGCTCAGTTGGTAGAGCACTTGGCCCGGAAAGCCAAGGGTCCCGGGTTCGAGTCCCGGTCTAGGCGAAAATTTTTCTCTTCAAATTTAATTTATCTTTCATTGAGAAATGTTAAATTAATAATAAAAACATCATTGTTAATATTAATTTAATAATAAATAGAACTATATTTGAAAAGAAAAATATACGCCTAGACTGGGCTGTGAACCCAGGACCTTTGACTCTCTATGTCAATGCTCTATCCAAGTGAGCTACCTAGGCCTCCACTGGCTCACTTGGATAGAGCATTGACATAGAGAGTCAAAGGTCCTGGGTTCAAACCCCAGTTTAGGCGTATATTTTTCTTTTCAAATATAATTTGTCCATCATTAAAATGTTTAAAAACGAATAATATGAACAATAAATAGAACTTTGATTTTTAGGCTCTAAAAAATATAGATTTAGTTTTAATTACATCTCACCTAATATTATGGTAGAATTCGCGAGAATATGTTTCATTATGCCTATATACTATCATAAGCTCATTCTAGTCTAATATGAGATAAGATTAACTGAACAATATGAGGTGAGTGATAAACATATTCTACCTTAATGACTCAATTAAGTTTATTAAAATTATATTTGAAGAAAAAAATTATACGTTCAGACTTGAACTCGAACTGAGGACCTTTGGCTTTCTAGACCAATGCTCTACCGACTGAGCTATCTGGGCGAGTTCCAATCTAAATACAAATTTTTCTCTTATATATGTTTGTCAATTTCTGCACACCAAATGCTATTAAAATTAACTTCATAATGTTACTTGAATTTTCTCCAAGAGAAGCATTATGATATACCAAGGCCGTGTCCAAAAAAAATTATGTGCCATTTTTAACTGCAAGGCACTGAAATTGATGCCAGAATCCAGCAATGGCAATCCACTGTACTGAGCAGATGGACATCTCTGCTTTAGTAAGAGCGGAGTGGAGTGAGGCATGGTGCAGTGCAGACAGCAGATAGTGAGGGTTATCCAATCTTCCAATTCAGAAGTTGTATTATTTCCTTATAGCTTAAATGGGAGATTTGGTGCTGGATTTTAGTGTCTTGCAGTTAAAAAGGCAGATAATTTTTTGTATGCAGACTTGGTACATCAAAATATTCCTCTGGGAGAAATTTCAAGGTTTCGGCATGCAATGATTAACATTTCCCTTGTCAGAAGACCATAAATTTGAAGTTCCCGACAAGCACGATTTTATCTCATCACATGAAGGACATGATGAAAGCTGATTTTGATTACTTTTTTAAACATTTGTAAATTTAATAAATTAATGAGTCATTTTAACATCTTACCTCATATTTCATGTTTTTCAAACACGGTAACTATAGTTTTCAAATGATCTTGTCATTCATTTTCATAATGGCAGTTGAAAATGAATGACAAGATCATTTGAAAACTATAGTTACCGTGTTTGAAAAACATGAAATATGAGGTAAGATGTTAAAATGACTCATTAATTTATTAATTAAGAACCTCATAATGTGTTTCCCAATTTTAACTTTGAATTTGTAAATTTGTATATTTGAAGAGAGAAATTTTTGCCTAGACCGAGACTCGAACCTGGGACCTTTTGCTTTCCAGGCCAAATGCTCTACCATCTGAGCTACTGAGGCGAGTTGCAATCTAGACGCAAATTTTTCTCTTTATACGTTATAATTCCCTTGTGCCAAATGCTTTGAAACCATTGCTTCTATCTTTGCTTATGGCGGCCTCTTAGTTAAGAAGACATTGGTTTATCCTTCAGTGAGAAGTGTTAAATTAATAATAAAAACATCAATTGTAAATTTGTAATTTAATTGAGAAAGGGATACTGTTTTCCCAAACCATATTCAAGTGAGAGGATAATTTTCTTGAAGTCAGATGAAATGTTTCCATGTACATTTATATTTTTTATGGCTTTAATTTTAATAGAATTCATAAATAGAAAGTTCTTCAAGATTTAACATTCATTTCAGGTCGCTTCACTTTCCGTAATGATGAAGTGTTATCCAACTTGGAAAAGAACCGTTGTCTTGCCATTAAATATGTGGACGATGATGGTAAACCTACACAAGCTTACCCTCTCAATCCTAATGGCAGCCCACGTGAGTATATTTTCTCTATATTTGGTTGCAACATAGAAACTTCCATTCAATATGTATTTAGGAATAAAAAGAATGCACTTGCATTTATGTTGCATGGGTTAATATTTCAAATATTAATTTTAATTCATGGGTATGAAAATGTTCAAAATTAGAATGCAAACTTTTATCAATTAACTAATTTCACTGGCACGTTATGATTCATACTTTATTCATAAATTCTGAAGGATGTGTTTCAAAATAATGAAGTAAAAGCATTTGCTCCACTTTATTCATACGGCCCATTGATTCTACTATCAAACCTGGAGGTTTATGGCAATGTGGACATAAGTTTTCTATACATCCCTATCCTGAGCTAATGTTTTTTCATTTATTCCCTGTATAATTTACCTCTCTGAAATCATGGTTAATATTATTCTTCCATCTTATTCTTGGAACTTTGTATCAATTAACAAACTTAATTTAGTTTTGATGTGATCCCACAACAGGCCTCAGGAGACACTTGGGGTAGTAGGAGGTTAAGGCTCCCACTTTTTCTAGACAATCGGCACTTGATGTCAGCCGGGTTGTCAGCCCTGCCTGACGGCCGCCTTTACCCCCAGAACAGGCGTCTGGTACTCATTTCCGTTAGAGGCTGAGTCGACCCCAGGGCCATAGTGCCGCCAGAGGGTTTGGGTCAGTTTAAAAATCCTGACCCCAACGGGACTTGAACCCTCGACCCTCCGGCTTGTAGCTCAGTGCCTTAACCACTACGCTACGGCGATGTTATATTTTAAATTAACACATTCTAGAATTGGATATAGTTTTATTTCAGAAAGAAAAAGTGTTAATTTAAAATATAACATGAAAATATGAAGCAGTAACGCTTAAAAATAATGTTTAAATTCTCAATAAAAAACACTTCGAATAGAAGTCATCGGATGGTGTTTTTGATAGCGATGGCTATCGGCCTTTGGATTAAAAGTGAATTGTATAAGTGGAAAGAGATTTAATGTTCCTATTAGAAGTTTGAAAGGCATAACAATTATCGTACTGACATACAGAGTCAGAGATCTGGGGTTCAACTCCCAGTTTGAATGTAATTTTTCTTTCTAAATTAAAATTAACTTAGTTTGTCATTCTTGCTCAGATGGTAACATGCCTGCTTCTTGACAAGTGACTATGGATTAGATTTCCAGCAGGGTTGGAAATTTTAATTGTAATTTTTTTTTTAGGAGTAGGAGAGATGATGTCATACTTGTACTTTTTCTTGTATATTGTGCACAGTATTCCTGGATTAAATTCCAATTGCTTTTGCAATACATGTTATCACGGGATCACCTTGATTTTCCTTCTATATTATTAGGACATAGTAAGCACAATGAATTTATTAAAAATTTCACTAATCACTGTATTTAATTCTTCAATTATCAACAAACTTCTATTCACAGTTATAATTCCCGATTTAATCTTCTTTTAATTATTATCTCAGAACAATTTCTCACTCACTGATAAATAAATTCGCCATAACATATTGCAACACTGTTCACCACAAGACTCGCTACCGCAGACTGACTGCTACCGCCAGCGTCAAACACAAAACTGACTCGCCGGCCTGCCTCTGCTCTTATATAAGCGCGAGGAAAGCTGTGGAAATGGCTTCGAGTAACTTTGATGCCCAGAATCCTCTAGAAATGGATCCTTCTAAAAAAAAGGAGAGAGACACCGGTAGAACCATCTGGCAACACACTCCAGACAATTCTGCCGGCTTGCAGGTATTCTAAGTCACCAGGGGCGACTCACCTGCACAATCCATATGTTGCTATGCGTGACATGTAACAATATATTAAAAAATTGTTTTAGTGATTTACCCATCAGTGGGGGATGTTACGTGTGCCAGGTCCCATGTTACTTTATGACAGGAGTAGACTATGTTCTAACTATAGGCAGTCAAACTCTTTCTTACTCCCATTCGCTGTCGTAAGCTAGAGTGGCTGAAAGGTAGCATGGTCTTGAGAGTCTCATGTACCAGAAACAATAGCTCAAGAATGAGAAGTTCCTGCAATGACTGACTTTTATTTTCTTATTTTGTTAAATACTACTTCCTCTATAAATATTGGAACTTTTTTTTTCATATTACCTTGTGTACACACACACACACACACACACACACACACACACACACACACACAATAGAGTTCATGTATTTTTGTGTAATTTTATGCTTGACTATTTATGCTTGTTACAGTTGGCATTGCTGGAGTTTGTTCACAAGATGGTCGTCATCTTGCAATGATGCCACATCCAGAACGTTGCACACAGCTGTGGCAGTGGCCATGGGTACCTGCTGACTGGCGTAATAAATATACTGTATCGCCATGGTTACGAATCTTTGAAAATGCTTTTATGTGGTGTGTAAATAATTCATAGTACAATGCCATGGCATAATATTCACATTATTTGCTCAATGATAAAACAAATTGTTATATGTATGTTTATCTAGGTACATATATTTATATTTTATTGCAACAATTTAATTACATGCAGTTTAATTCCACTTTTATATTTTGGATTTAACACTTATTACTGATGTTTAATTTAATTTATAATCGAGTTGGATACAATTTTTACATCTTACCTCATAAAGTTCCATATTTCCACAATACCATTTTCAAAGGCCATTTACCTTCATCTTCAGTCAAACTCAGCTTATTACTGACTTCTTCTTCATCCAATCAAGTCTTAGGCCTATAGTCCTGTTATGATCTCACTGATGAATTTTGTATCCAGTGTTTCCCTGGACGGCCCAGAGATCTCTTCCCTGTTGGACAATAATGAAGCATGGGCCTTGGGAACTCATATTACTGACTTCTTCTTCCTTCGAAGTATTAGGCCAAGGCCTGTTACGATCCTATAGAAAATTTTAATAGGATGGCCCAGAGATCTTCGTCCTCTTGGTATATAATTATAAACAGCTGACTTTATAAAGTTTATTTTCTTAGTCCTCCAAATTTCTTGCTTTATCTGTATATAATCATAATCTTCCTAGCATTTATTAGGCCTGGTTACAGACTCATCCCATCTTTTAAGTGATTTTTTTTTTCTAGAGAAGTCTTCTCTCTGGTATGTTAATTTAAAATCTGATGACGGATGCGGCTTCATTCCATGCATTCCTGTTTAGCATTTGTTCCTATTTTTAGATATATGGACCATAAAAAGAAGAGATTTGAAGTTCTTGTAGCATCTCTGCATTTCTATATTATCTTATTTTGTGTACCCAGCTGTTCTTCTCTTGAATTTCATTTCACTGCTTTTATCTCTTTTATATTGTCACCTTCCAAAACCTCATAAGTCTAATTTAACAACATGTTCAGGAGAGCAATAAAAACATTTTTAACATTGCTTATTATTTTGTAACTAGGTTTTTAATGTCTTATTTTCAATGTTTACATACTGCTATCGGCTTTATTTAGAGAATTCAATTTTTACAGTGTTAGTATAATGTTGTTATATTTATTTAACATAAAATAGCTTAATAGGGCTAGTTTTATAAAACGTACACTTTATATTTTTTTTTAATGAAATAGTTATTCTTGATAATTAATACAAAAACTGTTTGATTATAAGAAAAACATTATAAACATTTTTTGTTTATTCTTGACTTTTCCCGCTACTTATTTAATATATATATATATATACACACACTAGAAGTCCCGGCCACGCGTTGCTGTGGCTAAGGTATACGTTAAAAATTTAAATTAAGTTGCTGTCTTTCAGCCAGATTACTTAAAACTAATACTTACGCACGAAATTAATAATATTGAAAATAAAATAAACACTGAACACACTTAAATTATGAAATAATCAATATTTGTAATTCAATTGAAATTCGCGGTAGCAACAAAAGGCACAGCCATCTGGATCTCTCTTTGTTAAATAATAAACAAATTACCTTACACCGCCATCTGTTAGAATCGTATGGAACTCACAGATAATTACACTGCCATCTGTTAGAATCGTATGGAACTCAAGATAATTATAACTCTTTGTTAAATAATAAACAAATAATTTGCAATAAAAAATAATGCGACTATAAATTTAGTTATAAACTACCCTAAGTCTCAAGTTGGATCAAACTGCACATAGTGTGCAAAATTTTATTAAAATCGGTTCAGTAGTTTAGGATTCCGTCGCGAACAAACAACGTGACACAAAATTTTTATATATTAAGATATATATATATATATATGTATGCATCCTAATCACTGCATTTGAATCATCCATTTTGAAAAGGCCTAAACTTCAGAAAACTAAATTTTACAGGTGAAGGTTCTTTTTTTCTCTTCTCCTTCTCCTCACTGAATGGATTGATTTTCTGTGTAATTTAATGAAGTTGCAATTGGGCTATGTTATGTGACTACCTCAGCCAAATAATAAATAAATAAAAACGGAAAGTAATTAAAACATTTTGTCTGTTCATTCTTACCTCTTAGAGTTGTTTTTGTCGAACATATGCTTCAGGGTTTTTAAGCCCCATTGTCAGCGATTACAGACTGAATTTTCTCATGTTGTCGGCCTTGATTCTTGAGAAATATGAGAAAATTCAGTCTGTAATCGCTGACGATGGGGCTAAGAAGCTTTGAAACATATGTTCCACAAAAACAACTCCAAAGAGGTAAGAATGAACAGAAAAAATGTTTTAATTATTAAACAAACCACTTAATGTTACTTCCTATTGTATTTTAAAACAAAAACGGAAAGATTTTGAGTTGGGGTCTTTTCATATTGGGTGATTACATTTGAACTTTAATGAATACAGTTTTAACTATCATAAAGTGATAAAATTAAGTCAATTCATACATGATTATTATTTGTATTTATATGTTATGTTTTTGTACTATTATGACAAATTGGACGATGTTATGCGGAAAGAGACCAACCCTTAAAATAAAAAAAAATGAGATTATAGGTTATTTGGTTTCTCTGGAGATCATTTTACACGATGCTAAAAAGATTCAATCCTCATATGACAATTATTACCATCTATGATGAAAGAAAGAAACATTGAACAAGGTGTTGACTTTACAGAAGGAAACAAAATGTTTGATTTTCTCAAAACACTTTCAATGAGGGTTGGTCTTTTTTTGCATAACACCGTCCAATTTAACATGTATAAAGTTAGCCATTCCATGTTACAATAAATTAATTTTCAAAAGGAAATTTTTATTCTTCTTAATTTTTTCTTTAGGTCTTAAGAGTTGTATGTCTGTTAACTGATTTTAATAAATTAAAAAAAAAATTGTCACCTCACCTCATACTCCATCTTCTATCTAAAGGCTATCCACTCTTAAAGTGCTCCTCATCAGAACCATGTGCCGTAGAAAAAAAAACCATTTTTCTCATAGAACCAGTGCAAGGTACCATATCAGAGAAGATTCTAAACTGGTGTTCCTGAGACAGTCATACACTGTACAATATCAATCTTTATAAATAGTGTTTTA
This sequence comes from Diploptera punctata, assembly GCA_030220185.1. Taxonomy (NCBI): domain Eukaryota; kingdom Metazoa; phylum Arthropoda; class Insecta; order Blattodea; family Blaberidae; genus Diploptera; species Diploptera punctata. Next base: position 227,365 of record JASPKZ010003050.1, on the reverse strand, counting down.
TCTTGGTACACCAAGAATGAGGTGGGAGAATAACAACCATGATTTGAGGGAAGTAGGGAACGGTTGGAAAACTTTAGCTCAGGATAGGGATATATGGAGATCTTATTTCTGTATGGTCATGAACCTATGGGTTTGATAGTGCCAGTGAGTTGGTTATTTTATTTATTAAAATTAAAATTTCCATAATAACTCACTGGGACTATTGAACCCGTAGGTTCAATGCCACAGAGACAAGCTCTCCATACATCCCTATCCTGAGCTAATGTTTTCTAATTATTCCCTGTATATTCTACTTCCCTTAAATCATAGTTAATGTTATTCTCCCACCTCATTCTTGGTCTACCAACTGGGCGTTTAAATGACTTTCAAATAATAAAATAGTTTCTATGTGTGACTTTATTTTAGTTTCTAATGCACAGGCAGGCACTGGCTTTGTTGTCAAACATAATTATAAAATAAGTTTCAAATGAGACCCTTAGAACCCAAGAGGTATAAGTAACAAAAGGTCAATTTTGAGTAAATGATGTTCAAAGTTGAGACACTCCATATGTGACTGTCTTAGTAGTTTTCTTTTCAACCACTAGATTTCAGCACCAGACAGATTTTTGCTTGTATACATTGGTCACTCAGATTAGCATCTGCTTTAACTACTAAAATCTACCACTTGACTCCAAAATTAGCAATTTGTCATTTGTACCTCTTGACTTCTAAGGGTGTTAATTCAGACGTTAATGTTTTTTCACTTTTATAAAAAATTAAAATATTTTATCTACTTTTATTGCAAACAAGGCTATTGTTTAGCACTTTTCTAATTCAAAAGTTCATATATAACTAGTTTATCGGGGTTTTTCCTCACCTGTAAGACAAATGTCAGGAAAACTAGGCCCAAACGGTCCCTGAAATCATATGGCCATCATCATCATCCTTATCGTTATCATCCTCCTTCATTGGCGTGGAAAGCAACGGGAAGCTACCACACCTACAATTCCTTAGTAAAGCTGCAAAGCATAGCATGAAAATGCTATGATTGCAGTGATAGACCTGCCCTTGGGCAGAATTACTATGGATGGCGTGCAATGCTACGCCTAAATAAATGAAATCTGTTTTATGTTTAGTTGAATAAGTAAAAAAGAATAATAATTATAAAATTTATATCGTAATTACTTTTAGATACCCTGTGATGATTACCCAGCGCTGCCTGGGAATCTAGTCATCCCGATCTTCTTGGCATCAATGAGCAGAAAAATAAAAATTGATATTGTGAGTTATCTGTAAAAGATAGACATATGCTGTCATGGACTGTTTTGTAGATTTTGTTGAGATATTCAATTCTTTGTATATTAATTTGATGCATATGTTATGGTTTAGGTAGCATAAGCCATTTAAGCGTCCAAAAAGTTCTGAAAAATATGTTTTTCTCTACAAAGGGTGAATTGGTTGAGTATTAGAACTCTCTTATAGGCTGGAACCTTCCTGGGAAACACCTGGACATTTTACAAAAAGCCCATCACAATCAGATGAACAATTTGGCAGCGCATGAAGGACAAACAGGCACATACATTCATTAAGTTATGTATAGATGAAAAATGTGTCGCTTAGTTAAGTATTTTATACCATACTTTTAAAACACACTTGTCCTTTTATTTACCACAACAAAACAGGTACAGCATTTAAGGAAAAACAAAATGTTGATGAAATGCTGCAAAAACTGGAATTTTGCATATTCACATTAGGGACATTAGATACACATCTGTAAGGGTTGAGTTATCGACGACAAGCCAGTAACCTATTTTCTGTAATCTGATTAAGTTTTTTTTATTAATTTTTTTTTACCCAAACCCAGTCCCCATTTTTGAGAATATAATCCAGTATATTTCATATTAAAGTCAACTTACTTCATGCTTTCAGTACAAAAAAGAAATATACATTTATGATATTTAATTAATGTTGGGAAGTAAACATGAGGTATAATCATTAAAATTCATCGGAGAACATATTGTTTAAACAACTCACCTCATAGGATTCATGCTTCCATGATATCGCGATTTCAAACATAGTCATGTTCATCGTCAGCCATAACTATGTTACGATGTGAGGCTGGGAAGTGGTTTTTACAGAGGTGAGGAAAATGTTTAAAAACCGAGCGATAGCGAGGTTTTAATTTCTGAGATTCAGTAAAACACTTCACAAACGTGCGTTGCACATTATTTTTTGCGCGATGGTGTTTTAAAAATAATGAACAGTAGTAAAATAATAACATCTTTGTTGGAAATATTTGTGTTCATTATAAACAATTGACTAACATTAACAGTGTGGGCAGTGTTTATTAGTTGAAACAACAGGAGGCCGTGAGACCTATATTACTGGTAAAATGGTCGCAAGTACGTATTTATTGTTTTATATTGTTTCAAATAAAGTTCAGTTCATTTAAAATACAGTGATTTGTTTCATATAATATATATTAACTTTACCTTTTGCATATTTTTTTGTTTACATTGTATTAGTATACATAGAGGGCAGTGGTTTTACTTCCCACACGTGTGTTTGCAGTATGTAATATTACAGTATAGTTATTTTATTACAGTATAGTTAGTTAGGTTAGCAACCCTGAAATGTAGAAAGTTGAACTTTCAATCATGGTCACCATTGCTGTAAGTATGACAAAATGCACTATTGTTTAATTTAATTAATAAATTGAGTTAGATCTGACAAACAGAATTATAGATTTCTTGAAGACTGTTTCGATACAATTTTGATGGAATTGAGAATGATCTTCTTGTAAGTCCATGTTTCCCTTTACAGAGATTTAGGCGCTCTCTCCCTACAGGGAAGAATTTGAACCATACTAATTTAGTTACACTTGTTTTTGTATTTGACTGGTCCGTGGTCAGCGTTCCACCTCATACTGACTTCTAGGAAACCAAGGTAGTACTAGGACGGGAAAATGCGGTAAATTTTGCTTAGAGGCCTTTCATTCAGGCTTAAGGATTTTTTACGAGCCTGAAACAGACTCGGGACCCACAGCTTAACGTCCCTCCCAGAGGACTTGCTCCTTGGATTTTTCTATCCTAAAAAAATCCATTGAACCCGGGACCAGAGTCAAGGAGCATAACCACTAGTCCAGAGAATGATATATAGATATATTAAAACTAGTCTTCAAGAAATCTACAATTATAAGGTGAGTTGCCAAATCTAACTCAGTTTATTAATTTTTTTCCTTAGTTTGAGTTTGAACTTTAAAGATGCATCTTATACTTGAGGATTACTTTTTTTTGGGCCAATTGAGAACATGTCTATAGAGACACAGTTTATAAACTGTAGTTTATTTTTAATCTAACCCCATTAAGCCTAGAACTCACAAGATGCTACTGACTCTTATTCAGAAAGTTTAATATTTGCAGAAAATGTTAGGTCTTTTCACTGCGTTCAGGTATATTAGTAGTGATCTGGGCCGTCCTATAAAATGCTGGAAGAAAATTTTCTATAAGATCCTAACAGGCCTTGGCCTAATACTTGGAAGGAAGAAGAAGTATACTAATTGTATGTAGCTTGTCTGTCTTGTCAAGGAACATGGACTTTTCCTTTTAAATTTTATGAATTTATTTGAAATGGAATATTCTATTCTATGCTAAAGTGATAGTGCTGTATTTATGTATTATTGAGCATTTGTCATTTTATGTTCCACTATACAAAAAAATAGTTCTAATTTGTTGGATTTACTATGTATTTAAATTATTTTGAGATTAGGTTTAATTTCCATAGCCAAGTAGCTAAGGCAAGATGTCTTGGCTGAGAGCTATGTGACTTGTGCTGGTTTGGGTCTCCCTGGGAGAAGATATTTTCTCATGGAATTTTGGCTAATATTAGACTGGTGCCCACTCAGCATTGTGACGAATTTGGGTAGCTACAATAAGTAGCAGCTTCAGGTTGAGAAAACCAGTTATAATGGCTAGGGGCCCTGACATGCTGACCAATTGTCACCCCTACACTGGCTGATCATCTATCTCTATGCTAAACACATGTGGATGTGAGGCCAGCAGCCGGACGGTAGGCCAAGGGCCTTCTAGGCCTATTGCTCTGTGGAATTTGTTTTATCAGCACAAATACATTTTATTCATGAATGGTTTTGATGGAATAGGAAATGTTAGTCTTTTTTTAACTTGATTATGAGGGATTGAGAAAATTGGTTCAAGCAATTTAAAAGTGAACCCACTACAGGACTCAGGAGGCCCTTAGGGTAGTAGGAGGTTAAGGCTCCCACTTTTTCTGGACAATCGGCACTTGATGTTAGCCTTGCGCGATGGCCGCCTTTGCCCCCAGAACAAGTGTCTGGTACTCATTCCCGTGAAGGCTGAGTCGATCCCAGGGCCATAGTGCTGCCAGAAGGTTTGGGTCAGGGTTCAAGCAATAATCTCAGTTTCAATTTCTGGTGTAGACCAAACTAAAGTTAAAGAAATTCTTGATTGAAATTTCATTACTAGCTCAGGATAGGGATGTGTGGAGAGCTTATGTCAGCGCGGCTAAGAACCTACGGATTCGATAGTGTCAATGAGTTAGTTAGTTAGGACCCATTTGGTCATACCCATTTTATAGTATCATAAACTATGATCATAAAAGAAAGTACGCGATACGACTTTCGATATTAAAGCGTAACATTGAAATAAAAAAATCGAGTACATTACTTCAAGTTTGACCGAACTATCGGAGTTTGTTTGGAAGTTTAGAAATTGTGCAACAGATGTCTCTGCAGTAGCTTTGATGTCCTTGATATTCACATCACCTTGACATTTCCTTTGTTAATATTGTTCTTTGCCTTCCTTATTAGCTGTTATATTTTAATATTTGAACGTGAGGCGAAAATTATAAAAGAGTTATGACTTTTAATGTCAAAAAGGTTCTCAAATTAAATAAAACCTGCAAGAAAACAATGCTATTGTCATTTGTTGACAAAAGAAGATTGAGCCGGGAATTTGAAGTCGTTCTAAACGACCATTGCAATTTATGCGTAATGTAAAATCGACTGAAAAGGATCTATACGTGTCTATACAGTATTTTACTTTAATAATTTTTCATAATGAGTCGGAGAAAAATAAGGTAAGATAAAATTTAAACGAAGGAGTAATCAGAGACAAGATCAAACTAGCGATCTTCAACTCGGTTTTTCATTTATAATTAGACATATTACACATTAGTTTTGTAGTTTTGTCAGTTTAATTTCGCCCATTTTTTTACTTTAGAGAAGATAATATAGGATATGGATAATTATGAAGAAAATATATACCGGTATGACTGATATAAGAACCTGACGTTCATTTGAAGTAGGCCTACTTGGTGAAGGATATTTAATATTCATGATACACAGCTTCATGGCTTTTGTGGTCAGAGCTGACTTCAGTTCATAAAGCCCGGGGTTCGATTTTCGCCCAGGACACAAGAATTCTTCCTTAAAGAGAGTTATTCTTGTGGTTGTCCATGATCTGAAATTTAGCTTAAGTTTAGGTTTAGGACTCTCCTGGTGCTTTGTTACAATTTACCACCTCTCGTGTTATCAGATAACATAACTTCCCATTCAAGATGCCCCAACCTCAGAAGTGGATCATAAGATAACCTGGTGTCTTTAAAATAATATATATATATGATAAACATCTTTCAAAAACAAACTAAATAATTATTTAATAACAAACTAACTTATACACCTCACTGATAGAATTATTTTAACAATTAATACATTTAATTATTTATGAAAATAATATTAAAATTAACAAATATTTTAATTTGTTTAATATTATATAACCGTAAAATTAGTTTTCTATATCTCATTATTTTCTTTTGTTTTTTATATAGGCCCTTACATTAGACAGGGATGGTCTACCTACAATTTAATTTATCTTGCTAGAATACATTTTATTATTAGTTTTAGTCTTAATCTTAACTATCATTAACTGATTGTATTATAGATCTTAATATAATAGATATGATCTTATTGATTAAATCTTCATTTAATATTAGAGTTAATTATGATTGATATATTCTGATGTAATATATGTTAGTCCTGGTGAGTGGAAGAGAAGGCCACATGGCCTTAACTCCACCAGGCTAAATAAATAAATAATAAAATAAATAAATATTGTCACTAAAAAATATTATTTTCAAGATAACCATCTTTCAATTGTTGACTTTACATTATTCTTAAAATAAAAAAACTAACAAAAATAACTAATTCTAACCTTATATTTGTCCTTTTTTCTTATTGATTAGCTTGGATTTTGGTTAATTAGTTTTTAAAATTTATTTGTTCTAAATCTAAAAGCCAACACAAATCACTAACATTATTTTTGTCGCAAGTAAATATAAAAAAATGCTTTATAACTCATTAGGCTATTTTATGCCACCTGTCAATTTTCGATTGGAGAACTAGTGACTGCTAGCATCATGTTAGTTAATATGATAACACATATTCCTGCTAGATGCAATTGTCAATATGTTTACTCACATATATAAGGGGATTCTATCCCAAGAGTCCACCTACTTTAGTGGACAAGTTAGAGTGAGAGAATTGGTGAGTTAGTACACCAGGTTAGTTTAGTGTTCATTTGTTAGTAACAAGTGTACCTGCAATGGCATAACAGCCTAATGTTGGGCCTTAATCTCTCCTTTGTTAGGAGTTACAATTTGATCAAGTTAATTTAGTTATGCTCATTTCCATAAAAGTCGGTCGTGGTGGACTAGTGATTATGTTCCTTTCCTCTGGTCCCGAGAGTCGCAGGTTCAAACCTGGCTGGAGTCAATGGATTTTTTTAGGAAGGAAAAATCCAAGTAGCAAGTCCTTCAGGAGGAACTTTAAACTGTGGGTCCTGAGTCTGAAGATTTTGAGGCTCATAAAAGATCCTTAAGCCTGACAAAAAAAGCCTCTAAGCAAAAATTACTGACCTCAACGTCCTAGTAATACCTTAGTTGCCTGCTAGATGTCTCATAGAGTTGATGTGTTGATCGCATGCCATTCATGATATCTATAGACAAGTAAGGTGTTGTGGCTCCTGACAAGGGAAAGGCTAAAGTTTTAATAATTGTATAACAGTACCTGATATCTCAGTCATCCTTAAAAATTTGCAGTGTTGTTTTATAGGAGGCCTTTCGATAACCTATGTATCATCTTCTGCTTTCATTTTGATACTGACTGTTGTTGGTAATTATTTTGTACAGAGGGTTTATGCTGGGTATGTTCTTGTTCAGCAGGTGTTGTTGTTGTTTTCTAATGGTGAGATTTGACGCTTAAGTCATTTTCTCTCTGGCTTCCCAGTACAAGCAAACAAGGTCCTTAGAGTGTTGTGCAGTTGGATTTAAAGCTGGACAGACTAGAAGGTGGTGTTTGTCCATGATCAGGTCCGGGTCTTTGCATATGACACATCTGTCGGATTGGAAAACGTTTATTCTGTGGAGGTGGTGAGCCAGGCAGTCGTGTCCTGACATCAGTCTGAATTTTGCTACTGCTTCTTTGCGGCCTTTATATTTTATTTCTGTGTATAGCTCATCAATTTTTTCCCATGATTTCCCTCTGGCTGTTGCAATGTTTTCTTTCATGTTTTCCATTTGGAATGCTTTCTTAATTTCTTCGATCTCTCTGTGGAGGTTCAAATTGGGGTGGGTTGTTATCTGTATTTTGGTACCCTTTTTGGCAAGTCCATCAGCTATTTCATTGCCAACTATTCCGATGTGCGAGGGTATCCACTGGAAGGCTATTAATTTATTTTGGTTGTTGAGGTATTTCAGAAGTTTACGGCATTCCAAGATGGTTTCATTTTCTGGTGTTTGGTTGGAGGTTATTGCTTGTATAGCGGCCTTAGAGTCTGCCAGAAAACAGCTTTTGTAAACATTTTTGTTCGGAATAGGAGGTTGTGGAGTGCTACTTCTATGGCCTTTACTTCACCATCGAAGGCTGTATTGTTTGTGCCTACTGCAACATATTGACTAAACAGATGAGAGTAGATTCCTGCACCAGCATTTTCACTCTTGGTTTTGGAGCCATCAGTGAAGACTCTTAGCCACTCTGGTTATGGGAACTTTGTACTAATAGTTTCTAAGGTCATTTGTTTGGCTATTGATGGGTTTGTATCATTTTTCTTTATTATTTCGTCTATTGAGAGGGTTGCATTGTACAGTTGGTTTATTTGTGGTTTCCTTGATGATTTATAATTCTTCGAGAATGTTGATTTTTGATACATCGTTTTCTCTATGCAGGATCGATAATACATTGTCTGTTATGTTGAATTGATGTCCTGCTTCTACTACATGTTTTGAAAAACTGGATTTGCCTTCATTCTTTATGAAATCTCTGAAATGTTTATTAAATCTTGTCGTGAAGTTTCTAGTGGTTCTTCCTATGTAAAATTTGTTACAGCTATTGCAATTTAATTTGTAAACTCCTTTGTTTCTTCTATTTTATTTGAAATTATATTATTTAGTTTGTTATTTGTTCTGTAGTCAATTTTTGTGTTTTTGTCATGTTTTTTGATTGACTACAGAACAAATAACAAACTAAATAATATAATTTCAAATAAAATAGAAGAAACAAACATATATCAAAATAAAGGAGTTTACAAATTAAATTGCAATAGCAGTATCAAATTTTACATAGGAAGAACCACTAGAAATTTCACGACAAGATTTAATGAACATTTCAGAGATTTCATAAAGAATGAAGGTAAATCCAGTTTTTCAAAACATATACAATAGACAATGTATTATCGATCCTGCATAGAGAAAATGATCTATTGAAAATTAATGTTCTCGAAGAATTAGAAATCATCAAGGAAACCACAAATAAACTTCTGCTGAACGAGAACATACCCAGCATAAACCCTCTGTACAAAATAATTACCAACAATAGTCAGTACCAAAATGAAAGCAGAAGATGATACATAAGTTATCGAAAGGCCTCCTATAAAACAACACTGCAAATTATTGAGGGCGACTGAGATATCAGGTACTGTTATACAATTATTAAGACTTTAACACAGTAACCTCAATGGAGTTTCGTAATGTATTTTAAAAACATTGATTAAGGGAAAGGCTGTGGATCAACATTGGGCTATGCCATTATAGATAGATTTCCATAAAGATGTCATGGTATGAGACGTCTAGTAGGCAACTAAGGTATTACTAGGATGAAGGAGGTTGGTAAATTTTGCTTAGAGACCTTTTTATTCAGTCTTAAGGATCTTTTATGAGCCTGAAAATCTTCAGACTCAGCACCCATAGTTTAAAATCCCTCCCAGAGGACTTGCTCCTTGGATTATTCCATCCTAAAAAATACATTGAACCTGGCTGGGTTTGAACCCATGACCCTTGGGACCCAAGCAAAGAACGTAACCACTATTGTCTGTCAGTGGAATGTGTAGAGAAATTCTCCAGCTTTCTGATTAGACATCTTTCTCGCTTGAAGCTCAAGAGTGAAATGATAATATCACTTGACTTGTTCTTCCTCCTGAACTTCCTTCTGTGGCCTCATTGGCTGTGCATTTTTGCCTGCCTCCTGCATAGATGGTTTATTTTGAACAGCATCTCTGCAGATTCTATGGACAGACTATAGTCAACCACGTCCAACATTTACATTATTTACATACTTACAATGTACAGTAAAGTTCCTTATTTGCAGGGGATATGTTCTGCAAATATGCCATGAATACAGAAACCGCGAATATGGAATGGTAATTTGTATGGTTATATAGGGGATGCGTTTCAAGGTTACAGAGTAAAACAAAAATTATCATAAGTAATGCCACGAGTGATTTGCAAATTATTGATAAATTTGGAAATCAAGAGTGGCATTTGTTAGGACTATTTAACGAATAACATTAAGATGTTTACTCACAAATCGTTATATAAATATAGTTATTTTAAAATATTTATATATTTAATATAAACGGCGATGTTTCAAAACAAATGAGAAACGATTGATATGCTTCATTTGCTTCTTTTGTTCGTCACTGCAACCAGATCATATTATTTATTGCCAAAGGAATGCAATTTGTAAGAATGCACTGTAGTGGAGAAAAAATGAAATACATCAAACTGTATATTAATTCATTTCTGATGTCCTATGATGTAAATATGACAATTATATTTTTCTGGGAAAAAATACATTTAAGAAAGTGCAAACAGTGGTTTCTTTTCTTTGGTGGTATAATCAATTGCTACAAATGTTTTTATATTAACTCCCATATGCGGTATATGTTGACATTCATGCACTATATATATAAAATCTGGTAGCCCTATTTCTTAGTGGGTCAGTCACTGCAAAATAATGCTATGACCTATTCAGAATGTTAAAAAAGGAGGTGCTTTCTTTATTATGATAAACTTTATTTGGTAAATTCTAGGCGAAACACGACTGTGATTGGTTGTAAATCAAAAATCATTGTAACGTGATTGGTCATTGACTCCCATTTGGGGCATGAGTTAAATAGTCAGAATAAAATCAATTAATGAGAGATTTTGAACAATTTCTATTAATTATTACTGTCAGGTTTAGGCAAGGGCTTAAAGAACTTAATAATTTTTTTTTTGTTTTTCCACTTTTAAACGGGCTTTCAATTGATATTCAGCTATGAATTCTGCAATAGAATTCCTTATTTTGTTTTTGGATTTCTTGATTCATTAACATTGAAACAGCGTGATATAGATGCAAACGACTCGCCAACGAGTATAAATGGCCAAGCATTTATATTTTTACATTAAGCAGCAACACTATTTTTTTTCTCTTCAGTACTAATTTTTCTTTCTTTTTACTCGACATTATAAACTGTGAATAAAGCACAAGAGACACATGTTATTCAATAAAAGTTATTACAATGAATGACAAGTTGAAACAATAATATACCGATTGTGGTGATGGGGGCATTTGTCAAAGAACATATCGGCACGTGAAATATGACAACAGCTTTTAACAATGAACTTTAGGGTTAGTGACAATAAGGGTTGTTTTGTTTTGATATTTATTTGTCCATTTAGTTTGAATCACTATTTGTGAAAGCCGCCTTGGCACCTGCCTGCAGTAAAAAAAAACTGCTGATGGTTAATAAAGGACACTAATCCTTCTAATATATCGACTGGATCTGCTAATAAAGAAATTTTTAGCCGCAAATACAGGAACTGTGTCGCAATTTTTTAACCTGCAAATAAAGAAACCGCGAATAAGGAGCTTTTAAAAATATGTGATCATCTCATATAGAACCCACACAGCTAATTCTCCATGAATGCTTTAGTATGTTCATAGACAATTTTAATTAGTTTCAGTTCCAAGATGGAGAGTCAGAAGTTGAGTAAGGTGTTACATGCCTCTCGTGGGCACTTCTCAGAAGTTATTGCTCTGGAGGACAGAGTTGTTGATCCTAATCCACTTCCAATGAGTGCAGCTCTCAAGAGAACTAACTTAATATGGCAAGCTAAAACAGATCGATATGCTCCAATTATATCTAAACTGACTGCATTCAAGCGACCCAATTTTCTTGAGCCTATTGAGAGATGGACTATCTTTGATGACAAACTTAATATTGTAAGTACCATTACAATTTTACCAACTTGTTAAAAGTAGATTATTTTAATGTAAGATCAGGTTACATCATCATACACAAGTGTTAGGTCAAATTGCATGTTACGATTTCATAAAGGAGGAATTTTCCTTCCATAGCTTTTGGGATGTCCCAGAGATTTCTTCCTGTGGGGTTGGTAGTGAAGCATTGCTTTTGGGATTCTAGAGGGTCTCTAACTAACTAACTCACTGGCACCATCGAACGCATAGGTTAAGGGCCATGTGGACATAAGCTCTCCATATATATATCCCTTTCCTCAGTTAAAGTTTTCCAATCATTCCTTGTATAATCTACTTCCCTCAATTCATAGTTAGTGTTATTCTCCCACCTCATTCTTGGTCTGTCAACTGGTTATTTTCCCTTTGGTTTTCCTACAAGAAGCTTCCATGCACATCTTTCATTCCCCATTTGTGCTACATGTCCTGCCCATTGCAGTCTACAAGACTTAACTGTTCTTATTATATCTGGCTTCTTATAGAGACCATTTAGTTCACTGTTAAATAGTCTTATCCATTCACCTGTCTGTTCATCTCTCTTTGGTCCAAAAATTTTCCTACACTGCAGCCACTGATTCTCCGGCCTTGATGTTTTCACGACAGTGTTGCCGATATGGATATTCAGTGGGAGTGGCCGCTTTATGTATGCGGTTAGCAGACATACAGCTGACAACATCTCAGCAATTTCAAACCTTACTAGCACGCTATAGCTGTGTCAAGAGCAGTGTTTGGTTGTGGCAAACATTCACTCCCACTACAACCATTTTCTTATTGGCAGTAGAGGGCGAGTTCTTCCTTTACCCCTCGTACAACCTAAACTTCAGAGCCGGAGAATCGGTGGTTCGGGTATAAAAACTTTATTCTCAAATACTCATAATCTCCTTTCCTCCCTTAAAGTAAGAGTCCATGTTTCACATCTATGTAATATAATTGGTAGAATAATAGTTTTATTCTAGAGGGTCTCATCCACCGTAATAGTTCACCCAGTTGTTTTGATCAACATCATCATCTGTCACAAATTAGGTCTTTGTAGACCTGTTTTGACCCCATCTAGCAGTCTTTGAGAGATCTTCCTGGTTGATGATGTCCTTTGGATCTGGAGCATGGTTCCAAACCAAGTTCTTATTTTAACTAAACTCGTATGTAATTATTGAAAGTGATTCACTTATATTATCATCTCAATATTATGAATCGTGGAAGAAAATTGTAAACTTTCAAAATTTATATCACCAGTAAAGAAACATGTGTGAGGGAAAGTTTTGACCAAGGATGAAAAGATCAAATTTTGTTAATATGTACAAAACATTATTGAAACAAAATCCTCAATAGCTGTGCGAGACAGTAAATTAAATGGCTTTATTCATTGGACCATCGGTATGTACTGTCTTCAAAATAGTGAAAGAATATAAATTTACAGGTAAGGTTAAGTCACTGTTAAAAATTAAACTGAAATTGAAGACATTAATTAATGACACAGAAGACAGCATTAAATATGTTTTCAGGAAGAAGGTGCATACATTCTGTTTCATCATCATCATCATCAGCATCATTGTCTCAGAAAGAAAAATATGTGACTCTGATAGTGTTTTTTTCTCCTGAATTCAAAAATGATATCAGTTTTTCTCCATCACGCAAGGGGTTTCTGAGAGACAGACATTTATAATTTCAAACACTTTAATATTTTCTACATTTGTAACTACACAATATTTGAACATTTGGACTCACCAAGAAAGTAAGAAATGACGATTTTCTGTTATATTTCGCCTGTGGAGCATTCCTCTTGATGGTCCAACAGCATGTTAGGATTCCATTTGCCTTGATATCTCTTTTCCATAGCTGAAATCTCCTGATGAAAGTGTTCCCCGTGCTCATCGCTCGCTGCACCAAGATTTTCTGGGAAGAAATCTAGGTTTATTAAAAAAATAATTATTTAAATCCATTAATTGAAATTGAAATAAAAAAAACTGTGGGTGATGGAGAAATTCTGAATACATATTTGAAAACACAATAAAAAACTGCATTAAGTACAACTATTGGTACTCATGAGACAAAAATCATGTTGACCAGTGTTATTAATTTGTGAAGAAAAATTAATACCTGAGCTGGGATTTGAATGTAAAATAATAGTTTCTTTTTCAGTTTTATGATTCTCTAACGAAGTATGAGCTGCAACTTTAATTTTGTTAATTTGAAAGCCCCATAATGTTAATTCCCATCATAAGTTTTATGAAATGAAATATATTGATAGATTAATATTGAGTGGAGAACATATTTTTAATAACTCGCCTCATACAATTTCAAATTTATTTGAGACCATTGTTCTCCACTCAATATTAATGATATAACATCATAATGTTTACTTCCCAACATTAATTTTAATATTGACAGATGTTGCAATACAAGAAAAAAACATTTTGCTACCTCAAATGTATTTAATATATGTAGGAAATAACACTAAGAGGTTTCTTTTAATTATTAATGAGTTGGTTATTTTGACTCACCTCATACTTTTTTATTTTTATTCAGACCAGGTTTCGTTGCTTTTGCACTCATTGTCGATCCATTCCAACTAGGAATTGTTGGAATGCTTCGACAATGTCGCGCAAAAGCAATGAAACCTGGTCTGCATAAAAATAAAAAAAAGTATGAGGTGAGTCAAAATAACCAACTCATTAATAACCTCAAATGTAGTTAGTCATGTAATAGAAAGAATCAATATAGTTTACAACCTGTGGCTATATACTGTAGTTTGTAACATGCATAGTGCATAATTTCCCTAAGAGTAGCCATATTTTATTTCTCTATGTTCAGCTGATAATTGCTAAATTATATTATTATAGGCAGTACATGCTGATGCATTTAAACCAAAAGTTCAATTGGCACATAGAGTACCTCCTGGCAAACTTCGTAGAGGAGTTGAAATTGAAAGAAAACGTAGGGAATATGAAACTCATAAAATCAAAGACATACTTGATGAATTAGCAGTTATTCCTGCAGAAATGATACCTCCAGATGTTCTCAAAGTTATTCTAGAAGAAAATGAACAATTTGGAATATTTGGGTGTGGCGGATATCTGCCTTTGGAATTATTTGATAATGAAGACTTTGATTGCAGGTACATAACATTAATTTTAATTTTAGTCTTTTTTCTTTTTCTTAGTTTAACCTCTCTCATTGAAGGGTATTTTTTTGACCCCCATGCACCTGGGCTTTAAAGGGATATCCCCTCATATCCAGTCTTCTAATTAAACCAGTTCCAAAACCTAGACTGATTCATCTTCAGTAATATCTCGACCAATGGTATGTCAGTTCAGGAGAACTGCTTCTTACTCCATCTGTTGGTGCAACAATGAGCCTCCAAATCAAATTTCAAAATTCATAAGTTTTTCTTGCTTGCTTTTTTTTAATGTGGATTTTTGAAGCACCACAAGTTTAAAAAAAAATTAAAAAGTTTAATACAAGATTGACACCGAAGAAAGAATACAGCCTCAATTGGATAATTAAAACCAACAAAAATGACAAAATTGAAGGAGAAAGCAAATCGGGAATTTACCAGATCAAATGCAGAGATTGTGACAAAATGTATATAGGAAAACAAAAAAGAAATTTGAAAAGCAAGATGAAAGAACATGTTAGAAACATCAAAAATGAAGAAGTGGAAAAGTCAGCAGTAGCTGCTCATGCTTGGTCTGAAAAACATCTGATTGAAATAAAGGCTAGTTAATTAAACAAATAGAAAAACCAAAAGAATTCACGGTTTGGAGAAATATCCACATAAAAAAAACCTTATCAAGTTTGAAATTCCAGCAGAATTTGATTTGATTCGAAGATTCATCGGTCCACCAACAGATGGTCAAGATATTACTGAAGATAAAACTGCCTAGGTTTTGAAACCGGTTTAATTAGAAGACAGGATATGAGGTGAGGTATGAAGAATTTTAATTTAAATCTTAAATTAAACCTCATAGTGATTTTTCCTATAAAAGTTCAATATGGATCATATGCATACTTTTTTGATCACACAATGAATGGTGAGGCTTCATGGATGAGTGATCAGTTCAGTGCTGGGGTCAACATGAACACTTAAGACAAGACATACCATTCACTCGTGCATGACCGAAATTCCATGAGAAAATTTCTTCTCCCATGGAGACCCAAACCAGTACAAGTCTCTTAGCTCTGCGCCAATAACCACAATTTAATTTGACTGTAACTACTGTAGATGAGGCTAACAAGCCTTGAAAAATTTGTCTTACAGAAACAATGGTATGCTTTAAGAATTAAACAGACAAAACTTACCGTATTTTATGGACTATAAGATGCACCTTAAATTTCAAGCAATTTCTTTAAAAAATAAAATTTTTACCATTTTTATTATTATATTGCAAAGCCAGACTAAAAAAATCTTAGTTTATAAAACTGTTCTGATCTTTAAAATCCCTGAAAATCGTCATCTGAACTTTCTTCTTCTTTATTGTCATCCTCTTCATACATAAGGTGGTCATTGAGAGCATTACTTATGCCACACTTCTTGAAAGATTAACGATAATGTCTTCTCTCACTCTAGACCATGACTGTTTTATCCACTGATATACTCATTTGGTTATATGCCGTTTAAAAGTTCCCTTTGGAGCGATTTCATGTTGGATTTCATCCATCATCCATTTGTTCATGTTTACTGGCATTGTAGACTGCAATGATGCATCATAGGCTAAAAAGTGTTCTGAGTTGTGATGGGGCAGGAGGGAAACAGTGTTAGCCAGCTTATGAATCTCTGCAACTCACGTTTGTTGCATCGGTGCACTGCTGCTGCCAGTTGAATCCAATGTTACCAGATAAAGATAATTTCTGTGGCATCAAATATATGGCCATTTTTAAGACTGGTGGGAATTTTAAATCAAACACTGGACATTTTTATATTAATTTCAAGTATAAGATGCACCTGAATTTTGGAGGCAATTTTTCAAAAAAAAAGTGTGTCTTATGGTCTGTAAAATGTGGTATTATTAACCACAATTTAATTTAATTGAATTTAGTATTTTTCTGCGGAACCCCATTTGAAAGCTAACAAAACAGTTCATGATCAAGGCTAACAGATGTCAGTCTTTCTTCCACAATGAAGGTTGCTTCTTTGGAATCTCTTACACCAATTTTCTGAAACTGATTGTAAACAAGCAGTGTCTCATGCTGGTATTAATAATTCAGTGAGACTGTAAGGTGATGATGGAGGCAATTGCCTTTGAAACTAGTCAAATGACAAATACATATTTTTATAAGGTGAAGTGTCAATTGTATAATATGCCCCAAATGGGAGTCAATGGCCAATCATGTTTCAATAAATTTTGTTTTACAACCAATGACAGTCATGTTTCACCTCACTATTTATCAAATTCTGTTTACCAAAATAAAGAAAGCTCCTCCTTTGAAATATTCTGAACAGGTCAGAGCATTATTTTGCAGTGACTGACTCTCCAACAAATATGTTGAATATAGCAAAAAATGAACAAATTCCTTTGAACTACACATTTTATAATTGTGTGTTCAATAATTGTGTTTTTAAATAATGGTTTTATTGAGTTGTTTCCTAAAAAAATTAATTAATAACCTATAATATTGGTTATAATATACAGTTTGACGTGTTTAATTTTTTCAATAGGGTGCATTCTTATAATATTGCGATCTTATATGGCAATAAATAATATGATCAAGTTGGAGTGGATGAACAAATGAAACATAACCAAACATTTCTGATTTGTTTTCAAACATTGTCATTTACATTAAATATATAAATATTTTAAAATAACTATATTTAAATAATGATTTTTAAGTAAACAGCCTAATTTTATTTGTTAAATATCCAAACAAATGCCACTCTTAATTTCAAAATCCTCTAGTTAAATTTGGAAATCACTTGTGGAATTACTTACGATAATTTGCCTCCTAGTGTTACTTCCTATTGGATTTTTTATTAAAAAAGTATCTTGTACTTTTTAGGCTTCCTGGAGAATGGTTAGATTTGGGACTTTTGGATGGAGTTAGACATCCAGTTCCTGCATATGCATTCATTAAGAAAAATCCATCTTCATTAACAGAAATTGCACAATTGAAAGTACCAGTACCTCTTAATGAACTCTATGATTGGGTAGAAGTAGTTGTCACTAAATACAATTCTGTATACAAGCTGTATACATGTATAAGAGTGGATGGCATCGAAGAAACTCATCAAATACCAAGAATCTACATTATGTTTCAAGCAGAAGACCCTATCAACTTTGCACACAGACTTGCTGATACTATCAACAGAAGAGATTCTGTAGAAAACAGAATTAAGTAAGTTATAATATACAGGGCAATTCAAAATTATTGGGGCAAAAAGGAAACATTCTTGTGACTTTAATTTAAGAGAGAAAAATTAATGCTTGAACCGGGACTTGAACCCTGGATCTCTCATTCTGTACATCAATATGATTTCAATTACATCATTCGAGTTCAGATAAGAACATCAACATTTTTTTCTAGTTATACAAAGAAATAATTAATTGATTTGGTGTTTACTTGATGAAAATCCATTATGTTTAGTGATTAAATAAAATAATACTGTTACAGTTTTATACCATCATCATCATCATTTACAGATTAAGCCTGTTGGCTCATTCCGGTTTCATGAAAGTTAGAATTGTTAAAATTGTTCAAACCATCTTCTGTGTGGGCGTCCAACATTTCTCCTTCTGTGCGGCTTATAATTTAGCAATAATTTTGAAAATCTTTCTTCTGGCATTCTATTAACATGTTCTTTCCAGGCATTTCTATATTTAATTATTTGGTCTGTAAGTTTGAAAATATTTAGTTCGTTTCTTATATCTTCATTTCTTTTCTTATCCGGCAGAGTATATCCTGCTATATTTCTTAAAAATCTCATCTCAGCTGCTTCCAATCTTTGTTCTTGTCTTTTAGTGATCGTCCAACATTCTGATTCATACATCAATACAGGAACAGCTACTACATTATAAAATTTCATTTTTGTTTCTTTTCTTGTGTTTTTAAGGGTTCTTTTAATAGTGCCAGACATTAGATTAAATTTATTTATTTTGTCATTAATATCTTCAATTTTAACATATGATAAATTGAAACCTAGATATTTAAAACTATTCACTTGCTCTTTAAAATATTTATTCTAATACAAACTCATTACAGCTGTTTTGGTACACTGTACCTTCTTCAAACGAATGCTACAAATACAAATGAATTTTGTTATTATAGACTTGCTATGTACTTGAGTGCATATATAATAACAAAATTCATTTGTATTCTTAGTATTCGTCTGAAGAAGATACAGTGAACCGAAAGAGCTGTAACGAGTTTGTATTAGAATAAATATGAAAATCGTATAAGACTTTAACAGTTTTATTTAATTTAATCACTGTACAAAGAAATGTACAGAATCAGAGATCCAGGGTTCAAGTTCCAGTTCGAGCGTTAATTTTTCCTTCTTAAATTAAGTTCTATCCAGGATTGGAATGTGTTAATTTAAGTAAAATAAAGGCATTGAAATTCCTATGACTACTACATTGAATTTATTTTATAAATATAAATTTAGCATGAAAGATTAACTCTCCGAGTTTCCATGGATATTCAAGATGTTCAATATAGGTTCTATTTGTGACACAATAGATGTCTATGGGTCGCATGCAAAGACATTTGCTTCTACTCAATTACTTCCAATCACTGGTGAGCTGAGTTTTCCGTGAGAACATTCATTGATCGAATTAGGGAGTTGCTCACTAATGAAGCATACATGTCATTTTTCCGACAAGGTTGGCACTAAATACCTGCTAAAAACCGGTTTTCAATGGCTTCCAAAGCATGTTCCAAAACATTTCCAACTTGCCTAAGGCATATTATAGCAGACAGCTGCTGTATAATGGATATATATTCGTTTCTAAAATAAAAATTTAAAAACAAAAATACCTGTAATTACATGGTTACAAAGTAAGATACAATAATTAAAAAGAAATAACGAGAAAATTTGTACTGAATTTGGATGCTCTCAATTACATAGGCCTAGAGATATTTCTATAATAAATTAGGCTACTCTTTACAAACTGTGACGCGACTTTTTTAATTCCTTCATAAATGCCTATCAAATTTTATTCTTAGGGTTTCATTTTTCAAATTATTTCCCACCATCTACAATGATTTTTAAATTTTTTCTAATGATTATTTCAATTATAATAATTTTATATATTCATGAAGATCCTCAAATGGAAATGCTTACCGTTGTCTCAAAATTAATAGATGAAATTACGACATTTATGACTTTTATGTTTGATTATTACTGTTATTATTATTATTGTTATTCTGTGTGAGGTTTATGCCTAAACTAAAAAGAAATCCAAGTAAATAATTTAATATTGACCTGCTATTGAAATATTTAACATAATTTTTAAATTTTTAGGTTAGGCCTACACAGGAAATTTGGTTAATAAATAATCAATTAAAAATACACTTACACCTTCAGTTATATATTTTTAAATGTTTTAAAAATTGTGTACCATATTTATAACTCATGAATATAATACTATTGCCTAATAACACATCACTGGCATTATCAAACCCAGAGATTTATGGCTGCATGGACATAAGCTCTCCATACATCCCTATCCTGAACTAATGGTTTCCAGTCATTCCTTGTATAATTCACCTCTCTCAAATCACGGTTACTGTTATTAGTTTCCATGCCCGTATTTCATTCCCCATGTCCTGCACATCGCAGTCTAAGAAACTTAAACCATTCTCATTACATTTGGTTTCCCATAAATATCACGTGTAGCTTTCTGCTATGTAGTCTTCTCCATTCACCTATCTGTTCATCTCTTTTTGTTTAAAAATTTTGATTAAGAACTTTACTATCAGATCACCTAATAATAATGCATCATCAATATATACCAACAATGCACTGATACTATTTTAATTATACCTCTTCTTTTATCATCTAAAGATTTGATTACCTGCTCTAGTACAAAATTGAATAGCAGAGGAGACACAGCATCAGTTTGCCTTAAACCATTAGATAATGAGTTTCTATTTGTTATTTTAAAAAAATAAAATATAGATATTGATAATACTAGAATCTACTACAGTTATGCCTAGAGTCACAAATGGATGTTAAAATTTAATAAATTGTTTATCACAGAATTAAAAAGAAATCTGTTATATAACAAATGGTTTTTGAATAATATTTACTGTATGCAAATGTTATGAATTTGAAAATGATGTATCTGAAGCAGATTTGCTGTTTGTATAATTATTACAGACCCTTCAAATGTTGGATTGAGACCGTAACATACCTCTAGGTCTATCACATGAAAGGAAGGAGAAGTACAGGGTGGACCGCTCGAATGGACCTAATTTCAATTGCTTGTTACTGGCAAACGGTTGAAGATAGAAACTTAAAACAAACGTTCATAGTACAGAAAAAACTCACCAAGTTTCGAATCCTGTCGGTAGATGGCACAAAGATACGTTTCTCGTTCTTAGATTTAATTGTTTGTGAAAATGGCGACTCCGCAGATGAAAGCGCAAGCTGTTTTGTGGTATGCGGAGTTTAAATCAATCATTAGAGTTCAAAGGGAGTTCCGGCGTGTGTTTAACCGTGATGCTCCAAACTGCTAGAAGCATAAAGAAGTGGGCGTGATACATTATTAGCTACAGGATCTGTGTTGAAGAAGCATGGTGGTGGTCGCAGAGCATCCGATGAAATGGTAGCAAATGTTCAAGCCGCATTTGAGCGAAGCCCCGGAAGTCATTAAGAAGAGCTTCGCGGGAACTTCAAATACCAAAAATCGACATTACAACGGATTGTCCACAAACGCCTCAAACTGCACGCATATAAAGTGCAGTTAGTGCAACGTCTGGAGCCGAATGACATGCCGAAACGAGTGGAATTCGCCAATACGATGCTGGACCGTCTCGGCGCTGATCCCTGACTTCATGACCAAGATTTTCTTCTCGGACGAAGCCACTTTCCATTTGTCAGGCAAGGTAAACCGGCAATAATGTGCGGATCTGGGGATCGGAGAATCCTCACGCTATTCAAGAGCATGTTCGTGATAGTCCGAAGATGAATGTTTGGTGCAGTTTGTCACATAATAAGGTCATTGGACCGTTTTTCTTCGCCGAGAAAACTGTTCGTGGTACCACATATCTTGACATGCTGGAGCAGTTCTTCTTTCCACAAATTGAACAACTGCAGCCTAACATCGTTTTCCAGCAAGATGGTGCTCCTCCCCACTGGTCCAATGAAAGTTCGTACGACTTTGGACAACAATTTTCCCTGGCCGTTGGATTGGTAGGGGAGGGACCAATCGCGTGGCCCCCGAGATCTCCCGATTTAACACCACTGGATTTCTTTCTCTGGGGCTATGTCAAAGATAAAGTTTACACCACCCCAGTCAAAGACCTTCGTGATCTTCGTGAGCGCATCATAGAGGCTATTGAGAACATTCCAGAAGACATACTCCAACGTACTTGGCAAGAAATTGTTCATCGCTTTGATATCGTCACAGTGACTGCTGGGGCTCATATAGAGATGTGGTGATCTGGATATCAAAACTTGGTGAGTTTTTCTGTAATATGAACGTTGTTTTAAGTTTCTATCTTCAACCGTTTGCCAGTAACAAGCAATTGAAATTAGGTCCATTCGAGCGGTCCACCCTGTATAATTATGCTGTAGTTTAACAAAGGCATAACGTGGCACACTGCATATTAGTAGCATTGTTTAATATATTTGCATTAAATTTGAAGAGAAAAATTTTCGCCTAGACCGGGACTCGAACCCGGGACCCTTGGCTTTCCGGGCCAAGTGCTCTACCAACTGAGCTAAATTTTTCTCTTCAAATTTAATTTATCTTTCATTGAGAAATGTTAAATTAATAATAAAATCATCATTAGAGGCCTTACTGGCTTTTAAAGTAATGTTAAATTTCCAATAAATGTCTTCTTAACTAAGAAGCCGCCATTTGCAAAGATAGAAACAATGGTTTCAAAAGCATTTGGCGATAGGGAATTACAACGTATATAAGAGAAAAATTTGCGTCTAGATCGTAACTTGCCTCGGTAGCTCAGTTGGTAGAGCACTTGGCCCGGAAAGCCAAGGGTCCCGGGTTCGAGTCCCGGTCTAGGCGAAAATTTTTCTCTTCAAATTTAATTTATCTTTCATTGAGAAATGTTAAATTAATAATAAAATCATCATATTTGCATTAACCAAATACTCTTATGTAAGGTCAGGTGGTAACACACTACCTTTTGATCTGCAGATCTGAGTTTAAAACCTCATGGGATAGTTTTTTTTTTGAGCTATTAAAACAATATATAAGAAGTGTATTGACAAGATTAAGTGGGTAGTTCTGCATATAGCCAAGCAGTTTAACACATGATGCATTGGTGCATGTCCAAATCCCCATGAGAGCAGAATTTTTTTTTTCAATTATGTTTGGCCAATATGGGACCGGTGCCCAGCCAACATTGTTGGAATTTGGGTAGCTACAATAAGTAGTAGTTCCAGGTGAGAAAATCTGCTATAATGTCTGGGAATCTGATATGCTGACTACATCTCACCCTGGGAATTTCAAAATTCATGGATCTAAATTGGTTCCTTTGAATATATATCTTTTCCCAAATCATCAATTCCAAAGGTTTTCCTAAATTATATCTGAACAGAAAAATTATATGCTCAGACTGGGGTTTGAACCCAGAACCTTTGGCTTTCTAGACCAATACTCTACCACTGAGCTATCTGGGCACTCCAATCTAAGCACAAATGTTTCTCTTATACATTGTTAATTGTGTCCACCGCTGTGGTCTCGAGGTAGCATGCTGCCTTGTCACGTAGCGGGCGTGGGTTCAATCCCCGGTCAGGGCAGTTTTTCTGGGTGAGGTTTTTATGGGGTTTTTCCTCACCTGTAAGGCAAATGTTAGGAAAACTTTAAGGTCCAAACGGTCCCCGAAATCATATGGCCATCATCATCATCCTTATCATTATCATCATCATCATCCTTCACCGGTGTGGAAAGCAACGGGAAGCTACCACACCTACAATTCCCTAGTAAAGCTGCAAGCATAACATGAAAATGCTGTGATTGCAGTGAAGGACCTACCTTCGGGCAGAATTACTATGGATGGACATTGTTAATTCTGGATTGCCGAATGCTATGAGCCTTTGCTTCGATTATACAAATGGCGGCTTCTATTCAAGAAGACATTTTATTGGGAATTTAAACACTACTTTATTAAGTCAGCAGGGCTTCTTTTGATGTTATTATTATTAATTTGATACTTCTTACTGAAGGACAAATTATATTTGAAGAGAAAAATTATATGCTCAGACTGGGGTATGAACCAAGAACCTTTGACTTTCTATGCCAATGCTCTACTGCTGAGCTATCTGGGCTCTCCAATCTAAACACAAATTTTTCTCTTATACATTGTTAATTCTCAATCGCCAAATGTTTTAAAAGTTTAGCTTCTTTTTCAATTTTATGACTCTCCAGCAAACTATGAACGCAATTGCTGATTTTTCAATTTCACCATTTTTAATATTTCTAAAGTGTTCTTTTGTGCGAGTATCCAAATTCTTCTTGAAAACTGCAGTTTATATGCTTGAAAAACATGAAGTATGAGGTGAGATCTGATTCATTTAATTAATTTTTATTAATTTATGAATACATTTTATAATTCATACGATTATGAAATTATAACATTTTATAATGAGCATTTCTTTAGAATATTTAGCAAAGAGACAATTGAAATTAAATAATCAGTTTATAAAACCTGTAATATAAAGTCAGTAATCACTGACGATGGGGCTAAGAAGCTCTGAAACATATGTTCGACAAAAACAACTCTAAGAGGTAAGAATGAACAGACCAAATGTTTTAATTATTAAACAAACCTCTTAATGTTACTTCCTATTGTATTTTAAAATTATAAAACCTCCTTCTTTTTTTTTGGATTTAGGTTTGAATTGTATGTTGATAACATGTTACTTGTTGGTGTGCCCAATATCAGCAAAGAAATTATGGATAATATATACAAATGTGCTACTCGAAAAGGGAAACTTGAAATGTCTGAAGACTTTATTGAAAGGGTATTTATGTTTAATTATTTTAAATTTTTACATTATATCAATTACATATATGTATGTATATACCCCCATGCATCCTGTATGGGGACATAGTGCCCCCTAGCAGGAGTTTCCTAACCAAGCTAATTTAATTATGCTTATTTACCTACAGATGTCAGTGAGTGACATCTGGTTAGCACACCACCTCAATGAGACATCTAGTAGGCAATTAAAGTATTATTTCAATGGATAAGGTCGGTTAAATTTGTTTAAATGAATTTACCTACTTTCGATATACAATAACATATTTGGATGAAGTTGACATATCAAATAAAATTATTAATTTTTATAAAACCATGGGAATAATAAATTCAGTAATGAAACCTTCGCTAGTCCAGAGAGATACCAGAGTACAGTTATATGAAACCTTAGCAAGACCTGCACTTTGCTACGGCAGTGAGGCATGGACATTGAGGAAAGGAGAAGAGAGGAGATAACTTCTAGTGATATGAGATTCATGAGATATACAACAGGATATACCAAATGGGATCACAAATGCAATGATGATGTCTTGAAGGAACTACATTTAGAACTGGTCATTGAACACATACATAGATACCAGAACAACTGGTTGAATCATTTGCAACAAATGAGTTCAGATAGATTTTCCTAGGCCATGCTTCACTATTATCCAACAGGGAAGAGATCTCTGGGCTGTCCAAGGAAATGGTGGGTACAAAATTCATCAGTGAGATCGTAACAGACTATAGGCCTAAGACTTGGTTGGATGAAGAAGAATAAATTTGCCATCTTTTTACCCTATGGAATAATCTTATGTCAACTGACTCAAATACTAACTGTATTTAATACTTACAAATTTTTCATATAAACTCTGGTTCTAATTCCATGATGAGATAGGTCTAGATGACCTTTGGCCTCCCAGCTGACTGTAAGTTTCACATCCACATATGTTAATCACAGAGATAATCCAGCCGATATACAGGTGACGTGTCCAGTTTGATGGATATCTCAGTCATTATATCTGGTTTTCACAACCCGGAGTTGCTTGCTACTTATGTAATTGGTCAAATTTCTCATGATGTTGGGTGGGAACTGATCTCACACTGGCCAAAATTCTATGAGAAAATTTCTTCCTTTGATCTTTTATAGGAAAAAAATTTAAATTTCTTCCTCATTGGCGGTTAGAACCAGTATAAGTCCCATAGCTCTGCACCACTAACAAGGGAACTGTTCACCATTGCATGCCAAAACCTATCTTGAAATTTCTCCCAGAGAAGCATTGTGATGTACCAAGTCTGTGTCCAAAAAAATATCTGCCATTTTCAACTTCAAAGCACAGAAATTGACGCCAGAATCCAACAACGGTAATCCACTCTATGGAGCAGATGGTCTCTCTGCTTGAATAAGAGTTGAGTGAAGTGATTCAGGATGCGACACAGAAGATAGGTCGTGAGGGTTATCCAATCTACCAATTCAGGTATTATTTTACTTCCCTATAGTTTAAATGAGAGGTTTAGCGCTGGTGGATTTAAGTGCCTTGCAGTTAAAAACAGCAGATACATTTTTTGAACATGGTCTTTGTACATCACAATGCTTTTCTGGAATAAATTTCAAGATAAGTTTCTGCATGCTATGGTTGACAGTTCCCTTGTAAGACATGATCCCTTAAATAGCTTGACTAAGGTGTGGAACTACAAACTTGTGCATTCCACTACAATTTACAAATATTACTCTGTCTCTGATATTTTGCTTCTAAATCTTGACAAACTAGAAGATTATATGAATTCATAGTTTAATTATTTGTATTATCTTCTGTTCACATAGATTTAAAAAGTGCATTAAAATTATCTTTTCTTTGAAATAATATCATCTTAAGATTTAAATTAAAATATTTTATACCTCAACTCATAATATCCAGTCTTCTAATTATACCAGTTTCGAAGCCTGGGCAGCTTCATCTTCAGCTCTTGTTGACTGATGTTATGCCAGTCAGGAGAACTGCTTCTTCCTCCCTTGGTCCACAAACAGAAGGACGAAGAAGCAGTTCTCCTGATCGACATAACATCAGTCGATAACAAATTACTGAAGATGAAGCTGCCCAGGCTTCAAAACTGGTATAATTAGAAGACTGGATATGAGATGAGGTATAAAATATTTTAATTTAATTTAAAATTAAACCTCATAGTGATTTTTTCCTATAAACGTTCATTATATGTACCAAGTCATTCACTCAGCCTCCTTTGCACAGAGTAACTGAATAAATTAATAAATCCCAATGCCAGTCAAAAAAAAATCATAAACAATTAGAAAGATCATAGAGAGAAGCAGTTATCAGACTTAGGTCATATGTATACTTAAATTAATCAGGAAAGCGAGTAGAATATGATTATGAATGAATAAATGGCAAAGAAAATGATCCTACGAAATTAGTATTAATGTGAACTAAATGACTAGTCATTAACAAGGTAGAGGGAATTCAGGTAATGCCACCCTTTCTTTTGTGAAGGCGGAAGCGACCCACACATACACAAAGAGTTAAAATGTTGACAAAACCCTTTATTCTCAGGATTTGACTGGCAATCTTTTGTGAATCAGAATTTAACAGCTCTATGTTGACAGTCAGAACACAATAACTGAATTTACGAGTGGGGATTTCATCCTGGGACAAACAACGCTAGCAAAAAGTGTGGGAAGAGAGAAAACTCAAGCGTTAGGGCCTACTACAAGTAAAGATCAATGACCTATAAAAAACCCAGTTGCCTAAGTTACAAACTTGTGACCCGACTGTACGTGAAGCCAGCACGGATAGGGCCCAACCTCCGACGGCAAAGATCACCAATAACAAATTTGTAATACCTTCTCAATTATGCTATAAGGGTACATTAACCAATCATATTATTTGTTACGTGTGCCTAAGCACTGATCTCAGGTCCACGAGGTCGATATAGTGGGAGAACCAAATTTACGTAATGGGCGAGGGAGACGAACCTCGACACTTATACATACACTTCTACTTACACTCTACTCATGCTTGCGATCCGGGCATTGCCCACATCTTCGACACACACTGGCAGCATGGCCACCAGTGGTAATTTAACTTAAATTTTGGACTTAGAATTTTCACCGAAGTACCTCAGTATCGGGACTTAAACATTTTTATTAATCGACTGACTATTTAAACTTCATAAGTTAATTCATAAATCAGTGAATTAGTATGCCATTGAATAATTATTAACGGGGTAAACCCATGACGAACGCCATCGCCGACTGGAGATCAGTGCGAGGGAATAAAATTAAAACATGTACAGTGTTCTACATTTCGTGTGTTTTTCAAGACACAATAATTACATTCAACGCAACATATTTGACACAATTAATTCTGCTCGACGAAGTCCTCGTGGAATCCCTGAGTAAGAAGCTCATGCCTACCGATATTTAGACCTGAGCGAACCAAACACCTAAATTCCCCAGTGAACCGGGGAAGTCCTTTATAAATCCAGCGCCCACCAAATACTTTATTATCCAAATAAACCTGGGATTGACCTATAACCCCATCCCATATTGCCACCCGACATTGGGGTAAGCAATAATCCATGTCACATATATCATATTCTTCTTCTATGCAAGTATAAATTCGATGACCTCTTATGATCTGAAGATTGAATTTTCAATACTTTTTCTTTTTTCAAACAGCCCAAAGATCTCTTTTCACATGGACAACAGTGAAACATGACTTTTGGAATTTACAGATGTACATGAGTTTTTCAATTGTACTGGTAATTGTTTATAAAATACATAACTGATTCTAACTGAAGTTCTTAAAGGACATTTTCATTTTTTTTATCCCATTGGGTATAACCTGCTGTTGTTCTCAAGAACTTCTTCTCGTTGATTGTGATTTGATAGATGTCCTTATATTCTGATTGTCCATGCTTCATACTTCCCTAACACAGTATGTTCTTGCTAATATTTTATATAGGAGTATCGTTGTGTGGTTTTGTATTATGGAAGCTTCATAATTTTTATTATTAATTTAATACTTCACACTGAAGGATACATTATATTTGAAGAGAAAAATTATATGCTCAGACTGGGGTTTGAACCCAGGACTTTTTTCATTTAGATTGAAGTGCTCAGATAGCTCAGCGGTAGATCATTGGCCTAGAAAACCAAAGTCCTGGGTTCAAACCCTGGTCTTAGCATACAACTTTTCTCTTCAAATATAATTTCATAATTTTGTTTGATATTATAGTTCAATTTCATTTATTCATGTAGAAGTTGATATGGGATAATAATTTTTATGAATTTTGTTTAGACAAACAAAGAAGTGAGCTATATGTACAGAAGAACAATGAACAATCATAGTTTTAGACATGTCTTGCAGTCAAATCCTGGATTGTTCAATTTTGTTAAAGTTCCTCCAATGGAATTACAGCAAGTACCAGAGAAAGGTAAGTCATATTTTCATAACAAAAGTAAATATATGCTCATACCTTCTATTTCATTGTGTTGTGACATGTTACTCAATCTATAGAAATCATTAAGGTACAACCTTTAAAAAAATTGATTTTGTAACTTTTCATGATTTTAAGTACAATTCACGCTATTAAATTTGTTGCATGTGCTATTTTCTTCAAGTTGAAATCAGGTGAAAGCATAAGCTAATATATTTGTGGAACAATACTATCCATCCATCCATAGTAATTCTGCCCAAGGGCAGGTCTTTCACTGCAATAATAGCATTTTCATGCTATGCTTTGCAGCTTTACTAGGGAATTGTAGGTGTAGTAGCTTCCCGTTGCTTTCCACACCGGTGAAGGATGGTGATTATGTTGATGATAAGGATGATGATGATGGCCATATGATTTCAGGGACCATTTGGGCCTTAAAGTTTTCCTGACATTTGTCTTAAAGGTGAGGAAAAACCCCGATAAAAACCTCACCCAGAAAAACTGTCCCAACCCGGGCCTGCTGCGTGAAAAGGTAGCACGCTACCTCGAGACCACAGCGGTGGACTAACAATACCATTAAGGTAGAATATACCTCATAGTGAGAATTCCTAAAATAAGTAACAATACCATATTGATCTATAATTGAATTGGATAAAATGTTTTTATGTGTCATAATTGGAAGAGGAACTAAACTTCTGAAACATTTAGAGAAACCTTTCAAATTAATCTTTTGGGAATAGATATACATTCTGAAGAACAAATATAGATCCATGAATTTTTAAGTTTCTGGCGAGCAAAATTTATTCTCCAAGTTCATAAAATTGGTACCAGATGGGAGTTTGGAAGATTGTGGTAATGGAAAAATTTCAACAATTGGAGTTTAACTGAAGATGTAGGCAAAGACCTTTGAAACCGGTATCATGAAAGCATGGAACTTTATGAAGTGAGATTTAAAACATTTTATCCAACTCAATTATAGAGTGAAAATTACCTCATAGTGTTACTTCCCACTGTAATTTTTTATTATGGATTTTCTCTACATTTCATTAGTTATCCTTCAGCCCAAATGTATTTTGCTCCATCACAGAAAACCTATCCTCAGCATCTTCTTCTTTGAGGTCTCTGCTGATCATGTTTCTTCTCACTTTATCCATCCACTATTACCTGAGTTTCCCCCCTCATCCTCCTCTAGCATTCCAATCCAGTATCATTCTTGGTATTCTATTATTCTCCATCTCTTCAAATGTCCATACCATTTCAATCTTCTATAATATTATGTTTAACATTCATTATTTCTCTAATTTTCTGCTTCTGAATTTTTCTCCTTTCTTGATTTTCTTGATGCCCTTTGCCAATTTTGTCATTGTAATTTTATCTGTCCGGTTTTCATTTCTTTGGGCCTTTTAGTATTGCCTGTTTTTTTTATGTAAGACGGGAAGCTAGTCCATTGCTACAATCCCCAACCTATTTTCAAGGTTTTCTTCCTGTTACGCCGGGACAGTTAAGCCCCGCCGTAATGATAGCGTGAATATCCCTATTGTTTAAGTGGTCTTTGGCCCGAGCGGTTGGCCTTGGTTTTGGAGGGTGATTTCCACATTTAAACATGTTAAAAACACAATAAACGATAAAAAACATTATTTATTAAAATAAATCCAAACATAAGGAAATATTAGATCAACAACATATAAAACAATTTATTAAAATCAGCTGAAATCGCCACATTGTCAAACGTCAAAATACTAAAGTGTTAAAATTCAGAGAGAGAAAATAATCCTTCAAAAGATTCAACTTTGTTCATTATTCTAAGTTCTTTGGACCATTTGGTCCTTTAATTAATTCTATGTCTGAAAAAATGACCATTAAGGTAATGATAATAAAAATTACTTATATTACCATGTAGAGCTGCCTCCCCCGCTGGGGGACCGCGTTCGGTCCCGCCGCCGTTCTCCCTTCATTAAAAAAATCGCGAATATTTATATGACAAATTTTAGTTTCTAATCGGGGAAATTTGGGTGGAAAGTTCATGATCTAGTTTGAAACCTTCATCTATGTCAAAATGGAAAGCTTTGTTCTACTTTCACTTCTTGCACTCACATTACTCTTATCTAATGTGGTCATCTTTCTAACTAAACAATTCTGGAATCTGTGACATTGGTTTTGATCCAGGATATAGAAACATTATGGCTTTTTTTACTAGCGTTTTTATATTATATGAGTATGAACTAATATGTTTTTCAGTGCGGTTAATAATACCCTATTTTCTGATATAATACACATGTATATGTGTCTATCCTTTATCGGCTTTTTATAGTATTTTATTATTATGACAGTTAGGTCCTAGTGTAGGCATAACACTTCCCCTAGCCTTTGACAAGCCAACGTCTACCTATAAGGCAGCAGTGTCGACAGGGGCCCTTACTGAGTACTATCAGTTGGGCGAGCTGAATCCAGGTTATTTAACAAGGTTATTACTCCTCCCCCTCACCCTTTTACAACCTTGCTTGGGACAGGCTTTATCGGGTTTGTAGTTTTTTTTATTAGGAATATTCCACATACAGTGTTTCTCATTCAACCAAAAGTGATTTGTAGCCAGAGCTCCTGTCTAAAACATCTTCTTCCCTCAAATTTCTAGCTTCCATACTTCTCCTCACTCCATCTAACCAACGTTCTCTAGGTCTGCCACTTTCACTTCTTCCATTAGCTTTCTAATCAAGGATCTTCTTTGGTATTCTCTCTTCTTCCATTCTTTTGAGGTGTCCATACCATTTCAAATGTTTTTCTCTCTTTTTTTTTAATATTTTTTTTCAACTTGCATAATTTCCCGTATTGTGCTGTTACTGACTTCATCCCTTCTTGAAATTCTTGTTGATCACCTCCAAAAATCCATTTCTAATTTTTATTAAGTGCCATATCATATCATATAACATAATCCAGGCTAGTTGGCCAGGTCATGCGGCTTGAAATCCCTTGGCTTTTGTCAGAGATAATATCCTCAAGGTGGGCTTAAGACTGACTCTCTTGTCTGCTGCCCATTGTAAAATTTATATTGCTTATCATGACCAATAAGTCTGGAAGATGTCATATAATTATGATGCAAATGCTGGCTTTGAAATCCTTAGTCAATACATTAATATTAAAGAGATTTTTTTGTCAAATAAAGTTTTTCTTAAAAACTTGGATGCTTGGTCATAAGCTTTACTATAGTCTGTCCAGCCTAAGAAACACACTTGAGGAAAACAAATGGACAGGAACTCTCCAAAGCACATGACTGTTGCAGTTACTATGATTCATGCATGACCAAAGCACAGTTCAGCGGAAGGAAAAAATTGATCATCTATTTGATTATTATAATCATGTATTTGAAGCTATTTATGTTAACTATAGTTGATCAGAATACAGTATACACCTACATGTTTCTTCGAAGATCGGTGAGTAACTAAAAATTTGTATTTGTTTAAAACTGATAGATTCTTGAGAGGAATTTGTATGCCAGTTACAAATATGGTGATTGTCATATAGTTTATGGTAACTTAACTGGATATAAAATGTGTGATCAAAATTATATTTTATATTATATAATTACTTTATTACAAATTTATAAATTAATTCATTTTCTACATACTATTGTGTGTGTTAATACAACTTGTAACATTGAAAATTAAAACAATTGTTGTACATTAATTTATCGGCTTGTAACAAACAGCTGATGGAGATCCCATGTACTTATATAAATGCTGTGTGGAGTAATACATTCGGAAGTTAAATGTCATTTCTTAGGCTGGACAGACAATAGCTAACAAATTACAAAAGAAAAAAATCACCCTGTACATGTTATTGTTATCAAAAATAATTTGTGTTTGTACTAATTCCAAGCTAAGTTCCAGTTTTACTGTAAACCAACTTGCATAAGGTATACTTTACCAACACCATCTATTGGGGGAACCGTGGTGCTACTTTTACCTGCCATATGACTGTAATGTGTGCAGAACTGTCATTGATAGAAACATTATTTTTAGGTAACATCATATTTAATAAAACTGAATATGAGGTAAAATGGTACCAATAATTAGGAAATTCCTCATTTTTATTTATTTATGACAAAAAATTATATATGGGCCTACCTTATTAGATGTTTATGCTTTTTCTATGATGTCGATAAATATCCTTTATTTACAATTTCATTATGAGCAGAATTTATACTCTATGCTGACTCACCTATAAATTTTGCTGTTATATTCACCACATTCTCAATGGTTAATGTAAGATTTTTTCACTAAACTGTTAGAAAACATTCAAAATAATTTGTTCTCTCTCTTTTCAAATGCTTTATTTTCCAATTGTTTTATTATTATGCAGAAGAGGTCATTTTCAACAACTGAAATTCCAATGTATTCTACATTGTACATGCATAAGAATATAACTATGCTCATTTATTCTATTAAAATTGTAATTATATATTTTTAAATTCTCATATATAACTTATATCGACATGTGCTAGATATTACATTTTTTTTTATTTTCCTTATATCGAGTGTTAAAGAGGGAACTACATTTTCTTACACTCTTAAAGGTAAGCTCATTATTCAACCAATCAAAATGCAGTTTTACATCTGCTTTATTTGCATTACAACTGGAACTTAGCTCAAGAGGTATAACAAAAGATGTTTATAAAAAATATGAAATGTATTTCAGGTAAAATCTCGACAGGAATGACAGATTTCTATGCAAAGAGGAAATATATGCAGTGGTACAGTCTATATGTTCTTACTGAAGTCTACTCAGCAATGTGTTTTGTTGTACAAGAGTGTTATAAAGTTGCTGGCATGAATCTCTATACATCTAATTTTGGGAAATTTGTCCCTTTGAATGAATTTGAAACAGCTCAAGTTCAGAATAACCTGGTTGTAAGTGCTATCAATTCTTAGTCATATGAAGCTATTATATCATTTATATAAGCAGATTCATAAACTCTTGAGGAAAGATAAAAGAGGTGAACAAGCACTTTTATTGTGTTCCAAAGAAAACGATGGTTAGACTTGTTAGTTTATGATGTTTTTATTATTGATTTAACATTTCTCACTGAAAGATAAATTATATTTGAAGAGAAAAATTTTCGCCTAGACCGAGACTCGAACCCGGGACCTTTGGCTTGCCGGGCCAAATGCTCTACCAACTGAGCTACCGAAGCAAGTTACGATATAGATGCAAATTTTTCTCTCATATACGTTGTAATTCCCTATCGCCAAATACTTTTGAAACCATTGTTTCTATCTTTGCAAATGGCGGCTTCTTAGTTAAGAAGACATTTATTGGGAATTTAACATTACTTTATAAAGCTAGTAAGGCTTCTAACGATGTTTTTATTATTGACTTAACATTTCTCACTGAAAGATAAATTATATTTGAAGAGAAAAATTTGCATTTATATCGTAACTCGCCTCGGTACCTCAGTTGGTAGAGCATTTGGCCCGGCAAGCCAAAGGTCCCGGGATCGAGTCTCGGTCTAGGCAAAAATTTTTCTCTTCAAATATATTTATTGTTAGTTTATGCTGATAATGTAGTATTATTGACCGATAACGAGGAGATACTAAGCGATAACACACACACTCTATTGAGTAACACTAAGAAATTGGGACTGGAAGTAAACATCAATAAAACTTAATATATGTTCCCACATATAAATACATTATATAATGGAAATGGACAACTAATGACAAATGAATGAAATTTTGAAGTGACTGATTTCAAGTGTCTAGTAAAGTGATCCCACAACAGGCCCGGAGGCCTTGGGGTATAGGAGGTTAGGGCTCCCACTTTTTCTAGACAATCGGCACTTTATGTCAGCCGGGTTGTCAGCCCTGCGTGATGGCTGCCTTTACCCCAGAAGAAGCGTCTGGTACTCATTTCCGTTAGAGGCTGAGTCGACCCCAGGGCCATAGTGCCGCCAGTTGGTTTGGGTCAGTTTAAAAATCCTGACCCCAACGGGACTTGAACCCTAGACCCTCCGGCTTGTAGCTCAGTGCCTTAACCACTACGCTACAGCGTGCCCCTATTTCAAGTATCTAGGAACAATAATTACAAATAGGAATGAGATGTACAAAGAAATTACGCATAGGCTCAATTCTGGAAACGTATGGTTGTGCATTATAGGGACTCTTGTCATCCCAACTCCTTTAAAAAAATTGTTAAACTGAAAATATATAAAACAGTTATTCTCCCAGTTATATTATATTGATGCAAAACATGGACTCTTACTTTAAGGGAGGAAAGAAGGTTATGAGTTATATTTTAGAAAGAAAAATTATGTTCGAACCGGGAATTGTATAAGTAGAAAGAAATTTGACGTTCCTATCGGAAGTTCGAATGGCGTAAAGGTTACCGCACTTACGTACAGAATCAGAGGTCCGGGGTTCGACTCCCAGTTCAAACATAATTTTTCTTTCTAAAATAAAACTATATCGAATTCTGGAACATATTACTTTAAAACATAACATCAAAAGAAAAAAAAAAGGTTATGAGTATTTGAGAATAAAGTTCTTAGGAAAATTTTTGGGCCAAAAAAGAGATGAACAGTCAGGTGAATGGAGAAAACACTTAATAGTGAGCTACAGGATGTATATAGGAAGCCAGGTATAATATGAACAGTTAAGTCTCGAAGACTACGATGGGCAGGACATGTGGCACATATGGGGGATGAAAGAGGTGCATGGAAGCTTCTTGTAGGAAAACCAGAGGGAAAATGCCCAGTTGGTAGACCAAGAATGAGATGGGAGAATAACATTATGAATGATTTGAGGAAAATAGATTATACAGGAGATGATTGGAAAACATTAGCTGAGGATAGGGATGTATGGAGAGTTTATGTCCATGCGGCCATGAACCTACGGGTTCGATAGAACCAATGAGTTAGTTAGTTAGACTTGTTATGAAGACAAAACAGGCAGTATTGCCTAATCCATGGAGTGTAGTAGAAGAAGAAGAAGAAGAAGAAGAAGAAGAAGAAGAGATGATCAGTCCATCTCCTAGAGTCTTTCTCGTGGCCCTTTGACTTTGACCATTAGACTCTGCTTTCTTAGTGGCATGTTTTCTTTTTCATTCTTTTGAGATGTCCAAACCATTTGAAACTATTTCTTTTCTAGATGAGTTACTAATTTTATAGTGAATTTTGGAGGAATGAAGCTATTGAGGTTGTTCTCATGAAAAAATTTTGTTTCATCAAAACCAAATTTAGCATATAGCAATTGATTTAAAAAAATCATCATCTGCATTATGGTTTGAACCATAAGGTCCGTTCCAGCTCCAATCAAAACTGGTCTTTCACCTTTTTGTAGGCATTTCTGGGTTACTTCTTCCACGAGGATCATGGTTGTATATTGTTCTGGTAATTGATGTTTCTGGCATGCGTTGTACGTGCTCTCTCCAATTGACTTGATGTCTTCTTGTTATGTTATGTTATTACCCCATCATGATCTTTCTTACCCATCAAGAGGTTTAGGGGACATTATTTTACTCTAAGTCTCCAATAAAATTTTAGCCGGACTGATCATTAAAAAAGTAAGATTGATAAATAAGTTTAGTCTGTATTAATTTTACCTTAATGTATAAAATTATGAAATATTTACCTAAATGGTCTATCTCTGCAACTTGATTATTTATTTATCTGTAGTGCTTTCAGGACTAGTCCCATCATCAGCAGGATTCAAAACTGGTGTTTCATTGAAGATCTGGTAGAGAGGGTTACACGTACTGGGTTTGTTTTCGTTTATCAGATGGTTGTTGTTGTTGTTAACTGATAAACGTACTTGGGGAGATGAAAATTTTGAAAGCAGTTTACAACAAGACCATCTGATAAACAAAAACGAACCTAGTACATGTAACCCCCTCTACCAGATCTTCAGTGGAACACCAGTTTTGAATCCTGCTGATGATGGGACTAGTCCCGAAAGCACTACAGATAAATAACTAATAAAGTTAAGGAGACGGACCATTTAGGTAAATAGTTCATAATTTTATACTTTAATTTTGAATAATACTTCAATGGAACTTATCATGAATCTTATAAAAGTTGACTAATCTTATCTTAAAAATTGTTGTTTTTTGTAAGATGCATTTCAAAGTTTCTGTGCTTCATCTGGTACAGACTGATCTTCTTTAAGTCATTGGCCCTGGATCTCGACTCCTGTTCTCTCTTTTTGTGATCAAAAGAACTTGTTTATTAGGCTGACAACTTAAAGAAGATCAGTTTGTACCTAACTGTCGATGAAGCACGGAAGTTTTGAAACACGTTTTACAAAAAACAACTAATTTATGAGGTAAGATGAATACAGACCAAACTTATTTATTAAGAGAAGCTCATAGTGTTACTTCCTAATATATTTTCATAAGTAGGATTGAGTTCATTAACCAGCAATATCAGAACATTAGATGCAGGAGTTCACCTGAAACAAAAATTTAAAAAATCACTCCAGCAGTAACAATATTTTATATTTCATAACGAAACAAAATATATACTTTCAATTAAAATTACAGCCGGAAGTAACACTATGAAGTAATTTACAATTAAAAATTGAGTTGGTTAAATGTTTTTTTCTTTTCACTTCATAAAGTTCTGCGTTTTCATGACACCGGTTTCAAGGGTCTTAGCCTTCATCATCAGTTAAACCCTGACTGTTGAAATTTTGCCATTACCATCATCTTTTTAACTTCCATATGGTGTCAATTTTATGAACTTGGTGATTAAATTTTGCTTTATGAGATGAGATGAAAAAACATTTAATTGAAAATACAATAGGAATTAATATTATGAGTACATCATATTTGAAGAGAAAAATTATATGCCCAGACTGAGATTCAAACCCAGGACCTTTGGATTTCCGGCTAATGATCTACCGACTGAGCTACCAGAGTGAGTTCCAATCTAAATGCAAAGTTTTTCTCTTACATGCGTTGTAAATTCCCGTGCACCAAATGCTATGAAACATTTGCTTCTATCTTTGTAAATGGTGGCTTCTTTATTATGAAGACATTTATTTGGGGATTCTTTTACATTACATTTTAAAGCCAGTACGGCTTCTTTCAATGTTTTCTTATTATTCATTTCATACATCTCAATGATGGATAAATCATATTTGAAGAGAAAAATTATACACCCTGACTGAGACTCGAACCCAGGACCTTTAGTTTTCTGGGCCAATGCTCTACCGATTGAGCTCTCAGGGCGAGTTTCAATCAAAACGCAAATTTTTCTCTTATATACATTGTAATTTTTTTTTTCTCTTCAAATATGACTTATCCATCATTGAAATGTATGAAATGAATAATAAAAAAATTATATTACGAGATTTTATTTATTAAATAAGTTTTGTCTTGGAACATATATCTAACAGAAACAACTATATGAGGTAAAAAATAACACAGACAAAACTTATTTAATAGCATTTAATCGACTCAATGTGTAAAATGTATATGCTATTAAAATAAACCAATGTTACGCGAGCGCGTCTGTTAAGCCCCTGCGTAACGGTAGCGTTACGTTCCCTATTGTTTAGGTTGTATATGGCCCGAGCGGTTGGCCTTGGTTATGGAGGGAAAGTTCTAGAACATGTTAAATACACATATTAAATCATAGTAAACGAAAAATAAACATAATTTATTGAACTTTTTTTCCTTCAATACATATGGGGTTTTTTCCATCGGTTTTCACTTACTCTTTCACTTGATCTGGTTCAATCATCATCTATGTCAAAATGGAAAACTTTGTCCCACTTTCTCTTATTGCAACTCCACTTACCCTTATCTAATGTGGACATCTCTGATCTTTCTGACTAAATAATGTTGATATGACTTTACATCCTGGAATCTTGTGACATGGTTTGATCCAGGATATAAAACCTTATAGATTTTTACTAGCTTTTTTATATTTAAAAGGTCCCTTGCCCTCCCTTGAGGCGATCTCCTTTGAAGGATTTGCTCGAGTTTTTGGGCCCCGAAGGGAGTAAGGAACAACACCACCTCCATTGAGGCGATTTGCTCGACGAGTCCGCCGACTTGCCAAGGACTAAAAAGTCAGAAGTAAACTAAGCACGAAAAGAGATAGCAGGGGTCTATCCAGAGTCGAGAATGATGCCAGGGAAAACCGCGAAGAAAAAGACGTACGCACACAGGAACATGGTCATAACGAGGGAACAATGAATAATAGACAGGGACGTCAGATACGTTGGGACACTAAAGAAGAAGAATACTAAAGGAAACACAGATATAACGATTGTGCGACCGACGAGGAGAGCCAAGAAAGACAGATTGACCTAAGTAGGGATATTACAGGACATTAGAGGTTAAACACTTAAGGATAGTACAAAAAATTAAAGGTTAAACACATTAAGTAGGGATATTACACACAAAAGGAGAAGTTAAACACATAAGGTAGCACATGAAGGGAGATCACAGAAATTAGAGGTTAAACACTTAGGGAAGTACATGAATTTAGAGGTAAAAACCATATGTAAGATAGGGAATAAGTCTACACGTATGAGACAAGGAACTAACTCAAAAACGTAAATGAAAATTGAGAGGAAACCAAAGGATAAGAAATGAAAAGGGAGAGGTTAAACCCATAGGTAAGATGGGGACCAAAGACACAGAATAAAGTCCACGCATAATCAGGAGTTATGAAAGGAAAATTAAATGCAGGAAGTCGAGAAACCAAATGAGATATTGCCGAACGAATCAGGAAGGGCGTAAGGAAATATTGCCGAACGAATTCGGAAGGACTTAAGGAAACAACACCATTTAGACGCATTTCTTTATTATATTAACTATGTAGGCTGTAACACGAGAATTTGACAGACAGATTAGGAACGAGAGAATCTAAGACGCCAGGATGCATTTTTGTTTAGTTAACTTTATAGGCTGTAACACGAGAAATTCGACAGATAAATTAGAAACGAGAGTATTTAAGACGCAAAGACGCATTTTTATCAAGTTAACTCAGTAGGCTGTAATACGGGAAATTGCCAGAAGTATTAGAAGCGAGAGAATTTAAGATGCAATACGCATCCCGGATTAAAGAAAGGAAATGCTCTCCCAATCAGGACCTCACGAGGGAATGATAGACGGAATTCAGGTTACATAATCATACTCAGAAGTATTTACATCTTAAAGCACTAGCGATTTATGTGTAGACGAGCACACTCGATCGAACCCAGGACTCTAGAGTAGGAAAAGCAAATTGTAATTTTATCCAAGCAATGGAAAGTTGAAAACCAGCGGTAAAATACAGGGAGATACTGACAATTTTTTTTTGAACCTAGTAAAACCTGAATTGCAATAAGGGCGTAAATGATTCATGAGAAATCATAAGACCAAAATCATAAGAGCATTTCCTTTGCAACTTGAGGCTAGCTATAAAGGACAAATAGGAACATGGGTGCACCAAACTAAACAATACATGTAGATAACAATAAGATCTAAAGCCAGGAGGTCTAAATATGCAATGAGGTAAATTAAACATTCAATGACCATTTATGATGAAAAGGATGCGGACCCATGTAGTACGGGATAACCACCAAACCCATAATCGATGTTTTCCCAAGTTTTAACGAATGCATAAGGTTGCAGTTTCACGCCTGGACCTGCGGCCACCACCACAACACTACATGATGGGAAGAAGATTAAGAAGGCGCAAACGCTGCGAGAACCAACTACACCCTGTACATCTGAGGACCAGAGGGCAGCATAACACTGCAAGGATCGACCACACCCTGTACATCTAAGGACGCAGGGCAGCTGCCAGGACCATCTACACATCTCGTGTCGGAGCATAAGAAGAGGGAGTGTCCAGACTCGCACTCAACTGAGGCAAAAACCTCATTAGCAGTAAAGAACAAACCCAGGCAGTTATAAAAAAATAATAATGACTTTCTCCAAAGCCAAACCTTGGCCTAACTTCCTTCAGTCCACATTTTTTTCTATAAAAGAGTCAAGAAAACAAACTCCACATCAAGATTAATTCCTATCAAACCTTTCACAAGTTCTCCTTGGACCTAACTGGGTTTTGTTCAAAGAAACAAGGCCTAACTAAATCCACGGCCAACCTGGACCAACGGCAGCTGAAAATGAACAATGGACTCGAGCATTAGAGCATCGCATCCTCCATCGAGGCAAGCAGACATGAACCTGGACCTCCAAGCTAGCAACAACAGACACCACAGTTCTGATAATAATTTTTTTTACAAGTAATCCGGTTCACGAAATCGAACCGTCAAAGTGTATCACAAACCGTCGAAGTGCATAACAGAAAGTAACAAAATGTATTTAAGTGCGTCGGAAATAACAGTGAAAGCGAAAAGTAACAAAATGTATTTAAGTGCGTCGGAAATAACAGTGAAAGTGCGTCGTTTCAAAATAAACCACAGAAGGTTAAATACGGAAGAAGAAAGAAGACGAGAAGAATTTTAGTGGAAATTTTTTTTATATAATCGGTATTTTTTGTTTTTTTTTTTTCCTTTCAGCAATAAACATTATTTTGAGGACACGTGCCTAGGCACATTGTATTAAAGCCGCGAAGGCTTGCTATTTTTGCTATATTGTAATTTTTGTTGTTTTTTTAAGTATAGTGTTCTCACTAAGTAAACTGATCTTGCCGATATTTCGCCGCAATTAAAGGTATCCGGGGCAATTTACAAATAAAAACGATCTAACCTCTTAGGATGAGAACAATATACTTCCAGGACAGATGGAATCGCCAATTGATGACGTCAGTTCCACTCCCACTTAAAGATAAACTAATAAGATAAATGTCAGGACCAACCCCCGAGAGGTGAGAGATATCCTGTAAGGAAAGAAAGACTTTCGGTTTTTCAACCCTACAGTCTTATTTAAGGGGGGGGGGGGAATTGTTACGCCTACACTAAGGGCCTAAATGCAATAATAATAATATTCTATAAAAAGCCGATAAAGGATTATATCAGAAAGTAGGAAATAAATAACCGCATTGAAATACAATTTAGTCTTTTCTCAAGGGACCTTTTAAATATAAAAAAGCTAGTAAAAATCTATAAGGTTTTATATCCTGGATCAAACCATGTCACAAGATTCCAGGATGTAAAGTCATATCAACATTATTTAGTCAGAAAGATCAGAGATGTCCACATTAGATAAGGGTAAGTGGAGTTGCAATAAGAGAAAGTGGGACAAAGTTTTCCATTTTGACATAGATGATGATTGAACTAGATCAAGTGAAAGAGTAAGTGAAAACCGATGGAAAAAACCCCATATGTATTGAAGGAAAAAAAGCTAACTTTCCACCCAAGTTTCCCCGAGTAGAAAGTTAAAGGTTATCATATAAAACTCGCGAATTTTTACCAAAGAGGCAGATCGGTGTGGGGGGACCGAAGGGTTCGGTCCCCTGGGACCAGGCAATTCTACATGGGTAAGACATCATTTCTTTATTCATAACTGGTCATTTTAACTTCATAAATTTAATTAAAGGACCCGATGGTCCAAAGTACTTAGAATAATGACCAAAGTTGCTTTTGCATAATTTAAAATAATTATGGTCTCTCTCTCTCTCTCTACATTCTAGCATTTTAATATTTGAATATTCTTGACGTTGGACAATGTGGCGGTTTCAGCTGTTTTTAAATAACTGTTTTATATGTTATTAATATATCTCCATGTTTGATTTTATTTAAATAAATTATGTTTATTTTTCGTTTACTATGATTTAATATGTGTATTTAACATGTTCTAGAACTTTCCCTCCATAACCAAGGCCAACCGCTCGGGCCAAATACAACCTAAACAATAGGGAACGTAACGCTACCGTTACGCAGGGGCTTAACAGACGCGCTCGCGTAACATTCTGGTTATTTATTTCCTACTTTCTGATATAATCCTTTATCGGTTTTTTATAGTATTTATTATTATCGAAGTTAGGCCTAGTGTAGGCGTAACAACCAAGGACAGTATTTGCAAAAAATAAGTGAACTCTAGCCATTAGAATTGGGAGTTTACCTGTAATCCAAAATAAAAAATTTACTCTAGCAACTACCATATTTGGTTTGTTGCAATATATACCATACAATTACAACGTATATAAGAGAAAAATTTGCATCTAGATCACAACTTGCCTTGGTAGCTCAGTTGGTAGAGCTTTTGGCCCGGAAAGCCAAAGGTCCTGGGTTCGAGTCTCAGTCTAGGCAAACATTTTTCTCTTCAAATATAATTTATCCTTCAGTGAGAAGTGTTAAATTAATAATAAAAACTTCAATATACCATACAAATTAATTAACCCTTAAATTGTTAATGTATCCTGTAGGATACTCTAGTGTAATTTATTTAATATTTTAATAAAGTAATGTAAAATGAATTAAATAATCAATTGAGTTGGTGTTTACTTGATGAAAATCCATATTTATTAATTAAATAAAATGAATTAGTACATATTATTTAAATTGTATATATATATATATATATATATATATGTTATATTGCAGATTTTTGCGGATATAAGTACGAATAAGAAAGTTTTTTTGGGTTTTCCGCATCTTGGATTCAAGTTCGGACCACAGCGAAAACTCTATTTGTTTAATTATATAAGACCTA
This sequence comes from Diploptera punctata, assembly GCA_030220185.1. NCBI lineage: Eukaryota > Metazoa > Arthropoda > Insecta > Blattodea > Blaberidae > Diploptera > Diploptera punctata. The sequence goes on along the minus strand of JASPKZ010003050.1, from coordinate 183,582 downwards.
AACCTGTGACTCGAACTTATCATTCCTTGATAATGGCATGTGGGATCATGCCGAAATGTCGGAGTCAGTGGCCAGGGGCCGAACTTGAATCCAAGACGCGAAAAACTCAAGAAAACTTTCTTATTAATATATATATATATATATATATTGCTATAGATTATTTATTTTCACTGCAGTCCAACACTTTTTAATAAGCTGAGTTTCTCCAATTTAACAAAAGAAATTTATACTCCATAAACTAGCAAAATAGGAACATAAATTGGACTTGATGAGGAATTTGCTTTATTTTATGCAGTTCCTACATGATATACTTTTTTATATTACATATCTTATTGTATCATTACATATCCTAGTATGTCTTATAATGTATATGATTTCAGGCAGATATTTAATTTCCATGGCCTGAATTCTGTTCAACTCTTTATTTGAATAAGTCTAAGTCACAGTTACATTGCCATTTTGCTTTTAACGGGTACATCTTAATTCCAAATTTATTTAATATCATAAGGAAGTAACACTATGAGGTTTCTTTTAATTATTATGAGATAAGAATTTAGAAAATAATAAAATATAAGGTGAGTCTAAATTCCTAGCTGCCGTAACCGAGTGGTTAAGGCAAGAAGCCTTGGCGTAGAGCTATGGACTTTGTGCTAGGTTCGAGTCCCCATGGGGGAAGAAATTTTCTCATGGAATTTCGGCCAGTATGGGACTGATGCCCACCCAGCATAGTGAGGCATTTGGGTAGCTACAATAAGTAGCGACTCCAAGTTGAGAATATCAGCTATAACGGCTGGGGACCCGACATGCTGACCACATGTTACCCATATACTGGCTAGATGATCATCTATCTCTGTTATTAACACATATGGATGTGAGGCCAGCAACCTGTTGGTAGGCCAAGGACATTCTAGGCCTGTTGTGCTTGAGTTGGAGGAGTTAAGTGATAAACTTATAAACTTGTTTTAATATTTGAAGGAAGTAACAATATGAGTTTTTTTTTTTTAGTTATTATGAGTTAGAGATTTTGACTCACCTCATATTTTAACTCATAATAACTTATAAACTTTTATTTTTTGAAAAGGGAAATTAATGTTTGAACCAGGAATCGAACTACAGACCTCAAATTCTGTATGTCGGCTTGCAGCCCACCGTACTATTCCAAACACAGCACAAATGCCAATATTTCTTTTTACTTTTAGTTGACTGCATACTTATGTACTGAGTTGGAGGTCTGCAGTTTGATTCTCGGTTCAAACATTAATTTTTCTTTAAAAAAAATAAATTTGTGCAGGACTGGAACACATTAAACTAAATGTAACATCAAAATTATAAACTTTTTCTCTATTCAATGTAGGTAATCAAATTTTTAAAAGGACTGTGGTTGGAGAACATCACCCATAATATCACAATGTGTTTAAGAGATGTAGGGAAAGGATGGTATAACATACTTGAGAAGAAATATGAGATATATGAAATTTCAAAACTATGCCGTATGATGATGGCAATACTTCAACGTATGGAGGTGAGTAGAATCATTTCTCTTTTTAGGATAATATTGCTCTTTAATGTTCCTAAAAGAATCATTTTTTGATCCAATTGGTTAATAAAGAAACATCACTAAATAGGCTAGGAATCTCTATGGGACGTGTTTCATAAATTTAGAGTGGATACAGTATAGTTCTGCACTCGACCTAACATCAAAGTCTTCTTGTCCTTCTTCTACTCTCAGATATTCAGTTTTTATCATGTTAATGTTGAGGTCCTATTTATCCTCCAATTTCCTCAACATCAAATTCTTCACTAGCTATAATTACTTTATCATCTGCAAACAAAAGCATTCTCAAACAAGAATCCTTCATCTGAATCCCTTTTCCTGAGATTTTCTTCCTCCATTCATTAAGTGTTTCCTGGATATGTATTTTAAATAAGACAGCAGCCCTGTTTAACCCTTTAGGTGCCGTGAGCTGATTAGATCGGCTCTGATGCTTCTGTCCATTACCTGCCAGACAATATACTTAAACTACTTGCAAAGCCGATCACATTGGCGGATGCAATTTAAATCTCTGACACAACAGATTTTACCAGTGGCATGCAGAGGGTTTAGGTCCTTCATTATAGGAAATTATTCTGAAAGGATAATAACATATTAACGAAAATTAATGTTAACACATTGATGACCGACAGCTGTGCGTTCTACCCACCGCTGCTAGACCGGATATTTCTGTCAGTAGCGTGGACTTTTAAATTTTAAACCGCGCTAACACAGTGTGATTTTTACTTCAATATATTTACAGTCAATAACAATAATGCATAAGTAAATCTTTATTAGTGTTCTCACCAGACCTTCTAGTAGAAATTGAGGGTTTGATAGCGTTAGAAACATTTCCCTTTATGTAAAGGCACAGGGCAAAAGAGCATAATATTATGTAGCCAGTTTCTTTTATTGTGTTCACTACAAACGTGGCAAGGTTTGGAAGGTTTTTTTTTACAGACACAGTTGGTGTTAATTTATGTTTCTTCATGTCTCAGCCTTCTTGGTGGGTCTTGACATGGTGTCCTTTTCACTCTGTTTTTCCTCCTCTTCCCTGTCATCTGTTCCTAATTTCACGACTGCTAAACAAGAGACTGTTTCAAGCAAAAAACTTCTGTTTGACATATTGTTGTTAGGATTTTGAAATTTATAGACCCAAAAAGCATTAAAGAGTGCATAATTCAGAAGCCACAATACAACTTTCTTGCTTCATTTCACTGTTTTTCTAAGGATGGAGTAATATGATAGGTACTGGTCAGCCCTGTCTACACCCTTCACATACTTGTGAAGTATTCAATAGGGCATTTTTACAACTTTACCCCTCCCACTCTCGTGTTGCCTGATGCAATGTGCTAACTGTTCTTACGTCTCTTTTATCTTTCGATGTTTGTAGCAAAAGGTCCCCCTTACTACAAAATACACATTCTCCTGGTTTGAGTTTTTATTTCCTGCTTCCACAAATGATTTTGGAAGCCCTCTGTTAATCCTTATTGTTCCACAAACTTCGTCTTTCTTGCGAGCAAATTTTCAGCTATAGCCACACTGTTATAATAATTATCCTGGTAGACATGATGCCACAGATATAAATTCGGCTCCAGAACGCAAAATAGTGTTTCTTCTAATTTTTCCCCTCTGCAACATATATTTACAGGTTACATACGTATCCCGTAATCGCCTAACTATCGGCACTAAAATTCCATATTTCACCAGCCATCTGTCTTAAAATTGTAAAAAACTCTTTCTGTAAATTTGGTAATTTCATAAAAGAGAAGAGAGGGATACAAAAACAACTAAAGTTTATTTCACAATGAGAAAAAACAAAATTGCATGCTCCTTCAAAAGCGAAGAGGCTGAAAAACCATAGAAAACGTAAACATGGAAATCTCCGTGACCCGTCGTCTAGCACTGGCCATTTAAACAAGAAGATCTCCGTGGCCCATCACCAATGTGTTAATAAAACAATGGAAAAGGAAAAAAAATACATCATCCACTTAATTTATTCTGCATATTAAAACTTCCCCCCCCAAATCCACCAGGTTGCCTTTTATGATATTTCTGGCTTTCTCCCCTGGCATTGGCAGAATTGTAATTAATTTCTTAGGTTGAGACACCTGGAAGGCAGAGTTATGTTACCCCGATGATAAGATGGGTGATAAATAATAATGAAGCACCAAGAGAGTCTTTAAGCTGAACTTAATCTAAATTCCAGATCATGGACAACCACAGGAATAATTCCCTTTATGGAAACAATCTTATGGACTGACTAGGAATCGAACCTGGGACCTCATGAACTATAGTCAGAAATGCTGACCAGTAGCCCATGAGGCTGGTCAAAATAAATCATGTTTTGTCCATGTATTTTTAGACTTCTGTGCCAATGATTATATAACTTTATCGAGAGTTTCAAATTTTCACATGTGTTAGTTTTATTATTATTATTATTATTATTAGTATTATTATTATTCGTCTTCCTTTTAATTTCACTGGCTTATCTCTATTAGGTTTTTTAGCATTGTATTTTTTTATGGGATGGAGCTGGCCTACCACATGTCGCAAACAACAACGAATGAACAAGCAGATTTCTTAGCAAAAAAAGACTTCAGAATCAGGCTGAGGACAATAAAAGAGATATCCCTACGAAGAAGACAACAGGAACTAAAACAAAAAATACATCTCAAAAGAAGAGAACAGAATATAAAAGATCTTCAAAATAAGAAATCTGAAGACAGTTAAATATGCTGAAATAATAAAACACCTTCCTAGAAGAACAGTAGTAGCTCTCTTCAGAATGGAAACGGGCCATGACTGTCTGGATAACCACCTTCATAGAATGGGGATTGTCCCTAGAACTATGGGATGCTCCTTGTGTGGAGAAAATGTTCTCCTCAGAAAATGTTCCTACATTTGCTAAATTGCAGGTGACTTGACTCTGAGAAAAAGGACAAGAAATACATTGCAGGACTTTATTGGGAAGCAAGAGGACTAATGGTGTAAACCAAGCTCCAGCCATTTGAAAACAACAACACTTTTGTTCCAGGAGAAACTATTGAACCTTCACAAAATATCATGTTATTTTTAATCTGTCTTCTGATCGCCTGGGTTCAACGAATTCATTCTATTTGGGAAAAAAATCTTTCATTCTAAATTCTCCAAGAACTTTCTTTTAATGAACACAGAATTCCTTTTACAAACTATGTTAAATTTAAAAAAAATGAAGTATGAAAGAAGAAACATTTTCAATCATAATTTTTTTTGCAGTGTACAGTATGTTGCATTTCACTAGAATATTGAACTTTTTAAACGTTTTTATTATTGCAGTAGAAACTAAAATTATTATTTAATTTAAATTGCCTTTTTACACCTTTTTTTTCTTCAGTTTTTAGGGTTTTTTAGGATAATTTTTAGGTTTTTTAAAGATCTTTTATAGACATTTTATAGGTCTTTAACTTCCAAGCCCTAATTATAATACTCATACTTAATCTATCACAAGAGGTTAGGGATTGCTGGACATTAGCTTCTTTTAAAGGAAATTTAAATTTCTTTCTCTTTTTTTTAATTTGATTAATTAAATTAATTTCAGTTGTATAAAGAATTACAATTATTTAATTCTATGTTATAATCTTAGATAATTTTTCTTCTCCTTCTTCATCATCCAAGGATTAAGCCGTTGGCTCGTTCCAGTTTCATGAAAACTAGAATTGTTAGAATTATTCAGATCGTCTTCTGTGTGGGTGTCCAACATTTCCCCTTCCGTGTGGTTTATAATTCAGCAATCATTTTGGAAATCTTTCTTCTGCATTCTATCAACATGATCTTTCCACGCGTTCTTATATTTAACTATTCAATCTGTAAGTTTGAAAATATTTACTGCCTTTCTTATATATATCTTCATTTCATTTTTTATCCAACAAAGTATATCCTGCTATATATCTTAAAAATCTCATCTCAATTGCTTCCAATCTTTGTTCTTGTCTAAAAGACAAGAAACTAAATATTTTCAACTTACAGATCAAATAGTTAAATACAGGAACACCTGGAAAGAACATGTTAATAGAATGCCAGAAGAAAGATATTCAAAATTATTGCTGATTTATAAACCATGTGGAAGGAGAAATGTTGGACACCCACACAAAAAATGGTCTGAACAATTCTAACAATTCTAACTTTCATGAAACCAGAACGAGCCAACGGCTTAATCCTTGGATGATGAAGAAGAAGAAGAAAAATTATCTTATATTATAACATAGAATTAAATAATTATAAGGAAGTCTTTATACATATTTAGGGGGCACGCCGTAGCGTAGTGGTTAAGGCACTGAGCTATAAGCCGGAGGGTCGAGGGTTCAAGTCCCGTTGGGGTCAGGATTTTTAAACTGACCCAAACCCTCTGGCGGTACTATGGCCCTGGGGTCAACTCAGCCTCTAACGGAAATGAGTACCAGACGCTTGTTCTGGGGGTAAAGGCGGCCGTCATGCAGGGCTGACAACCCGGCTGACATAAAGTGCCGATTGTCTAGAAAAAGTGGGAGCCTTAACCTCCTACTACCCCAAGGGCCTCCGGGCCTGTTGTGGGATCACTTTTTTCTTTATACATATTTAACTGAAATTAAAGTAAATAAAATAAACTCATTCATTCATTGATTTTAAACTTTTCTCTATTATTTTACTGATTTCAGTGTGTATTTTACCATTTGCATTTATCACTGTTCTTAAATATGTAAATTTTTCCACTTTTTGTAATTATAATTGCCATGATAAGTTATGTGATATTATAATAAATTACTTTTAATACTTTGTTACACAGGGAGCCTTAAGAATTTTAGTTATAAAATCGCTCACATTCTACATGCTGATGATTGAGACACCATGTCTGTGTACGTTGGGTTGTGATGAGGATTTTGTATGGGGAGATGATTTGATTGACACTCAGTTCAAACCTTCAGTTCCACCCATTTTTCTGCTCCTTCTGCAAATGAATGAAGAGCTTGTCTTCTATTCCACTGATCCTTATAAATTTGAGGTCAGTTATTGATAAATTAGAGATAGAATTTATATACCGTATTTTACGGACTATAAGGTGCACTTTTTTCTTCGATTTGATTTAAAATTCCCACCAGTCTTAAAAGTGGCCATATATTCGATGCCACAGGAATTATCTCTCTCTGGCAACATTGAATTCCACTGGCAGCAGCAGTGTACTGATGCGACGAACATGAGTTGCGGGGATCTTCTAGCTTGCTAACACTGTCTGCCTCCCACCAGAACACTATCTAGCCTATGATGCGTCATTGCAGTGTACGATGCTAGTGAACTTGAACAAATGGATGATGGATAAAACCCAACATGAATTCATGCCAAAGGGAGCTTTAAAACGACATACAATCAAATAAGTATGTCAGTGGATAAAAACGTCATGGTCTAGAGTGAGAGAAAACATTATTATTAAATCTTTCAAGAAGTGTGGCATAAGTAACGCTCTCGATGGCAATGAAGAGCAATGTTGTATATGAAGACAACGAAGAGGAAGGAGGAAGGAGAAGAAAGTTCAGATGACGATTTTCAGGGATTTTAAAGATCAGAACAGTTTTATAAACTAAGTTTTTTTTTTAGCCTGGCTTTGCAATCAAATAATAAAAATGGTAAAAATGTTATTTAAAAATGCTTAAAAATTAAGGTGCATCTTATAGTCCATAAAATACGGTATGTACATTTTTTTTAGATACTGAATTTACTTTGTGTTGTATATAAGTAGATTATATATGTTGTATTTTGTAATTTATCTTCTCAAATTAAAGTATAAAAAAACATTCAATGTTCAGTATTAAATTTATCACTTATCATTGAATTGACAAATTAAATTTGAAGAGAAAAACATTTGCATAAATCGGGATTTTAACCCAATATCTCTGTACATCAGTGCTCTTTTATCTAAGCTTTTAGGCTTCTGATTTATTCTCAGATTTATCTCTGTTCTGATACAATTACCGTGTACGAGAAAGCTGTGAACATTCATTCCACTAACATCTAGTGGCTTCTTAAACAAGAAGTTTTTAAATGTGAATCAATACTATATTTAGAGCCAGTAAAGCTTAAATTCGATGTTTGATATTAAATTTAACTCTTTTCACCAAATGGCAAATTAAATTTGAAGAGAAAAATATTTAGTTGAATGCAGGATTTCACAGCCGGTAATCATAATGTTAAGTGATTTTGGGCTATGTGACCATGGTCCATTACTGGTGTTCCTACCAGACGTTTTTCCCTCACCTACGGAGGGCATCTTCACTCTCGAGCCTCTGACCAGAAAGCAACACCTAGAAGTACTCGCCACTGAAGATGCCCTCCACAGTTGAGGGAGAAATGTCTGGTAGGAACACCAGTAATGGACCAAGGCCATATAGCCTGGAATCACTTAACATTAGAAAAATATTTACCTAAATCAGGATTTGAACCCAATGTCTCTGGTTATTTACACCAGTGCTTTTCTATCTGAGGTATTAGGCTTCCAGTATAGAGAAAAATCTATGAATAAATTGGAAGTCTAATAGTTCAGATGGATGAGCACTGGTGTACTGAACCAGAGACATGGGTTCAAATCCTGATTTAGGTGTATATTTTCCTCTTCAAATTAAAAAATGCAAAAGCATATTCCTCTCTTTTTTTTTTCTTTCAATTTCACAATATTTATTTTATCTTCTACAATTCATTTTCTGCTAATCAGTTCACAAAAATTAATTGTCAAAGCTTAAATATATATTAAATTATGTCTTACATGTAGCCCAGGATTTCAGACATCATACCTTGCTGCAAAGTAATGAAACTTGCACTGGTTTGAGTCCCTATGGAGGAAGAAATTTTATCATGAAATTTTGGCCAATTTGAGATCGGAGCCCTCCCACCATCTTGAGAAATTTGGGTGGCTACAATAAATAAGTAGCGGGTCCAGATCGAAAAAAAACTAGCTATAACAGCTGGGGATCATATGTCACCCCTATACTGGCTAATGATGGTATATGTGGATATGAAACCATTAACTGGCTAATAGACCAAGTACAGCCTTTGAAAGAATTGATGGCACACAGATTTTTTTTATTCAATGCCATCAGGTTTGCCATTATGACATTTCTGGTATTCTCTTCTACTTGTAATCCACTTCTGAGGTTGGGGTGCCTGGAAGACGGGGTTATGCTGCCCCAATGATATGAAAGATGATGATAATGGTAATGATGTAGCAGGAGTGACCTTAATCTAAACTTCATCTAATGAGGTGAGTATGATAATGATGGTCAGGTAGTGTTCGGGGGACTATTTGGACCTTAAAGTTTCCTGATTTTTTTTTTGAAAATACAATAGGAAGTAACATTATGAGGTTTTACTTAATAATAAGTTTGGTCTGTTTAATTCTTACCTCATATCGTTGTTCTGTTAGACATACTTTCAAGACATATTTGCCTCATCTTCAGTAGTTACAGTCTGTTCCAGAGCTTTTTACTTGGACTACAGAAAGAGGGAGCAGAAGTCGAGATCCAGGTCCAACAACTTGGGAAAAATCAGTATGTAACTACTGAAGATGAGGTGAACATGTCTTGAAACATATGTCTAACAGAAAGAGTGATATGAGGTAAGAATTAAACAAACCAAAATTATAATTTCTGACATTTGTCTTACTGTTGAGGTAAAAACCCCTAAAAAACCTTACCCAGGAACTTGTCCCAACCGAGGATCGAACTCGGGCTCATTAGGTGACAAGGCAGTATGCTACCTCAAGGCCACCAGCAATGGACACATTAATAAAGTAATTTTTGGCATGACATTAATACACTCATCCCTGGGGAAAACCAGATAAGTCAAAAACTGGCACAAACAAGATAGGTTGATATATTGAACTTTTATAGGAATAAATCACTATGAGGTTTAACTTAAGATAAAATCAAATATTTCACACCTCTCCTCATATTAATCTTCTAAGTAGATTGTGATTTTGGGTTCATGGCAAACCCATCCTCAGTACCATTTTGCCTACAATTTTGAGTCGGCAAAATGGTACTGAAGATGGGTTTACCATGAACCTGAAATCACGATCTACTTAAAAGATTAATATGAGGAGAGGTATGAAACATTTGATTTTATCCATAAGTTGATATATCTGTTTTTTCTCAGTGAACTTCCTCCCTTTTCGACTTATCTAAAACAAAAATAGTCTATCATAGCTAATAGAATGAAGAATTAACTTATCTTGATATCCTAAAAGAATTGAAGACTATGCCAATTTTGGAATATATTAAACAGTACCAACTAAATTGGAAACACCATCTTCAAAGAATGAGTTCAAATTGGATCCCCAAAGCTGTTTATAATTACATACCAAGAGGACGATGATCTCTGGGCCATCCTATGAAACGATGGAGGGAAAATTTTCTATAGGATCGTAACAGCCCTTGGCCTAATACTTGGAAGGAAGGAAGAAGAAGACCATATTAAGTGGCATAAAGAACAGTATCCATTAAGAAAATTAAAATAATTGAAAAAATTGACATATCTGGTTTTTTCCCGGGATGAGTGAATTAATTTTTTATTAACTAACTCACTGGTTCTTTCGAACCCATAGTTTCATGGCCACATCTACATAAGCTCTCTATATATCCCTATACTGAGCTAATGTTTTCCAATCGTCCTCTGTATAATCTACTTCCCTCAAATCAAAGTTAATGTTATTCTTCCACCTCATTCTTAGTCTACCAACTGGGTGTTTTCCATCTGATTTCCTTCAAGAAGCTTCCATGCACATCTTTCGTTCCCCAATCAATTTATTTTTTATTATCTACCCCTCTTTTTTTTGTCCCCTGAAATGTTTGCTAAAGACAAAAAATCTATGGGCTAAGACAAGTTGGATAGCACCACTCTATGGGCAATGAATATATCTGTTTTTTTAACAATAATTTCTAGTATAGATATTTTTAGTTTTTTTTAAATTTTGTACTGATAATGGATTGAATTTTTGTTTATTATAGAAAACGCTAATACAGCTATTTGATAATCCTGTGATACAAACACACAGTGTGAAGCAAGTGCATCCATTTGTTCTTACTAACTTAAGGTTTGCTAAAGATCTCTATCTATCATCTGTTGGTCTATTAGAACCAGCAGTATGTGACATGAGAGAACGTATCAGAACTGGAATTCAGCATTCTATCATTCCTTTGATTGCCTACTCCAAAGAATATTATAGGCACCATGATCTCTGGAAATTGGATGTCATTGAATATGTCAAGTAAGTATTCTCAATAAATAAGGTGGTTATTTTGCATCGTATCTCATAAAAGTTGAGTTCTTCTAGGACATGTTTCAAAAAAATTCTGTTTTATCTTCAGCTTGTACATACTGAAGATAAAGCAGAATTGTTTTGAAACATGTGCTAGAAGATGTTTTTATTATTTATTTATTACTTCTCACTGAAGGACAAATTATATTTGAAGAAAAAAATGTATGCTCAGACTGGGGTTTGAACCCAAGAACTTTGGCTTTCTAGGCCAATGCTCTTCCCCTGAGCTACCTGAGCAATCAAATCTAAACGCAAATTTTTTTCCAGCCTGAGTGTATAATTTTTCTCTTCAAATATAATTTCTCCTTCAGTGAGAATTATTAAATGAATAATAAAAACATTGAAAGAAGCCCTATTGGCTTTAAAGTAGTGTTTAAATTCCCAATAAATATCTTCTTAAATAAGAAGCCACTATTTGCATAATTGAGCAAAGGCTCGTAGCATTCGGCAATTGGGAATTAACAATCTATAAGAGAAAAAATTTTGTTTAGATTGGAGTGCTCAGATAGCTCAGGACAAGATCATTGGCCTAGAAAGCCAAAGGTCCTGGGTTCAAACCCCAGTCTACGCATACAATTTTTCTCTTCGGATGTAATATGTCCTAGAACTCAACTTTAAAGAAGTAAGATGCAACAGACTCACCTTATTTAATAAGAAGAACCTCATAATGTTACGAGGCTCATCCAGAAAGTAAGTTTCCAATTTTTTTTTTAAATAAAGAAAACACAGTTACCTGAAAAATTTTATTGGCACCAGGTACAGCAATGTTTCAGCTATTTTTCAACATAGGTACCACTACAATTTAGACACTTGTCATATCGTGGGATCAACTTTTGTATCCCTGGTTTTGTAGAAGTCTGCCACCTGTAAATGGAACCATTGTGTGACAGTTGTCTTCAACCCTTTGTCATTGTCTAAATGCTGACTGGAGGACTGGAATTTCTTTAGATGCAAGAAAAGATGGAAATTGCTGGGAGCAAGATCAGGGCTGTATGGTGGATCATCAAACAGCTCCCAGCCGAACTCCTGCAGAACAGTTGCTGTGTACTGAGCAGTATGTGGACGAGCATTGTCATGGAGCAGCACAACACCTGCAGTAAGCATTCCACGCCTCTTGTTTTGAATGGCATGTCACAATTTCTGCAGTGTTTCACAGTAACGGTCAGCGTTCACTGTTTCATCTTTGGGCAGGAAGTCAATGAGCAGAATGCCCTTCCTGTCCCAGAACACTATGCACATCACTTTCTGCACTGACACAGTCTGTTTGAATTTTGTCTTGACCGGAGATCCACTGTGGCGCCAATGCATTGACTACTGCTTGGTTTCCGGGGTAAAGTGAAAAATTCACGTCTCATCACCCGTGACAATCCTGTAGAGGAACTTGCCACTGTCATCATGATAACGCTGTAGAAATGTCAGTGCTGCTGCTAAGCGTTTCATTTTGTGCTCAGGTGTCAGGTTTCTTGGCACCCATCTGGCACACAATTTCTTGAACAGCAGGTGCTTAGTCACAATTTCATTCAGCAAGGATCGCGATATCTGTGGAAAATGGTTGCTGAGCTCCGTAATCGTGAACCGATGGTTTTCCACGATGTGCTGCTGCACCAGCTCAACAAGGTCATCATTGATGAGGGACAGTTGCTCACTGCTCTCTCTTCATCATGGACACTTTGACGACCTTAGGAAAAAAGCCTACACCAGCGATGCAGCATCTGTTTGCTCGTGATGTCTGGTCCGTAGACCTGACAGACCTGATGATGAATTTCGATCGGCGTGATGTTTTGCGCATTCAGGAACCTTATCACAGACCGAGTTTCGCACGCGGTGGGAGAACGAATAAGAACTGCCATTTCAGGCCACTGCTGCTGCACTACTGATGCCACGGGACCACTGTCCGGCTGACATATGATTGATATGTCATAGATCTGTTGCGCATGTGCAATTGTCCCAGCTAAGTACATTTCCTTTAAAGGAAATGAAATTGGGAAACTTACTTTCTGGACGGGCCTTATACTTCCTGTTGTAATTATTTTATAAGTATTCTTAAATCACTATAATGTTATATGCTGCACATACAGTATGCCCGTTTATGCATACGCTCCAAATTGTCATTCCTGACATGTTGCTCTGGAGTGGCAGTCTAGGAACCTGAGGTTGGAGTGTGGTAGACAACAAGGATGATACTCCTGACCTGCATTCTGGGAGTGTAGGGTTGAGTGGTCAGGTCAAAACCACCTGTGTAAATGCAATTTGCAAAGGTTTTTGAGTGATGCATAGAAATTCTGTTTTGTTGGAATCTCCATATGCCACTTTAGCATGGTGTCATGTCAACTAGTCAGATCTGGAGCATGGGAAAAAGTGTGTGCATAAACATGGCTGTGCAAGTGCAAAGCCTGTACTCCAGGCATGGTGCTCCTAGGCCAGTATTCACATGCACAGATTCACAAAAGCCAAGCTCTCTCAGGCCATGACATTTCCGTCTTCTGTAAGCTGAGACTCTCATCTTTCAATGTGTTCCCAAAAACGTTTTTATTAACACGTGATGTTGAAGATAGTGAGCCAGTTAGAGTAGGTTCTGCATGACCCACATAATTAACCATGGAGAGACGGCCTGAGAGTCGCTCTTTGCAGAAAGCTTGGTTCTTGAATACTGGCCATATGTACTATATCCATCCATAGTAATTCTGCCCGAAGGCAGGTCCTTCACTGCAATCATAGTATTTTCATGTTATGCTTACAGCTTTACTAGGGAATTGTAGGTGTGGTAGCTTCCCGTTGCTTTCCACACCGGTGAAGGATGATGATGTTGATAATGATAAGGATGATGATGATGATGACCATATGATTTTGGGGACCGTTTGGGCCTTAAAGTTTTTCTGACATTTGTCTTACAGGTGAGGAAAAGCCCCGATAAAAACCTCAACCAGAAAAACTGCCCCAACTGGGGATCGAACCCGGGCCCGCTGCATGACAAGGCAGCACGCTACCTCGAGACCACAGCGGTGGACATGTACTATATATTTAATGTAAAAATTTCACACAATGATATATTTTTATCAAATATTTGAGTTGGTTCTTTTACACTTCACCTCATTTTAGCTTCCTTTCTTCGCTGAGGATTTTGAAACTGGTCCAAGAAAGAAAGCTAATATGAGGTGTTGTGTAAAGAAGTAATTACATTTCTTTGTACAATATATGTTTATTTTTGTCTCATACTAGGAGCTTTGAAGCAGAAAATCACAGTGCTTTAGAAGTAAAAGAAGAAATATCATTTCAATATAAGATGAGAGTGAATTTGGAAGTAACACTACCAGACAAAATTGTAATTGGACCCTTTCTTGTAAATGTGGATCCTCTGAAGCAGTTTCTGATTAACAAGAGACAGGACTTGTACCAGAGATTGCTGGACATGTTTGCCACACGCATGAGATTACTAATTGCAGCTGTAAGTAGTCTGGAATATTCTAGACATAATCTAAAATTCTATTTCAGATTTAAAAAAGAAAAATTAATGCTCAAACTTGGACTTGAATTCTGGATCTCTGATTCTGTACCTCAGTATGATATCAATTACACTATCCGAGTACTGATAAGAACGTCAACATTTCTTTTTATTTACTCAATTCTCATTTGTCTGAAGGCCGATTGCTGTTGCTACCAACATGCCAACTGACGTCTTCTATTCAAAAGTATTTTTATTGAGGACTTATACAGTATTTTTGAGCGGTAAAGGTTAATATTTTGATGTTTTTATTTATATTAACACTTTCCAATCTTGGATAGAATTTATTTTAAAATTAATGCTCGAACTGCAACTTGAACCCTAGATCTCTGATCTCTGATTAATTTCAGAATTTAAAATTGGAGCCAGTAACTACAAAATATTACATAATTCAATCAGAATTGGATTGAATTAAGTTGGAATGTAGCTGATGATGGAGGCAATTGCTTTCGAAACTAGTCAGATAAAAAAATGTATATTTTTATGAGATGAGGTATAAAAAAATTCTGATTCAATTATGTGATATTGATAATTTGCCTCATAATGTTACTTCCCATCAGAATTTTATTATACTGCAAAGTGTTTTAATTATAATATTTCATTTCACCCAGCTTCTGCAACCCAAACATTTACAAGAAGTATTTTTATGTAATGCATATTCTCAATATAATAAAATCCATTGTTTAAACCGTTGAGGTGGATAGTCATAAAATAAAATTAAGTTAAAATGTACCTTCTTAGGTCAGAGCCGTTGTCCTCAACTCATAAAATATGTATACTTTTTGTTTAAAATCAAGTAATGTAGCGAAGAAAGACCTGCTGAAGATGGAATAGAGATTCTGAAAGGCCTTCAGACAAAAAAGCATACATATTATATAAGTTGAGGATGACGGCTCTGACCTAAGAAGGTAAATTTTAGCTTTATTTTATTTAATGCATATTCTGCTATCAATACTCACTGAATAAATATATAGGTCAAAACATAGCTTTCTTCTGTAAAAAAATCTAAAACACTTCTAAATATAGTTCTTCTTCTTCTTCTGCTTCATGAAATTAGGCCTTTTGACCTGTTTTCACATCAAGTGGGATTTAATGAATCCTCCCATCTAGTAAATGGGCGTCCAACATTTCTATGTCCTATTGGTTTGTACTTTAGTAACAGCTGAGGGATTCTATCTGTAGGCATTCTCTTGACATGTTCATACCAGTTGTTAGGTTGATCAGTCCGGTTATTCACTTGATGGTTGCCAGTAATGTAAATGTCTCCTGGTCACGTTACGAGCGTTACGCAGGACGAGTCTAGTGGTGGGGCTGCCACCTTAGAGCCTCTGGACGTGCTCTTCTGTGTATAATCCCCGCAGAAAGGGTTGCTCCTTCCGACTTGAGTCGTTGGAGACTTCACTCCTGTTACCCCGAGTATGGGCTCCTTTTAAACTCTGGAGAAAGAGTTGCCAGTTCCGCCGAGTTGAAATTTTCCTCCTCTGCCAGTTCGGTCGAGTCGTAATATTTTCTTCCTCGCCTTCACTGCCATTGTGGTCTTCATCCGTAACCCTGGACAAGGGTAAAGCGTTATACCCCGCAATACTGGGTCCTTAGCAGAACTTAGTCACCGACTTAGAGTCGGGTCCACCCCCACGTCGTGGACGTGCCTGCTAAGAGTTACCTAAGTGGGTTCAAGGAAGATGTCCCTGGTTCCCCTTAGGTCGGGTTAATGTCCGTGTATGATGCCACGAACAAGTATATACAAGTATATAAATTATTTACAAATGTTCAAGGGCATACTATACCCAGTTATATCTGTAATCAAAAGGAATGTAAGTTTTAAATAACTACTGGTACTTTTCAAAATTGAAAACATACACTGCTCTTACAAAATATTCATACAAATTCGTAGTTTCCCCTGCCTCTAATCTGATTGGTGAAGAGAAGATCAGGATTAATAAATAAATGCTCAAGCAACAGTGGATAATCAGCTAGTATGTATATCTTGCTCTAGAATGAGAATATTTTCAGGAAATTAGATCAGTATACACCTTTAACAGTCATCTTAAACTAAAACCTTAAATGCTATTTTATTCAAAAATAAAATAACACTTTTATAGAACTGTTATAGGAATAAATATCCACATCTAAAATGGCTTAACAGTCCAATGTGGGCCTTAGCCTCTCCGCATGCAAATATATTAGTCTCTACTCAAATTACTTCCAATCACTGGTGAGCTGACTCACCGTGAGCAAGTGCAAAGATCGAATTAGCTATCCACTAACTGGTCATGCATGAAAGTCATTGTTTTCGTAATATTGGCAAGAAATTACCCAGAATTCTCAGCGATAAAACCACTTCTGTTATTTTCGTCTGCTATAGAGGAATGCATGTATGCTTGCGTCCCGCAAATAGTACCTTATACAACGATGTCTGCATCGTGCAATATTACACCGATTCACCTGTTCTTCCAGTTAAATTCTTTGGTAGACTCTATCAAATTTCTCTTCTCCGCATATACCGAAAACATGATCGAAGTCTTCAAGGTCCGACATCTTGGATAAAGCAGCAAGGTACGCAGCAAGGTTTTAAACTACATCGGTTACCATCGATTCCCTTTGGAATTCTCACAATGAGTTTCTCTCTTAAGTTACCTCGTCGGGTAGCTTACGAATTTCAACAATTATTATCGCATGAATAGATTTCTGAGTAAGCAAAATCGTATTAGGATACAACTTTCTCAGCAGAGAATGACTTTTACGGTCTAATGTGTTCATAGATTCGACCCTTTAAAGATGTCATGAATGGTATATGGTCAACATACTGATCCAACGAGACATCTAGTAGGCAACTAAGGTATTATAGGATGAAGAAGATAGGTAAATTTTGCTTAGAGGCCTATTTATTCTTTTTAGGCCTGAAAATCTTCAGACTCATGGCTTAAAGTCCTTCTCGGAGAACTAGCTTCTTGAATTTTTCCATCCTAAAATATCTATTAACCCTGGCTGGGTTTGAACCTGTGACACTCGGGACCAGAAACAATGAACATAACCACTAGTGTACTGTGGCTGACAGGAATAAATATAGGAATATTTAAATGTCAGTTATATGAGTCTAGTTTCTTAATGTTAGGTGAATGAAGAATACAAAGAAATAATGAGGAGACTTGGAGAAAAGCCTACATCAATAGAACATATAATGGAGATAAGAGAGTGGATGGAGACCATTCCAGTTAGTCTGAGGCAACAAGAGGAAATAATGAGGATATATCTCTTGGTAAGATTTTGTTCTATGATATTCTTATGTTAATTCTAGTACAGTCATTTAATGCTTCTCTTGGTATCCTTCCAGTATTCATTCTTTTAATGTGGTCATACCATCTTATTCTACTGTATTACTTTTGATCTCGTATTTAATCAAACTTCAAAATTTCTCTTACTTTAATGTTCCGTGTTTTATCTTCTGGTTTTTTCAAGCATGCTTCTTAAAACTAGATATAAATATTTAAAAACAAAACACCTCATACGATATAGAATTAAAAATATTTTGAAAATATATTGGTACTAAATTTTGACAAGCATAGGTGTTCTTTTGATCTTGTAAGGTGAATGGTTAACCCATTAATACTTTGATAATGAATGTATCTAAAAATTTTATTATTTTACATTGTTACAATTTTTCTTTATCACTGTGTTAAAAAAAAATATTATTGATTAATTTTGAGATTCAATTGTGATAAATAGGCCTCGGAAATTGAGGACATTTAAAATGCCTACAAAAGATCTTTAAAAAGTCCTAAAGATGTCCTAAAAAGGCCTAAAAACTGAAAAAAGGACATAAAAATACAATTATTATCATAATTTCAGTTTCAAATGCATTTTTAATAAATATAATAAAATGTTTAAAAAGTACAAAATTCTAGTGAAATGCAACATACATTACAAAGAAAAATTGTTGAC
The DNA here is from genome assembly GCA_030220185.1 of Diploptera punctata. NCBI lineage: Eukaryota > Metazoa > Arthropoda > Insecta > Blattodea > Blaberidae > Diploptera > Diploptera punctata. The sequence continues at coordinate 165,285 of JASPKZ010003050.1, read as the reverse complement.
TGAAAATGCTTTTTCTTTCATACTTTTTTTTAACTCAACATAGTTTGATAAAGGAATTCTGAGATCATTAAAAAGAAAGTTCTTGGAGAATTTATAATAAACTATTTTTTCCACCTAGAATTATTCAGCACACCCGCAGTAGATATCAGGTAGTCAGTAGGCTGGTTAAAAATAATGGGATATTTTGTGAGGGTTTAATATTTTTTTGCAGAACAAAAGTGTTTGCAATGTGAAAAGTCTTTGGAAAGTAAAAACTAGATAGCGTTTTTAAAAGAAGTTGGAATTGAGACTAGATTCTGCAGATTCTTAAGTTATACAAATGGTATAAATATAGTCAGAAGAAGGTAAAATTGCAAAAAAAGCCATTAAGACTTTAAAAAATTGTTAAAAAAGAACCAATAAGCCAAAAAAGTCAGAGAAGGACAAAAAGGACAAAAGGACCATTTTCTCACCTACAATGAACCAAAATGTTTATATATTAAGTTGGGCCTCATCTTCAGACATAAAATGAAAAAATGATTTTTCCTCAACTTCTGAGGCTTGGTGATAAATTGTGTAATTTGCCAATTAGTGTAACATGAAATTCAATTAATAATAATCTCAAATTCTCTCATTAGTGTTTGCCTTCAATAATCAATTTTATAATGTATATATTAATTAGTATGGATATCAAACATTTCAGGAGTATGAAGTTCTAGATTTTTTCTGGTGTCCGCTATCTCAAGACGACTTTGACCAGAAGTGGGAGACAATTGGTTTACCATATCGCATTACACAGATGATAGAAACTACAGATCAATTCTTAGATGAGGAAACAGAGAAATTTGCAAGAATTCAATTGACTGATGAATTTGAACTGATAGAGAAGATAGATAAGATGACACAGCAAGTTGCTTCTCTTTCCATACTCTCTGATATTACAAGGGTAAATCTTTGTTTCTTTTTCTTTTAATTATAGATACATATTAAAAAAAAGTAATGTTAACAAAATGATGCACTACCATAATTAAAAAAAAACAAAAAAACAAATTACTATTGTAGAATGTAATTAGCAACATGAGATATGTATCTATAATATCTTGTATGTAGTAATGAAATAAATATAAGCAGGCTAGCTATGTGCCAGAATAAATCCCTCATAATGTCTTCATATTAGGAGCAATCCTGTTGTAATGTGAATACAAGTTCGCTAATAAGAGTACATTTGGATTTCAAACAGAGAAAAAATTGTGTATGCTCCTGGATTGCCTAAGTAACTCAATAGTTAGTGCAGCAGCACGTAATCCTGGAGATCTTGGATTCAGATCCCAGCTTAAGTAAAAGTTTTTCCCTTTAGTTGCATTAACTATTCTTCTTGGTTTGAAAAAAGTATGAAAAATTGGGGGAGAGGGAAAGAATTAGAATTTGGCATGAAAATGATCTAAATATCATGATATAAATAAATAAGTTGGGTCTGCTTCATCTTACCTCATATTTCATTGTTTTTTGTAAGACATGTTTCAAAGCATTTTTGCTCCTTCTTCAGTTGGTACAGACTGATGTTCCTCAAGTTATCGGCCCTGGATCTCGACTCCTGTTCCCTCTTTTTGTGGTCCAAAGAACTTGCTTATTAAGTTTCTCTCCCTGGGAATTTCAAAATTCATGATTCTCTCCTTGTTCTTCTGTATGTAGATTTTTTTCCCATATGGTGAGTTGATTCGTGTTTTCTGTTTTAATAATTTTGATTTATATCTATTTTATATTTTTCTGACCAAAGTGGAATCTCTTCCTATTATATTTTCATAATCGTGATATAAACATTATGGATCCCGCAAAAAACATCTATGGATCATGGGAGAACAAAATTGCCAATGCATCTGAGTATTCCACATATATCACTATCTCCAATTCTACCAGTGGTTTGTTGGTGTAATGTCCATCTAAACTATATAAACCTTTTGCATCTCACCTCATAAAACTTCAGAATTTTCAGAGGCCAGTTTCGAAAGACTCAGCCATATCCCTGACTTTCTTTTTTTATGAGGTGAGATGTAAGAAGTCCTGTGCCATAGTTGAGTGGTTAAGGCAAAATGCCTTAGCAACATGAGATATTTAATTAAATAAAAATAAAACTTACAGTTTTATGTGATTTTCATATTTATTAAAATATAAATTAGGTACAGCTGTTTCGGTACTTTGTACCTTCTTCAGACATGATAACAAATTAATGAATTTTGTTATTGTAGTACATAACAACTGTAATTATGCAACAACTTTTTTTTACAATCTGTATGGTATGATATATGTTGCGCTGATTCGAGTCTCCATGGGGGAAGAAATTTTCTCATGGAATTTTGGTCAGTATGAGATCAGTGCCCACCCAGCATTGTGAGGTATTTGGTTAACTACAATAAGTAGTGACTCCAGGTTGAAAAAAACAGCTATAACAGCTGGGGACTCAACATGCTGATAACGTGTCACCCCTAACACTGACTGGATGACCGTCTACCTCTGTGTTTGACACACGTGAATGTGAGGTCAGCAGCCGGCTGTTAGGCCAAGGGCCTCCTAGTCCTGTTGCACCATGGAGTTTTTTATATTTGTAATTTACTTCATAGTGTTATTTCTGATTAATTTTTTATTAAATTTAAATTGAATATTAATAAATTAAAGTAAATTTTGTGATAATAGATACATGATATAGCTGTGGATGTGCGTCGGCTATGGAAACAGATGAAAGAAGCTCAGGAACGTGGTTTACTTCTCAACACAAGACAAAGATTGTTTGGAACACCTGTCGTACCCTTTGATAATCTCAATAAATTAATAAAAGAATTTGAGCCATATAGGAATTTATGGGTTACAGCTTCAGGTAAATATCATGTTTTACTTATTTCAAAATATTGTTATATTTCATTTTCGTAAGTATTACAGTCTACGGGAATTGTTAGGAAAATGATGCATTGCTATAATTAAATTTAATTTTGATAGATGCTTTTATTTGAATTTATTGCATAAATTGGCACTTAGTTTCTGATAGAATAATCACTTTTTGGAATTTATTTATCTATTTAAAAGTTACTGAAGCAAGAAATGTAGAGTCATTATTTCTCCATCAGAATATGTTGTATGATTACTTATTTTAGGAATTCACACTATGAGGTATATTCATTTAGGTAAAATTTAATCACTCACCTCATATTTTTATGATATGAGGTAAGCGATTAAGTTTTACCTAAATTCCTAAATGCTGTATGATGTCCAACTTAAAATAATAACAAAATTAGTTCAAAATAATCCACATACCTGTATTAATCAAAAAACAAAGGCAATGAAAAAATAACAAATTATTTATAAGCATAGCATATTTCATGATATGGATGTGCTTTGTATCTAAGATTCTTTTATACATTTTTTGGTAAATGCAGAAGGCATTTGTAGAAATGATTGGAAATATATATTTGTTCAATTTTACTGTATTTTGTTTTCAGATTGGCTGAATTGGCATGAAATATGGATTGATAACCCTTTATGTACCTTAGATTCAGATACCTTAGAAAAAAATATTTCAGAGAGTTACAAAACAATGGTTAAACTTGTAAGAACTTTCGCTGACTTTCCAGGTATTTATTAGAGACTGTTTAGTTCATTCTTGAAATACTCTATCTATACAGGAAAATTCATTAAACCCACTGATTTTCTGCTGTTGGGTTTTTATTTTATTATCTGTCTTGATATATATATGTGTGTGTGTGTGTTTTCTCTAAAAGCAGTTACTGGAGTTACTATCTTATTCTCCTTTTATGTTATCTACAAGTACTTTCACAACTAATTATCAAAAATCTCAATCTGTACTCAGAAAAATAAAACTAATTATGTATGAAGTTCTAATAAGAATTCATTAAATTATTAATGAGTTGGTTATTTTGACTTACCTCATATTTATCAATTTTTGTGCAAACCTGATTTCATTGCTTTTGTGCCACATTGTTGATGCATTCCAACTGTTGTTTTGTGGTTGTCAATCCTGTTTGTTGATTTGTGCTCCCTCTGTTGGCTGACCAATCAACTTCCAAATTAATTTTTTTTTCTCCGGGAATTTCAAAATTCATGGTTTTCTTTTTATTCTTGCAGATGTAAATTTTCTCCCAAATTGTGAGTTCCTTAGATTTTTCTAACTGTTTTAGTAATTTGGCCTTAGTTTCAATTATGTGTATTTCTGACCATGCATGTGCAGCTATTGCAGATTTTTCTATTTCTCCATTTTTAACACTTCTAAGGTATTCTTTCAATCTTGTATTTAAGTTCCTTATATATTATATTAAATACAAATAATTCTTTTGTCTTATGCATTGTCAAAATTAGATTAAACATTATTATATATTTTATTTGAAGAGAAAAATATATGCCTGAATTGGGATTCGAACCCGATGTCTCTGATTATGTACATCAGCACTCTAAATCACTGAGCTACCAGTCTTCCAATTTTAATGCATAGGCATATTCTTCTTCCTATGGCGCTACAGCCCATGGCGGGTCCAGGCCTTCTTGATGTGAGACCTCCAATCTTCTCTATCCAGTGCTTTCTGTTGCCAATTCCTATACTTCAGGATTTGTTGACAATCTTCCTTCGCTGAGTCCATCCATCTTTTCTTAGGTTTCCTATCGGCCGCTTCCCAAACATCTCCTCCGTCATCACTTTCTTAAGTATGCATTCTTTATCCATTCTTTGAACATGTCCGGTCCATTGCATTTTTTTATAATTTCACAAAAGTTGATAAATCAGGTTCGTTAAAAAGGTAATAGATTTCCTTATTATACCTCATTCTCCATCTTCCACTTTCTTTTACTGGTCCATATATCCTTCTCAAAATCTTTCTTTTAAAAATGTTAATTAAATTCTCAGAGCTATTTGTCACTTCCATATACCACTATTGGACATATGCAGGTCATGGACCTGTTATTTCTCTCCTTTTTATGAATTCCTAAGTGCTGAGGCTATGAACTTTTGGGAATTAACACCGCATTTACAGCAAATGAAACTTATTTTCAACTTTACATATTAATCATATTTGAAGAGAAAAATTATACACTCAGACTGGGACTTGAACCCGGGACCGTTGGTTCTCTAGACCAAGTTCTCTACCACCTGAGCTACCTGAGCAAGTACCAATCTAAACACAAATTTTTCATAATTTTTCTTTTCAAATATGATTTATCCATCATTGAGATGTATGAAATTAATAATAGAAAAATAAAAAATTTACGTATTCAATTTATCACTTCTCACTATTATCAATATTTGAAAGAAAGATACTCAGACAAATTTTTGGGCTTCAAGAAGAAAGCTATGTATGCGTCTACTATCCTTTTTACAAAGATAAATACCACCTGAACACCATCTCCCTTCAAGGTTTACATGTAGGCACTAGAGGTATAATACTTAAAAAAATAGTCATTTTTGAAGCAATTGGAAACTGGCAAAGATCTCATAGCACAAATTGGCACAACCACACTGAAGGGCTCTATCTTAAGAAATCATCTACAGTGGACACTTTTTAATTTGAACTCAAGTTTTAAAAATTCAAATTATTGAAACTTGGAATTAACAAAAGACACTTTCTTTTACATAGTACTGTACCCTGAAATAAATTTACTTTGCAATTAACATGCTCTGTAACTCATCTTTTTAATTTCCATATTTTGTCATAAAGTGTGTAGTCCTAGTAGTTTGACACAAGTTTAAAGCACTTCAGTACAAGACTGCTCCCCCTTAAACATGAATGTTTTGTTAGGCATACACTTGAAGAAAAGTCCAATTTCATCCACATTAAAGATGTCTTTTGATTCATAATTCCTTGTGAATTCAGGTAATCCACCAATCCACTTGTTAGTTGTTTCCCTATTAACTTAAGCACTCTCACCGCACACCTCTTTAAATGAAATGCCATTTCTTTCCTTAAAACCACTGAACCAACCTCCACTTGATTAAAAAATTTTAACACCCAATTATTCTGCAAATTCTTCGGCCTTGGCACACACTAATGGGCCACTCAATGGTATGTTACGATCACGTGATTGTTTGAATCAGGAAATTCACCTCCTCTTATGCGTTTCCTACTTCCACCACTTCGTAGGTTCCAACTCACCATTATTATTTTTTATTCTTTTCGTAGGTGGATAAAGTGTTTGACAGTATTGCATTTTCCTTGACTTCTTCTTTGTTCCTTTTTCTACTTCCCTGAGCACTTTTAACTTTTTTTTGCTAATGTTAAACTGGTGTACACTCCCTGTTTCGACATTGTGAATCAAATCACTTACCGGTAATAGCTTTGTACTGACTGAAGTTATTAACTGTATGTGTACATGTACCTGTACTATAAACTTAAGGTGGGGTACATGCATTATTCTCAGTTTTTTTGGGCTTTGAGTGATGGGTGGGTGTCTATGTACTGTACCCAATGACACATAGAACCATCTAATGTGACATCTAATAGGACTTTAACAATAAGCAACTAGGAATGCTGGTACTAGATGAATTCTTGGAATTTTTCAACCATATTTCAATTTTTATAGAATTCAGATTACTTTTTCCATTATCAATAAATTTAATTGTGGCTTCGAATTATCCAAATGTTGGCTTCAAAATGTCGAATTAAACATAGATTTTTAACATTATTTTAAATAGGAGTTTCAAGGGGATTGTACTTACATTCAAATTACCCAATTATTTGAATTATCACATGTCGAATTAACCAGTGTCCACTGTATATGGTCACTCTCCAAATCTTGGCTCTTAATTTTTTGATTTTCCCCTTCATTCAGAATTACCTTCCATTGTTACTCTAGTTCCATCTTGTTCTATGTCTATTGTATACATTTAAAAAAATTGTATTTTCTCTATATTATTTAACGTTTGTTTTTCTATTGTTTTCTTCTATTGTCAAGTATACTTTGTCATTTTTGGCAGACTCTATAAATAAAATAAAAATAGATTTCCATTATAATAGTAATTAAAAGTATATAAAACTGTTATTCTCCCAGTTATATTACATGGACTCTTGCTTTAAGGGAGGAAAGAAGATTCTGAGTATTTGAGAATAAAGTTCTTAGGAAAACTTTGGGCCATAAAAGACACAAACAGACAGGTGAATGGAGAAAATTACGTAATAGTGAGCTACATGATAAATATAGGAAGCCAGATATAATAAGAACAGTTAAGTCTCATAGACTGTGATAGGCAGGACATATGACATGTATGGGAGATGAAAGAGGTGCATGGAAGCTTCTTGTAGGAAAACCAGAGGGAAAACGCTCAGTTGGTAGACCATGAATGAGGTGGGAGAATGACATTATCCATAATCTGTGGGAAGTAGATTACACAGGAGATGATTGGAAAACATTATCTCAGGATAGGGATGTATGGAGAGCTTATGTCCATGCGGCCATGAACCTATAGGTTCGATAGAGGCAATGAGTTAGTTTATTATAATAGTTTAATTTTGTAAATCACTGTCGTTAGTAATAATTTAAATTAAATGCCATTCAGGTGTGCAAAGTGTAGCTGCAGAAATAAAGAGACAAATTGAAGAATTCCGTCCATATGTTAATTTGATTATAACTTTAAGTTATCCTGGCATGAAGGAAAGACACTGGAGGGAAATAGTTGAAGTTACAGGTAAGAAAAGCATTTAATTAATCAATAATCAATAGGCAATATTATCAAGAGATTGAACCAAAAATATACACCTCACTCATATTATAAAACAATTCAGATCTAGTTTCTTGATAAAAAGTATTTTTTTCTTAATTAAGTGATCAAAATTATTCAACTCTATTAATATGGGACGCGCTGTAGCGTAGTGGTTAAGGCACTGTGCTACAAGCCGGAAGGTTGAGGGTTTGAGCCCCATGGGGTTAGGATTTTTAAACTGACCCAAACCATCTGGCGGCACTATGGTCCTGGGGTCGACGGAAATGAGTACCAGACGCTTGTTCTGGGGTAAAGGCGGCCGTCATGCAGGGCTGACAACTCGGCTGACATCAAGTGCCGATTGTCTAGAAAAAGTGGGAGCCTTAACCTCCTACTACCCCAAAGCCTCCTGAGGCCTGTCGTGTGATCACTTTACTTTATTAATAAATTACATTAGGAAGTAACATTATGAGGTTCTTCTTAATAAATAAGGTGAATCTGGAGTCATCTTACCTCAAAACGTCTGCTCTATTTGAAAATGTTTCGGTAGAACATGTCTATCATCATCAGCTTTTCCAGACTGGAGAAGCAAACCTTGGCCAAGAAACAGAACAAGAAAGGAGAAGAGAGAAATCTTCTATTTCTGGAACTAAATTATGACTAAATTAAAATTTGCTTAAACTGAAATTAACTTAATAATTAAGATATTTGGTCTGTGTATTCTTACCTCTTATGATTGTTTTTGTTGAACATATGTTTCAAGGTTTGTGAGCCCCATCTTCAGCAATTACTGTATTTTAAAAATGAAATTAACTTTCTTTTTTTTTATTTGAAGAGAAAAATGAAAAATATATGTTCAGACTGGGGTTTGAACCCTGGACCTTTGACTTTCTTTGCCAAAGCTCTACCAACTGAGCTACCTGGGTACTCCAATCTAAATACAAATTTTTCTCTTATATGAGTACATTGTTATTTTTTAAGAAGCTGCCATTTGCGTGATCGAACAATGGTTCGTAGCATTTGATGCTCGGGAATAGCAGTGTACAAGAGAAAAATTTGCATTTAGATTGGAGAGTTCAGGTAGCTCAATTGGTAGAGCATTAGCATAGAAAGCCAAAGGTCCTGGGTTCAAACCCCAGTCTGAGCATATATTTTTCTTTTCAAATATAATTCGTCCTTCAGTGAGAAATTAATTTTTTTATTCAATGCCCCAGGTTGTCATTTCGACATATCTGGTGTTCTCTCCTGGCTTTGGCGTAATTGTAATCCACTTCTGAAGTTGGGGTGCTTTGAAGGTGAAGTTACGTTACCCTGATGATATGATGGATGATAAATGATAATGAAGTGTCAGGAGAGTTCTAAACCTAAATTTAACCTAAATTCCAGACCATGGGCAACCACAGGAATAATTCCCTTTACAGAAAAATTCCTATGATTTGACTGGGAATCGAACCAGGACCTCATGAACAGTAGTCAGAAATGCTAACCACTAGTCCATGGGGCTGGTCTCAGTGAGAAGTATTAAATTAATAATAAAACGTTGAAATTAAAATCTCTAATTTTCAGGCATAGATATTACGTTTACCCCAACTTTAACATTTGAACAATGTTTGGAGAAAGGAATTGGTGCATATGCTGAGCAGGTGGCAAAAATAGGAGAAAGTGCAACGAAAGAGTATGGTATTGAGGAAGTTCTTGCAAAGATGAAACATGAATGGTTAAGTGTCAATTTGGAGATCCAGCCTTACAAAAAATACAGGTATGGTATTTTGTTAAAAATGTTAGAGAAAACATGGCTCACCTCATATTTGTAATTTCAAGAAACTACAAATAGAGGCAAGTCGTGTATTTTCTAACTCACATTACATTATTTAGTTTCATTTTATTTACTTCCAGTCCTAATTTCTTAGTGTTATTCAATAGAATGTGCATGTTGGCCTTTACATACATTTTGATTACTAATTATTGTATATTAGGAACATATATAATGAAGATATCAGATGAAGCACTTCAGATGCTGGATGACCACACTGCTCTCACACAGCAGATATCATTTAGTCCTTTCAAAGCAGCTCTGGAGACGCAAATCACTGAATGGGAAGAACAGCTTAATCTTGCTACTGAAGTGCTGGAGGCCTGGACAGAATGTCAAAAGTAAGTTGTTTTCAGTACAAGTTACAAGCATGTATATTCGGTTCAGTCATTTAGTTTATAGGTACTTTGCTTTGTGGTTAGGTGGGTCTATTTTGCAAGCATAAGTTTTTAATATATCAAGTGGCATTGTCTGTTTTATTCACTAGAATACATTTTTACGAACTAAAGATACTGCAAAATACAAAAGTTGCAACACTGTTAAGATAATTATATCCATGTGGAGTGACACATGAAATCCGTCATTTCCAATGCAAAGACATTATTAGTATGAGAACTGTTTTCAGTTTCTGGTGATTGGAGCGGCGTCTAGAAGCCTCTAACAACAACTCCCCGGTTCTACCTGGCAGTAACAATATATTTTATAAACTAGAGAGAAACATGTTGCGGTTGGATGCCAACCGTACACTAAATGACTGAGCCGGCTATATGGGGAAGATATGTTCACTAGGCTCAAAGTTTCTGTCTGAGTCGATGAAATTTTTTTCAGAATGGAAATAATTCCAAGAAACAAGTCCTTTGGGAGGAACTTTTAAGCTATGGGGGTCCCAAGTCTCTTTTCAGGCCTAAATTAGTATTTTTGAACTTTTACAGGAATTAATCACTATGAGGTTTAAGTTATGGTAAAATTTAAATGTTTCTAACTCCTCCTCATATAAATCTCTAAGAAGTAGATCCGATTGTTTCTCGATACCATAAACGTCTCATCTTCAGTACTTTTTTGGTGGCTGATGTTATGTCGATCGGAAGAAACTTCTTCTTCCCTCAGGTTCATTGGTCCACCAACAGAGGGATGAAGAAGAGTTTCTTTTGATTGACATAACATCAGTCGCCAAAAAAGTACTGAAGATGAGACTGTTATGGTCTCCAAATCACGATCTACTTAGAAGATTTATATGAGGAGAGGTAACAAACATTTAATTTTACCCTAAATTAGTATGTCTGATCAAAATTTAACCAACCATTCCCTTTCAAGTAATATCTTAATTGCCTACTGGATTTCTCTTCGAGATGATGTGCTGACCACATGTCACTCACTGACATATGTAGGGAAATAAGCATAACTAATTTAGCTTGGTAAAGAAACTCCTGCTAGGGGAGCATATGGGGTATATATGTAAATATATGTACCTGAGATTTCATTTGTACTCGACTAATTAGAATTTCAGTTTAATCACTTTATATTTGAAGAGAAAAATTTTTGCCTAGACCGGGACTCGAACCCGGGACCCTTGGCTTTCCGGGCCAAGTGCTCTACCAACTGAGCTACCGAGGCGAGTTGCGATCTAGACGCAAATTTTTCTCTTATATACGTTGTAATTCCCTATCGCCAAATGCTTTTGAAACCATTGCTTCTATCTTTGCAAATGGCAGCTTCTTAGTTAAGAAGACATTTATTGGGAATTTAACATTACTTTATAAAGCTAGTAAGGCTTCTAATGATGTTTTTATTATTCATTTAACATTTCTCAATGAAAGATAAATTATATTTGAAGAGAAAAATTTTCGCCTAGACCGGGACTCGAACCCGGGACCCTTGGCTTTCCGGGCCAAGTGCTCTACCAACTGAGCTACCGAGGCGAGTTACGATCTAGACGCAAACTTTTCTCTTATATACGTTGTAATTCCCTATCGCCAAATGCTTTTGAAACCATTGCTTCTATCTTTGCAAATGGCGGCTTCTTAGTTAAGAAGACATTTATTGGGAATTTAACATTACTTTATAAAGCTAGTAAGGCTTCTAATGATGTTTTTATTATTCATTTAACATTTCTCAATGAAAGATAAATTATATTTGAAGAGAAAAATTTTCGCCTAGATCGGGACTCGAACCCGGGACCCTTGGCTTTCCGGGCCAAGTGCTCTACCAACTGAGCTACCGAGGCGAGTTGCGATCTAGACGCAAATTTTTCTCTTATATACGTTGTAATTCCCTATCGCCAAATGCTTTTGAAACCATTGCTTCTATCTTTGCAAATGGCGGCTTCTTAGTTAAGAAGACATTTATTGGGAATTTAACATTACTTTATATAAAATAATATACAAATAAAACCACAAGTATGTTTAAAATCTCAGCAAAGCTTCCTAAGCATTGTACAAGAAATCAAACAGAAATTGCAACTTCCACATTCAAAAGAAAATATGCAGATGAGAATCAACCCTCTAGAATTTTTGGAAATCGAATATAACCTTCATTTAACAGAAGACATCAAGAAATCTGAAACTCCTCCATATATTTTAAAACAAATGTCACTGGAAATGATAAATCTAAGATACCCAGCTCCTGAATGGATACATATTTTTACAGATGGCTCCAGCCTACCAAATGATGGTGGCACTGGTGCTGGTGCAGTATGTCCACTTTTTTCCTTTTATTCGTAAACTAAACACAAATTCAACAAACTTTGATGGCGAAATTCTAGCAATCTTCTTAAGTTTACAAAATCTTTTATATCACATCCAAAAATTTACAAAAGTTGTAATTCTATGTGGCTCCAAAGCAGCCATTCTTGCTATAACACGAGACACAACACCCAAAAGCATCAAAATTATCGAATGTCACAAAATAGAATGTCACAAAATGATAAAACATTTATCCCGTCTACATAAAAAAGTTGTACTTCAATGGATTCCGGCCCATTGTGGAGTGACAGGCAATGAAATAGCCGATTTTCTAGCCAAGAAGGGTAGCAAAATTATTTCAAACCCAACTTCTGCTCCAGTTTCCTTTCACTCTATCAAAAGAATTATCTCAAATAAATACATCAATAAACTTAGAGAAGAATACACCACCAAAACATCTGGAAAGGAATGGGAAAATCTTCAAGCTTATGACATTACTACATTACAAAGAAAATCTGCAGTAGCAACATTCAGACTGCTAACGGGACATGACTGCTTGAATAAACACCTACACAGAATTGGCATAACAGATTCACCTAAATGCCCTTTTTGCAATTTAAATGAAGATATGGAAAGAAACCATCTCCTCCGCTGTCCAGCTTTTGTAGAAGAGACCAGCCTTTCTGCTAAATATTGGAGTGCAAGAGAGCGAATGATTTCATTATCAAGTGCTCGACATTAGATACCAACCAACATTACTTTATAAAGCTAGTAAGGCTTCTAATGATGTTTTTATTATTCATTTAACATTTCTCAATGAAAGATAAATTATATTTGAAGAGAAAAATTAATCACTTTGTTAGATTTTTACTGACAAAGTGCTTAAACTGAAATTTTAATTACCTGATTGAGATCTTAGGTATTCATTTTAATATTGTAACATTTTATGACAAAAGAGTTAATATAGGAACCTGATTCAGATTTATGTACTTCAGGAAGCATTTTTTAAAGCTTCGTCAGATGTGTTATTAATAATGTACTGGTATCCACTGGAAAATTATATCTATTTCAATAATTAATATTTAAGACTTTTGAGAGTTTAGTCCTCTAGGCTACACTTATGGTCTAACATCAGTGAGCTCCTATTTTGTCATCACTACATTAGATAAAGTGAAAGCGTCATTATTTCAGACAATGGATGTATTTGGAGCCCATATTTGCCAGTGAAGATATAAATAGACAGCTCCCAACAGAAAGTAAGAAATATTCCACAATGGAACGCAATTGGAGGAGAATCATGAAGAGTGCTCATGATGTACCAAGGGTAATATATACAAACTTTTAATATAAAAATAATAGGAATTCATACTATGAGATACTTTATCAATTAAATTGAGACCCTTAGCAGCCAAGGAGTAAAAGTAACAAAAGGTCAGTTTTGAATAAATGGCGTTCTAAGTTGAGACACTCCATATGTGACTGTGTTAGCAGTATTCTTTCCAGCTACTAGATTTCAGACCAGACAGATTTCACTTGTATCCATTGGCCACTCAGATTAGTATCTGCTGTAACTATTAAAATCTACCACTTCCTTCAAAATTACCAATTTGCCACTTGTACCCTTTGGCTTCTAAGGGTTTCAATTAAATCAGTTATTAATATTCATAGTTAAATATGGGAAATAATTTTATGAGGTTCTTAATTCAATTAATGAATGAGTCACTTCTTATCTCATAATTAACCCATCAGCGAGGAGTGATGTGCACCACCTGCATGATTTCTTTACTGGAACTAGTTCTTATTTTTTGGAAAAGGTTCACTAAATAAATTATTAAATAATATCATTTTGTAGAGGAAAGATTACACTTTTATTAATAATGTAACTCATTTTCAAATTGAGTAATTTTGTTTTCTAACTTACAAATTTAAATGCCATTCCAAGGAATCCTCCTGCAGCTCCTCCCACGCTGATGGGTTAAGACAGTCTATAATCACTGATGATGGGGCTCAGAAGCCTTGAAACATATGTTTGACAAAAACAACCATAAGAGGTTGTCGATTTTATGAACTTGGAGATTAAAATATTCTTGTCGGGAATTTCAAAATTCATGGCTCTATATTTATTCTTCTGAATGTATATCTTTTCCCAAACAGTTAATTGCAAAGGCTTCTCTAAATATTTAAAAGTTTTAGAGAATATTTAAAAGTTTTAGAGAATGTTTAAAAGTTTTAGAGAATATTTAAAAGTTTTAGAGAATGTTTAAAAGTTTTAGAGAAGTCTTTGGAATTAACAATTTGGGAAAATATATACATTCAGAAGAATAAATGTAGAGCCATGAATTTTGAAATTCCTGATTAGAAAAATTTGATCTCCAATAAAATTTCATCTTTTCATAAGATCGACACCAGATGGCAGTTTTGGAAGATGGTGTTAATGACAAAATTTCAACAATTGGAGTTTGACCGAAGTTAGAGAAACCGGTTTGAAACCAGTATTGTGGAAACACATGGAAATATAAAACATATTCTCCAACTCATTTATAAATTGATAATACATCATAGTGTTACTTCCAACTTTAACTTTGATTAAATTCATTGTAAATTGTTTAAGTTTATTATTTGTGTACAGGTGATGGATATATGTCCTGATCAAGCTCTTTTGGAGAGTCTGAAGGAATGTAATGCATTCCTTGATGTTGTACAGAAAGGTTTAGCTGATTATCTTGAGACCAAACGTATCTTTTTCCCACGCTTTTACTTCCTCAGCGATGAAGAACTTCTGGAAATTCTGTCTCAGGCCAAGAATCCATTAGCAGTTCAACCTCATCTTCGTAAATGTTTTTGAAAACATTGCTAAGGTATAACAATATGTAAATTTAGAATCAAAACTTCGGGGATTCTTCACTACATGTGATGCGAAAAATGTTTCTAAGTTCCAATCATACACCATGCGCATGCACCAACAAATGCAAAGTAGTTTACACTATGGAATCACAGGATGCAGCCAATATATACATGATATTTAACGAACCTAATAGCTAACCTAATGTAATTTAAGTAGGTTTACTCTAATATTTAATTTTTAATATTTAATTTTAGGAAGTTATATTTTGAGGTTATTTTAATTATATTATTTTTGGTCTGGACATCTTACCTCAATATTAATGTTGATTTGTTCTTGGACATGTTTCAAAACAATTCTGTTTTATCGTCAGCTTATTGTCCAAGAACAAATCAACATTAATATTGAGGTAAGATGTCCAGACCAAAAATAATATAATTTAGGTTTACTCTAACCTGTGAAATCCAACCTAAAAGCTAACCTAATGCAATTTAAGCACTCAAACCTGTGAAAGAATGCAACACCCAAAAATAAATAGTAAGTTCTGAAATTCTGAAGTATATGTGTACAGTCAATTAGTACATACTCTATGTTGTTGTATTGAATATTCATTAAAAACAATATGGCTACCATGTTTTCATAGAAAAAAAAATTGAAATAATTGTTAGAAAAAATGTAAAAATCATTGTAAATGGTGGGAAATAATTTGAAAAATGAAACCCTAAGAATATAATTTGATAGGAGTTTATGAAGGAATTAAAAAAGTCGCATCACAGGTTGTAAAGAATAGCCAAAACTTTATATATAGCTTGTAAATTCACTATATATGTAACACTTAATGGTAAAGGTAAGTTTTATATTTGAAGAGAAAAATACACACCTATACTAGGGTTTGAACCCAGGACCATCTGAGTTATTCTAGGTCTCCAATCTAAATGCAAATTTTTCTCTTACACATTTCAATTCCCGAGAGTGGCAAAGGCTACAAGCTCAACACACAACTGGCACTTCTTATTTAGAAGACTTTAATGAGAATTTTAAACATCACTTTATAGACAGCCTCATGGGCTAGTGGTTAGCATTTCTGACTACAGTTCATGAGATCCCAAATTCAATTCCCTGTCAGACAATATGAATTTTTCTTTAAAGGGTTCCTGTGGTTACTCATGGGCTGGAATTTAGGTTAAGTTTAGGTTAAGGACTCTCCTGGGCCTTCATTATCATTTATCACCCATCATATCATCAGAGTAATGTAATTCTGCCTTCCGGATGCCCCAACCTAAGAAATGGATTACAATTGTGTCAATGGCAGGAGTGAAAGCCAGAAATGTTACAAAAGACAAGCTAGTGGCATTGGGCAAAAAAAAAATCACTTTATAAAGCTAGTAGAGCTTCTTTCAATGTTTTTATTAAAATGAAACATTTCTCACTGAAGTCCACCGCTGTGGTCTCAAGGTAGCATGCTGCCTTGTCACGCAGCGGGCCTGGGTTCGATCCCCAATCGGGACAAGTTTCCTGGGTGATGGTTTTTATAGAGGTTTTTCCTCATCTGTAAGACAAATGTCAGGAAACTTTAAGGCCCAAACAGTCCTCAAACATCATCTGGCCATCATTATTATCATTAACATATTCATTAAGTTTAGGATTAAGGCCTCTCCTGTGATGCATCATTACCATCATCATCACCTATCATATATAATCGGGGCAGAGTAACTCTGCCTTCTAGATGCCCCAACCTCACCTCAAAAGTGGATTACATTAACGCCATGCTAGGGGAGAAAACCAGAATGTTGAAATGACAACATGGTGGCATTGAATAAATAAAAAAAAGAAACACTTCTCACTGAAGGACAAGTTATATTTGAAGAGAAAAATATTCACCTAGATTGACATTTGAAATTTTATGCCTGAACCAGGAATCAAACCCTGGACCTTTAACTTTACATGCTTATTGCTCTCCACTTAGCTCTCCAGACTATCCTCCCCAAGCACAAACTCATTTTTTTAACCTCTCTCTTGATCATTTCTTTACCCCGGAGCAATGAACTGTCATTCACAATGCAGTTTGGTTGCTTCTACATCAAGAATACATTATGATGGGATTTAACATGGCTAAAGCTATTAATATGATAAAAATAAGTAAATTATTATACATCCCATCATAATGGCTTCTTGATATAGAATCAACCCAATTGCATGATGTTTCAATGCTGTGGGATAAGGAAGGGATCAAGAAAGAGGTTAAAGAGATTATTTTTTTTTAAAATTAATGTTGAGAAATTTTTAAAATTAATGTTGAGAAGTTTTCGTGCTTTTTCATGAGAGTCGGAGTTATGACTGTTAATGGATGAGATGTCATCTGAAACCATGGTCTTGCAAAAAGCACAAAATTTATGAGGTGAGTTTTTCAAAAAATGTTCTCCGATAAATGTTAAAAGATGAATTTTTGCATGGATAGGTAGGTGGCAGACCATCTGCACATAGAACTGAAAGTTCAGGATTCAATTCCTGTTCAGGCATTATATTTTTCTCTTTACCATTAATTGTAATAGGTTAGCTGTGTAAAATAATTTACTTATTTCATTTTTCAAATGTGCATATAGAGATGTGCATTGGGGATTCAGACATTAGGCTTAGTGGGATCTTATAAAGATTGTCTCTCTCTCCACTGTGAAATAGGCCTAGAATGCCTGTAGCTTAGTATATCAATTCTGAGATAAGTTCCAGTTGTACTGTAAATAAACTTGCATAAGGTATTACTCCACTATCTCTATCCATGTTTGTCCTCTATCTTTTGCATATCTTTTCTAATCTGATCTAGCCATGTGGATCTGAGTCTTCCCCTTGGTCTCTTCACTTTTACCTTTATCGGAAGCATCTTTTTTGGTAATCTTTCTATATTTTTTCTTATTCCAGTTAAATTTTGAAGCAGATCTTCAAATCACAGCCATGTATTCATCAGAAGGAGAATGTGTCTTAATGAATCCGTTTTTGTATCCAAGAGGTAATGTTGAAGACTGGCTTGTTAAGGTAAATCATCAATTTTTTTTAAACTACTTTTAAAGTAATTATGTCAACCTGATTGCTGACTGCCTTTCTGTTATGTTGAATATCAGCATTTTCAAAACAAATATGAAATGTTATGATGTTTTTATTATTAATTTAACATTTCTCAATGAAAGATAAATTAAATTTGAAGAGAAAAATTTTCGCCTAGACCGGGACTCGAACCCGGGACCCTTGGCTTTCCGGGCCAAGTGCTCTACCAACTGAGCTACCGAGGCGAGTTACGATCTAGACGCAAATTTTTCTCTTATATACGTTGTAATTCCCTATCGCCAAATGCTTTTGAAACCATTGTTTCTATCTTTGCAAATGGCGGCTTCTTAGTTAAGAAGACATTTATTGGAAATTTAACATTACTTTAAAAGCCAGTAAGGCCTCTAATGATGTTCGAGTCCCGGTCTAGGCGAAAATTTTTCTCTTCAAATTTAATTTATCTTTCATTGAGAAATGTTAAATTAATAATAAAAACATCATTAGAGGCCTTACTGGCTTTTAAAGTAATGTTAAATTTCCAATAAATGTCTTCTTAACTAAGAAGCCGCCATTTGCAAAGATAGAAACAATGATTTCAAAAGCATTTGGCGATAGGGAATTACAACGTATATAAGAGAAAAATTTGCGTCTAGATCGTAACTCGCCTCGGTAGCTCAGTTGGTAGAGCACTTGGCCCAGAAAGCCAAGGGTCCCGGGTTCGAGTCCCGGTCTAGGCGAAAATTTTTCTCTTCAAAAATGAAATGTTATATTTAAATTAATATTGGGAAGTCGATTAAAATATGTTCTCCACTCACTATTAATGAAATGTTATAATTATTTTTCCAGTAGATTTAAATAGTTAGATATGAAATATGTTGTATATATTTTGATATGTAAAACATTTTATACCTTATATTAAGTTATGATTAGATAGGTACATATTTTTGTACCTATATTAAGTTATGATTAAATATTTAATCAAATTTAAAGTGGAAAGTAACACTTACTTACTTACTCACTGGCACTATCGAACCCGAAGGTTCATGGCCGCGCGGACATAAGCTCTCCATACATCCCTATCCTGAGCTAATGCTTTCCAATCATTCCCTGTATAATCTACTTCCCTCAAATCATAGTTAATGTTGTTCTCCCACCTCATTCTTGGTCTACCAACTGGGCGTTTTCACTCTGGCTTTCCTACAAGAAGCTTCCATGCAGGTCTTTCATTCCCCATACGTGCAACATGTCCTGCCCATTGCAGTCTACGAGACTTAACTGTTCTTATTATATCTGGCTTCCTATAAAGACCATGTAGTTCATTGTTATGTAGTCTTCTCCATTCACCTGTCTGTTCATCTCTCTTTGGTCCAAAAATTTTCCTAAGAACTTTATTCTCAAATATTCGTAATCTCCTTTTCTAAAAGTAAGAGTCCATGTTTCGCACCCATATAATATAACTGGTAGAATAATAGTTTTATATATTTTCAGCTTAACGTTTTTTGAAAGGAGTTGGGACATCAAAAGTCTCTGCAATACATAATAGCATGCATTTCCAGAATTGAGCCTATGTTTAATTACTTTTTGCATCTCATTCCTATTTGTGATTATTGTTCCTAGGTATTTGAATTCAGCCACTTCCTCAAAATTTCCCTCATTTGTCATTAGCTGTCCATTTCCATTATATACTGAATTTCTACGTGTGACCATATTTTAGTTTAACTGATATTTACTTCCAGTCCTAATTTCTTAGTGTTACTCAATAGTGTGTGCGTGTTGGCCTTTAGTATCTCCTTGCTATCGGCCAGTAGTGCAACATCATCAGCATAAACTAACAGCTTATTAATACCATTGAGTTGTAAGCTTTCCTCATTCTCTAAAGATTTAATGGCATGCTCTAGTACAAAATTAAATAGTAGAGGAGATAGTGCATCTCCTTGCTTCAACCCATTCTGGATTTCAAAAGTGTCTGAAAACTGTTTGCCTACACGCACCCTACTCTTTGAGCCATTTAGACACATTCGTATAAGTCTAACTAACTTTTTAGGAATTCCGAACTCCAGCAGGATACTTTATAACTTCTCCCTCTTAATTGAATCATATGCTTTTTGAAGTCTACATATAGTTGATGTACAGTACCATTATATTCCCATTTTCTTCTCTAAAATCTGTCTTAAACTGAAAATCTGATCTGTTGTAGACCTGTTTCTTCTAAATGCACATTGATGATCTCCTAGAATGTCATCAATATAGGGAGTTAGTCTGCTTACTAATATATTTGTTAGAATTTTGTACGAAGTTGAAAGTAATGAGATGTCCCTGTAGTTGTTGCAATCAGTTTTATCTCCTTTCTTATAAATTGGTATGATAATTGATTCCTTCCATTCATCTGGAAGAGCTTCTTTTTACCAAATCATACTAAGCAACCAGCGTATCTTGTCCATCAATTTTTCTCCCCCTGATTTTATCAGTTCTGCTGGGATCTCATCTGAACCTGATGCTTTATACATCTTCAATTTTTCAATGCCATTTCAACCTCTAATGCACTTGGCTCTGCGACTAGCATTCTGCTGTCTGTAACTTATCCTCCTCACTGTCCTGTTCTGTATGTACATTAATAGCTGATTAAGTAACCTTTCCATCTATTTAATATACTCCTAGAATCTGCAATCATATCCCCATTTTCATTCCGAATTATGTTTGTTCTAAGCCTGAAACCCTTTCTTCTCTATACTAATTCCCTGATATAATTCTCTAATGTTCCTATTTTTTGCATTCATTTCAAGATCATTAATCTTCTCTCTCAAATATTCCCTCTTTTTACTCTTTAGTAACTTGGTGGTTTCCCGTCTAATACTACCCAATTGCTCTAAATTTACCTCATTTGGCTCGTGTAACCATTTCATTTTTGCTAGCTTTCTTTTCTTTACAATGTCGACACATTCCTCATCAAACCATTTCTTGTTTTGCCCTCTTTTTTAAACAACCAATGCTTTCTGATGCTGACAATTTAATAGTATCTCTTATAGCCTCCCATTCTTTATTTATATCAGTTTCTTCTTCGTTTCCATGGTCATCTGAAGATTCCAGTACTTCAAATCTATTTGCAATTTTGGTTTGGTATTCTTGCAGCATTTCATCATTTTTCAAGTTTTTTAATTCATATTTTACAGAATCATCTTTAGCGCTCGTTCCTCTCATAAGCGATAGCCGTTGTCTGATTTTCACTCTGACCAGATGATGATCCGAATTGCAGTCTGTCCCTCTAACTGATCTAACATCAATGTTGCTACTGTGCCAGCGTTTATCCACTAATACATGATCTATCTGGTTCCAAGTTTCTCCATCTGGGGACGTCCAGGTGTATTTATGAATATCCTTATGCTGAAATGTTTGTGCTCTTAACAATGAGATTCTTCGATGTGCAAATGTGACTAATCTAACCCATGTTTGCTATTAACTAGTACTATCTTATGAAGACTGAATTTGCCTATTGTTGGTTTGAATATTCTTCCCGCCCCACTTTTGCATTAAATATTCCTAAGACAATTTTCATATGATATCGTGAAAGGCTATCAAATAAGCATTCTAATTCTTCATAGAACTCATCCTTGATCTTGTCATCTTTATCTTCTGTGGGGGCATGTACATTTACAATTATAAAATCATGTCTTGTACCCTTTAGAATTATGTATCATATCCTCTCACTAACAAACTTAATATCTCGGATAACGGATAGGATCCTCCTTCTGACTAAAAAACCCGTTCCAAATGCAGGTCTTTCTGCACCCCCGTAGTATAACGCAAAGCTTCCTGATTCCTGACTACCTTCTCCTGGCCACCTAACTTCCTGTAAAGCGACTATATCCAAGGGCGATTTATCCAATTCCCGCGTTAAATCTCTAGTGCCCTGCTATTGTATAAAGTCCTAACATTCCATGTTCCTAGGAACATGTCCCTGTGTTTGAGCTTTTGGCATGGGTACCCTGAAGTAGTCTCCGCCCGGAGAACCGAATGGGGGACTATTTGACCTCCGGAAAATTTTACCCCAGATGAACCCATGTCCGCATTTCTTGACTGTTGTATTTTTACGGTGAAAGATCGTCACTCTTTCGCCCAAGGTACTTTTTTCATCTGGCTTATCACCTTCGACCAGTCCGGCATGGGTAACCCAATCGGCAGCAATGCTACCGCCGGCATAGCTCTCAGGATCATTTAAGCACGCAAGCCACTCCACCACGACAAGGTAAAGATACCATGGAGGGGAAAGTAACACTATGAGGTATTTTCAATTTATGAATGAGTTGGAGAAAATGTTTTTATATCTCACCTCATAAAGTTAATCAAATTTAAAGTGGAAAGTAACACTATGAGGTATTTTCAATTTATAAATGAGTTGGAGAAAATGTTTTTATATCTCACCTCATAAAGTTAATCAAATTTAAAGTGGAAAGTAACACTATGAGGTATTTTCAATTTATAAATGAGTTGGAGAAAATGTTTTTATATCTCACCTCATAAAGTTAATCAAATTTAAAGTGGAAAGTAACACTATGAGGTATTTTCAATTTATAAATGAGTTGGAGAAAATGTTTTTATATCTCACCTCATAAAGTTAATCAAATTTAAAGTGGAAAGTAACACTATGAGGTATTTTTTTTCAATTTATAAATGAGTTGGAGAAAATGTTTTTTATATCTCACCTCATAAAGTTAATCAAAATTTAAAGTGGAAAGTAACACTATGAGGTTGTATTTCAATTTATAAATGAGTTGGAGAAAATGTTTTTATATCTCACCTCATAAAGTTAATCAAATTTAAAGTGGAAAGTAACACTATGAGGTATTTTCAATTTATAAATGAGTTGGAGAAAATGTTTTTATATCTCACCTCATAAAGTTAATCAAATTTAAAGTGGAAAGTAACACTATGAGGTATTTTCAATTTATAAATGAGTTGGAGAAAATGTTTTTATATCTCACCTCATAAAGTTAATCAAATTTAAAGTGGAAAGTAACACTATGAGGTATTTTCAATTTATAAATGAGTTGGAGAAAATGTTTTTATATCTCACCTCATAAAGTTAATCAAATTTAAAGTGGAAAGTAACACTATGAGGTATTTTTCAATTTATAAATGAGTTGGAGAAAAATGTTTTTATATCTCACCTCATAAAGTTAATCAAATTTAAAGTGGAAAGTAACACTATGAGGTATTTTCAATTTATAATGAGTTGGAGAAAATGTTTTTATATCTCACCTCATAAAGTTAATCAAATTTAAAGTGGAAAGTAACACTATGAGGTATTTTCAATTTATAAATGAGTTGGAGAAAATGTTTTTATATCTCACCTCATAAAGTTGCATGTTTTCACAGTTCAGTTTCAAAGGTCTTTCACCTTCATCTTCAGTCAAACTCCAACTGTCGAAATTTTGGCCATTAATGCCATATTCCGAACTGTCATCTGGTGTTGATTTTATGAACTTGGAGATCAAATTTTGCTCATCAGGAATTAAAAAATTAATGGTTCTATATTTATTCTTCCAAATGTAAATATTTTCCCAAATTGTTAATTCCAAAAGTTTCTCTAAATGTTTTAAAAGATTAGTTTCTCTTCCAATTTTGTGATTCTCTAGCAAACTATGAGCTGCAATTATCGATTATTCAATTTCACCATTTTTAATATTTCTAAAGTTTTCTTTCGTATGAGTTTCCAAATTCCTTTTAGTTTTTCCTATATATACCTTATTTGCTATCTCAGAGATATAGGGATATGGAGACTAAGGTTAAGAGACTACAATATGAAGCAAAGAATGTTAGATTGAAAATAAACTCCTCTAAAACAAAACAGATGAGGATAAACTGTAACAATCAAATTAAATAAAAGTTAATAATGTTGACATTGAAGAAGTTGTATTCTTCATAATATATTTAAGAAGTATGGTTACAAAAACCAGAGGAGCAGAAGAAGATATAAAAAGATGAATTTGTCTAACAAATGGAGTTTTGCGCTGTTATACCCCATATGGAAAACTATGAACATCTCTTTGAAGACAAAACGTAGACTGTTCAAAACGAACGTAAAATCATTTCTCCTCTATAGTTGTGAAACATGGAAAGTTATGGAAGCAACAAATAAAAAGTTGCAGACCTTTATAAACAAATATCTGAGTTATATTTTAAATATAAGATGGCTGGAAATAATATCAAATGAAGAATTGCGGAGAAAAACCAACCAATTTGCAATATGTCACCAAATAAAACAAAGAAAGTGGAATTGGATAAGGCCACACATTGAGAAAACCAGATGGAGCCATTGAGAAGATTGCACTAGATTGGAATCCACAAGGAATAAGAAAGAAGGGATGACCTACGGAAACTTGGAAGCGATCAGTAGAGGAGGAAGTAAAGGAAAGAGGGAAAAGCTGGAAACAAGTGAAATGGCTGGCTGGAAGCAGAGTACGCTGGAGGAACTTTACTGCTGCCCTATGTTCTATTTAGGAATTACAGGAAATAAGTAAAAAATAATAAATAAATATATACCTTCTTGCAATCACTGCAACTAATTTGATAAATTCAAGATTTTTTACTATCTGGGACAATAACATTTTTTATTAGCTATTAATATATTAGTTATTAGTAGATATAAAACATTTTCTCCAACTCATTTATAATATAATTAAATAGTTAGGTATGAAGTATTTTTTATTTACAGTTGAACCTGTTTTATACATAAATCAATTCTGCATAATTCAATTTTATACATAAATTATTGTAAGTCCCAGCTAAGTGTAATTGAAAATTTAAATTATTAAAACTTTTTACATCTCACCTCATAAAGTTCCATGTTTTCACAATACCGGTTTGAAAGGTCTTGACCTTCATCATCAATTAAACTCCATCTCATATATTAATGTTGGGAATTTTTACATTATGAGGTTTTCTTAATTAAAATCAATTGAATCGTGAATTCTTCTTACCTCATATATCTATGTTATTAACACAGAACAGCCGGTATCGAGATTCATCACTCCCATCCTCAGCTATTATAATATAGATATATGAGGTAAGAAGAATTCATGATTCAATTGATTTTTATTTTAAACTCCAACTGTTGAAATTTTGCCATTACCACCATCTTCTGAACTGCTATCTGGTGCCGATTTTATGAACTTGGAAATTAAATTTTGCTCACCAGGAAATTCAATATTGTTAGTTTATGTATAATATTCCCAGATTTTAAATGTTTATTTTTAGTCCATGTTTGAAATATAACTTTTTGAAACTAATGTTTAAAATGATTTTAAGTTTTAGGTATTATAATATTATATATAATTATTATTCTATAATTAATCCTTTAATAAGTACAATATATCTCAGTTATTACAACAATAAGTTACTTCAGTTACATTTTAATGATTTTAATTTTAATTTTCTAAGATATAAATTTTTCTCCATTCTGGGTTATTCTGTCATTAACAATTATATTTCATTATTGTAGGTGGAGGAATCAATGAAAAATACAGTTCGTTCAACAATTGGCGATTCTTTAGATGATATTGAGATTAGACCAAGAACAGATTGGGTTCTACAGTGGCCAGGTCAGATTGTGATTGTGGGCTCACAAACTGCTTGGACTTCAGGCGTTGAAGAAGGAATTCATACCAATACTCTTTCACTGTTCTATAGTCAAATGCTAGACATGGTGAGTATTTCTTGAAGATGGCTATTGAAATCTGTGTGCAATCTAATGCCACCCACTGCACACTTTTTGTTCAAGTTCTGCACTAGGCAGAAAAATGGCTTTAATGTGGTCTATTTTCAATTTATGAAAAACCCAAACAGGTGATGTGTTCTTGTAATATATACAGAGAGGTGTGTAGGATAAGCATCTGTTTATGTTGAATTATTATTGGAAATATCACTATGAGGTGAAATGTAAAATTTAAGATAAATTCTGTTCATCTCACCTCATATCCCGCCTTCTGATTAGACCAGTTTCAAAACCTAGGCAGTTTTATCATCAGTAATTTTATGAATGATATTGTTGTCCAAAAAGCACTGCTTCTTACTCCATCTGTTGGTGGACTGATGAACCTCCAAATCAAATCAACTTCCCCAGGAATTTCAAAATTCATTAATTTTCTTTCTTGTTTTATTAAATAAAACAAATAGAATAACCAAAAGAGCTCATGGTTTAGGAAAAATCCACATATATAAAACAAAAGAAATAATAATGGATTTTGAAATTCCCAGGGAAGTTGATTTAATTTGGAGTCCACCAACAGATAGAATAAGAAGCAGTGCTGGTGGTCAGAAAAACACAGAATCGCAGCAAATACCAAATTATTGAAACAGAGTGGCAGCGTATAAAACTAGAGATCTTGGGTTTGAAGCCCAGTCTAGGCATAATTTTTTTTTTTTTTCAAATATAACTGAATATATTATTAATATAGTCCATGCTGTGGCCTCGAAGTAGCGTGCTGTCTTATCACGAAGCAGGCCCAGGTTCGATTCCCGGTTGGGACAAGTTTCCTGGATGAGGTTTTTCCTCACCTGTAAGAAGACAAATGTCAGGAAACTTTAAAGCCCAAACGGTCCCTAAACATCATCTGGGCATCATAATCATCATCATTCATATTCACCTTAGATTAAACTTAGGATTAAGGATTCTCTTGGCGCACCTCTATCATCATCATCACTCATCAAATCATAGGGTCAGCCATAACCCCGCCTTCCAGGTGCCCCAACCTCAGAAGTGGGTTACAATTATGCCAATGCCAGGAGAGAAAACCAGAAATGTCGAAATGACAAGCTGGGGCATTGAATAAAAAAAAAATATACGTTAATGTGTAGTAATAATTGTTGGATTTATTTATCTCCATTTTTTAGTTAGAAACTTCATGAGAATTGTTATTTCAAGAATAATTTAGAGTTGTTTATGAATGAGTTGGAGAAAATGTTTTTATATCTCACCTCATAAAGATATAAAAACATTTTTTCCAACTCATTTATAAATTGAAAGTACTTTACAGTATTACTTCTCACTTAAATTTTGATAAAACTTGGAGTTGTATTGAATTTTGCAGTTGGATGGTTTGAGAGGTCTGGTGAAAGGCAAGTTGATGAAGGTGGAGCGTCAGGTTCTGTCTGCTCTTATTGTGATTGAAGTGCATGCCAGAGATGTGACTAACAAACTGGTAAAAGAGAATGTGGTCAATACAAATGACTTCGATTGGATAAGCCAACTCAGGTAAACTGCATGAGATTTTTAATATTATTTGAATAGTATTATGGGTTGAACTATTTTAGGAAATATCACTATGAGGTTTAATAAAAAATTTTAAATAAATTTCTTTTTACCTCACTTCATATTCTGTCTTCTAATTAGACAGTTTTGTAACTTTAATGGTTATTATACTAGGTTCTCTTCTCCCATCCGTTATAGCTGGTTTTATCAACCTGGAGTCGCTACTTATTGTAGCTACCCAAATTCCTCATGATGCTGATGCAGGGTGGGCACCAATCCCATGCTGGCCAAAATTCCATCAAAAAATTTCTTCCCCCATGGGGACCCAAACCGATGCAAGTCCCGTAGCTCTGCACCAAGGCATCTTGCCTTAACCACTCAGTTAGCCATGTTTTTATTAGTCCACCGCTGTGGTCTCGAAGTAGCATGCTGCCTTGTCACGCAGCGGGCTCGGGTTCGATACCTGTTCGGGATAGGCTCCTGGGTGAGGTTTTTTTTTTGGGATTTTTCCTCACCTGTAAGACAAATTTCAGGAAGCTTAGGGCCCAACGGTCCCTGAAAATCATCCTGCCATCATCATCATCATCATCCTTATCATTATCATCACCATCCTTCACTGGTGTGGAAAGCAACAAGAAGCTACCACACCTATAATCCCCTAGTAAAGCTTCAAAGCATAGCATGAAAATGGTATGATTGCAGTGAAAGACCTGCCCTTGGGCAGAATTACTATGGATGGATGATTTTTACTATTGCTTGTATTGCAGCTTTTGGATTAATTTGATTGGTTGTTTTACTAACCTAGATGCAATTTATGTTGGTTTTTCAGATACTATTGGGTGAATGATTTTGATTTGAAGGTACGAGCAGTGAATGCAGAGTTCCCCTATGGTTATGAATATCTTGGTAATAGTGGCAGATTGGTGATTACTCCACTCACAGATCGTTGTTACCTCACAATCCGTTACTCACACTCACAGTGCTTTACACCTTAAGTTTGGAGGTGCTCCAGCAGGCCCTGCCGGCACAGGAAAAACTGAAACTACCAAAGTAAGCATCTGATTCTAAATGTTGGTTTGGTAACATGATTTAATACAGAATTAACAGGAATTCACACTAAGATATATTTTATCATAAGTAATGCCATGAGTGGTTTCCAAATTATCTAGAGGATTGGAAAACAAAGAGTGACATGTGTAGGACTATTTAACAAATAAAATTAAGCTGTTTACTTACAAATCATTATTTGAATATAATTATTTTAAAATATTTATATATTTAAACCAACATTATAGGTTATTAATTTTTAGGAAAGAACTCAATAAAATCATTATTTAAAAACACAATTATTGAACACACAATTATCAAATGTGTAGTTCGAAAGGATCTGTTCATTATTTGCCATATTCAACATATTTGTTGGAGAGTCAGTCACTGCAAAATAATGCTCTGACCTGTTCAGAATATTAAAAAGGAGAAGATTTCTTCATTTTGATAAACAGAATTGGATAAATAGTTAGGTGAAACACGACTGTCATTAGGTTGTAAAACAAAATTCATTGAAACATGATTGGTAATTGATTCTCATTTGTGGCATGAATTAAATAGTCGAATAAATTGAATTAAATTTTTACACCTCATTTCATATAAACTATTTTTCTTGGTACTAGTTTCAAAGAAAAATCTCCTTTATTTTCACCCATCAATTTATGGGATGTCCCAGGATGCTCTGTACATCCATTTGTGAAGAAATAAAAAAATTGGCAGTAGCTGCTCAATTTTGGCAAAAAGTCATGGAATTGAGAAATAGTAAACATTTCTTAAACAAGTGGAAAGACCAACAGAACTCACAGTTTAGGAGAAGTTCTACATTCAGAAAAAGAGAGATATGCTAATGAATTTTGAAAATCCTGGGGAAAATGATTTGATAATGATGTTCATCTGCTCAACACCAGAGGGAAGGGATGTGCAAGCATCCAGCAAACATTCCAACAGTATATATACATTCACAAGAATAAATATAGAGCCAAGAATTTTGAAACTCCCAACAATCAAAATTTGATCTCGAAGTTCATAAAATTGACACCAGATGGCAGTTCAGAACATGGTGTTAATAGTAAAATTTTGATAATTGAAGTTTGACTGAAGATGAAGGTGAAATTAACTTTGAAATTGGTATCATGAAAACATACAATTTCATCATTATCATCATAGTACATTCACGAATTTAGGTCATTTGTTGACCTGTTTCGGCCTCAAGAGAAACACCATGCAACTTTATTAGATGAAATATAAAAAAAACATTTTCTCCAACTCATTTATAAAAAGTAGATTGTTATCCAAAGGTTGAAGAGTTTTTCCTTTGAAACCAGTCCTAAGAAAAACAGTTTATGTGAGGTGAGGTGTAAAGATTTAGTTCAATTTATTTGAATATGTAGTAAATTGAAAACCAAAACTTTGTATTTTATATTCTTCTATCAAATAACTTCAAATATTTTTAAAAGGACATAATATAGTAAAAAACTGATTTTATTATAAATTTTGATCATGCATTTTAAAAGCTAATTAATTAACTATGTAATTAACTCATTGGTACTATCAAACATTTAGGTTCATGGCTGTATAAAACCTTTCCATACACCCTCTCCTGATCTAAGTTTAATCAATCATAACTTGTATAATTTACCTCCTTCAAATCATAGTTAATGTTATTCTCTGACCTCATTTTCGACCTACCTACCTACTTACAAGAAGTTTCCATGCTCCTCTTTCATTTCCCATTCATACCACATGTCCTGCCTATTGCAGTCTATGAGACATAACTGTTTTTATTACATGTGGTTTCCTAAAGATTATGTAAATCACTGTTATTTGGTCTTCTCCATTCATCTACCTGTTTGTCTCTCTTTGGTCCAAACATTTTTCTAAGAACTTTATTCTCAAGTACTGAAAATCTTTTCTTCTCTCTTGAAGTAAGAGTTCACATTTTGCATCCATATAATATAACTGAAGTTATAATCATTTTGTATATTTTTAGTTAAACATTTTTTTTAGAGAAGCTGGAATGACAAGAGTCCCTGTAATGCAAAATACCACATGTTTCAACAGTTGAGCCTATTAAAATTCATCGGAGAACATATTGTTTAAACAATATGTTCTCCGATGAATTTTAATGATTATACCTCATAATGTTTACTTCCCAACATTAATTAAATATAGTTGAGCCTATGTTTAATTTTTTTCTTTAACTCATTCCTGTTTATAATTATTGTTCCTAGGTAATTGAATTCAGTCACTTCTTCAAAATTTCCCTCAGACAGTTAATGTCTGTTTAATATTTCTATGTGTGACCATTTTAAAGTAGGTACTTACGACAATTTTTGGACCAAAGAGAGATGAACAGGCAGATGAATGGAGAAGACTACATAACAATGAACTACATGGTCTTCATAGGAAGCCAGATATAATAAGAACAGTTAAGTCTTGTAGACTGCGATGGGCAGGACATGGGGAATGAAAGATGTGCATGGAAGCTTCTTGTAGTAAAGCCAGAGGGAAAACGCCTAGTTGGTAGACCAAGAATGAAGTGGGAGAATAACATTAACTATGATTTGAGGGAAGTAGATTATACAGGAAATTATTGGAAAGCATTAGCTCAGGATAGGGATGTATGGAGAGCTTATGTCCGCGCGGCCATGAACCTATGGGTTCGATAGTGCCAGTGAGTAAGTAAGTATGTGTGACCATTTTTTGGACATGGCCTTTGTACATCACAATGCTTCTCTGGAAAAAAAAAAATTCAAGGTAGGTTTCAGCATGCAATGGTTGACAGTCCCCTTGTAAATATTAGAATGTTCTCTATTCTATAGTGTTCTGCCCTAGGGGAGGTCCTTCACTGCAATCATAGCATTTTCATGCTATGCTTTGCAGATTTACCTGAGAATTATAGGTGTGGTAGCTTCCTGTTTCTTTCCACACTGGGATGATGATGATGGCCAGATGATGTTCAGGGACCGTTTGGGCCACAAAGCTTCCTAACATTTGTCTTACAGGTGTGGAAAAACCTCGAAAAAAAAACCTCACCCAGGAAGCTTGTACTGACCAGGAATTGGACCTGGGCTGCATGACAAGGCAGCATGCTACCTCGAAACCACAGCAGTGGATTATTAGAATGTATGAGAGCAAATTGAATCATCGCTAACTGCTTAACAGCAAATACCAATCAAACAACCATTTACTAATACTATTATATATTGTTTCAGGATTTGGCCAAAGCATTTGGCATTAAATGTGTTGTTTTTAATTGTTCAGATCAATTGGATTTTATGGCAATGGGAAAATTTTTTAAAGGGCTTGCCAGGTTAGTGAATGATCCATTTAAGTTACTATTATACTAGGTTATTTTTATACATTCTTATCAGTTTTGTAATGAAATTATTTTACATTTTTAGTTCTGGATCTTGGGCATGTTTTGATGAGTTTAATAGAATTGACATTGAAGTGCTGTCTGTAGTAGCACAACAAATTACCACCATACAGAAAGCTCAGATGGCTCGCTTAGACAGGTAAAATATTTCTTTTCCTTCAGATTTATTATGTTCATGATATTTAATCAAAATTAAAGTGGAAAGTAACATTATAAGGTATTTTCAATTTATAAATGTGTTGGAGAAAATGTTTTTATATCTCACCTCATAAAGTTCCATGTTTTTACGATATACCAATTTCAAAAGCAATTTTACCTTCAATTTCAGTCAAACTCCAATTGTTGTAATTTTGCCATTAACACCATCTTCTGAACTGCCATCTGGTGTCAATTTTATGAACTTGGAGATTACATTTTGCTCTGTGGGTATTTCAAAAGAACAAATATCCATCCATAGTAATTCTGCCCGAGGGCATTCTCCGTATGTGTGTGGGCAGGTCTTTCACTGCAATCATAGCATTTTCATGCTATGATTTGCAGCTTTACTAGGGACTTATAGGTGTGGTAGCTTCCCGTTGCCTTTCATAATACCGGTGAAGGATGATGATAATGATAAAGGAATGATGATGATGATGATGATTGGCCACATGATTTCATTCAGGGACCCTTTGGGCCTTAAAAAAAAGAAGTTTTCCTGGAATTTGTCTTACAGGTGAGGAAAAACCTCAATATAAACCTCAACCCAGAAAAAAACTGCGCCTACTGGAGAATCGAACCCGGGCCTGCTGTGTGACAAGGTAGCACGCTACCTTGAGACAACAGGGGTGGACAGAACAAATATAGAACCATGCATTTTTAAATTCATGGTGAACAAAATTTAATCTCCAAGTTCATAAAATCGATAGCAGATGGCAGTTTGGAAGATGGTGTTAATGGCAAAATTTCAGTAGTTGGAGTTTGACTGAAGATGAAGGTGAAAAATGAAATGAACATAGAAACCAGTATCATGAAAACATGGAATTTTATGAATTAAATAATGACAGATATCTTATTTAAATGATCTGCCAAGCAATCATGAGCAGTTCTAAGGCAAAACAAAGCCAGTGCTTCATGTCTTGATGAATCTGGTACTGGAGATCTAATTATAGTTGACTATACAATGAGCTATCCATTTTTATTTAATTTATGATATTATTAGCTTGTTTATTAGAATTTTTGCTGAGTAGAAAGGCACATTTCCCTTTGAACATTGCAGTATTGTAGTATCTTTCTTTAATATTAAAAGATTCTGGGCTATGTGGCCGTGGTCTATAATTGGTGTTCTTCCAAATGTTTCTCCCTCAACTGCGGAGGGCATCTTCAGTGGCGAGTGCTTCTAGATGGTGTTCCCTTGTCATAGACTCGGCTGTGAATATTGAGTGCTTCTACATGGTGTTCCGTTGTTGTAGACTCGACTGTGAATGTCGAGTCTATGACAAGGGAACACCACCTAGAAGCACTCGCCACTGAAGATGCCCTCCACAGTTGAGGGAGAAACGTCTGGAAGGAACACCACAGCCCAGAATCTTTTAATATTATGATTGCTGGCCGTGAAAGCCTACATTCCACAAGTATCTTTCTTTTCTAGTCTGTCTGCTATTCATTGCCATGCACACCACAATATTGCTTACTTATTTTTTTTAATTTTTCAGATTTATATTTGAAGGCTCTGATATTGTGCTCAAAGAGTCATGTGCTGTTTTTATCACAATGAATCCAGGTTATGCAGGCAGGACAGAACTGCCAGACAATTTAAAAGCATTATTCCGACCTGTAGCAATGATGGTACCCAACTATTCACTCATTGCTGAAATTTCACTCTTCTCTTTTGGTTTCTCTGATGCTCAAGATTTAGCAGGCAAAATCACTACTACATTCAAACTGAGCTCTGAGCAGCTAAGTAGTCAGGTAAATCACTATGGAGTTAAGAACCATTCACATAGAAATATTCATGTTAATGTGACGCAAACATAAAAGCTTGCACTCTCCTATTTATTTATAATTAATGCAGTTGGATGTAACTTTGCAGAAATTCATGAAATACAAAATAAAAATAATGTACCTTAGTAATAATTCTGGATGTTCTACTAAATTTGTCAACACTGTAAGTTATATTACTATCCATAATAATTCCATTCTTGATGACCTTGAAGAGGGGGGATTATTGCAGCAGGTAGTGCAAATTTCATCACATTATTATTTCCTGGTCTGACATATTTTGTGTTTGAAAATACAATAGGAAGTAACATTATGAGATTTTACTTAATATCGGCTGCAGTGGACTAGTGGTTATGCTCCTTGCCTCTGGTCCCGAGGGTTGTGGGTTAAAACCCGGCTGGGGTCGATGGATTTTTTAGGATGCAAAAATCCGAGGAGCAAGTCCTCAGGGAGGGACTTTAAGCCATGGGTCCCGAGTCTGAAGATTTTCAGGCACGTAAAAGATCCTTAAGCCTGAATAAAAAGGCCTCTAAGCAAATTTACCAAATTTTCCTGTTCTAGTACTACCTTGGTTTCTATGAGGCAGAACGCTGATCATGGGCCACTCCAATGACATCTGTACGAAAACAAGTGTAACTAAATTAGTATGATTCAATTTCTTCCCTGTAGGGGGAGAGAGAGTGCCTAAATCTCATTGAGGGAAACAAGGGCTTACAAGATTACAAGAAGATGAAACAAGTTACCTCATATAGTTTTTCTGTTAGACACATGTTTCAAGGCATGTTTGACCCATCTTCAGTTGGTACAGTTTACAGTTGGTCTGTAACTACTGAAGATGAGGCAAACATGCCTTGAAACATATGTCTAACAGAAACAACTACATGAGGTAAGAATAATACAGACCAAACTTATTTATTATTATATTTTGAGTTATTTACTGTAATTCACTGAAGGTTTTGGAAGTATGAAGGATTAACAAGGGTTGCATACTGAGTAATTTATACAGTGAATAGAGGTGGTGAAATATTGAGAGGGTTGCAAGGGATAGTGACATGCATTTCATCACCTCTTCTATCCAAATCCCATCCTCAGCCTGCTTATGGTGCAACTTGCTATTACAAATGAGGCTCTGCGGAACGAGTATATCACTTGAATGTACAGGAAATATTACATTAGTGAGAATCCCACAATAATACCTCTCTGGGCCAGCTACCTATTGGGCAAAAAAATTACATTTTTTTTCAAGTCTCAAACCAAGCCTCAGATGGATCCTACCAGAACAACTGGAAAGCTCATCTTCAACGATTGCCATCTCACAGAATTCCAAAAGCTATGCTTCATTACTGCCCCAGGCAAAAGATTGCTGGACACCCAAAAAAGCGCTGGATGGAAAATTCCTCTTTGAGACCGTAACAGCCACATGGCCTAATATTTGCTTAGATTATGATAATGATAAAATATTGAGAAGAGAAGGCTAAGAGGGAGACAGGAAGGAAATAGAGAAAGTTTGATTTTTTTAACTGGGATTAGACATATGTAGGGGCGGAGCTTATATATACTCATATTAATTATGAGCGTATTTGATTACATTGCAGGATCACTATGATTTTGGCATGAGAGCTGTGAAGACTGTAATAGCTGTAGCTGGGAATCTAAAGAGGGAACATCCGCACATGGATGAGAAACAGATTGTGCTTCGTGCTTTGCGAGATGTCAATGTGCCCAAATTCCTTCGAGATGATCTTAAACTCTTCAATGGTATGTACCATTTCATCTCTCTCTCTCTCTCTCTCTCTCTCTCTCTAACACTCTCTCTCTCTCTCTCTCTCTCTATATATATATATATATATGTTACTGACAAATTTTGAAAATCGGCATTTTGTATAATGACTAGGTAATGTATAGACTGACAAAAATGAGCAGATAGAGTATAAAATAAAATTATTTTACACATTTCCTAGGCATTTTCTAGAATGACTAAACCGAAACAGGCAAAGTTTTATTTTTTAAACTCTGAAGATGGCTTCTACCAATTAGTAACAGGGAATGAGATTCTGAAACAGTTTTATTCAAGGTCGTAGTTTATGGTGTGTCCAAAGGAATTAGTGCGACTTGAAGATGTCCCAAGTCATGAAATTGCACACCGGACAGCTGCAACTTCCTAGTCTATAGGAAGTGGCCAAGGATTCATCAGCTGCATGTGCAAGACCAAGTGCTGAAATATGAAGTGCTTCTATGTGAAAAATGAAATACAGTGCAATTCTAAGTGTCACTCATTTCTCCCTTATTGCAACAAATAGGACTCTTTGAAATTGCATTCCGAATGACTCTTTGTGTTTGGTAATTTAATATTCTTATGCTCTTCATTCATTTAAAAGTATATTTTGCATATTCAAGTATTCATATGTTCAGAATTGTTGTTTAAAATTTTCAGACTTATTATTTATATTATATTTGAAAAGAAAAATATTTATATATTTAATTATTGTTTGTGTCTTTAACAATTTTTTTGTAAAATGATTTTCTATGCAGATATGTGGAATATTAAATTGTTCTTCGAAATATTTTTCTTTATATACGTTACCATGACAGAGTCTGACACTGTATATAATGCCTAGGCAATATATACAATTCATAGTTAAATGTGAGAAATAACATTATGAGGTTCTTAATTCGTAAATTAATGAGTTATTTTTTCACATCTTACCTCATATTTTATGTTTCTTTAAACATGGGAACTAGTTTTCAAGAGAAGGATCTCTCTCATTTTCAACTGACATTATGACAAAATGAGAGAGATCCTTCTCTTGAAAACTAGTTCCCGTGTTTAAAGAAACATAGAATATGAGGTAAGATGTGAAAAAATTACTCATTAATTTATGAATATATACAATGCCTAGGAAAAGTATAAAACAAAGTAAGAATTTTATTCCGATTGAGGGTCTTTCCACTTTTCAGTGGTTGCCCTTTTACCAGCCGGCTACTGGCCCTTCACATCCACATGTGTCAATCACAGAGGTAGATGATCAACAGCCAGTGTAGGGGTGACATGTGGTTAGCATGTCGAGTCCCCCAGCCATTATAGCTGGTTCCTCAACCTGGAGCCGCTACTTATTGTAGCTACCCAATTGCCTCACGATGCTGGGTGGGCACCGGTCCCATACTGGCCGAAATACCATGAGAAAATTTCTTCCCCCATGGAGACTCGAACCAGCGCAAGTCCCGTAGCTCTGCGCCAAGGCTTCCTACCTTAACCGCTCGGCTACGGCGCGGGAATTTTATACTTTGCCAAAAATCATCCAGCATTTTATACATTTTCCAAGCATTCTATATAATATCAAAATATTATACTTTGCTTGTAACATATACATATATATATATATATATATATATATATATATAGAGAGAGAGAGAGAGAGAGAGAGAGAGAGAGAGAGAGTGAAATTTCTCCAGACAATCACCTCTTTAAGCTGATATCTGTTTGCTTTTTAATGAAATGTTATGATTTATTTTTTCTGGGACGAAATAATACATTATACAGGTTGAATTTCAGGTATAGTCTCTGATTTATTTCCTCGAATGGTTATGCAAGAGATAGACTATGGAATATTGGAGAAGTCTATACGTGAAACCTGCATAAAGATGCTGCTTGAAGACGTTGATGGTGAGTGTTAACCAAAAATTTGCATTAGTTACCTCATTATCTGATTTAAACATTATTACTATTTATTTATATCTATAAGTAATTCCCGCAGCTTCTGAAGATGAATTACAAAGAAAAATATATCAATTGCAAGAAATTATGTTACCTTATAATCTACATATATCAACAAACAAATCAAAAGTAATGATATTTGAAAGAAAATATCCTATTCGATCAAAAATAGTTCTACAAAACAAAACAATAGATCAAGTAAGATGTTTGAATTATTATTTAGGATGCTTATTGTCATATGAAAAAGAGAAAGCTCTAGAATTATCAGAATTCCAGCATAATTCAAAGAATCTTGCTTAATAAAACCAGGAAAGAGATAATGATGAGATTTTATAAAGTCTTGGCAGTCCCACTCCTAACATACAGAAGTGAAAACTGGACACTAAATAAATTTGGAAAAAAAGAAGATAGAAACAGCAGAAATAAGTTTCATAAGAAGGATAGTAGGACACACTTTAAGAGATGATATTTGCAATACCGACATTAGAGAACAATTACAAATATATGAATTAGAAAATAAATTAACAGACAAGAAATTAAAATGGTTTCAACATATAAATTGAATGGAGACATCTCGTCTATCAAAACAGCTTTACAATGTATTCTAAGAGGTATACATTCGGTTGGACACCCTATGTCCATATGGGGGGGATATGCTTTGAGTGGGCACAGGCTTACAGCCTAACCTTGAAGTTGAAGAAGAAGATTTATATTTAAAGGAGGGAGAAAACGAGAATTTAAGCTTAAATAAAGAATTTGAAATAGCCATTCACCTCTGAAAAACAAGCTTGTCCTTGCTTATATTTTCATTTTTAATGTATGGGATTTTTAAATGCCCAGTACCAACCCATTTGCTGGAATTTAAATGCCCTTAAAACCCATATTTTGCAGGGTTTTAAATAAGAAATTACTATTATTGGTCTAGATGTGATACAAATATGAATAAAAAGCAGAGTTGTAGCTATAATATAATTTTTAAATTCATCGGAGATAATTTTTTTGACAAACTCACCTCATAAATTTTGTGCTTTTCACAATACTGCAGTTTCAGATGACAACTCGTCCACCTCAGACACAACTCCGACAGATGAAATGCTTTGGCCATCAACTATTCTATTGTCAACATCTTCTGTGCTGCCATCTATTGTTGAATTAATAAACTTTTAAATTAAATTTCGTTAGTCAGGAATATCAAAGTTCATTGATCTATATTTATTTTTCTGAATGTATATATTAAATGTAGATTGATGAACCACATTATCGTGAAAAGCACGAAATTTATGAGGCGTGTTTTTAAAATAATTATCTCTGATGAATTTAAATGATTAACATTAATTTTAATATCTCTGTTTGTTCTGAAAAATTGTCATAGTTATATGGCTGTTAGGTTAAGATATATGATAAAATTAATTTTAATTTGTATACATATTGATTAAAATAGTTTACTTACAGAAAATGTTGATTGACTGAAGAACTGTGATGCTATTTTAATTCACTCTACATTGATTTATAAATTTACAGTATTTTTGTATGCATTACGAAGTGTTTATATGTAAAAATGTGTACACTTCACATGTTTGATGCTGCTTGTGGCCAATCACACATATACTCGCATGCGCCACTTTTTCAAAATAGTCCACAATACATAAACCAACATTGCACTTTGCACAAAAATACAGAGTGCTCACTCTTATTTTTTTAAATTACATACAAGATAATAATCTTTTAGACAATTATACTGATCATGGGTCCATTAGTACTATGATAGCAAATATCTGTACATTTCCTTCATTGTGATGTCAGACTGCTGTACTGAGGTGCTAGGTTTATCTAGGGATGTAAAATATGATGGAAATATCTATTTGTTTCGACCCTAGAATTTCAAATATTTTCTGAAAAAAGGGAAGAATGTAATTAAAAGGAGAGGGTTCAGCAGTTGAGGGGAATGTTCAGCTGATTGTTCTATTCCACTTTCGAATCCAGTAAATTCGTGAATTTTGACATCATCAGTCTTTCAATTTCCATACGCCAAGTTTCGAATTTCTTAATCTTATAAGGATTAGGCCAAAATAAATAAAATTACATCCAAAAACAAAAATTGTAGCTGCTAGAGAATTAATGGACATATATGACTAGCCCCATATTCTGACTACAGTTCATGAGGTCCTGGGTTTGATTTCCGGTCAAACCATAGGCATTTTTCCTTAGAGGGAATTATTCCTGTGATTGACCATGAATTTAGGTTAAGAATTCTTCTGGCACTTCATTATCATTTATCACCCATCACATCATCGGGATAATGTAACCCTGGCTTCCAGATGCTCCAACCAAAGCAGGTGAGAAAGCCAGAAATGTCATAAAGGACAATCTGGTGGCATTAGACAAAAAAAAAAAAAAAAAATATATATATATATGTGTCCACTGCTGTGGTCTCGAGGTAGCGTGCTGCCTTGTCATGCAGCGGGCCCAGGTTCGATCCCTGGTCGGGGCAGTTTTTCTGGGTGAGGTTTTTATCGGGGTTTTTCCTCACCTGTAAGATAAATGTCAGGAAACTTTAAGGCCCAAACGGTATCCAAAATCATATGGCCATCATCATCATCATCTGTCACTGGTGTGGAAAGCAATGGGAAGCTACCCCACCTACAATTCCCTAGTAAAGCTGCAAGCATGGCATGAAAATGCTATGATTGCAGTGAAGGACCTGCCTTTGGGCAGAATTACTATGGATATATATATATATATATATATATATATATATATAAATCAATTTTGTCAAGTGGTCATGGTCAAAATTTGGAGTCTAAACATTTTTTAGAAATATTTTCATGATAACAGCCACAATAGCTTAATTTCTTTGGAATTCACTGCTTTCATATTTTCACATTCTCAACTAACAGTTATTAGTATTTTTGTCAATCTAAGACATATTCACTATGATTGAAAGCTGCTGAAATACAGTGGATGCAGTGTAGTTATTTAGACAACTAGTTATTACAAAAGCAGAGATTTAGTAACGAGGGCTCAAGTTAGAACACGACCGAAGCAAGTTACTAATTTTGTAACGTGTTGTCTGCAATATTTTATCTATGTTCAGAGTATTTTAGTATATGTTGTATATCTAGTATATTTAATGAAATTTATTAATTGCAGAAATAATATGTTTAGAGATAGAGTAAAGTGGGCTTTGGAGAAAAAAAAAAGACACGATAAATCAACAAACATTGTTGTCTTATTCAATAACTATCAGTCATCATTAAAGTGTATTCTACGTTTGTTGAACTTGCATTTTATGTTTTGTTAGCATGTTTTGTATTTTGTTAGAATATAAAGTACAGGTTTTGTTGCCTAGTAACTACGCACTAAAGCGTCCCTGATTGTTATAATACTAGATAAAAATGTTTTTGCGCAGTAGTGCATTCTGTCATACTTACAGCAATGGTGACCAAGATTGAAAGTTCAATTTCATAAATTTCGGGATTTCCGACCTATAAATAACTAAATAACTATACTGTAATATTACAAATTACCTACCTAGTGGAGAAGTAAAACCACTGCCCTTTATGTATACTACATACAACGTATATACAAAAATATATCCAAAAGGTAGTGTTAATATAAATTACACAAAAAAAAATCACTGCATTTTAAATGAACTGAACTTTATTTAAAACAATATAAAACAATAAATTCATACTTGCTGCCATTTTTACCTGATTGTGTCACGGCCTGCTGTAGTCTCATCTGAATTATTTTCTGCATTAATCGTATAAACATTGAGCAGACTGTTAACGGTTGTCAGTTGTTTATAATGAATGCAAATATTTCCAACAAAGATGTTATTATTTTACTATTATTTATTATTTTGAAAACACTATTGTGCAAAAAATAATGTACAACACATGTTTATGAAATGTTTTACAGAATCTTGGAAATTAAAAACCACTTCCCAACCTCGCATAGTAATATACTATTAATCTGTTGTCTTGAGCAGTGCGTCTTCTCTCACTCTATATGAGAAATTCATAACTGACATTTGATCCACTATTTTTTTACACTCTGTATAGATGATTATAATAGATATTCAGTCATATGACACAATAACTCTTTATTAGAAGAACATGTGTTTATCATAAGTAATGTCACGAGTGAATTTATCCAGAGGACTTGGAAATCAAGAGTGGCATTTGTTAGGACTATTTAACAAATAAAATGAAGCTGTTATTTGAATATAGTTACCGGTATTTTAAAATATTTATATATTTAATGTAAAAGGCGATGTTTGAAAACAAATCAGAAATGTGTGGTTATGTTTATTCACTGCAACTTGATCATATTATTGATTGCCAAATAGGATCACAATCAGTGATAACCCACTGGATCGCAATATTGTAAGAATGCACCCTAGTGGAGAAAAAATCAAACACATCAAACTGTATATTATAACCAATATTATAGGTTATTAATTAATTTTTAGGAAACAACTCAGTAAAATCATTATTTAAAAACACAATTATTGAACACACAATTATCAAATCTGTAGTTCGAAGGAATCTGTTCATTATTTACTATATTCAACGTATTTTTAGGAGAGTCATTCACTGCAAAATAATGCTCTGACCTGTTCAGAATATTAAAAAGGATGAG
Source organism: Diploptera punctata (assembly GCA_030220185.1). Classification (NCBI taxonomy): domain Eukaryota; kingdom Metazoa; phylum Arthropoda; class Insecta; order Blattodea; family Blaberidae; genus Diploptera; species Diploptera punctata. Next base: position 123,229 of record JASPKZ010003050.1, on the reverse strand, counting down.
CTTTCTTTATTTTGGTAAACAGAATTCGATAAATAGCGAGGTGAAACAGGATTATCATTGATTGTAAAACAAAATTTATTGAAACGTGATTGGTCATTGACTCCCATTTGGGGCATGAGTTAAATAGTCTTTCTTTTTTGTCACTGCTCAGTTATATGTTTTCCTGAGGATTCAATTTTGTTGAAATCCACAGATGGGGAAAATTTGTTATTTCCATTCTTTAGCAGAATTCATTAGCTCTTCTCAAACAAAGGGATAATCCTACGTTGAAGTACTTTTATTTAACGGTAATGACAAATTCTAAGAAATTTCAGTGAACGTAATTTCATTCTTTAATCACACTTCATTAAAATACACTAGAATAACTTCCATGGGATTGGAGAAATAGAATGGATTTCTGAAAAAGGAAGCTATTACATTTTATATAATAGAGCTTCAAATATACAGGGTGTCGCAAACTTTTTAAAATTATACAGGTGGTAAAGGACTATGAACTGACAAGGGAACTGTCAACAATTGCATGCCGAAACCTACCTTGAAATTTCACCCAAAGAAGCGTTGTGATGAACCAAGGCCGTGTTTAAAAAAAATTGCAGTTTTTGACTGCAAGGTACAGATATCGAAGTCAGAATCCAGCGATGTCAACCCACTGCACGGAGCAGATTGACTCCCTGCATGAGTAAGAGCAGAGTGAAGTGAGGCGGGATGCGGCGCGGACGGCAAGTAGTGAGGGTTGTACTAACATAGACCTCGTTGTCTCGATACTCAACTAATTTTTGCCTTACATTGCTCATGATACCAAATAATCTCATTCTTCATCCAGGATGTCCTTATTTCATTCCATTCAGGTTTCTTTCTTTTCTCTTCAATAGCACCAACCACCTGAACTTCTCACCTGAGAAGCTTGTTGTCAATATATATTTCGTTTTTTAATAAAATCTCTCTTATCGATACCCATTATCGAACAACACAATTTCATGCTTAAAAATTGCTGTAATTTATTTTGTGACATATTGTTTATGAGTCCACCGCTATAGTATTCGGATAATATCACAGCTTCGCACGCGCCCGTATTCGATCTCCGGTCAGAACAAGTTCCCTAGGTGAAATATTTTTTCTCACCTGTAACTTTAAGGCCCAAATGGTACCCGAACACCATCTGGCCATCATAGTCATCCATGTAATATTTACCTTATTTAGTTTTGTCCCACGGTGCCGTGGGATAATTTTCACTTTTTTTCGTAATAAAAAACACTGATGATTGCGTAATACTCCACAATAATTTTATTTAATTCTATAAGCTTAAAGTGACATTTCACTGAAAAAACTGCTGTAATAATTAATTTTGCTTTAAAGTTAATATATCACACAATTATCTTCACTTTATAACGATTTTGCCACAATTTATTCCTATCATAGCCAGTGTATGACTGTCACTTCACAACCGACTCGTTCCCGACCCTAGCAGCAGGTTATATAGGGCGGGAAGGAAATTTCTCTGTTTCCGATCGAGACTTTTCCAATACGGAAGTTTCTGGCATCGAACCTTCCCAACAGGGACAGTAGAAGCTTAAAGAAACCTCCGGAACTGAAATCCAGACGCATCGAACGTTCCGCGCGGGTCTTTCGTCTCGCGATTCAATTACTCACGATTCTATTTCTACCAATGCGAGATTACTATTCTCGCCGTAACTCGTGAAATTCAAACACTTATTGCGTTGCGTCACAGTATGTAAGGGTAAATGGTGTAACTTATCTTAAATGTTTGTGTTAACTCAAAAATGACCCTGCAACTGAGCTGATCACTCATTCAGGGAGGTCCTCCAAGTCTTTGTGTCGTCAAGAAAAGTATATGTGTGATCCAGAGTTTTAAATCTCTCCCGATAGGCCGTGTGCCTATAAGTCTCTGGTAGCTTGGAGAATGCAAAAGTACGTACTTAAAAAGGGAGAGGTCTTCCTTTGGTATAGTCTATAAGTTTATAATATTTATGGTGAATCCAATGACTTTAACTGTACATGAGCTGAAGATAGGATTGCAGTATTCAATAAAGGGATTTGTAATGGATTAAAAGGTAATTTTCCTGTTGAAAGTCAAAGTGATCCAATATCAACTAAGATTTAAAAAAAAAGAGGGAAATGCTATTGATTCCTTATTTCAAATATTCTTTGATACGTTGGACCTTTTATCAATTACTTGTTTTAATGATGAATAGGGTGCTGGCCTAATGCATCAACCCCACAACCTGGAGGATCAGGCAATTTTTGTTCGATATGTTCTTCCTCTAGCCTTTAACAAACCAACGCAATGTCAATTTACAAGGCAGTAGATATTTCAACCAGGTAACGAAGGACTCCTTCTCCGGTGTATCTGCATTGAGCCCTTCGCCGTAATTCTGGCAAGGGGCCCTCACAAGGAAGGCCTACTATCAGCTGGGCAAGCTGAACCAAGTTATTATTATTTTTTAATTTCTTTACGTGTTATTCCCCCTTCATCCTTTTTCAGCTTGGCTTGGTACAGGCTATCAGTCGCTATGGCTTTGGAATGGATTCCACCTGGGAAAGGAAAGAGAGGTCCACCTAGATTTAAATGGATGGACGATGTAAGAAGAGGTATGAGGGAGATAGGTATGAAAGAATTGGAATGTGAAAATAGAGAAGAGTGGAGAAAGAATATACAAATTTAAAAAGCTTTGGGCACAGGAAGATGTTTTATTACATTGTAAAGCTGTTTATATATATATATATATATATATATATATATATATATATATATATATAAGAAATATTCACTTAAAGCCGTTTACCATCTGTATAATTTTGACATGCAAATAAATAAATACGTAAAAATTGTAAAATAATATTATAGGCCCTAAGCATCGTTGGAAAACGTTTAAAATATTACAGAATGTTAATAAAGACAGAGGAAGTCAGTAAATCAACATCACAAGAACATACTATGGAAAAGCTTGTCTTCTGTTGAGTCAAAAATTGTATGTTCACAAATACTATTTTAAAATTAAGTCAAAATAATCTTGAACTGTAGCTATTAAAATCAAATAGTAAACCTAACTTACGCACACTGTCACACTCGCGATAATAAGGTCCATAAGTCCCAAAAACCATCTGCCTATCTCTTCCATATCATATTCATCTTGTTTAGTATGAATGTATGAATACTGGTGTGTCTTGTCTTAAATGTTCATGTTGTCTCGGAAGTGGCCCTGGCAATGAACTGATCACACATCCAGTACAGACCTCCTTGTTCTTGTGTTGCCAAAAATATATGTGGTGTGATCCAAAGTTATAAATCCTCTCCCGATGGATACCGTTCCTATACGATCCGGATGGTGTAGGGCATGTAAAAGTACCTCTAAAGGGAGAAAATTAAAGGCAGGTAAAGAGAGAGAAAGAATAAATTTAAATGTAATTAGTATTCCTTAATAAATATTATTTTATGTAATATAATTTCTATGAAAGTCGCTTGAAGATAGTAGTGCGCCCAGTCCCCCGGTTTATTTCTGGATATTTACCAAGTATCAAGAAATAAACCGTATTACTCCGTTGCCTTTGACATTGGAAGGGTATCTCAATCCGCCGATTGGTCATTGTCGCTGGTTTCTATTATCTTCAGCGACATCAGCGTCAAATTTGGAAAATGTGTGTATTAACAAATACCGTAATTAATTAGGCCAAAATCGTTCGTTTTAAACTGTTAAGATAACAATCTGACCCTATCCCAATTCTGTAGTAAACCTAACTTACGGACACTTTCACACTCGCGAGAATATAAACTCCTGGCCGACCTGTTGTGGCAAGACCCGGGAAATTTCGCAATCTGTGGCCCAGCAGTGCCCGCCTGTCACTGTTTTACATGAGCCTCTCAATAAGTGGGCTGCGCCAACGCGCTGAGATAACCGCAAGATCACTAACTGTATCCTGGGGACTCACTGACCAATAACAGCTGCCAAATACTCGGAACTAACACTATCTCATGATAAGCATCTATCCCCACACCACACATGTAAATTAACATCAGTGGTGCGTTTAATTCCCCTCTGTGGAAGAAGATGGCTCCACTTCATAAACCGAGATCACCACAGACAATTTATTGGTCCCGCCCTGCGATCACAGCCTTTACCGGAACTAGATGTTATCTCACAGTTTCTTAAAACTAAATTATCCTATTGTAAAACATTCCTGTATAATATATCCCACATTCTTCTGTTAATATCTTCTTCGTTGATGCACTTCCATTTCATGATTTCGTCCATAAAATACAATCTGAAATAACAGTTGCTAGGAAATGTTTTCTTTGTTACGTAATTATATAAAAAATATTTTTATATCATACTTAAATTGCTTTAGTTACCAAGGAACAAATAATTGTAGGCCTATGTCAAATTTTCATTCACTCACCTACTAATTGTTATGGAAACTTCGTGTTAAGTTATATTCTTATTATTTCATCGTAGTTTAATGTGAATAAATAAGACAAAATCTGGAAACGGTTAGATATTGGTGTCATTTTTAAAGAATCACAACTGATCTTTTGAGAATTAGAGAAGACTGGTGCACAACACATACCAGTACTTTAATTTTAAGAAACTGCATAATTTATTAAATTACGCAACAAAGAACAGAATTCCTATACTAATTCCGAGTTAAGTTCCAGTTGTATTGTAAACATACTTGCATAAGGTATTACTCCGCCGACTCCGTCTATTGGAGGAACGGTGGCACCTCTTTTTAACCGCCGTATTACTGGTTTGTTTACGGAACTGTCAATTATAGTAACATTGTTCTTAGGTAACATTGCATTTTACGAGAAATAAGATTGAATACAAGATAAGATAGTAACAATAAGAACTTCCTCCATTTCTTATTTACTTATGACAATAATTATATATGGACTTACCTAATCAGTCACTCACGTTTTTTCCATGATGTCGATAGATATTCTTTATTTACCGGCACAATTTCATTACGAGCAGAATATGTGTTCCGTGCAGAATCGCCTATAAATTTTACTATTACTTTCACACCGCATCCTCAATGGCTAATGTAGGATATTTTTCACTAAGCTGTTTAAAAACATTCAAAATAATTGTTTCTCTCCGCTTTTCAAATGGTTTCCTTTCCGATGCTTCAGAAATTATTCTACAGAAGCGACCATTTCGAAACAACCGTAATTCCAACGAATTCTGTATTGTGCATGAGTAAGAATAAAACAATGCTCATTTAATTTATTAAAATTGTAATTATTTATTTTATGATTCTCCTACAGGCCTATAACTTATATGCCTGAATAAAAAGCTTCTAAGCAAAATTTTACCGACCTCAACATAATTGTAACACCTTAGTTGTCTGCTAAATGTCTCATTGAGTCGGTATGTTGAACGCATGCCATTCATGACATCTATAGGCAAATAAGGTAATTACATTGACATGATATAGCAACTCATAACAAAGGAGAAGCTATGGCTCAGCATTGGGTTACGCAATTATAGATAGATAGCTAGATATATTATTATTGATATTATTATTATTGATATTATTATTATTAAAAATTGTTATTGTTATTATTGTTATTGTTATTATTATTGTTATTAATTGTTATTATTAATAATAATAATAATATGAGGAAGGCTTACAACTCAGTGGTATTAATAAGCTGTTAGTTTATGCTGATGATGTAGTATTGTTGGCCGATAGCGAGGAGATACTAAAGGATAAGACGCACACACTGTTGAGTAATACTAAGAAATTAGGATTGGAAGTAAATATCAATAAAACTAAATATATGGTCACACGTAGAAATTCATTATATAATGGAACTGGACAGCTAATGACAAATGAGGGAAATTTTGAGGAAGTGGCTGAATTCAAATACCTAGGAACAATAATCACAAATAGGAATGAGATGCACAAAGAAATTAAACATAGGCTCAATTCTGGAAATGCGTGCTATTATGCATTGCAGAGACTCTTGATGTCCCAACTCCTTTCAAAAAACGTTAAACTGAAAATATATAAAACTATTATTCTACCAGTTATATTATATGGATGCGAAACATGGACTCTTACTTTAAGGGAGGAAAGGAGATTAAAAGTATTTTAGAATAAAGTACTTAGGAAAATTTTTGGACCAAAGAGAGATGAAGAGACAGGTGAATGGAGAAGACTACATAACAATGAACTACATGGTCTTTATAGGAAGCCAGATATAATAAGAACAGTTAAGTCTCGTAGACTGCGATGGGCAGGACATGTTGCACGTATGGGAAATGAAAGACTTGCATGGAAGCTTCTTGTAGGAAAGCCAGAGGGAAGATGCCCAGTTGGTAGACCAAGAATGAGGTGGGAAAATAACATTAACTATGATTTGAGGGAAGTAGATTATACAGGGAATGATTGGAAAGCATTAGCTCAGGATAGGGATGTATGGAGAGCGTATGTCCGTGCGGCCATGAACCTACGGGTTCGATAGTGCCAGTGAGTAAGTAAGTAAGTATTATTTAATCAATTGAGTTGGTGTTTACTTGATGAAAATCCATACTTATTAATTAAATAAAAATAAAACGTAGTTTTATTTGATTTTCATATTTATTATATAAATTCCATATTTATTAAATAAAAATAAAACGTAGTTTTATTTGATTTTCATATTTATTATATACATATTTATTAATATTAAATAAAAATAAAACGTAGTTTTATTTGATTTTCATATTTATTATATAAATATTTATTATATAAATATGAAAATCAAATAAAACTACGTTTTATTTTTATTTAAGTATTATTATTATTACTATTACTATCTTTATCATTATCATCATCGTCATTAGTATTATCATTATTATCGTTATTATTATTATGATTATTATTAACGTGTATTGATTTGCTACTTTTCGTGTTATGTCGTTATAACATGAATTACAAGTTTTTGTTCCATTACTGATAGACTACCGGTAATTTCATAGGCCTACCCTTAGCATATTTTCATTTATTAGAATGATACAGGTTTAAAAGGACCAGATAGAGAGTAATGAAGGGTCGTATCCGGCCTGTGGGCCGTAGTTTGAACGTCCCTGCTATAGACCAAGATGATATCGTCAACTTGGAAGACCAAGAACAAAATGGAACGATATGTTATGTTGATGTAAGATACAATTGCATTATGGCGGAAATCAAGTAAACAAGAAGACCGTTGCATGCTCTGTTGTTTTCGTAAATTATGCAGGAACTAAATAAAACGAAGAAAGTTATAAGAACACGCGTGTGATATGTTTTGAAGAAGTTCATAGAAAATGTTGGTTTACCATGGAAATTGTTTGAAAACAAAGACGATGTTGATGTATAAAACAAATTACGTTATGTATACTCTAAGTGATATGGAAATTTTAATATAATATTTATGTAAAAAAGTTAGTGAAATTTGTGCGTGTTGAAATCAACATGGTATCAAAATTTTAATTCTTTATTTCAAAGTAGCGTCTGGGCACCGTTATTTATTTGGATTTATAGCATAAGCGTTTATATCACATCTTTTTATCTCCATTTAATCGATTTCTATATTTTATCTTACTACGTTCTGACTAATAAATAAATTTGTACACAAACATGTACACACTCATTTCTCAGGGTGCAAACCATGATATACGACGTGCGTTTACATGTTTTTTTAATTGCAGAAAGGAATCATATACGCCACTATCCACAATTTTATTATTATTATTATTATTATTATTATTATTATTATTATTATTATGCAAGAGAAATAAGAATAAAGGAAGGATAATGAAGTAATAGCAAGCCTGGAGAAGGAATTTTAATTTAATATTTTAACACATAGAACATTGGGCATCTGATTTATTTTACATTGTTAAATCGATTTTAGAGATATTACCATTTTATTTTATTTATTTAGCAGGTTTCACAATGTTTCACATCTTCCTGCGACCAAATAATCTACTGTCATTCTCATCTACATCTCTCTGTCATTCTAATCTCCAACTTCTAATCCTTTTTCCCTCATGCTGCTCAAAACACAATCAGTCCACGTTATTTTTGGCTGTCCTCTTTTTCTTCAACAAGTGGCACACATTCTACTATTCTTTTTGGGAATCTGTCTTCTGTCATTCTTTTACAAGACAATACCATTTTAATTGTTATTTTTTATATAAAATCCACAATTGAAGTTTGAACATTCATCTTTTGTTTAATTGTGCTGTTTCTTATTTTATCTCTTCTAGAAATTCCTCCAAAAATCCATATCTGCCGAATTTAATTTACTTATTCTACTAGATTTGGAGAGTTTATGTCCGCGCGACCTATAGGTACGATAGTATCAGTGAGTTAGTTATTATTATTATTATTTTAGAGGAAAATGGTAGTAAATTAATAGAGCGGAGGACGAAGTTGTGAAACCTGCTAAAATTAAAAAAAAAGTATAATTGTCTGTTATGTTATCTACTATTTTGTTTTGTCACAGATACTGTGTTTTACCGAATGGTTTAAATAGATGGACATTTAAATTTATAACGTAATGTTAGATTTGTAGAAATTATTAAGGCGAAACGAATCAGGAGCTAAAGTGGTGAACACAGAGAATAGCTGATTTGGATGTTGACACTACTGGGAATTAAAATCCGAGCCCCCTGGGATAAAAACAGCGACATTACAATTGGACCAAATATATTTTTATTTATTTTTATAAAACATTACTGTTGTATCAAATAAATCCTTTAATTTGTGATGCGAATTCGTAGAATTTACGTAAACAACTTTGATCCCTCTAGCGGTTCTGTTATTTTATTGAGATTAATTGACAAAATGCCATTTCCGCAGAATATAAAATACACAGTGGCTTTATTAGCAACTTCAGAAGGATTAAATCTATTGATATTATTTTAATGAAATTATTTTTGAGAAAGTTTTACATATCTTCACCGATCCTACGTAGATAATGATCCCACTACAGGTCTTGGGAGACCCTTGATGAAATAGGAAGTCAAGGCTCCCTACTTTCTGAATAATCTGTACCAAATGTAAGACGGGCTGTCAGTCCTGGGTGATGGCTGCCTTTATCTCCAGAACATAGTCTGGTACTCATTTCCATTAGAGACTGAGTAGATCCCAGGACCACGATGTCGCCAGAAGCTTTTTAGATCAGTTTAAATATCCTGATTGGGCAGGGTTCCTTTATGGGAGTATAATTGGGCCATACCTTCTTACACAAAAGCTCACGACAGGCAGCAGGAGTCAGAGAGAGCAACATGTGTTGTAGTGGTATTTTGTGTGTAACGGAAAAACGTACGTTTCTGGACATGAATTCATATGTTAAATTTAATTGTCATGATCCTCTCTATGTCCACCGCTGTGATCTCGAGGTAGCGTGCTACCTTGTCACGCAGAGGGCCCGGGTTCGATCCCCGGTCGGGGCAGTTTTTCTGGGTGAGGTTTCTATCGGGATTTTTTCTCATCTGTAAGACAAATGTCAGGAAAACTTCATGGCCCAAACGGTCTCCGAAATCATATGGCCATCATCATCATCATCATCATCATCATCATCATAATTCTTATCATTATTATCGTCATCATTATCCTTCACCGGTGTGGAAAGCAACAGGAAGCTACCACACCTACAATTCCCTAGTAAAGCTGCAAACATAGCATGAAAATGCTATGATTGCAGTGAAGGATCTGCCTTCGGGCAGAATTACTATGGATGGATGGATGGATGGATCCTCTCTATAAGTTCTCATACTCTGTAAGGGGAATTCTTCTTCTTCTTCCTCTACGCGTGAAAGCTGGCAGCTTGTTGCGTGTTCATTCACTACAGGTCCGGGGTATGGTGACGTCCTTCCATCGTAGTTGTGGTCGTCCTAAAGACCTTTTCTGCTTAACCTAAATACCAGGTTTGTTCGGTGTTATATCCACTTGTAAGACAAATATCAAGAAAGTTCAAGGCTCACGTACTCCCGAACACATCTGGTCATAATAATTATTATTATCCATGTAATATTAGAATTGTTTATTATGGATGAATTGTGTTTAATATGAAATGTATCGGACATGGGCCTGGGAATGAGCTGATCACTCATCCGGAGATGTTATCCATGTCTTTGTGTGGTCCAAAAAAAAGTATATTATATTATCCAGAGTAAAAATTCTCTCCTGATAGCCCGCCTTGGATGGCGTGGGGCAAGTTAAAGTACCTACAAAAATGGAGGTTGAACTAAAGGGTAGAGAGAGATAGAGAAAGGAAGGAAGAAAGAAGCAGAGAAAAATAAGTTAACTAAATGACGATCTTCCAAAAATAGTAGGCTATGCAATACACGTTATTTTGCTCTAAGTGCGCACTGTAATGAACTCCATGACACAACAGGACTAGGAGGCTGACGTCACATCTACATATGCTAATCATAGAGGTGGACAATCATCCAGCAAATTTAAGGTTGACATGAGATCAGCCTGTTGGGTCCCTCAGCCATTATAACTTGTTTTCTACCTGTATCCGCTACTTATTGTACCTGCCAAAATTCTTCTCTATGCTGGGTGGGCATCGGTCCGATACTGGCCGAATTCCACGAAAAAAAGAAATTCTTCCTACATGGGGAATATATTATCGGAAATCTAGCCTGGTTTTTTTCCCTCGATTCTGCTGTAGTGTCCTTATCATATCTGTATCACAATCCATCCATCCATCCATAGTAATTCTGCCCGTCTTTCAATGCAATCATAGCATTGTTATGCTATGCTTTGCATATATGTGGTAGCTTCCCGTTGCTTTCCACACCGGCGAAGGTTGATGGTGATAATGATAAGGATAATGATGGTGGCCGGATGATTTTCGGGGACCGTTGGGCCCTAAGCTTCCTAACATTTGTCTTACAGGTGAGGAAAAACCCCGAAAAAACCTCACCCAGGAACCTGTCCCTACCGGGAATCGAACCCGGATCCGCTGCGTGACAAGGCAGCACGCTACCTCGAGATCTCAGTGGTGTATCACAATATAGTCTACTATTATTAGGTAGTTAAAATTTGAAGCTTAAGGTAAAGACAACTATAAAATCCATTGTTTAAATAAAAGTTAGTTAAAATACAGTGTTACTATAAATTATATTTCCGATTATAAACTTGAATATCTATCGTTAGGAGACAATTAGAAACATGATATTGATATAGATGGAAAGAAAAACTCAAATATATGTTATCTATTGGTTAAATCACATGTGTTACTCTTAAATCAGCAAAAATTAGAAAACATGAAATTGGTACCAACAGAAACAGAAACTCCAATTGGAGATGGAAGGATGGAACTTCAAACGTTTCCGTAAAATCTTCCACACAGTTGTCAGGGGATGTTTAATTCTCTATTGACTCTTACGGTGGATTTCTGGACTTCGTGTGAAACTCTCTCTCACACGCTCCACATTTGCCTCACTTAATGAGACCCTTTGTTTTGATGTCAGCGTACCACTTACGGATACTGGATGAATCAACACCAAATTTTCTTCTAAAATTGCGTTGCACAGTGACAACAGACTGGGATATGTGAAAATCTAGCAAACAAAATGCCCTCCAGTCTTCGTCTGCAACCATTTTTTTTGTTATATCGTTTCTTAGCAACGAAATTACGTAACAAATATGCAACAGGTCACCGACATAACAAAACATATTTGAGTTTCTCTTTCCGTTGATACCAATATCATGCTTCTTATGACCCATTTTCCAAGTTTTTAACTTTTGTGAATTATTGTAATTTTTAAGTGTCTTGCGTTCTGTATTATTCGTGAAAAAAGTTAAAAGACAGGCGTACTCCGTGTTAATTTTTATACAATCCGCATTTGCCTTAATTTTAACAAAATGGGGTTAAACCGATTCGTTTGACGATAATATGCCAAGTATTCGCGTTATCGGTTTATGATATCATATTTAAGCGTTCGTCAACGCAGAGAGGTGAATGGATTTTTATTTCTCTCATAACGTCCAACAATAAAGTACAGCATGATCTCAGTAATTTAGCGATTTCAGATTTTCAGAAGGGAATGTCCAATACTACCCAGGTTTTATAGGTGCCTCAAAATATGTAAGATCAAGCATATATATATATATATATATATATATATATATATATTTTTTTTTCGGAATTCATATGCAGGAAATTCAGATAATAGGCATACAACTTTGGTAACCGAATCCATTGAACCATGTTCACTTCGTAGTGTAGTAAGGAAGCTTACGCCAGTTTGCTTCCACTACTGGATAAATCAAACTATATGCAATGCGTTCGTAGCTCGGCAGGACCGTTCCGCGGCGGCCTTGGACTGGGTGAGTATTGGCGCGCCTTCCGCCAGAGTTACACGTACACGACCGGCAAGTCATTGGTACGAAGCACTACCTACTGTGCTAAAATTACAAATTACTACTGTACTATCTTACATTATGCCTATCTGCATCTGTTTAATAAAAATACGTGAACTATAGTGTTATTGTTATTATTATTACTATTAAAAATTATACAACAAAATGTTTAAATGTACTATGACATATGTAATGGATGACTGACATTATTCACCCATAATAATATTATTATTTCAGACATCCATTACATATGTCATATTGCATTTAAATATTTTGTTTTATAATTGTTCTCTTCTTATTCTTCACGGTTTAGGCTTATTTACTAGCCTGTTCCGAAATTGCACCTTGGAGCTTGTAAGTATTTTGAAGTGTCCCCTGAGTACGCTACTAACATTCTGCAGGATTAGTCTTTTGGAGGGGCTTCCTCCTTAAAGCCTTTGGACTTGCTTCCTGTGTTTTATCCCCGCGAGGAGGGTTCCTCTTCCGCATTCTGCCATTGAGGACTTGTTTTATAATTGTTAATATATAATAATAATAATAATAATAATAATAATAATAATAATAATATAATAATATAATATAATAATAAGAATAATAATAATAATAAAATAATAATAATAACATAATAACAATAACAATAACAATAATAAAAACAATAACAACAACAATAACAACAACAATAACAACAACAATAACAACACAATAATAACAATAACAACAATAACAACAACAAAAACAACAACAACAATAATAATTAATAATATAATAATAATAATTAATAATATAATAATAATTAATAATATATATACCCCAACTGGACATAGGGACCAAGGAAGACCAAAACATCGGTGGAAAGATCAAGACCATCTTCGCTAGGTTTACCGTACAGGCCACATGGCCTAAAACGAATTTGTTCATGATGATGATGATGATGAATAATAATTAATAATATATTAATAATAATAATAATAATTAATAATAATATAATAATAATTAATAATAATAATGACAACGGCGACGACGATAACAATAACGACGACGATAGTAATTAATAACAATCACGACGAAAATAATAATGACGATAATAATAATAATCATAATAATAACAATAACAATAATGTCCACAGCTATGGTCTCCAGGTAGCGTGCTGGCTTGTCACGCAGCGCGCCCGGGTTCGATTCCCTGTCGGGACAGGCTCCTGGGTGAGGTTTTCTCGGGGTTTTCCTAACCTGTAAGACAAATGTCAGGAAGCTTAGGGCCCAACGGTCCCCGAAAATCATACGTCCATCATCATCATCCTTCACCGGTGTGGAAAGCAACGAGAAGCTACCACACCTACAATTCCCTAGTAAAGCTGGAAAGCATATCATGAAAATGCAATGATTGCAGTGAAAGATCTGCCCTCGGGCAGAATTACTATGGATGGAATAATAATAATAATAATAATAATAATAATATTAATCATCATTATATTAATAATAATCATAATAATACATAATAATAAACATAATGATAATAATAATAATAATAATATAATAATAATAATCACAATAATAAACTTAATAATAAGCATAATAATAATCATAATAATAATCATAATCATCTTTTTTTAATACAGGCTATGTTCTACTCAGTGTCATTTTCTTTTCTTTATAATTTTAGTGATTTATTTTTAAAAAGTTCAGATTATATCGAAATTAGAAAAATATAAATGAATAGTAATGTGAAAAAATGCACAATCATTTTAATAATACACAAAAAAACTAGTTACAGTATATCTCCGCAAACTTTTAAATGCAATTTTAATATTCTACATCTTCTGCAAAATATAGTTTTCGTCCTGTTCCGTCCTCATTTAAACATATTGTGCCATTTTGTTCTTGGTCTTCCAACTTGACGATGTCCTCTTGGTCTATAGTATAACACAACTTTTGTTATTCGTTCTTCTTTCATTCTTAAGGGGATCCGGAACATCCTATACTTATAATGTTAAATGTAAGGAACATTTTTTCCTGAACTATTAATCCTATAAAGTTGACTTTTTTTACAGTGGAAAGGTTCATATATTTAGAGTCTTCTACCATAGGGATATATATAGATATGCATTTATATCAAAAATATTTTTTTTCTTTACAACTATTTTCTATCAGTTTTTTTACACTGTATTTTGCAACCTAAATTTTTTAATTACTGAGCTATCACAACATCAATATGGTAAAACTTGTATATGAACACTATATTGAAGCCCTGAAAATTTCAGGTCTCTAGCTTTAATAGTTTAGAAGAACATTTTCTTTATATATTAAAAAAATGAATGCTAACTATGTGAGAGAGTTGACGGCTCACGGGCACATTTTAAAGGGACGGGGAATATTTAAAACAAACAATAAACACACTTAGATACAAGATACAGGCAAGATAATTATACCATATTAAAGAGGAATCTTTCTAGTATTTTAATTGATAAAAACACGAAAATGCATTTTTTCATCACATCTGGTCTTCCGGGCCCCCTTAAAGTATGTTGTTACAGGTTTTATTAATTTTTTCATTTAAATTATATAGGCTTAGGCCTAAGCCCTATATTCAATTGGTTTTGGATATCTATTTTCTCTGTTTATCCCTTAAATTCGTAATGTATCCTTTTGGATACATCAGTTGGTTCAATTAATTTAATATTTTAAATAAATCAGAAGAAAACGAACAAAAAGAAACCACTTAAAAAAGTGTGTTTAATTACACAATATACCTAATAATAAGAGTTATACAACATTCCATTTTCACTGCGGTCCGCTACATTCAAATAACTAACAGAAGAAATTTGTGTTATATTGGATAAAAATACCTCTGAAATACATTAAACCAAACCACTCAAAATTGTACATTCAAAGCTAGAGAGGGTGCGTCATGGCTAGTCACATGTCTTCTAAAGGCTTCAACTTTCTAATATAAATCAACAAGTAAATTAATTCAATTCAACAAGGATCTGATGAAAGGCTTTCTAATGTCCAACCATTGGGCCTTTGCTTGCCGATCTATGTCTGGTTATTATAAGCATTGGATAAATCACTCGCTGTTATCGACAAACATATATATATATATATATATATATCAAAAGGGCTAAAGAGAGTATATGTAAATCCCTAAAGTAGCCGGAGGTTGGTTTCACGAACCACTAATTCCCTTCTCAGCTGTCGAGGATGCATCCAGGAAACTGGATGTTTTCTTTGACGAGCTAGGGGAGGGGATGTATGTTGGAGAGGAAATTCAACTTCCAACACATAGTAAGTAAATAAGTAAGTTTTGCCAATTTGAGGGTTATATAATAAGTAAATCCATCTACTGGCCTTAAAAATTTCATCTCAGTTGTTTCTATTATTTTTTCTATCTGTCCTATTCATTGTCCAATTTTCACTATCATATGTTGTCATTAGGCGGCTCCGTGGCTCAAGCGGTTAGACGCTCTCCTCTCACGCTGGGGTCCCGAGATAGTCTCGGTCACTCCATGTGGGTTTCATGGTGGACGAAACGGAGCTTGGGTAGGTTTTTCTCGGCGTTTCTCCGGTTTTTTCCTGTCACAAATTTCATTCCACCATTTCTCCATACTAATTTCATCCATTTCTTTCATTTCGTTCATCCGCCCCCTGTGACGGTGCGTCAGGAGTGGTCGACCGGCACCATTGTAGCTCACAGACCTCTATAAATATAGGGACTTCACTTCATCTCATCCCTCGACCCGGCCCTGAGTTGGACACGAGTTGTGTATATTTATTTTATATGTTGCCATTTGTGTTGTCATTACTTTGTAGAATTTAATTTGTGTTTCTTTTAACGTCTTAGTTTACCTACAGTAGGCCTAATTAAATTTGAATAGTTTTGACATCTATGCTGCATGTAAATTTTGGTTATGATAATAATTAATATGATTTAAAGGAGTAGATAGAGGCAAGAAACTTTATTGCTATTTTGATGATCTTGAAGAAGATTTCCGGGCTATAGGCCGTGGTCTCGAGGCTTGAAGTACCCCGACGTTTCGCCAGAGACTGCGTCTGGCATCCTCAAGGGTTGTCTTGAGAACACGCCTACAGCCCGGAAATCTTCTTCAAGATCATCATAGCAACTCCGGCCGTGAAAGCCTAAGTCAATACATTTATTGCTATTTTTGAAATTTACGACAAATTAGATTATATCATTTTAATTTAATTTAGTCTGCTGTATTGTGTAATATAGATGTAAAATAAATCTCGAACAACATATTCATATAAAGTTCAAAAAGGAAGAAATTCAAGAAAGGTTTTCGGAATTCTGTTATGAAGACTGTCATGAATCTCTGGTGAAATGCAACATTAAATTGAATGGAAATCGTATAGTTTCAGATACCGCATTCATATTTTTTATTGAATAGAATAATTTAAAAATCAAAAATACCCCTCAGGGGTCCTCATCTAGGGGATATGTGGATGGCGACCACAAGGTGCCCAAGCTGAGCAAAACATTTCTTCCACTTACTTGCGTTTTGCACTCTTTTAACTTTACTATCAAACCTCTCTTGGTTAACTCTTGTTTTTTCGACCCCAATGCTATTAGGGCATCCGAGGGCTAGGGAGTCTTTCCTTTCTTCCATTTCTTCTTTCCTTTATTTTCTTTTCTTCTCCAGAAAAGCCTGACCAGAGGCTATAAGATGGCAGCCCCATCACTGGTCTTGCCTTCCTTTGGCCAGCAACCAATCGAAGGGACTTTTATTATGCTTTCAAGTCTTATACGAGAATTTCCCTCAAACGCTGGAGGGAAAATTTTCTATAGGATTGTAACAGGCCTTGGCCTAATACTTGGAAGGAAGAAGAAGAAGAAAAATCAAAAATATAAAATTGGTATCTTAGATCGTAGTCATCCTCAACTACCAGGGCATTCGATAAATAATAATAACACTGCTGTAAATCAACGATCCTAGTGGAGACAATTGTAATCTTGTAAGTATATTGTTGAGCAGTCGTGGTATAAATCTGTAATATTTAAAGTATCGAAAGAGCAATATTTTGTAAATACATTCATTGTTACATTTAGTAAGCAATACCGCCACAAAGAGATGTTCAATAGAATTTGTTTAGAAGGTGAAATTGGGAAGTACTCGAACATCCACCAAATTCACCATACAGCAGCCCTTGTGACTATAACTTATTCTCAAAGATCAAATAATCTCTACGAGGCATTCGATTTCAATCAAGAGTTGATATCCAGAAAGCTCTAGATCGATTAGTGAAACAAATATCCGGAAATGATGCTGCAGATGGAGTGCGTTATTTTCAAGGATTTTGTAACGTGTAGTTGAGCTGACAGGAAACTATATAGATGAAGTTCGTAATGTGAAAAGTAACCTAAATAATGTTTTATGATGTTATATCGAATACCCTAGTATTAAATGCCTCCTGCATATTGACAGCATTCAATAGTTGAGGACGACTGAGATCTCAGGTACCAATTTTACATTTTTAACTTTTACATCGTGACCTCAAAGGTGTTTCATAATGAATTTTAAAAGTAAACAATATTTTAAGTTTCCCTATTATTCTCTAATGGACATAATTATGATGTAATATAGTTTTTGGGCTTATAAGTAATAAACATAAAATTAATATAGGCGTATACAATACAATTGTCCTCCGCTGTAATCTCGAGGTAGCGTGCTGCCTTTTCACGCAGTGGGTCAAGGTTCGATTCCCGGTCGGGACAGGCTCCTGAGTGAGGTTTATTTCAGGGTTTTTCCTCACCTGTAAGACAAATGTCAAGAAGCTTAGGACCCAACGGTCCCCGAAAAACTCCGGCCATCATCATCATCATAATCATCATCATCCTTATCATTATCATCACCATCCTTCACCGGTGTGGAAAGCAACGGGAAGCTACCACACCAATAATTCCCTAGTTAAGGTGCAAAGCATATAATGAAAATGCCATGATTGCAGTGAAAGACCTGCCCTCGGGCAGAATTACTATGGATGGATAACACAATTGTTAAAAGCATCATTACTTATGGAGCAGAACTTTGGTCATTAACAACAAAAACAAATAAGTATCTTTTGGCAATGGAAATGGATTTTATACGATGGGCAGCAAGAATTTCAAGAAGAGAATATATAGATACTCAGTTATAAGGGAGAAAATGAAGATTGAAGACACTATTTTAGATTATATTAAAACTCAGCAATTAAGATAGTACGGACATATCCAGCGAATTGAAGAGGATCGGTTACCAAAATGTGTTTTGCAATGGAAACCTGAGTGAATGCCTAAAACCTCCTGGAGTCAGGGAATATATTTATACATGAAGGGGAAACATCTACAACCAGGAGATTGGACGGACCGACAAAATTGGCTATTAGGAATCAGACAATGTCAAATACATTAATCAACCGATGATATTTATCTGAAGTCGGCCGCGGTGGACTAGTGGTTATGCTCCTTGCCTCTGGTCCCGAGAGTCGCGGGTTCAAACCCAGCCGGGGTCGATGGAATTTTTAGGACGGAAAACTCCAAGGAGCAAGTCCTCCGGGAGGGACTTTAAGCCGTGGGTCCCGAGTCTGAAGATTTTCAGGCTCGTAAAAATCCTTAAGCCTGAATGAAAAAGGCCTCTAAGCAAAATTTACCGATTTTCCCGTCCTAGTACTACCTTGGTTTCGTAGATGTCAGTATGAGGCGGAACGCTGACCACGGACCACTCAAAATGACATCTATACGAAAACAAGTGTAACTAAATTAATATGGTTATGGTTCAAATTCTTCCTTGTAGGGGGAGAGCGCCTAAATCTCTGTAAAGGGAAAACATGGGCTTACAAAAAAAAATTATCTGAAAATCGCTTAAACTTAAAGACAGTAGTGCACCCAGTCCTCCGGTTTATTTCTGAATATTTCAAATACCAAGAAATAAACCATATTACTCCGTGCTTATAAATATTGGAAGGGTATCACAACTCGCTGTTGGTAATTGTCGCTGGTTTATGTTATCTTCGGTGACATTAGCGTAAAATTTGGAAAACTTCTGTATTTCTAAATTAAACCAAAACATTTCTAAACTATAAGTAAACTGTTAAGATAACAACCTGAAACACTATCTCAATCAGGGAGTAAACACACAGTCACACTCGCGAGCATATAAACAAACACTTGACCGATCTATTATGGCAAAACCTGGAAAATGATCTGTGGCCCAGCATTGTCCGTCTGTCACAGTTTTCCACGAGCCTCTCAAGTTGGGCTGTGTTAATATGCTGAGATGATCGCAGATTCACTAATAGTGTCCCGGGAACTCATTAACCTGTGATACCTGCTAAATACTCGGAATCTATGCTATCACGCGCCACACCACGCGTGTAAAATAACATTAGTGGTGTTTGAGGTGTGGAAAATCTCAGTTCAGCAAGGAGGATTGTAGTGAATCTAATTATAAAAAATCATCCATAGGTTACTTACTTACTTACTTACTCACTGGCACTATCGAACCCGTAGGTTCATGGCCGCACGGACATACGCTCTCCATACATCCCTATCCTGAGCTAATGCTTTCCAATCATTCCCTGTATAATCTACTTCCCTCAAATCATAGTTAATGTTGTTCTCCCACCTCATTCTTGGTCTACCAACTGGGCGTTTTCCTTCTGGCTTTCCTACAAGAAGTTTCCATGCACGTCTTTCATTCCCCATACGCGCAACATGTCCTGCCCATCGCAGTCTACGGGACTTAACTGTTCTTATTATATCTGGCTTCCTATAAAGACCATGTAGTTCATTGTTATGTAGTCTTCTCCATTCACCTGTCTGTTCATCTCTCTTTGGTCCAAAAATTTTCCTAAGAACTTTATTCTCAAATATTCGTAATCTCCTTTCCTCCCTTAAAGTAAGAGTCCATGTTTCGCACCCATATAATATAACTGGTAGAATAATAGTTTTATATATTTTCAGCTTAACGTTTTTTGAAAGGAGTTGGGACATCAAAAGTCTCTGCAATGCATAATAGCATGCATTCCCAGAATTGAGCCTATGTTTAATTTCTTTGTGCATCTCATTCCTATTTGTGATTATTGTTCCTAGGTATTTGAATTCAGCCAATTCCTCAAAATTTCCCTCATTTGTCATTAGCTGTCCATTTCCATTATATAATGTATTTCTACGTGTGACCATATATTTAGTTTTACTGATATTTACTTCCAGTCCTAATTTCTTAGTGTTACTCAATAGTGTGTGCGTGTTGGCCTTTAGTATCTCCTCGCTCTCGGCCAGTAGTACCACATCATCAGCATAAACTAACAGCTTATTAATACCATTGAGTTGTAAGCCTTCCTTATTCTCTAAAGATTTAATGGCATGCTCTAGTACAAAATTAAATAGTAGAGGAGATAGTGCATCTCCTTGCTTCAACTCATTCTGGATTTCAAAAGTGTCTGAAAACTGTTTGCCTACACGCACCCTACTCGTTGAGCCATTTAGACACATTCGTATAAGTCTAACTAACTTACGAAATAAAATATTATGTATTATTTAATATAAACAAAACGTCACACGGAAATCTTCACTTGATACGATTATTTAACATTATCACAATTTCCTGAATTTTATTAATCAGATCACTTGCACTATACTTTAATTTCTAAGTTAATTATAACCGAAATATTACGCGATGTCTCCATCGCGGAGAACAAAGGAGCAGCGTTCTTGCTCACACGAAAATTACTCCCGTTCTGGCTTGACAAAGGATCGTAATATAAGCCCTCGATGCAATATTTCTAGAACATTCTTAGCTACTTAGTGTAAATAGGGTTGGCAGCGCTGAAACTATCAGGCGGCCTCCAAAATGAGTAAATGTCCAATAGGAAAACTTCATAATTAATTAGCGCCTCCAATGTAAAGGAGGCAGGACATGTATTGTCAATATTAGTGAAATAAAGACGCGAATGAATTAATGACTTTGCATTAATACACAGAACAAAGAATTGTGACGTCAGATAGCAGGTGTTTTTAGAACATCGTTCTAGTCCTTTCTATGCGTGTAAAAGCACATTATGTAACGTAGCCTATATATTGCATAATAAAGTGCAAGCCATTTACTTAAAATAAATTTAAATTAAATTAGATTAAAATGAAAGTGAGGATAAAGAATCGCCCAGGTGTACTTAACTCCCCCTCTGTTGAAAAATATAATTCCACTTAATTAAACTAGACCGCCGGATACAATTTACTAATGCCGCCCTGCAGCGAGAATCTTCCCTAGAACTAAAAATTGCTAACCCAGAGTTTCTTAAAACTAAATAATCCTAATGTAAATCATTCCTGTTTAAATATAGACCCAATTTTTCTCCTCTTTGATGCACTTCGAGTTCATGATTTCATTCATAAAATAAAATCTGAAATAACAATTGCTATGTTAATTCTGAGCTAAGATACAGTTATAATGTAAACAATGTATGACTGTATTTTCAATGGACGAATAACGGTTTTACCTTTAAGCGTGTAAGAAAATGAAGTTTGCTCTCTAATACTTGAAATAAAGGAAATAAAATAATAATATATACTATCTAGCTAGCTATCTACTCATATCTATAATGGCGTTGCCCAATGCTGAGCCATAGCCTCTCCATTGTTAGGAGTTACTAGATCAAGACAATTTAGTTACCTTACTTGCCTGTAGAGTCATGTACGGCATGCGGCCAACATACCGACTCAATGAGACATTTAGCAGGCAACTAAGGTATTATTAGGATGTTGAGGTTGATAAATTTTACTTAGAGGCCTTTTTATTCAGGCTTATAAGTTATATAGGAGAATCATAAAATAAATAATTACAATTTTAATAAATTAAATAGGTATTGTTTTATTCTTACCCATGCACAATACAGAATTCGTTGACATTTCAGTTGTTTAAAAATGGTCGCTTCTGTAGAATATTTTCTAAATCATCGGAAAGGAAACCATTTGAAAAGCGAAGAGAAACGAATTATTTTGAATGTTTTCAAACAGCTTAGTAAAAAAATTTACATTAGCCATTGAAAATGCGGTGAAAATGGCAGTCGAATTTATAGGCGAGTCAACATGGGACATAATGGAATCGTGCCGGTAAATAAAGGATATCTATTCGGCATCATGGGAAAAGCGTAAACGACTGATTAAGTAGATCCATGCATCATTTTTGTCATAAGTAAATAAGAAACGAAGGAAGTTCTAATTGTTACCACCTTATCTTGTAACCTATTCAGTCTTATTTCCCGTGAAATACAATGTTACCTAAGAACAATATTACTATCATTGACAGTTCTGTACACTAATCAGTAATACAGCGGTATTAATAGACGGAGTGGGCGGAATAATACCTTATGCAAGTTTGTTTACAATACAACTGGAACCTAGCTCGGAATTAGTATAGAAATTCTGTTCTTTGTTACGCAATTTTATAAATTATGCAGTTTCTTAAAATTAAAGTACTGGCATGTTTTGCGCACCAGTCTTCTTTAATCCTCAAGAAATAATTTGTGATTCTTTAAAAAAATGACACCAATAACTAACCGTTTCCAGATTTTGTCTTATTTATTCATATTAAACTATGATGAAATAATAAGAATATAACTTAACACGAAGTTTCCATAATAATTAGTAGGCGAGTGAATGAAAATTTGACATAGGCCTACAACTATTTATTTCTTGGTAACTAAAGCAATTTAAGTATAATATAAAAATATTTTTTTAATAAAATTACGTAACAAAGAAAGCATTTCCTAGCAACTGTTATTTCAGATTGCATTTAATGGACGAAATCACGAAATGGAAGTGCATCAACGAAGAAGATATTAACAGAAGAATATGGGATATATTTATACAGGAATGATTTACATTAGGATCATTTAGTTTTAAGAAACTGTGAGATAACATCTAGTTCCGGTAAAGGCTCTGACCGCAGGGTGGGACCAGTAAATTGTCTGTGGTGATCTCGTTTTATGAAGTGGAGCCATCTTCTTCCACAGAGGGGAATTAAACGCACCACTGATGTTAATTTACATGTGTGGTGTGGGGATAGATGCTTATCATGAGATAGTGTTAGTTCCGAGTATCTGGCAGCTGTCATTTGCTCAGTGAGTCCCCAGGATACAGTTAGTGATCTTGTGGTTATCTCAGCGCGTTGGCGCAGCCCACTTATTGAGAGGCTCATGTAAAACAGTGACAGGCGGGCACTGCTGGGCCACAGATTGCGAAATTTCCCGGGTCTTGCCACAACAGGTCGGCCAGGAGTTTATATTCTCGCGAGTGTGAAAGTGTCCGTAAGTTAGGTTTACTACAGAATTGGGATAGGGTCAGATTGTTATCTTAACAGTTTAAAACGAACGATTTTGGCCTAATTAATTATGGTATTTGTTAATACACATTTTCAAAATTTGACGCTGATGTCGCTGGAGATAATAGGAACCAGCGACAATGACCAATCGGCGGATTGGGATACCCTTCCAATGTCAAAGGCAACGGAATAATACGGTTTATTTCTTGATACTTGGTAAATATCCAGAAATAAACCGGGGGACTGGGCACACTACTATCTTCAAGCGACTTTCATACAAATTATATTACATAAAATCATATTTATTATGGAATACTAATTACATTAATTTTCTCTCTCTCTCTCTCTCTTTCTCTTTACCTGACTTTAATTTTCTCCGTATAGAGGTACTTTTACATGCCCTACACCATCCGGATCGTATAGGAACGCTATCAATCGGGAGAGGAGTTATAACTTAAGTGGGTATTGGTTGGGTAGATAGGTGATGATGGATGTTGGGCGCCAGAAGTACCGAAAGGATATCTCCATATATGAGATCTTAGGTTGCTCAGGTTGGTAATCGGTAGAGTTGAGGTTCTTTCTCTAGGGATAAGCAAGGAGCTGGCCGGCGCAAGACTACGCGAGATGAATTTTTAATAACTAGGCTTTATTAATATGATGGGACTGGATACACATGTAAGATTGTTGACACATTTGATGTCGGACAAGGTATTGGCCGCAGTAACGCATTTAGAATCCAGATGGAATCTCTACTGATCTAATACGGATGAATAAATTATAAGTGAAGTTATGTTTGTATTTTGTTAATTTAAGGCCATGCCGGTGAGTCTGTCCCGACTCCCGCCTCGGTGAGTTCCGCCGGACTCAAAACGCTGAACTCAGAACGCAGAACTAACTTAACATAATTATTGTTAGGTATAAGGTAAACTTCGTTACCCTCTCTCTGCCATCATGTCGTCATGAGGTCATTACCTTGTCGCGATACAACACTTTATTATATTGGTTGACAACGATTCCTTAGTACCAAAGAAGGAATCGCCGTCTTTCCATTGGATAAGGATCCACCATATTCCCTGTATGGACACTCCTTTGGGTCAGTGGCCTTTTCCCGCCTGTTTGCTAGGCTTCGCGTCCTCGCGGTTTGTCGAGTTCGTTATAATGGGTTGTTTGCTCGACGCTGTAGTTCCCCAGCCATAAATCATGCTTTGTTAATGACCTGTCAGCGAAGCTCGGTTTAAGATCTTGGATTACTGGTCCACAAAGAAATGTCCAGTAATCCGCTAGTAAAATAAGTTTTCTTAAATTTTAACTCTTTTGTAGCCGCGTCAAGAGCCTGTCGCTTAACAAAAGCGGTACCATGTACTTGTTAAATGAAATAGTTATTAACTAACTGATCGTTTATTCCTAATTCTATCAACTTCGTTTGATTCAATTTATTTTAATTTAATTATATGAAAATCAAAATCCTCGTGTTCTCACGGTTTGATTTAATATAAATTTCATATATTTGCGACGATTATTTCGTCCTATAGACATTTAACATGATATATAATGTAATAATAGTCCTAATTAATTTATTATTTAAATCTAGAAGTCGGAGTGAAAGATTTTGCTTCAAACTCTGGATCACACCACATATAATTTTGGCAACACAAGAACAAGGAGGTATGTACTGGATGTGTGATCAGTTCATTGCCAGGGCCACTTCCAAGAC
The DNA here is from genome assembly GCA_030220185.1 of Diploptera punctata. Taxonomy (NCBI): domain Eukaryota; kingdom Metazoa; phylum Arthropoda; class Insecta; order Blattodea; family Blaberidae; genus Diploptera; species Diploptera punctata. The sequence continues at coordinate 97,831 of JASPKZ010003050.1, read as the reverse complement.
ATCATGAACATTTATGACACGACACATCAGTACTCATACATTCATACTAAACAAGATGAATGTGATATGGAAGAGATAGTCACATGGTTTATGGGACGTTTGGACCTTATTATCGCTAGTGTGACAGTGTGTGTAAGTTAGGTTTACTATTTGATTTTAATAGCTACAGTTGAAGATTTTGACTTAATTTTAAAATAGTATTTGTGATTATACAATTTTTGGCTCAACAGAAGATGAGCTTTTCCTTGATTTTCCACAGTATATTCTTGTAATCTTGTTAATATGCTAATTTATTCTGTCTTTTTTAACATTTTGTAATATTTAAACATTGTTTTTCAACGATACTTAGGGCCTAATACATTATTTTACAATCCTCATACATCCACATATTTTCACAAAACACGGTAACATTACGACATTCTTAGACAATATTATGCTACTTACTAGCTATTTTCCCTCTTCCAATGTTGCCACCTAATTTTGTTAGGTGAGTGTACATGTCAGAAAATAATATGCATGTAATTTATTTTGTTACGTTAGGAAGTGAGAAGCTAGTTTACACAGAAAGCCTTCAACGGTGTAGCGGACTGGGCAGAAAGAAATGACCTAACCCTCAATGAATCAAAGACAGTTACAATGACCTTCAGAAAAGGAGGTAAAGAGGCACACCTAACATACAAAGGGAAAAACCTGACATCAGTAAAACAGTTCAAATACCTTGGAGTAACGATGCAGACGACAGGGACAACGTTCACAGCACATATTAAAGACAGGCAGAATGCTGCAGTAAGAGCAATGAGCGACATTAGGCACCTACGGGAGATGTCACTACAGACAGCATTGAAACTCTTTCAGCTGAAAATAGTCCCGGTAGCAACTTCTGGACTAGAAAATATATGGACGCACCTAAGTTACCAGAATCTTGCAGACCTAGAAAAAATTAAGAGCACGTACCTGAAACGAGCTCTGGGCCTATCGAAGTTCACACCCTCACGTCTAGCGTATGTACTGACAGGAGAGTTACCATTGGTGGAGGACTTGAGACAGCAGCTTCTACTGCAATCCACCCCCAACTATGAGAAACTACTGAAAGACATGCAAAGGAAGCGCAGAGAGATATGGGATGACTTCTTTTGCACGGACGCGATGGTACACAAAGACTGGATGGAACCCTTGTATGACCTTCGACACGCAGTGACAAGACTAGCGACGCACGGTTTCCACTTCGAAGTGTGTAAGACCAAGACATATCACCAACCGACGAACGAATGTAAGTGCGAGTGGTGCGGGAAAAAGTGTGACAGATACCACGCCATATGGTGTGAGAACAGACAATAATCCCTGACCCAACTGAGTGACAAATGAGCAAGATAAACTATATACTAATAATGCATATTTTGTGCTTTACACTTATTATTATATATTTCTAATAAACGTTTGGGAAATTATTGCGAAGGTTGACCATCAACCACGTTCGGCCATCTAGCGACACCTCTATAAACTCATACGCATATTCTGTAGGGATTAGACATTTTATTGGGAAAGCTAAACTTTCCTTTCCTTTTTTTTTTCTTCATATTTGACGCCGACGTCGCTGAACTTAATAGAAACCAGCGAAAATGACCAATTGACTGATTAGGATACTCATAAAATTTGAAAGATCAACGGAGTAATATGATTTATTTCTTGGTACTTGAAATATCCAGAAATAAACCGAGGGACTGGGCGCACTACTGTCTTCAAGCGACTTTCCCAAACCGTATTACATCAAAATACTATTCATTATAGAATGTTAACTAAATTTAAATTATTGTCTCTCCCTTTACCTTACTTTATATTCTCCCTTTATAGGAACTTTTACATGCCCACGTCATCCGGATCTTACAGGGACACGACCTGTTAGGAGATTATTTATAACTCTGATTCACATATATTTTGACCTCACAAGAACTTGGAGGGCTTTCCTGAGTGAGTGATCATCTCAATACCATGGCCGCATCCGAGACAACATGAACAATTGAGACAAAACTCATAAATTCACATTAAACAAAACGAATATGATAGAATAATTGTAATGCCCAGATGATGCTCGTAGACTATTTGGGCATTGGTGTTTCCAGACATTTATCTTACAGGCGAGGAAAAAATCCGAAAAATCTCTCACCTGGAAACTTGTCAACCTACCTTGAAATTTCTCCCAGAGAAACATTTGATCTACCAAGGCCGTGCCTAAAAAAATCTGTCGTTTATAATTGCAAGGCACAAAAATTCATGCCAGGATCCAGCAATGTCAATCCACTCTACGGAGCGGATGGACTCCCTGCTTGAGTAAGAGCGTAGTGAAGACAAGCGAGGCGCGGACGGCAGAGTGTGAGGGTTATCCAATCTACCAGTTCGAATGATCTATCTACTTCCTTATAATTTAAACGAGAGATTTGGCAATAGATTTTAGTTTATATTTTATAAATAGGAATTGTTGAAATATTATGAATTTATAATTGGTTAATGATTTAAGTATGTCATAATTTTACTTAAAATATTCCTTGCAGATTAAAAAAGGCAGATATTTTTTGTTCACGGCGTTTGTACATCACAAGCTTCTCTGGAAGAAATTTTAAGATAGCTTTCGGCATGCAATGGTTGGACAGTTCTCTTGTAAATATAAATTGATAGCCAATTTCATAGAAATATGGAAAATATGGAATAAGAAAAACTTTTTTCAGTTCGTAAATGGAGCTCAGTTGCAATGTTTTCATATACGGACATTTGATAAGTAATGGCAACACGGTTGTAAATCAGCGATCCTAGTGGTGACCATTTTAATCATTCAATATTTTGTTGAGCAGTCTTTGTTGTATAAATCTGTAGTATTGAAAGTCTCGAAATATCAATATTTAGTGAATACAATCACTGTTTCTCACATTCAGTACGTAATGCTACCCTAAAAAGATGTTCATTAAAATTTGCTTAGAAGATGGAATTGTGAAGTACTCGAACATCCACCAAATTCACCAGACATGAGCCCTTGTGACTATAACGTATTCTCAGAGCTCAAAGAACCTTTACGAGCACTTTATTTCAATGAAGAGTTGATATCCATAAATCTCTAGATCTATCAGTTGAAAGAGATATCCAGAAATGGTGCTGCAGATGGAGTTCTCTGTGATCCAAGAATTTGTGACAACGTATAGTTGAATTGACAAGAGACCATAAATTAAGTTCGTAATGTCAAAAGTAACCTTAATTTTTTTTTGTGATTTTATTGCAATGTTGCCATTACTTTAGCAGTAGTAGGGCTTTATTAGACTAAAAGTATGATATTTACAATATTATTTACAAATATGGGTCGCAGGGTAATAAGCCGTACGTGCTGTTGACAGTCCGTTACAATAAAGTAATAATTGGTAATAGTTTAAAGAAAAACAAAAAGAAAACAATAATATTACCATAAGGCCTAAATAAAGAAAACACAATAATATTACAAACAATTACATAATAATACAATAACATTATATATTAATTCAGTTATGTAGAATTATTAATAATTAATGGTATTGCATTTTGATAACATGTACTTATTCATGAATGAGTGTCGTTCTTACTTTCCGCGTTTTGTCCAGAAATTTACCCAAGTTTATCCAATTTTCTGGATTTATCTTTAACTCGTAGCATGCCAATCTTTCACGATTTGAATTTAGAAATATTTCCGGCAATAACTGACGTCTCCAATATTCTAAATCATTACATTTTCCTAATATATGTATCTCGTCTTCAAAGCTCCCGCACATTGGACATATTCGCATATCTTGATCGTCGCTAATTTTTAGAAATTTTCATGCTTCTAGCTTAAACCAAGCAAGCCCTGATCTCTCTTTAAATCCTAGGTTGAGTATATAAGTTGCCATTACTTATTTAATGTTCTAGTAATTTTGAATAAATTACTGTTTGTGTTTTTTATTCAGAAGTTTGGAAGGACATTAACAAACCGCACTTAATTTACCCAAGCCTGGAATTTAATGTACTGTATGTGGGAGTGATTTGCGAGTAAATCAATTTGTTTTGATATTCAGGTGAAAATTGGTATCGTGAGACAATAGATGATGTATAATACCTCGCTTGGTTGAACTACTCATTAAAAATGTCAATAGCAAATTTCCATTTGGTCTGATTAATGTTTTCGTGTTAACAGATTTGATTATAAATTTGTTCATGATGGATTGTATGGATACAACTCTGCTCTCAAGTGCTTGTGATAGAACCGAGTGTTGATTTATGTGTTTGTTCAAATTCCGCATTTTGATTAATAGACGCTTTGCTCTTCAATTTTGAGTAAGCATTTTTTCTAAATCAAATTTTTCTTTTATTTTAACTCGTATGTTTTTTTATTAAAACTAATGCGTTTATATGAATATCACATAACGTGACAGCTTAGAACGCCTTATCATACCTTACACCCAAATGTGCGATTTACAGAAATGGATGTAAAATGTTAACTCCCTGGCACTATCGAACCCGTATGTTCATGGCCGTGCGGGCATAAGCTCTCCATACATCCCTATCATGAGATAATTTTTTCCCATCATTCTCTGTATAATTTACTTCCCTCAAATCATAGTTAATGCTATTCTCCCACCTCATTCTTGGTCTACCAAGTAGGCGTTTTCCCTCTGGTTTTCTTACAAGAAGCTTCAAAACACGTCTTTCATTCCCCATTCGTGCCACATGTCCTGCCCCCATCGCAGTCTACGAGACTTATCTGTTCTTATTATATCTGGCTTCCTGTAAAGACCATGTAGTTCACAGTTATGTAGTCTTCTCCATTCACCTGTCTGTTCATCTCTCTTTGGTCCAAAAATTTTCCTAAGAACTTTATTCTCAGATACTCGTAATCTCTTTTCCACCCTTAAAGTAGGAATCCATGTTTCACATCCATATAATATAACTGGTAGAATAATGGTTTTATATATTTTCAGTTTAACGTTTTTTGAAAGGAGTGGGACGTCAAGAGTCTCTGTAATGCAAAATAGCACGCATTTCCAAAATTGAGCCATGAACATACGGGTTCGATAGTGCCAGTGAGTAAGATATATCAGTTGTCCTCAATCTAAAATGAATATGGCCTCGCGGACATATGCCTCATTACATCCTTAATCTGAGCTAATTTTTCCAATCATTTCCTATATAATTCATCTTCCTCAAATCAAAGTTAATGTTGTTATCTCATTTAATTCTTGACCATCTACATACTGGCAATATGTTTGAGGTAAACAATTCTAATCTCTCTAACAATTTGTGCATCCTTAGAGTCCTGGGACGCTAATGACCTAAGTTGTTAAAGAGCAATTACTACTAGTAATTAACCCACCTACCTGGCGTTACATAAATAGTACGTTCCAAATTATTTTTATCGTCATAAATGCATAGCCCTATTGTAAATGTTTTAGTACATCTCTATCCACTAACTTGAATTTTATATAAATAGTCACAGAAAGTAGGTTATTAAGCCAGGGTTTGATTCCTGGTCGGGACAAGCTTCCTGGGTGAGGGGTTTTCTGGGTTTTTCTCACCTGTAAGACATATATCAGGTAGCTTTAAGGCCCAAAAGGACCCCGAACTTCATCTGACCATCATCATCATCATCCTTCTTCTTCTTTTTCTTCACGGTTTAGGCTTATTTACTAGCCTGTTCCGGCTCCAAATTGCTGCTATTTCCACCTTTTCCTTGGTCTTCCCAAAAATCTTTTTCCTCATGGTGAATAGTTGTATGCTGCTTTTGGTATTCTATTCTGTCATCCTTGCCAATTGTTTTTTCCAGTTTGTTCTGTATTTCTCTATTGTTGTGTTTAATTCCTCTACTTTTAGTTATTGTCTTATTTCTGTGTTATGCTTTTTGTCTGTTCCCGCTATTGGTCTGAGGAATCTCATTTCAGCAGCTTGTATTCCGGCCGATTGTTGTGTTGTCACTGTCCATGTTTCGAATCCATAAGTAATAATAGGCACTGCCATTGTCTTGTATAATTTCATTATAGAGTCTTTCCTGGCTTTGTTTTTCAAAGTTCTTTTTAGTGTTCCTGTTATATAATTAGACTGGAAAGAGAATTAAAAGAAAGAGGTATAGATATACTCATCATCATCATCATCATCTTATCATTATCATCCCCGGTGTGGAAAGCAACGAGAAGCTACCGCGCCTATAATTCCCTAGAAGCTGCAAAGCATATCATGAAAATGCTATAATTGCAGTGAAGGACCTCCCCCAGAGCAGAACACTATAGAATAGAAGTATAAAATCCCTACTTTTAAAGAAACACTTTTTTAAACCGAGAACATGCAACTATTCAAACGAAAAATTTGAACCAAAAAACAAACATCCAATAAGTAAATTAAATTCTTCAGAAATTAAATTAGGTAATTAAAATTATATGGTAATGTAAAAAAGAATGACAGAAGACAGATTCCCAACAAGAATACTACAACTGGTGTCACTTGGTAGAAGAAGAAGAGGACGGCCAAAAATAACGTGGGTCGATGTTATTTTGATAGCATGAGGGAAAATAGATTGGACGATGGGGATTGGAAGAGAGATGTGGAGGAGAATGACAGTAGATTAATTGGACTAGGAGGATGAAACCTGCTAAACGAATGGAATGCTACATTTCATAAAATGTAGTTTAAATGGATTAATGCTGAGCCACCTTTTCTACCTTTTATCTCGGTTATTAATTCACCCAAGGTTTTTTTTTTATGTAAGTGCGCTGAATATAAAACACCGCCAGGTAGGGAGAGACAAATTATTGGACAAGGTTGCGCTGCGCTCATCATAGTTTGTTTTGTCTCAAGGGAAATCCTCAGTTTCAGTAGAGAATCTTCATAAAGCGAAAAAAAAAAAAAAAACTGTAAACACATATAAAAGGAACTTTTGCATCACCCAATAGGCCTGTGAAAATACCCCAATTCCAAACTTTTTTTTTAACTAGTGTCGTGATGATTAATGGCGTAGTCCATTGTTAAGCCATAGCCTCTCCTTTTTCAGGAGTTTATAGACCAAGTTCATTTTAGTTACCTTATTTGTCCAAAGATGGCATGAGTGGCATACGGTCAACACACCGACTCAATGAGACATCTAGCTAGCAACGATGGTATTAGTAGCATGTTTGAGATCGGTAAATTTTGCTTAGATGCCTCTTTGTTGAGGCTTACGGATCTTTTACGAGCCTGAAAATCTTCAGACTCAGGACCCACGGCTTAAAATCCCTCCTGGAGGACCTGCTCCTTGGATTTTTTCCATCCTAAAAAAAATCCATCAACCGCGGCCGGGTTTGAACCCTCGTAACCAGAGGGCAAGGAGCATAACCACTAGTCCACCGAGGCCGACAATTAGTACTGCTTCTCCTTCTTCTTCTTCTTCTTCTTCACGGTTTAGGCTTATACTAGCCTGTTCTGGCTCCATAGTACTGCTAAGAATTAAATTAAAGTGTTTTTGCGCCATAGTGCGTTTTGTCGTACTTACAGCAATGGCGACCATGATTGAAAGTTAATCTTCCTACAATTCGGGGTTGCCAACCTAAATAACTATTCTGTAATATTATATATTACAAATCACGTGTGGGAAGTAAAACCATCGCCCTTTATGTATACTATGTACAATGTATAGCCCTATACAAAAATATATCGAAAAGGTAGTGTTAATATACATTGTACGAAACGAATCACTGCATTTTAAATGAACTGAACTTTATTTGAAACAATATAAAACAATAAATTCGTACTTGCCGCCATTTAATCTCTGATTGGTGTCATGGCCTGCTGTATTTTCAACTACTGTTAACACTGTTAACGTTAATCAGTTGTTTATAATGAACGCCAATATTAAAAAAAAATATTATTTTACTATTATTTATTATTTTGAAAGCACCATCGCGCAAACAATGTACAATGCATGTTTGTGAAGTGTTTTACAGAATCTCAGAAATTAAAAACCGAGCGATTTTCCTCGCTTCTGTAAAAAACACTTCCCAATCTCGCATCATTATATACTATTAATATCTCACCTCATATCCAGTCTTCTAATTATACCGGTTTCTTAATTTTAATTGAATTCTTAAATTAAACCTCATAGTGAATTTTTACTATATAAGTTTAATAGTACTATTAGTTCAGGGATTTTTTAAAAATATTAATACAAGTCACCTGTTTTATATATCACTCTTCCTCAATTAAATTGGATTTTTGTTTAAAAAACTTCGTAAGTTAAAATCATATGGCACTAATTTTAACCGCCGTGTAACTGAATTGTGTGCGATAGAAACATTGTTCTTAGGCAGCATCGTATTTTACTGGAAATAAGACTGAATGCAACATAATATTACCATTAATAATTATCATAATTGTTATGAACTTCCTCCATTTCTTATTTATTTATGACAAAAGTTATGTATTGGCCTACTTAATTAAACGTTTACACTTTTTCCATGATGTCGATAGATAACCTTTATTTGCCGGTAAAACTTAATTATGAGAAGAATTTATATTTCATGCTGACTCACTTGTAAATTCTGCTAATATTTTCATCATATCCCCAATGGTGAATGTGGAATATTTTCAGTAAACTGTTTGAAAATATTCAAAAGTAATTTATTTCTCTCCGATTTTCAAATTATGTGCTTTCTAATGTTTAAGAAATTCTAGAGATATACCTTTTGAAACAATTGAAATTCCAACGTATTCTGCTTTGCGGATGCGTAAGAATAAAAAATGCTTACTTAATCTATTAAAACTGTAATTATACATTTTAAGATTCTCCCATATAACTTATACAGGCATGTGCTAGATAATATAAATTTTTCTTTATTTTCTTTATTTGGAGTGTTAGAGAGCGAACTTCATTTTCTTACACGCTTAAAAAATAAAGGTAAAACCGTTATTTGTCCAATGAAAATGCAGTATACATCTGGTTTGTTTACATTACAACAATAACTTGTATTCTGAAGTGGTATAGTAACTCTTATACTTTTTGCCTTACGGACTTTTCTTTGTATGAAAACGAATTTTATGAAGAAATGTAGTGTTCGAAGCAAAATATCTCTTTAAAAATATAGCAGGATAAAACCCCCTTACATAACGATGTGGATGACGTCTTGATTCAATCAGGATTGAGGAAAAAAAATATGGCAGAGGGGAACAAAATAATGAAAACGAAAAGGAAAGCGGAATCTGTAATATAATTATTTACATAGCTGAAACAACTTGAAGAGCAAGCTCGTCATATTAGACGATATGTGCTGTTTCCATGGCTTTTTCATACACTTTCAAAGAATATTTTCAACGTAGCGCTTTTCAGAATTGATGGTGACAGCTGCGATTGTAAATGACAAGAACTTCAAGAGATTATAAATTACATCCGTGATATGTGCCTTACGTTACTTCACTAAACTTGTATGGTTTCAATAATTACTGCGATGTTTAATTCTTCTCGGATGTTAAAATTCTATCATCATCATCGTCATCATCCGGTATCATAGCAGCTGCCGCCGTCTTCCGGAAACCAAACGCCATTCCTCTCTGTCCATCCGTTGATCTTCCGCCAATCCTCTGATATTCGTAGCCGCTTATACCCCTTCTATCCAAGTTTTCTTCGGTTTTCCTCTCTTCCTCCATTCCATTGGGATCCATTCCATAACAATTTCCATTTATGATAAAAAATAGTGTAGCCAGCAGTCTTAACAGTCTCATCTCAGCCGCTTCTAATCCTTCGGAGTTGATTTGATGTTATGATTCATATTTCTTATCTACTATATAATAAATGTATGACTGCCATTGTTTTATACAATTTCAAAATTATCTCTGGTCAGAGTTTTGATAGTAATGTTGATTTTATTGTACCAAACATTTGTTGAAATTTGGCTAATTTTATGTCAACATTCCTGGAGTTTATGCAGGAGAAATTACAACCTAGGTAATTGAATTCGTTGATTTGTTCTACACACTGATTATATTAATAAAAACATTAGATATTTAAATATTTTTCTTTCAAAAGCCATTATTTTACTTATGTTTTTGGAAATATTCTGTTCATGAATGCCATCGTGGTCCGGATCCGGGTTCGATTCCCGGCCGGGACAGGCTCTTGGGTGAGGTTTTTTCGGCGTTTTTCCTCACCTGTAACGCTAATGTCAGGGAGCTTAGGGCCCAACGGTTCCCGAAAATCATCCGGCTATCAACATAATTAATTATCTTCATCATTTCACCGGTGTGGAAAGCAACGGGAAGCTACCACACCTATAATTTCCTAGTAAAGCTGCAAAGCATAGCATGAAAATACTATGACTGCAGTGAAAGACCTGCCCTCGGGCAGAATTAATATAGAATACAAATAAAATCTTTACATTTTAAAATAGTTGGAAATAATTAGAAATTTGAGAGGCTGTGAATGCACCTAAGTAGAATTAAGATTTTTTTAAATAAAATTACACTTTGCTATGGTAGTTGATAACACATTTTCAAAGATTTAGATTGTAGTGTTAAGGGGACCGACTGGTGAATTTCAATTTTTTTTAGTTTTCATCTGATTGTTTTTAAATTTTTATCACATACATTATGCGCTAATAGAAGAGTTTCTGTGAAGTTTGGTGTTTATAAATAGAATAGTTTGAGCATTATGATCTTTTAAAACTATTTTTTAATGTTTTCTAAAGAATGCTCCTTACTATGCATTTTTAAATATTATCTGATGAAATTTGAGATTCAGAGTCTTTATGATTCCACTCTATGCAAAAAAGAATCGTAAAGGGAGGATACTGCTTATTGTTCATTTTCTGAAAAAAAAAAACAATGTTTTAGCCACTCTATACATTTCCATCTCAATTAGAAGAACACATGTGTCTTAGACTAGTAACTGCATAGAAAATTTGAATTATCATATATTGGGGAGTCTAACCACAAAATTTCACTTTGATAACATAAACATTGCATCGTAAAGAGCATTTTAAGTTTTGGAAAGTGTAAAAAAATGTAAACAGAAAAAAAAAACTCATAATAAGTTGAAGTGGTAATACTGATTAAACGTGCAGGTGTATTTAAATTCTTACGTCACGGACTCAACTTTGCTCCTACAATAAATATTTTTACATGAAAATGATCCTAAAGAATCAGAGTTATTAAAAAGCAAATATGCCTTAACAAAAAAAAAGTTTTTTTGGTCATTTCTTTTTCAACATTTTCATCATTCGATCCCCTTAATTCAACTGTTACCGCAGGTATCATCTATATAAATAATATGTTTGTACGATATTTTATAAGAGTATCAAGTTTTAATTAAATTCTCACAGAGGTTCATTGAAGTTGAAATTAGATATTTGTGTAAACTGTTTGATCACATCAGTGTCAAACTAATATAGATATGGTCTAATTTGAGAAATCAGTAAACATATGGACACACACATGAAAGCTATTTTCGAATTGTTGAATGGTATATTTTTTGTGGTTAGAAGCCATAAGCTGGTATGTGGAATTTGTTCATTTTTTATTTTATTAGATATCGAATCTTGGATTAATTTTCCACTCTGTGAAAATATTACATATGCAGCTAAAATATAATATTTCCATAATTTGTTGCGAAATATAATTTTTAATAGTCTTTAAAAACCAGTTCCTGAAATGTTTTAAAATGCAAATATCAGCTTATGCCTACTCAACACAAAATTGATAACATATTTTATATTTTTATAAAAAGTTGTAAACCTTTAAATGCATTTACTACCGCAGGAAATTTATATTTTATTTTTTCTGAGTATATATATATATATATATATATATATATATATTGCATGTTAACTAACTGACTAACTCACTGGAACTATCGAACCTTTATATTCATGGCTGCGCGGACACAAGCTCTCCATACATCCCTATCCTGAGCTAATGTTTTCTAATAATGTCCTGTAAAATCTACTACCGAGCCTTTTCCATGGATTCCCTGAAGTAATCCCCGCCCGAAGAATCGAATTGGGAACTATTTTATCTACGGAAAATTTTACCTCAGTGGGACTCATGTCCGCGTTTCTTGATGGTTGTATTTCTAACGGTGAAATAAAAATCGTCACTGTTTCGACCAAGGTACGTTTTATCATCTGGCTTAATTGCCCTGTCGACTGTCCCCGGCATGGGTAACACTTTCTGCAGCTAAAATTAATGTTGAGAATAATTGCATTTAGCTAATCATGTAACTGTCTCGCGCCGTATCTGAGATGTCTTAGGCATCATGCGGTGGTTTGGGTCTCCATGGGGGAAGACTTTTTTCATGGAATCGGTACAAACCCAGTATTGAGAGAAATCTGTTTAACTAAATTAAGTAGCTGCTCCAGGTTGATAATAAGTCCCTAAAGCAGCCAGGAAGGGACAGGCCCAGGGCATCCGGAACGGGAGTAGGGATAAACCATTCCCAGGAATGAGATAGGAACAACCCGATGAAATGCCGGGCTGGGACCCATCTGGATTCAGGTCAGTGATATGCTGAGTATCCGACAAGGACTCAGCTGGATCCGCGAGTCTGGAATCGGGGAACGGAGGTGAACATAATTCAGGGCTATTCAGAAAGAAGGAACACATTTCAAACATTTATTTCTTCCAAACTACAAACAAATAGAAACACAATTACAACGTTCCTGGAAAGAGAAAAGGTCAAATTTCACTATTTTATGAATTCAACATGAGCACTGTGTGTTACACGAGATATATCAAAACGGTGGCTCATTTGTTGCCACACTCGAATCAGCTGGTCTCTAGTTTTCACAGCTTCAACAATTCGATGTCGCAGATTTTCAAGAGTGTCAGACATAGGGAGCATAAAAACACGGTCTTTTACGTAACTCCACAGATAAAAATCACACGGGGTTACCGTAGATCTGGTGATCTGGGAGGCCGCCGGCAATGAAGTTGATCTTCTGCTTCTCCTCTTCCAATCCAACAGCACCAATGCGACTCTGATCGCAACTTGAAGCAACAGCGCCAATACGGCCGTGATTGGAACTTCAAACTTTTCTTTTCCATGAACGTTAGAATTGTGTTTCTATTTTTTGTAGCTTGGAAGAAATAAATGTTTGAATGTTACTTCTTTCTGAATAGTCCTATATATAAAAGGGGCACTGTCTTTTCAATCACTACTCCTACCCCTAGAAAACCAGCTACGACAACTGGTACTTTTATATTGGCTGGAAAATCGCCCAACTCTGCTGTGCATGTCAGGTTAGAAGCCGGCTGGTAGGCCAATGACCTTCTAGACCTGTCGCATCTTGACGAAAAAAGAAAACTATGTATATACCTCAACTGCCATTTGCTAGCCAATAATAGCAACCATATCAGTCGACCTTGCCTCTTAAGAACGGCATGAATTAATAATTTATATTAGGCTATAGATAAAATGCGTATTTAACAATATTAATGCAATATTAAATACCTTCACGCATACCTAGGCCTATCCTACTTTGCATAAGGTATTTTCAGTACCGCATATTGTGGTAAAAAAGTAAATGCATACATTTGTATTGAGTTAGAATAAAGTTTGCTCAGAAACTTATGTGCCATTAGAAACCTCGTGTGTATAGTTACTCTCTCTCTCTCTCTCTCTCTCTCTCTCTTTCTTTCTCTCTTAACTTTTGCCTCTGGCTGGAGTCCAGAAATTCCTTGAATTTATCCTGACGTAATGGGTTCCTGCAGATCTTGAAGGTCCTGAGGGATCAACCCAGAGTTTATGTATAGGATTCTCTAATTAGAGATTTTGTGTACTAAGCAGTTCAAGAGGTTTATTTTTATTCAAAGGACATGTCTTGTTGGAAATGAATAGTTCGTTTGAGAGGTTGGATAAAACAATCTTGCAGAAGAGAATCAACAGACGAGAATTTACATTTGATTTAGAATTATGTATATATTATCTTGTATGTTTTGCTAATTTGTTAAAGTCTGCTTCTCGCAGAGTTTCAAATAAACTCATGTTTTAGTTCAACGGACAAGGATTATTTATGTTGACCCTAGTACATCGGAATCCAGACACCGTCTATAATTTATTCTTCTTCTTTCTTCATTATCTAAGAATTAAGTCGTATGCTTCGGGTTTCATGAAAGCTAAATTGTTAGAATTGTTCAGACCATTTTCTGTCTGGGCGTCCAACGTTTCTCCTTCCGTGTGGTTTATAATTCAGTAATAATTTTGGAAATTTATTTATAAATAATTTATTATCTTTGTTAAATACTAATATATTAATGTTGTATCGAAATTATATATTTCGGTAGTCGGATAAAATATATTTGGCCATTGCAGTAACTAAATATTATTTACAGTGGATCTTCTTTAAAGTTATGACCTTCTAAATTAAAGTCAAACTTCCTGTGAAGACGTCTCCCTCATCGGGCGATATTAAGAAGCGTATAAGTACATTGGTAAAGGCGAAGTGACCCCTCTACAGGCCATAGGAGACTCTTGGGGTAGTAGGAGGTTACGGCTCCCACTTTTTATAGACAATCGGCACTTGATGTCAGTCGGGTTGTCAGCCATGAGTGACGGCCGCCTTTACCCCCAGAACAAGCACCTGATACTCATTTACGATAGAGGCTGAGTCGACCCCAGGACCGTTATGTCACCAGAAGTTTTGGGCCAGTTTAAAAATCCTAATTCCACCGGGACTGGAATCCTCGACCTTCCGGTTTGTAGTGTATTGCCTCAACCAACTGCGGCGCTACGAGGATATTAAAACGTCTTGAAAATATTGTGATGCATTGCAATAGTATCGTTTGAATTGCGCAGGGGCGGTAAGAGTAGGGATCCCGCATTGTTAGTGGATGAAAAAATCGCGAGTTGAAAGACCCGCGCAGAAATTTCGACATGCGTCTGGACATCCATGGTAGATAATTCTCTATGCATCTACCCTCCATGTCAGGAAAGTTCGGTGGTAGAAACTTCTGTACTAGAAGAATCTTGACTGGATGCCAATAAATTTCCTTTCCCGGCTTACATAAACTGTTGACAAGGTCGGAAAACAGTTAGTTGTGTTGTGACAGCGGTACAGAGAACTGTAATCAGAAGGATTGCGTCAAGTGAAATCATTAGCGACTAGAAATAATTGTACGACAAATAAACTGTAGAGAAAAATTAATTTATTGCAGCAAGTTGTATGTAAAGTGTCACTGAAAGTTTATGTGAATCAAATAAAGTGAAAATTTTATCTGGGCATCTGTCGTGTTTATTACAAGAAAACAAGGCGAGAACGACCCCCCACCCCCGTTAGCGAGGAAAAATATAAACAAAAATGTGTAATTTATGCATCGTCAATGCTGTTTGGTTTGACCAAACTCTGAAGTACGTAGCCTCTGTTTAGTTCTTCTATTGTGTGTACTTTTAACGTTTGGTGTTTAAACGGAATAAATATCACCTGACAAATATATGACGTATATAATTATTAGAGACCGTATGTTAGGGAAAATGCCTAGTTATTTATTATAGATATTGTAAAAGTGACTTCGTATAAGTTCATACTGACGTCCCTAGAGTTGTTTTCCATGAAGTTCATTTTGCCTATAAATGCCTATTTCAGCTTACAATGCCTATAAATGCCTATGTGCCATTTTTTTCGAAATTAACTTAGTATTTCAAAGAGATTAATTGAAATGGACAAACCTCATGACACATAGCCATTATTTTTGATGTTGATAACACTAAATTCAATCTGTAGTTCTTCTCAAGTAAATTGTTTTGCAAAGTGTGTAACATTTCAGTGAATTGAGCGAAGAAGTGCCATGTTTCGCAGTACGTACACACTGCAAAACATAAGTATGCTCTTTGTAAAAAAGGCAAAACAAGTTCCAAAATCATTTCTAATATCTTCGTATGGTATTGTTGCAAATGTTTATATTCTTTACGCGAGGCTGTAAAATTTCATGTTGTAGTCTATTTTTTGTAAGAGCCTATTTTGATTTTTAGTGCCTATATTAATGATTTTTAGTGCCTTTTTGCCTGCCTATTTTGAACTTTTTAAGTGCCTAACATCCGGACTGTAATAATTACCAACAACTATACCCGTTTTTCAAATCTTACATGGGAACTGTAAACCATTGCATGCCGAAGCCTACTTTTATATTTCTTCCAGAGAAGCGTTGTGATGTAACAATGCCGTGTCAAAATATTATCTGCCTTTTTAACTACAAAGCATAGAAATAGAAACCAGAATCCAGCAATGCGAACCCTGTGTATGGAGAAAATTGATTCCATGCTTTAGTAAAAGCGGATTGAAGTGAAACGGGACGCGACGCGGACGACAGGTAGAGAGGGTTATCCAATCTGACAATTCAGAAGTTTTATTACTTCCCTACAGTTTGAATGAGATATTTGGCGCTGGATTTTAGTGCCTTGAGGTTAAAAAGGCAGACAATTTTTTTCTGACACGGCCTTAGCATATCACATCGTTTAGGCAGATAACTCTAAATTAAAAATTGACTCTAGCAGCCGCCATGTTTGATTCGTCACAATGTAGGGCAAAGGTGGGAATGATGGCGCGGTGTATAAGATGGCGCAGTCTAACATTTATCCTTAAAATCATAAGAAAACTCGTTTTTCACTATTCGTGCCTGTGCAGTCCTAAGAGAAGGTTCTCGTGTGAAATTGTGGTGTTTGTAACGTTAAAAAAAAAAGAAGAAATAAATATTTTTGTGAAGAGTCATATTTTTGCTAGTTGAACAAACTTTTAAAGGATTATTGTGGGTGCAGTTTGAAAGGGACTGAATACCGTTAGAAAGGAGATTGACATCTCTACATACAAAGGGACTTGTCCTTGTTACTAATAACATAACTTCAATGCTTATTACAAACATTTCCATCTCTAGTCTATGCACAAAGATTTTTGTGTGAATCAGGAGAGATGGCGCACAGAAGGGTGGTAGAGTTGGCGCGCCTGTGTATTTAAATGATGCTCCGCTCTCACCTAAGATAGTTTCCATTTAACTTCAGTTACGATTTTTTGTAAGTATTGTGGGGTCAAAATGATAAAAAAATACAAAAATATTTATTTAAATTTCATGATAAATCAAGTACAAATATTACGAATTATATTTTTTATAAAAATATATTCCCATTGAGAAATGCATAATATTGGTCATACATCCATCCAATATATTATGACTTTTTTAATGAGATCCAATTTGATTTCAATGAGTTATTTTTAAAATTATTGTTAATAACAAATTGGGCTACAGACTTGTGCTGGTTAGAGTCATGATGGGAAAATAAATTTCCTCATGGAATTTCGGCCAGTTCTCAGGAGAAAAACAAAAACTCAAAACAAAAACCACAGAGTAGACGCCATAATATATCTACATGTTCATCGACGTCATCTGAATCATTAATTCCAATACCAGAAAGTGATGATTCCACTTCTGACAATGAAAATCAGTGTGTCGAATGTTTTCGAGCTGTATGAAGAGACAGTATCCAGAGCAGACTGGATAAAATGTATTAAATGTACGAGATGGCTTCATGAAACTTGCTCTATATTCAGACAAGTGCTCTTTGTGTGGAAGAATGGAAAAGAAAAAAATAAGAAAGTCAAAACTGAAGTTTTAATGTAATTCTGAACGGCTTACTGCCACAGATATCTTTGCGCCATCTTACCCACCAGGGTGGGAGAGATGGTCAAACTTATGTATTTTTATTAAGTCAGATTTTCATTAAAACAATTATGCCATTGTTTTAAAAAGTATTTTTTTATGTTTGTAAAATAATTGTGATTATATAGTAATAATAATAATATATACATACCATTGCACAAAAGAGATATTGCATTTTTTACAAATGTGCGCCAACTATCCCCCCTCTACCCTATACTATACAGTTGAATTAACCCTTAAATTGGGAATTTATTTTATAACAGTATGATATACATTAACTAACTAACTCACTCACTGGCTCTATCGAACCCGTAGGTTCATGGCCGCGCAGACATAATCTCTCCAAACACCCCTATCCTGCGCTAATGTTTTCCAATCATCCCCTGTTTAATCGGCTTCCCTCAAATCATGGTTAATGTTATTATTCATCTCATTCTTGGTCTACCAACTGGGCGTTTTCCCTCTGGTTTTCCTACAAGAAGCTTCCATGCACGTCTTTCATTCCCCATTCGTGCCACATGTCCTGCCCATCGGAGCCTAGGAGACTTAGCTGCTCTTATTATATCTGGCTTCCTATAACGACCACGTAGCTCACTGTTATGTAGTTTTCTTCATTCATCTGGCTGTTCATCTCTCTTTAGTCCAAACATTTTCTAAGAATTGTATTCTCAAATACTTGCAATCTTCTTTCCTCCCTTAAAGTAAGAGTCCATGTTTCGCATATGAGATACATCATGATGATGATCATCATCATCTTCAAGGTATGGGCCTATTGGCCAGTTCCGCTCCCCGTTGCACAATGCATTACAGATCATCCTTCCAACGTCGTTTCGGCTTCCTACATATCTTCGGCCGTCAGGTCTATAATAAAATATCTGTTTTGATAAACGATTATTTGGCATTATTTGTACATGTTCAAACCATTTACATTTATTTCTGTATATTCTCTGTTTATATTATAGTCTATATTTGTAATTCAACTCTTGATATCTTGACTTCTCTTTTGATCTCTTAAAGATAGACCTGCAAACGAATCTCAGGAATCTCATTTGTATTGATATGATCCATGCATAGTAATTCTGCCCGAGGGCAGGTCTTTCACTGCAATCACAGCATTTTCCTGCTATGCGTTGCAGTTTTACTAGGGAATTACAGGTGTGGTAGCTTCCCGTTGCTTTCCACACCGGTGAAGGATGATGCTGATAATGATAAGGATGATGATGGTCGGATGATTTTCGGGGACCGTTGGACCCTAAGCTTCCTGACATTTGTCTTACAGGTGAGAAAAACTCCGAAAAACCCTCACCCAGGAGCCTGTCCCGACCGGGAATCGAACCTGGGCCCGCTGCGTGACAAGGCAGCACGCTACCTCGAGACCACAGCGGTGGACTATATTGATATGATACACATTAGTTTATTTAATCTTCTTCTTCTTCACGGTTTAGGCTTATTTAGTAGCCTGTGGTTTATTTAATATATTTAATATATTTTATAAACTAATGAAGAAATGAATCGACAGATATTTAAATAGGTGAAAAAATATACAATAATATGTAAATAAATATTAACTTACGGTTAGTTTTTTTCTGCAGTCCAACACTTTTAAATATGCTGGCATCAGAAATTGAGTTTCTGGAATTTGACGAAATAACTTCGACTTGCTGAGGAATTCGCTTAGTTCACGCAGTTCCTGCGTGACGCACTTTTATACTTATAAGCGGAACACGGAGATTGTTCCGGCAATCTGAATGCTCAGCACACGCCACTGGATTTTATAAACAAAAATCATTGACCTGTTACAATTACACATTGATTCAGGAAATACCAAACAATAATCTTGAGAATCACAATGTTACAGGCCTATATCTCCATTCATGCGAAATTGTAGGGAGGAGAACAATTGATTACATAAACAATATATTTGCGTGGTGGGCAGTTGTTAGTGACAGAGTTTGGTAGGGGGAGAGTTACAATTTTTTTTACTGTATAACTGGCATACTGCATCTGACAGCACTTGCGTATTACTTCACCCATTGTAATTTTTTTTCTGCATGTCGTATCTGTCATGTAAATGTAACATTGATTAAATTCGTGAGATTTTAAATGACATTTTATCAGAAATTTCCTTACATTATTATTTGCACGATGGTGTTTTCAAAATAATAAATAATAGTAAAATAATATCTTTGTTGGAATTATTTGCGTTCATTATAAACAGCTGACCTTAAGAATCTGGCCAATGTTTATACGGTAAATGCCGAAAATAATTTAGTTGAGACTACAGCAGGCTGTAACACCAATCTGGGATTAAGTGGCGGCAAGTACGAATTTATTGTTTTATATTGTTTCAAGTAAAGTTTAGTTCATTTAAAATGCAGTGATTTGTTTCATATAATGTATATTAACACTACCTCTTATGCGTAGATATATTTTTATATATACATTGTACGTAGTGTACATAAAGGGCAGTGGTTTTATTTCCCGCAGTAGGTAGGTAATTTGTAATATTGCAGTATAGTTATTTAGTTATTTATAGGTTGGCAACCCCGAAATTTAGGAAATTGAATTTTCAATCATGGTCGCCATTGCTGTAAGTACGATAGGACGTTCTATCGTGCAAACATAATATTTGTATAAAATATTCAGTTAAGCCTTTCGGAACCGGTTCGATTTTCAAAGGTCTTCATTAGGACTGATTGTTTTTAACGAATGTATTGTATAATGGGTTGGTCCGGTACGGCGTGTTCTCGTTCAACAGGTTATCGTTTCTTGTTTGCTTCATAATTTCTATTACACGGTAGAAAACACCCTCTCAATGATGCTTTATGCATTATTATAATATTATATTATATTATTATAATAACAGGGAAATAAATATAATAGAAGGAATAGACATTATGAAACAAACAAGAAACGATAACCTGCTGAACGAGAACATACCAGATCAACCCACTTTACTATACTTACTTACTCACTGGCACTATTGAACCCGTAGGTTCATGGCCGAGCGGACATAAGCTCTCCATGCATCCCTATCCTGCTTTCCAATCATTCCCTGTATAATCTACTTCCCTCAAATCATAGTTAATGTTATTTTCCCACCTCATTCGTAGTTTACCAACTGGGCGTTTTCCCTCTGGCTTTCCTACAAGAAGCTTCCATGCGCGTCTTTCATTCCCCATACGCGCAACGTATTCTGCACATCGCAGTCTACGAGACTTAACTGTTCTTATTATATCTGGCTTCCTATAAAGACCATGTATTTCATTGTTATGTAGTCTTCTCCATTCACCTGTTTGTTCATCTTTCTTTGGTCCAAAAAATTCCTAAGTACTTTATTCTCAAATATTCGTAATCTCCTTTCCTCCCTTAACCCTTAAATTGGCAAAACACAAATTACTTCTGTTAGTTATTTGAATGTGCGGACACCGGTGAAAACGGAATCTCGTGTAACTGTTATTATTAGGTATATTGTCCACTTGTGTAAGTGGGCCGAAGAACTGTCCACTACCTGTATGCGCAGGTCGCAGGGCAGCTCGCTCTCTCTCTCTCTAGGTATATTGTATAATTAGACACACATTAAGTGGTTTGTTTTTGTTAATTTTCTTCTGATTTATTTAAAATATTAAATTAATTGGACCAACTGATGTATCCAAAAGGATAATTTAAGGGCTAAAGTAAGAGTCCATGATCGCACCCATATAATATAACTGGTATAATAATAGTTTTATATATTTTCATTCACCCACTTTACTATACATTCGTTAAAAACAACCAGTCCCAATGAACAGCTTTGAAAATGGAACCGGTTCCGAAAGGCCTAGCTGAATATTTTATACAAATATCATTTGTTGAGGAGGACTGCAACGACAGGTTCAAAGTTTATTGTTTTAAATATTAAACAATAGCCTCATCAGTGCAAAATGTTTATTAAAAGTATTAATTTTTTCTCTATTTGAAATTCCCGTGTATCCCTATTAGTGAATTTCTATTCACATTACATCAGGATTGGTTTCACTAAGAAGGCATTGTGATGGGATTCATTCTGTTATATCAAATAATTTCGATTACTACACTAATTCTAAAATTAATCTGCTCAGGCTCGCTTTTCGCATGCAGTATGTATGCATGTATGTATGTATGTATGGTTTAAACCACGCGTGTCAATAACTTACTCAATTGTTCCATAGTCACCCATTAGCTCCTTCGCTTATTGAACTCAGTTTCATGAATCTCACCAGAAAGAAGAATATTTTGTAAAAAACAAAGTATAATCTGTAGCGGATCATTAAAAGGGCTCATTTATTTTTCATAAAGAATAAAAAAGAAATAGTTTTGTTTAGTTAAAAACCATATTGTTGAATTCATGTCACATAATACCGTTTTAATATTAGTCGCACTTCAATAACAATTAAAAGTACAGAAAAATGGTTTTAATAGATAAGTTATTAATAATTTGTGAAATAAGTTATTTATTATTACGTTTCAAATATCGTAGATATCTTGATTAAATATCATGATTAACCCTTCAGAGCGGGTGGAGTCAAATGGCCGATAATACTCTGTTGCGGGAGGAAGTTCACGGGTATTTAAACCCAGCCGTTCAGTGCCAGTATTCCAATAACGCATTTAAAAACATTAGAATATTTTAAGTATTGGGATCAATATTTAAAAAAGATGGGTCATCTGAATTAGACATCGGCAAAAGAATAATAGAGACAAAGAAAGTTATTAGCATATTAAATTATATTTTATGGAGTAAGCATATAATTAAGAGGACTAAATTATTAATATATAACACAATTGTGTGGAGTATTTTATTATATGGTGCAAAGACTTGGACGTTAAAGAAAAACACAGAAATAAATTATTAGTCACAGAAATTGACTTTTTAAGAATATCAAAATTAGATAAAAAATAATGCAATAAGAGAAATAATTAATGTAGAAAAGGTTATTGTACAAGAGACTGAAGAAATCCAACTAAGTTGGAATGGACATATAATGAGAAGGGACACAGAAACGAACAAAGAAGTATTGAAATGGATACCCCATGGAAAAGGGAAACTTGGTAGATCAAAGCCAACGTGGATAAAGGGAATTCAAGACAACATGAATAAGATAAATATGATAGAAGCAGACACGCAAGACCGGGAAATGTGGATGAAAAAATGTATATTTTGGTTGAGGATACCTGTGTAAATAAGATAAACAATCCTGGGAAAAAAAAAATCGTAGATACATAGATCAACAGTATGAAGTGATATTGGTGGTCATCATACTTCTACCGTCACGCCTGGTTTAAAACATCTGAAAGAACTAGCATGAAGACTTATACAAAGGCATAAGTTATATTACTAGAATCATTGAAATGTTTGTCCTCCTTAATTTAGCTACACTAGGACCATGTGCTGTACTTTGTTGGCTGCAGAGTTTATACAGTAAAATGATTGGGTTGTTTTATAAAGTATAAACAATTATTAATCTCTTTTTTCAGAATATGTGATGAAAGTGATTCAACTCTACGAGACTACAGTGGTGAGACACGGACTGATGCTAGTGGGACCGACAGGATCCGGAAAAACTAAGGTAGTGGAAGACATATATTTGTTTCTGTAGCTTAATATACTAAAGAGCTTGTTGTAGGTGCTTTATCTCTATTTATTATTATTATTATTATTATTATTATTATTATTATTATTATTATTATTATTATTATTATTATTATAGATGGAATTTTTAACATGTAAGGTCATATCACTTAGAATGTTTGGTTATATCCAGTAGGCAACATATTTGTATGTTTATGCGGTGTAATCAAAGTTGAGACAACGTTTCTCTAAGAAGAAAGCACTCTTAGGATGTAGCATGAAGACAGTATATTTCAATTGCGAAGCAAAATCAACATAGAGTAGGCTATATTTCCATTCTCGTATTCTTTGTTGCCTGAAGAGGTGAGATTATCGGATGAAAGTTAGAAAATTATAAAAGCTAACGAATTCGCGGTAAAGAATTTGTAACTGACATACTGGGACAATCGAACCCGGAGGTTCATGGCCGAGAGGACACAAACTCTCCACACACCCTATCCGCAGGTAAAAATCATCAAATCAAGTCCTTGTATAGCTATGTAATGTTCGTTTCTCTCCCACCTCATTCTTTGCCTACCATCTGTACTCTTCCATCTGGTTTTCCCAAAAGAAGTTCCATGCCCCTCTTTTATTTCCCATACTTCCATATGTCCCGGCCATCAACGTCTAAGAGACTTGCGAGTAACTGTTCTTATTGTAACAGTTTTCCCATAAAGATAACGTAAGTATAAACAAATAAATAATTAGATTCGGAGATATAATTTTGTCTTTTATATATATGATACAGAATCTCTCATAGTTTTCGCCATTCACCTCTCTGTTCGGTTTGGTATAGGCCTATACATTTTCCTGAGCTCTTTATTCTCAAATACCGGTACTCGTAATATTTTCTCCTTTCTTAAAGGAATGTACTTTTTCGCAGCAAATAGTATAACTAGAAGAATACTATATATATATATATATATATATTCTGACCGAGGGCAGATCGTTCACTGCAATCATAGCATTTTCATGCTATGCTTTGCAGCTTTACTAGCAAATTATAGGTGTGGTAGCTTCCCGTTGTTTCCACACCGGTGAAGGATGATGATGATGGACGGATGATTTTTGGAGGCCGTTGGGGCCAAGTTCCTGAAATTTGCCTTAGAGGTGAGGAACAACCCCGAAAAAAAAAGAAAAACCTCACGAAGGAGCCTGTCCCGACCGGGAATCGAACCCGGGCCCGCTGCGTGACAAGGCAACACAATACCTCGAGACCACAGCTGTGGACTATATATATACATATATATCAACATTTTTTAAAGAGAAGTTAAGGATCGCTAATGGATAAAACGTGGGGGGCACGCCGTAGCGTAGTGGTTAAGGCACTGAGCTACAAGCCGGAGGGTCGAGGGTTCAAGTCCCGTTGGGGTCAGGATTTTTAAACTGACCCAAACCCTCTGGCGGCACTATGGCCCTGGGGTCGACTCAGCCTCTAACGGAAATGAGTACCAGACGCTTGTTCTGGGGGTAAAGGCGGCCGTAACGCAGGGCGGACAACCCGGCTGACATAAAGTGCCGATTGTCTAGAAAAAGTGGGAGCCTTAACCTCCTACTATCCCAAGGGTCTCCGGACCTGTTGTGGGATCACTTTACTTTACCCGGCTGACATAAAGTGCCGATTGTCGAGAAAAAGTGGGAGCCTTAACCTCCTACTACCCCAAGGGCCTCCGGGCCTGTTGTGGGATCACTTTACTTTACTTTTACTTTAATGGATAAAACGTGCGTTTTCCAGAATTGAGGTTCAATATACATTTATTAATTTATATGAGTAGGCTATGGTAATAATCACAGAGGATTTACATTTGAATTTTTTTCTTTGCAATTATTGATATCCTTGTGTCATTGATTGTGCAATGCTTACGTCAGTGAAGATTTCTGCCCTATTGCTTTACATTGTATTGTCACCAACGCGAGGAACATTATGGTTGCTGGCGACGCGACGGCACAAGGGAAAGGGGATGCGACAAGCTTTGTTAGTCACGTGTAAGGATACAAGTAAGAGCTGATGCATTAGTTATATGGGGTTTGAAACAAGAACTTACATTGTTCTTCTTTCTCCAATCCAATTTAATTGAACGGAAATAATTCCTTCTCCGTTCATGAAATGTGCATAATTTTATTTCGTATTATGTTGAATTTAATTATTTTAATAAATAAATGATTTAACTAAATATATGAGCAATATAATGACAAATGAGGGAAATTTTGAAGAAGTGGCTGATTTCAAACATCTAAGAACAATACTTACAAATAGGAATGAGATCCACAAAGAAATTAAACATTGCCTCAATTCTGGAAATGCACACTATTATGCATTACAGGGACGACAAAAAAGTTAAACTGAAAATATATAAAACTGTTATTCTGCCAGTAATATTATATGGATGCGAAACATGAACTCTTACTTTAGTAGTAATAGGACTTCTTGAGGGAGGAAAGAGGATTACGGGTATTTGAGAATAAAGTTATTAGGATTTTTTTGTCAAAAAGAGATGAACAGTCAGGTGAATAGAGAAAACTACATAATAGTGAGCTTCGTGATATATTTAGGAAGCCAGATAAACAGTTAGGTCTCGTAGACTGCGATGGACAGGACATGTGGCACGTATGGGGAAGAGGTGCATGGAAGCTTCTTATAGGAAAACCAGAAGGAAAACGTCCAGTTGGTAGACTTGAATGAGGTGTGAGAATAACATTATCGATGCTTTGAGGGAAGTAGATTATACAGGGGATGATGGGAAAGCATTAGTTAATGATAGGGATGTATGGAGAGCTTATGTCCGCGCGGCCATAAACCTACGGGTTCGATAGAGCCAATGAGTTAGAGTTAAATATATGATCATAATAGACATAGGTCTATATTACTACAATTCCAAGGCGTGACAGGCCTAGAAGGCCATCCGGCTGCTTGCCTCACATTCACGTGTGTTAATCACATAGGTAGGCGATCATCAAGCCAGTGTAGGGATGCCACGTGGTAAGAATGTCGGGTCCCCAGACGTTATAGCTGGTTTTCTTAACCTGGAGCTACTACTTATTGTAGCTACCTACATTTCTCACGATGCTGGGTAGGCACCGGTCCCACACTGGACGAAATTCCATGAGAAAATATCTTCCCCTATGGAGACTCGAACCAAGGCAAGTTCAGTAGCTCTGCGCCAAGGCATCTTGCCTTAACCACCCACAGGCATATAGCCTATCGTATAATGAAATGGACAGTTAATGATGAACGAAGAAAATTTGGAACAACTGGCTGCATTTCAAATACCTAGAAACAATAATTAAAAACAATAATGAGGTGCAGAAATAAATTAAACGCAGACTGAATTCTAGAAACGTATGTTATTACTATTATTACGCATTAGAGGGACTCTTCTCATCCCAATATCCCTAAAAAATATGAACTGAAAATATATAAAACTGTTACTCTCCCAGTTGTATTACATGGATGTGAAACATGGTTTCTTACTTTGAGGGTGGAGAAAATATTACTAGTATTTGAAAATAAAGTTCTCAAGAAAGTTTTTGGACTAAAGATAAACGAACAGACCAGGTGAACGGCGAACACTATTTAACAGTGAGCTACATTATCTCTGTGGCAAACCGGATTTAATAAGAACAGTTAATTCTGGCAGACAGCGATGGGCAGGGCACGTGGCACGTATGGGAAATAAAATAGGGGCATGGTAACTAACTGTTGGAAAGCCAGTGGAAAAACACCATTAGGTAGACCAAGAATGAGGTGGGTTATTGATGTTAACCATGAATTGAGGGAGATTAGTTATATTGGGAATGATTAGAAAACATTGCCTTAGGCTGGACAGGGACGTTTGAAGAGATTGTTTCCGCGCGAGTACAAACAACGTGGTAAGATATATTTTATATTAAATATTTTGTGTATTAGTAAAGTTTGATAAAGCCAGCAAAGGGTAAGCATATCCCTCCGGGTATTAATAAGAGGACTGCGTTGTTCAAAATGGAAAATGCTATGTAGTGTGCCATACTCTTACCGCGCAAGACACATTGGAATTATGAATAATGGAGGAAGTAAGCACGGGTTATCGGATTTTGCTTTTGTCTGCGGACTTCATTTTTTTTATTCGTGCTGTCACACATTCTCTACGGATTTAATTAAAAGCAAAACACTACTTGAGCAATATGTCATAGAAAACAGAATAAAACTTGTTTTGAATGCGGGGTGGTTGAAAACCATTCCAATAACATCTGCCGCAACACATTCTTTCACACAGCGATAAAACCGTTTTAATTATTATTTTTAAAGCTATAATTCAGAGCTTTACAAACATTGATGGAATTTTCTTTTTCGAATAGAAATTTAATTGTTTGACAGAACATTGGGAAAATTCAATCACGCAGGAACTGCGTAAACTAAGCGAATTCCTCATCAAGTCCAAGTTATATTCTGGTTTTGCTTATTTACGGAATATACAGGGTGCGGCATAAGTCAGTTAACCACTGCTTATGGTTGCCAGGGTAAAAACAAATCAGATTGGTTGAAACTGAGGTTTGAATACGGATATTCAGAATATAATCTCAAACACTACTGCTTAAACAGCAATGAAGGTCACTTTGAACAATTTCAATAGTTGTTTCTTGTATAGATGGTAAGACGGAAACTACGAGTATATCCACAGAATGACGACAGACCAAACTTCTGCTTCCGCATTCAACTTCATTAGATCCAATGCTTTAAAATACTCGTAGGACATGGTCAGTCTACCTCTGTATGTCTTTGGAATTATCATAGTCAAAGTAAGTGAGAATGTTTTTGTTTTATTTTTAATTTTAAATTCAATTAAAATTACAGAAAATAACAAAAAGTTTTGTTACAAACAAACAAAGAAACAAACAAACAAACAAACAAGTACAATAACACACAATAAGGTAGCTTCGTATGATAACGTTTGAGGTTCGTACTGGAAGTTCCCGGGTTAGAAACCGCGGGACCGACCAAAATGACAGGGTTTTCATTTTTTCTCAGACATAAATGGTGTGTTGAAATTTCACTACCTGTAACAATTTATCATAATCACCATTTCATACTCGTGATGGCAGCCCCATCACTGGTCTTGCCTTCCTTTGGCCAGCAACCAATCGAAGGGATTATTATTATGCTTTCAAGTCTTATACGAGAATTTCCCTTAAACGCTGGAGGGAAAATTTTCTATAGGATCGTAACAGGCCTTGGCCTAATACTTGGAAGGAAGAAGAAGAAGAAGAAGAAGAGCAATACATTTAAGCGACCAACTTCTATAGAATACACATGGCAAAAGCAATTGAAATACATAATAGGCTGCTGGATACTATAAAAAAATTCTAATAGCTCTATGGTCTGCAGAACACCTTATTTATGGTCAAATATGACTTATAAAGTGCATGTTTATTTATGATAGAAGGATTAAATACCGACAATTTATGTATTTATTTAGTCTTGGTGGAGTTAAGGCCATGTTGCCTTCTCTTCCACTCACCAGGACAAACATATATTACATCAGAATACTGTATAACAATCTCAATAACTATAATATTAAATACTAAATGAAGATTTGATCAAATAAGGTAATATCTATTATATTACGATCTATAATACAACCATGTTAATGACAGTTAAGATCAAGACTAAAACTAATAATTAAATTATTCAAGCAAGATAAATTAAATTGTTGGTAGACTGTCCCATCTAATGTATATAAAAAGAACAAAGAAAAATAATGTGATATAGAGAACTAATCTTACGGTTATACAGTATTTAAACAAATAAAAATATGTGCTAATCTTAATCAGAAATTATTAAATTTATTAATTGTTAAAATAATACTATCAGTGAGTTGTATAAGTTAATTTGATTATTAAATAATTCTTTAGTTTGTTTTTAACGATGTTATAGTTTGACAGTCTCTGATATAGGGAGGGAAATTCCATGTTCTGGCAAGTGGGACTGTAAAAGATAATGAATAATACACTGTGTGATGAGGAGGGATATAAAGGACAATGTGCTGATGGGATCGAGTGTCAAGTTTATGTGTGTCGGATAGTCTGATGAAGCGGCGTGATAAATAATTAGGCGATGATGTGTGAAGTATTTTATAGAGAAGGGATAGCGAATGCACAGTCCTACAATTTCTTAGACGAAGCCACGATAATTGTTCAGTGGTCTAGTCATTTATGAAAACTTTTTAAATTTAATTCAGAAACTTTTTGTCCAGAATCTCATGTAAATGTTTTTTCTAGATGCATTAACTTTTCTGTTGATTTAAAAAAATGTGTTTAATACCAACAATAAATATTCCTTAGAGAAATCCTCGTGTTAAATTGTGCAGAAGTATTCATTAAATATCTATTGATCATTTCAATAGACTATGGAGAAACCATGCGTTTTTATAATGAGGCCCTTAGAAACTAGTACAAGTTTACAAGTTTGTAGTTTTGGAATTAAGTGTAGATTTTAGTAGTTATTTTTATTTATTTATTTTACCTGATGGAGTTAAGACCGTAAGGTCTTCTCTTCCAATTCACCAGGATTAAATTATACACACAATGAGAATTATGATAAATGATACATAATTAGATAATTATAAACTACACAATATAAAGTTGACAAGAGATAGAAAGAAAAATAGTAATAATAATAATAATAATAATAATAATAATAATAATAATAATAATAATAACCTATAATTAGATTAAGTAAATGGGTTGGTAAAGAAAATTTAAAATATAAAGGAATAATAAAAATATACATGGGACACGGTTATATATTATATTGTCTAAGGAAATATGAAGTGAGTTTATTTTTAAACTGTTTTTGGGTCGGACAGTCCTTGATATACGAGGAGAGGGAATTCCAGATTGTTAAAGCAGATGCTAATCTGAGTGACCAATAGACACAAATAAAAATCTCTCTGGTGCTGAAATCTAGTGGTTGAAAAGAAAACTCTTAAAACAATCACATATGGAGCGTCTCTACCTTGAACATCATTTACTCAAAACTAACCTTTTGTTACTTATAACCCTTGGCTTCTGAGGGTCTCGTATAACGTTACTAATATTTCCTTAAAGCGTCTAAGAATAAGAATGGAATAAAAATAGGAGACGAAATCTTCTTAAAGAAAATTTTAGTATTGACAAGCATGAGTGTTTTTAACTTTTTTTATTTATTTTTTATTTACCATTAACATCGATAAGAACTGGAATCTTGAATTCCCAAACATGAATTGGTTGTTAAAGAACATATTTATTTGTAGAGTATTAACATCTTACGGCCTTATCGCGAATGATCTTTGTTGTATCCATTAGGATGAGAATGTCTGTTTTGTGTTTGTCATATACTTTGAGTGTAATATAGTCAATTTAATTTTAATTATATTATGAAATGACAAGTTTGATAAAAATATGTCCTAATAACTCATACATTCACAATATATCCTATATGATACATTGATTTAATTTTTTTAACATTGTTTATAAAACAGTAGAAAAACAAACCAGCAGAAATTATTTAAACTTGTGTCAAATTTCACAGCAATGCACAATTACACTGAGCAACAAAAAATAAACTTTTTTTTGTATCAAAAAGAAAAATATATGATTCTGATAGTATTTTTTCTCCTGAATTCAAATATGATATCGGTTTTTCTCATTTACGCAAGGTTTCCGAGA
Organism: Diploptera punctata; assembly: GCA_030220185.1. Classification (NCBI taxonomy): domain Eukaryota; kingdom Metazoa; phylum Arthropoda; class Insecta; order Blattodea; family Blaberidae; genus Diploptera; species Diploptera punctata. The sequence continues at coordinate 66,870 of JASPKZ010003050.1, read as the reverse complement.
GACAGGTCTTAACATTAGTAATTCCTATAATTAATTTGGTTATTATTTGGGACCACACAACAAGCTTTTGTTATACAGTGGTTAACGGTAACTCAAGGGTTGGCAGGTACATGTACCTAGCGAAGCGAAACTAATGTTTATTAATAATAGGTATAATTGCAGCCAATGGCCATGTAGAAAGAACTGTTTTCATGTCTTACAAAAGTCTGTTATCGATGTTCCTATGTTTTTACACTGTGACAGGTGATATCGGTCGCAGTGCGACCCACATAGTTTGCACTTGCACTTTTCTTCTGGGTTATGGCGTTTCACTGTTGCGCATATCCTGTGGTGGAAACCATGGACTGCGACTCTCGTCACGGTGTGTCTGAGGTCGTATCTGGCTGCTGTCCATTCCCTGTTGATCATCGCGTCCGTTGCGTAGAACTCAGGCCATATCTGTTCTCTCTTCTCGTTGAGTTCCCACAGCAGTTCTTTGTAGGCATCTGTTGCCGGCACGAGAAGGTCCAGGTGGAGCTCTTCAATGAAGAATGGTTCCTTTGTCAGTATGTATGTTAGGCGTGAAGGCGTGTATTTTGATACGCTTAGCGCTGTCTTTAAAAAGTGTGCTTTGACTTTCTCTATTTCCTCTAGGTTTGCCTTATTTAGGTTCTTCCAAATCACTTCTATTCCATAGGTCATGATTGGTGCTATTTTTAAGCGGAAGATGGTCATTGCTGTCTCCAGGGATAGTTTACTCAGGCTTTTAATGCTGTTCGTTGCTATTCTGGCCGCTAAGGCGCGTTCTTTGATGTGCTTATCGAAGGTGTCACCTCGGCTCTGCAGTGTGATCCCCAGATATTTGAACTGGTTTACATTTTGCAGTGGGTCTCCCTTATACCGAATGCAGTCATTCGCTGCGAGTCTTCCTCCTTTCCTGAAGGTCATTTTTACTGTTTTCTTCTCATTTATTTCTAGGTCGTTCTTTCGGCCCATGCTACGAGTTTGTCGAACGCTGTTTGAGCTTTTCGATGTCTTGGGATGTAATCACCATGTCATCAGCGTATGCCAAGATTTGGACGTTTTCTGTTTCTATCTCTGTGGGTATTTTTGCTGTTGCTATTATGAAGAGTAGGGGACTCAACGGGTCACCTTGGAGTACGCCGTTTGTTTGATCTATTTGCTCTGTTTTTGAAACTCCATCGTCTATCTGCACTTGGTTTCTGGAGAGGATGTTCTCAATTAATCTAGTTACTTGATTTCTCCCTGCTGCTTCTTCTATTCTTCTTATTATCAGCTGCCTGTTTAAGAGGTCGAAAGCCTTCTTGTAGTCTATGAAGATGGCATGTAGTTTTCCTCTCGGTTGTTCTAAGGCTATTTCGATGCTCTCTTGTAGACATTTGATTGCTTGTGTCGTCGATTTCCCTTTTACGAACCCGAACTGTTGTTCCGGTATGACGTGGGCTGTCATCGCTCTTAATCTCTCTGTGAGTATGCTGGTCATTATTTTTAGTGTTGTGCACTCTAGGGCTATTCCCCTGTATGAGTTTGGGTCCTTCGTGTCTCCTTTGGCTTTGTATAGCACCTTCAGCGTTGCTATTCTCCACTTGTCCGGAATGCTGCCTTGCCTTAGGCATTCGTTGAAAAGCTCTGTCCAGGTGTCTGCGAGAGCTTGCTCTGTTCTTTGAGGTGTTCGAAGGCAATTTCGTCAGGTCCGCAGGCTTTTCTGTTTTTCGAACTTGCAATGTGTCGTCTTACTTCCTCTCTGTGAAGAGGCAGGATTTCTCCACTTTTTCTTTTCTTCGTATGGTTTTCTGGGCGTGTTTTCTTTGGCCTGCGTACTTCTTAAAGTGTTTTCTCCCACGTATGTATTGATATATCTCTTGGAAAGGATGGCTGTTTTGGTGAGGTCACTTTATACCATTTTTCCTCTGCTTTTTCTATTATTTTTTCTCTTCTTCCGCCTGGTACGTTTCTTTATACCTTTCCACTGTTTTGTTTATAGGCTCTCCTGGTATTTTGGTATTCTTGTAGGTCTTCGTGTGTTTTCGATAGTTTTGCCTTGTGGAGTGCTATGATCGCGGCTCTCCTCGCTACGTAGCAATCTTGTTTGAACCATGGCTTTGCTTTTCTTCTCTTCCATTCTTCTTTACTGTCGCTTGTTTTATTTGTCCTTCTATTGCATCGACTGCCTGATTTATTTTTCCTTCTTTTATTTCTTCTGATGCCTTTTGTATCGTTTCTGTGTTTAGTTTTCTCTCTGTCAATCTTTCTCGATAGTTTATTTGTTGGTTTTCTGGAGTTTTTTCTTGTGTTGTGTGTCTTTATATATATGTCGGTACTTACTGGTATATGTTTCCTTACTGGTATGTCTCTTCTTATCTTTTGGTGGGTCTTGGGGCTGTTTGTGAAGACAAGGTCGATTGTGCTGGCTCCATTTGGTCCCATGTAAGTGTATTCTTTCTCTTTGTTTACTAGAGTTAGCCCTTCTTTTTCTATATGACCGACTACAGTTTTCGCTTTATATGTGGCTGTGTCAATTCTGCAGTTAAGATCGCCCATTATTATCACATTGTCTGTCCTGTTCGTCTTGCTTAGTGCCTGGCTTATCTCCTCCTGGATTTCTTCTGCCTTGTGTTCTGGCTGGAAGTAGACATTTAGTGCTGTGCATGTGTTTGTCTTTACTAGCAGCATGTTTTCTGATTTTTGAAGTATCTCGAACGGCGCTAATTTTGGTTTTATTAGCATTGTTATCCATCCCTCCTTTAGGTCTTCCTCTTTCCCCTTGGCTGGCATATGAGTTAATTGCGTAGAAGTTTTCCGTGCTCCATTGGGTTGTTAGAAATGTTTCTGTGAGTGTTATTACATCATATTCGTCGAAAAAGTCTTCTGGTAACATGTTTAGTGCATTTCGTAGTCCTTCTATATTCCACAGTAGTGTTTTTAATTTTTCTTCCTTGTCCTGGTTTTTACAGTGTGTTCTCCGTGTTTCGTTTCCAGGGGAGAAAAAGTTTGTTTCCCGTGTTTCGTTTCGAGAAACGAAAGGGCCGTACAACTATTCCTTCGGGCCAGAAAGTCGGGTCTTCGGCGCTTTTGCAGTGTTTTAGGGCTATTCCAACCTTGAAGGCCTTGTTTCTTCCCATGGCGGGTAATTCCTCCACTTCTATTTCGTCGCCGTCGATGTCGTTTCCCTGTAGATAGTCGTTATATCATCTCTGGAGTCGTGGAGTTGTGCAGCTTTCCTATATAAAGCCATGCCCTTTTTTCGGCCGCTTGCAGTTTGCTTCCCTCTCCAGTAGTTTGTTTTGTCCCCGTTATCACCTTTCTTGTCGACTGCGGGCGTCCTTCCCTTGTTTTTTGTGAGTAGGATTTCTTCTTCTCTGCCTCCTCTTCTCTTTGTCTCTGTGTGTCTCTTTTGGTTGCCTTTGTTTCTAGATTATCTTTTATCATCCATTTTATGTCCTCTAGCATGTCCTGTATCTGTTTGTTTACCTTCTTTATAATTTTCTCCTCAATGTCTTCATTTGGCAGCGAGGAGGTGTTTTGTATTTGACGATTTTTGCTGTCGTCTCCTTCATTATCTTCTGTTTCGCCCGGCGGTGTGCGTGTTGTGTCATATACTAGTACTAATGTTTATTATAAAGTGTAAATTTGATTGACGTGTTGAATACGGTTAGATCTGCAAAACAATACATTTTGTTAAAAGGAATACTTGAGCCAATTTAAAACTTCCTTGGAAAATTAATATAAAAGGCCAAGAAAATGTTATTGTTAACACAGTGTGGTTAGTAGCTCCCATACACACACACACAGAGTGTGGCTAGTTTATCATATTACAAGTATTCAGAAGAGCCTGTTGCTCCTATATTATATTATTATTAATTTGTTGTGAATATTGTGTTGTTCGTAAGAGGCTAACCAAATAAACTCTTTTTAATTAATTACACAACTCATTGTTACAGATCATCGAATTCCTTGTCCTTCACACCAGTAGAACCCAGAAAGTAGCTTAATCTAAAACACGCCCTGAAGAGACCCTCGTACCTTTCCTGCTGCAAGGTTATTATAATTTCAAACACTTTTTTTCTACATTCGTAACTACACAATATTCGAACATTCGGACTCACCTAGAAAGTAAGAAATGACGATATTCTGCTATACTTCGCCTGTGGAGCATCCCTCTTGATGGTCCAACAATAATCGGCCAGCTTATTAGGATTCCATTTGCCTTGATATCTCTCTTCCATAGCTGAAATCTCCTGATGAAAGTGTTCACCGTGCTCATCGCTGAATGGGCAAATAGACGATAAAACGTTTATTGAAAAATAATTATTTAAATCCATTAATTGAAATTGAAATAAAAAAACAGGGCGATGGAAAAATTTCGAATACATATTTGAAAACATGATAAAAAACTGCATTAAGTACAACTATTGGTACCCATGAGACAACAATCATGTTGATCAGTGTAATTACTTAGTACATTATTTTGAAGTAAATAAAGTTGGAAACAGTTATTAGGAAATAACAAAAAGAATAATTAAAGGTCGATCTGCAATAGCGATGTTGAATGAAATTTTGTGGGATAAACAGATAGTCAAAGAAACTAAAATTCATATTTATAAATCAATAGTAAGAAGTCTAATGACCTATGAAGCAGAAACATGAATTGTAAATGCCAAAATAAAGCCAAAATTGCAATCTACCAGGAATTTATTTTATAAGATGATCTGCACGATGCTCTAAATTTGACATGATCAGAAAAAAATATTATCCGAGAAAAAAAAATTAACTTTAACGAAACAATTATGCAATTTGTGGGAAATAAACAATTACAATGGTTTGGACACGTGAAGAGGATGAATGTAGTTAGATTGCCAGTTAGGAGTTTGGAATGGGTTTCAAATAGAAAAAAAAATAGAAGAGGGAGAACTAAGAAGATCAGGATAGAGGGAATTATGAATTTTATGACGTACAAGGCACTGCAGGATGGTGATTGGAAGGACAGAGATGAATAGAGGAATATAATCTAAACTTAATATTAGGCACAGGAAAATGTTGTGTACATTTAAAACCTATTGAATAAACTACTTTTTTTTTCCATTGCGGTCCGAATCATTTAAATAACTGGCAGGAGAAATTTAAGGGTTAATGAACTTCAAACCCAGGATTTAGTATTCATGTAATCTATTGTAAATTTTGCTAGTTGTCCAGCTTCATTTGGTTATGCAACAAAGTGATATAGGCTTGTCTGAAGGATTCGCGGTAACAAGATAATAGGCCCTACGTACCGGGATTTATGAAATTACTTTGATGTGTTTAGATAGTCTTAAGGCGTGAATACTGTATATTTGAACATCGTTTCAACAGTATTTTTTTTAAACAACGCATCAGCAAATTTGATATTTATCAACACATCGGTTTTTTAAACAAATTATTTAGTTTGACTTTCCGTGTAGAAACTTCAGTATTTTGACATGTGCGGATATTAATTCACAAATGAAAACGATAGAACTAACTGCTAAACCAAACACAAGGAGAATGAATGGTGATTGTAGAATCTGTAAATCCATCTGACTGTATTCACCTTTGAGTGGATCATCAAATATCTGGATGCCTTTAGGATTAATGTAATCTCTAGTAAATTTCGCTGGTAGTCCAGCTTCAGTTAATCGTGAAACAAGACGGTTCAAGCTTTTCTGGAGTAAAGGAGGTAATACGAGCATATATACTGGAATTTCTAAAATTACTTTCTTGAATTTGTATAAATCTGGGAGATCTCTGACACAAGAACGTGTTTTGAGAATTTTCAACTCATCATCATTCATGAAAAGTGCGGTTTTTGGGGTCAAAAAAGCATGTTCGATGACACATATGGAACAATATTCTGCATGGACGTATGAGCGTTCGTTGAACCTCTTTACATAATTTACGTGTAGATATGGAATCTGGTTATCAAATACGAACTGGTAGTCCAAATCGACAAGCTCGTCGACTGTATCGATTTGATGTTGTCGTCCTGGGTCCATAAAATAACTAGTGACATAAGTCTGGAATACGGTATTGATGCAGAGTGAGAATAGCAGCCAAGAGAAGAATACGATTCGAAGAATTCCGTTTTCTGGAATGTTAATTCCCATATTAAGGAGGAGAGACCAAATTTTGAGTACCTCATGAACGGATTTGTTTTGTGGAATTTGATGTTTATACAATATTTTAAGAACTATAGAAGTAGACACGAGGGCCAGGAATAAGCATATCCAAGTTGTTTTATGAAATACTCTAAAGATTGTCGACCATCGCTGATTCAGATCTGAACGAGGCACGAAGAATGTGTATTCAATTGATAAGTATATGGATGAGTGTCTGTTGAATGTATACATTGAAAATTCAAACAACAAATTGTTTGAGATGAGGATATTGCACTCTAAATTATTTTCTGAAGAACATGGATATTTATATAATCCAAAATGTTCAATTAGTATGTTCGCCAGATTTATATCTATGGAATTTTCATTCGAATCATCAAAAATGTTTTTATAAAAATCTAAGATATCGAGACAGCAGTTACTGAAGTCTAAACTTTTAATGGAAAAGGATTGTATCGGTTGTGTGTATCGACCATTTTTGCATGTATTAGATAGTACTATATCATTTACTGTATAACCTTTCAACACTGGAGTGAACATACGTATATACGAGTGTAATCGGTCCTTAACTAATATAATTGCATTACTTTGCATATATGAAAAATAGTCTTCACTCATTTTGTTTGGAAATTTATCAGCTACGATAATAATTAAGAAGTTACCATTGGCATTATAGTAATGATTTTGCATTAAATATTTCATTTGTTTGCTGAATATCTGGCTGAATGATGCGGCACTCATGTTAGATTCGAATATTACAAAAAACAGATAGTTAAAGAAATCTGCATTTTCAAATGAATATGCAAAACGATTAATTGGGTTTACTAAAACAGGCCATAAATAAGATTTTTGTAGTTCCTGAAGAATTTCATCCACATTATCTATATCTGAGTATTGTATTTTAAATTTTGACTCTTTGCTCGGTTCCTTATTTAACATTTCTATTTTCAAAAAATTTCTGTTAGTTGTACAATTATCTTTCCAGTTTTCCATTCGATGAATATTCGTATCCACGTGTTTAATGTATTCGAACGAATATTTATGAAAACGAAGCAAATACTTGATGGATAAAATCGGCGATTTTGCTTTAAATAGCGTTTTGCTGGCTTCCAAAATACAGCTTGGGAGATGATCTTCCTCTTCACTCACAGTTAAAAGTTTGCAAGCAGTAAGATGAAAACCCAGTAGTATTATCCACCACATTAACTGAAAACAATTATTGTAACAATCAGTGACGCTTTAGTTCGTAGTTACTAGGCAATAAAATCTATTTTATATTCTACTACACTAGAGTTGACAACGCTCTCCCCCTACAGGGAAGAATTTGAACCATACTAATTTAGTTACACTTGTTTTCGTATAGATGTCATTTTTGAGTGGTCCGTGGTCAGCGTTCCGCCTCATACTGACATCTAGGAAACCAAGGTAGTACTAGGACGGGAAAATTCGGTAAATTTTGCTTAGAGGCCTTTTCATTCAGGTTTAAGGAATTTTTACGAGCCTGAAAATCTTCAGACTAGGGACCCACGGCTTAAAGTCCCTCCCGGAGGACTTGCTCCTTGGATTTTTCCGTCCTAAAAAATCCATCGACCCCGGCCGGATTTGAACCCGCGACCCTGGGGACCAGAGGCAAGGAGCATAACCACTAGTCCACCGCGGCCGACTATTAATAATAATAATAATAATAATAATAATAATAATAATAATAATAATAATAATAATAATAAATGATGATAATAATGATGACGATAATATTGATGATAATAATAAAAATAATGATTATTATTTTTATTCACTTACCATTTTCCACATGTTGAACAACTTCAACTAAAGAATTACAGCACCTATAATATAAAGACAAGAATTGTAATTGTTTGTTTAATAATTTGAAATTTTTGTTTTTTATAGAGTGATTCAGAATTTCTATTACAGATTTATGGTGCTTGTAGAGGGGACTTGGTATATAAACATTTTATGAAAAAGCCATACCGGTAATCGAAATTCTATAACGACAAGAAGACACATTATAAATCACGTAGTACTTTTCAGTAGACAACCCATCTCAACATAAAACTCGTTTGAAGTCATCTGATGTCAAGTGTCTTCCGTTTACAAACAGACGTAATTTGTGGAGTTCTTGGAAGATGAGCCACTGAACATTTTTTTAACAAACACGTAGTGCGGTATTACTAAGGCTATTTAACTCATGTTCCTAATGGGAGTCAATGGCCTATCACTTTTCAATGAATTTTGTTTTACAACCAATGCCAGTCGTGTTTCCCTAGCTATTTATCGATTTTTGTTTATCAAAATAAATATTAGCTCCTCCTTTTTAATATTCTGAACAGGCCAGAGCATTATTTTGCAGTGACTGACTCTCCAACAAATACATTGAATATAGGAAATAATGAACAGATTTCTTCGAATTACATATTTGATAATTGTGTGTTCATAATTGTGTTTATAAATAATGATTTTACTGAGTTGTTTCCTAAAAAAATAAATTAATAACCTATAATGTTGGTTATAATATACAGTTTGATATGTTTAATTTTTTCTCCACTAGGGGCACGCCGTAGCGTAGCGGTTAAGGCACTGCACTACAAGCCGGAAGGTCGAGGGTTCAAGTCCCGGTGGGATCAGGATTTTTAAACTGACCCAAACCTTCTGGCGGCACTATGGCCCTGAGGTCGACTCAGCCTCTAACGGAAATGAGTACCAGACGCTTGTTCTGGGGTAAAGGCGGCCGTCACGCAGGGCTGACAACCCGGCTGACATTATGTGCCGATTGTCTAGAAATAGTGGGAGCCTTAACCTCCCACTACCCCAAGGGCCTACTGAGGCCTGTAGTGGGAATACTTTACTTTTAGGGTACGTTCTTACTATATTGCGATCTTAGTGGGTTATCGCTGATTGCCATCCTATTTGGCAATAAATAATATGGTCAGGTTCAGTGAATAAACAAAACCACATATTTTTTATTTGTTTTCAAACATCGCCGTTTACAGTAAATACATAAATATTTTAAAATACTGGTAACTATATTTAAATAGTGATTTTTGAGTAAACAGCTTAATTTTATTCGTCAAATAGTCATAACAAATGCCACTCTTGATTTCCAAATCCTCTATATACATTCAAAATCACTCGTGGCATTACTTATAATCTAGTAAATAATCTATAGATCAACAACCCAAAGTGAAATCCTGACCTTTTAGCGCTAGTGGTTAGAAAACTGACATACGGTGCAGAAATAGGAAATTAAAACCTAGAACAAGTCCCGCGCCATAGCCGAGCGGTTAAGGTAGGAAGCCTTGGCGCAGAGCTACGGGACTTGCGCTGGTTCGAGTCTCCATGGGGGAAGAAATTTTCTCATGGTATTTCGGCCAGTATGGGACCGGTGCCCACCCAGCATCGTGAGGCAATTGGGTAGCTACAATAAGTAGCGGCTCCAGGTTGAGGAACCAGCTATAACGGCTGGGGGACTCGACATGCTAACCACATGTCACCCCTATACTGGCTGTTGATCATCTACCTCTGTGATTGACACATGTGGATGTGAAGGGCCAGCAGCCGGCTGGTAAAAGGGCAACCGCTGAAAAGTGGAAAAACCCTCAATCGGAAAAAACCTAGAACAATAAGTAAATTAAATTCTGCAAAATTTATTTTTGGAGGCGTTCCGCTGGGATTTATAGAATAGATAAAGTAAGAAACAGTGTAAATTAAAATACGAACGTTCGAAGTTAAATTGTGGATTTCATAAAAAAAAAACAGTTAAAATGGTATGGTCATATAAAAAGAATGACAGAAGACAGATTACAAGATGAATAGTGGATTGATGGTGTTTTGAGCAGCATGAAGGGAAAAGGGATTGTACGATTGGGATTGGAATGACAGAGTTGTGGAAGAGAATGATAGTACATTAATAGGGCGCAGGAAGATGTAAAACATTGTAAAACCTGTGAAATAAATACAGTTAGGAAAATGAGCCACAGGAAGAAGGTAGAACTAAGATAGATGTACAGCTGGAACAAGGCAAGGCTCTTTAAGGGTCTTTGGGATACTAATTTAAATATTTGCGACGTATGTTGAAATAATTTTTTTGTACTAGCATATTAGTGTACATGTTTCGATTACTAATGAGCCATTAGTAATGACATTGGTTTGATTGATGTTTGAATAGGAATACATGACGTAGGAATATACTTAGTGTTCTGATATGTTATACTAAGGGCCAACACGCACTCTCTATTGAGGAAGACTAAGAAATTGGGACTGGAATTAAACATCAATAAAACTAAATATATGTTCACACATAGAAATACATTATATAATGGAAATGGACAACTTATGATAAATGAGAGAAATTTTGAAGAAGTTGCTGATTTCAAATACGTAATATTACAAATAGGAATGAGATGCACAAAGATATTAAAATAGGTTCAATTCTGAAAATGCATGCTTTTATACATTACAGGATCCTTGTCCCAACTCCTTGCAAAAAAGTTAAATTAAAAATATATAAAACTGTTATTTTCCCAGTAATATTATATGGATGTGAAACATAGACTCTTACTTTGAGGGAGGAAAGAAGATTATGAGTATTTGAGAATAAGTTCTTAGGACAATTTTTGGGACAAAAAGAGGTGAACACACAGGTGAATGGCGAAAACTACATAATAGTGAGCTAAATATATAGGAAGCCGCCAAATGTAATAAGAACAGTTAAGTCTCGTAGACTGCTATGGACAGAACATGTGCTACGAATGGGAAATGAAAGAGGTGCATGGAATCTTCTTGTAGGAAAACCAGAAGGAAAACGCCCAGTCGATAGACCAAGAATGAGGTGAGAGAATAGCATTATCCAGATTTGAGGGAAGTAGATTATACAGAGGTGATTGGAAAGTATTAGCTCAGAATGTGGATGTAAGGAGAGCTTATGTCCGCGCGGCTATGAACCTACGAGTTCGATAGAACCAGTGAGTTAGTTAGTTCTGATAGGTTGTAAGGAACCTGTGATATTCTGTATTTTGTTAGAGAGTAATTGATCTCCGTTCGTCACGCTGTGGGGCATTGGTGCTTTTCTAGTGAGTTTCTTAACCAAATTAATTCAGTTACCCTTATTTACGTATAGGTGTCAGCGAGGGACATGTGGCTAGTATATCGCATCGAGAATATATCTTACAGGAAACTAAGATATTACTCGGATGAATAAAGATCCGTTAAAATTTTCTCAGAGACATTTTTATTCAGTTTTAGATTCTTTAACGACAAGTCTGCTAACAATTTTTTGGTCACGTGCTTAGGAGTTGGGTTTAACTAGTGGAAAGGGAGCGCTTGGAAGAAGATGTATTAAAACTTCTGTTTCACTATTATTTTCGGGATTAATAGTACACGTGAGGTAGTTTCAGCGTTCTAGCGCATGAATAATTTCAGTGGTCTTCGTTCTGAAGACAAACGTGTGAATCGTTTGTAGGAGCCTGATCGTGCTTCTTATGGGGACTGAGAGATCACAGTTTGAAGAGCTGAGGCGGGGTTGTGTTTATCATAGGATTATTGTTGTTGTTGTTGTTAGCAAAAGAAAAAGTGTATTTGGAATATAGAGACAGACGGGGATAACCTTGCAGAGTCGGATTGGAAGATTAGTAAAAGAGATTAAAAAAAAAAACACTTCTTTCGCTAGTTAAGGGAAGAAAAACTTCTTGTTTTCTATAAACTTCTGTCTGTTTATTTACACACACTATGTCAATGATGATTATATATCATCCCATCTCTTGATGGGTCTGTCCATTTCTTTTTTTTTTCCTCTAGGACATAGGGTATTTGCTACTTTAATATGCCTCGTATCGTCAGCTCTGTGGCATTCCATTCCCGTTTCCTTGTAATAAATGTCTCAACATCTATGATATTGCATTCCTCCTTCGCATCCAGGTTCCTAACTCTGTCAAGTCTTATTTTGTTTACTGTGGCTCTTAAAGTATTCATTTCTGCTGTTCTCATGAGTTGTTTCGATTGCCTAGTATCTGCTCTTGTATCCGCACCATATGTCATTGGTCGTACACATATTTTATAAACTTTTACGTTATTTCCTGTGTTTAAATATTTGTTTTTCCATATAACATCTCGAAAGTATCCTGATATTCTCGATGCTTTCAAAACCTGAAATTTTACTTCATCAATCAATCTATGAGAGCTAGAAATGTTTGTTCCAAAATACTTAAAATTAAAGAAAAATACGTTTTTTTATTCACTTCAACCTCTTCAGTACTTTTATTTGTGACATGCAAATTTTGTCGTTTAATTATGGCGACTATTTAACTCATACTCCAACTGGGAATAAAAAAAAACTAATGCATTTTGTTTTACAACCAATGGCAGTCGTATTTCACCTCGTTATTTATCAAATTATGTTTAGAAAATAAAGAAAGCTCCTCCTTTTTAATATTCTGAACAGGCCAGAGCATTATTTTGCAGTGATTGACTCTCTCAAAAAAATTGTTGAATATAGTAAATAATGAACAGATTCCTTCGAACTACACATTTGATAATTGTGTGTTTAAATAATGATTTTACTGAGTTGGTTCCTAAAAAAAATAATTAATAGACTATAATGTTGGTTATGATATACAGTTTGATGTTTTTAATTTTTTCTCCACTAGGGTGCATTCTTACAATATTGCGATTTTAGTGGGTTATCGCTGATTGCGATCCTATTTGGCAATAAATAATATGATCAAGTTGCAGTGAATAATCATAACCACACATTTATAATTTGTTTTCAAACATCGCCGTTTACATTAAATATATATATATTTTTTTTTAAAATACGGGTAACTATATTTAAATAGTGATTTTTGAGCAAACAGCTTAATTTCTTTCGTTAAATAGTCCAAACAAATGCCACTCTTGATTTACAAATCCTCTCACTCGTGGCATTACTTACGATAATAATAATAATAATAATAATAATAATAATAATAATAATAATAATAATAATAGTTTTTTGCTAATTGGTAGTATTTATTGCAGCAGCCATTTTAAGGCTGAATATAGAAAACAATGTGGGGTGAAGATATTTGTAGGCCAACTTCACCTCTCAACATTTCATAGCTTGCAAATACGCTATGATTAATTCACCAACACTGTCGAACGTGTAAGTCCATGACCGCGCGGACATAAGTTCTCCATACAACTCTATCCTAAGATAATGTTTTCCAATCAGCTTTGCTTTTGTGGTTTATGATAATGAAGTTGAGCTCTTTCATCAAGGATACAAGCTTGCTTCCAGATGTACGATTTTTCAAGCAGAGCTTTTAGTTCTACTGCAAGCTGTGGAATGGGTTATAGGCCTAACTATCAACAACAAGCTTCTTGTATCTTTAGTGACTCCCAGACAGCACTTTCTGCTGTCAATGATAGATTCAACCGTCACCCGATTGCAGCCTCCATACGAACAAAATTAAACCAACTTCTTGGACATGCTTGTCTAGGCTGGATTAAAGGGCATGCTGGAACTACGGAAAATTAAAGTGATTTTCTTGCCAAGTCAGCTGCTAATTCAAAGATGGATTACTTTTACTCCTTCTGTCCTCTATCATACGAGTATATTAAAGAAGTAGTAAGAAAATATCTTATACAAAATTGGAATGATGAGTGGTTAAACTGGTATTAATAGTGCTTTGACAAGAACATTATTTTTCCCAACTATGTTTGACCGAATAAAGTACAAATACGTAGAACACAATTTTGTATTAACACAATTTATGACTGGACACCGTAAATTTGGACATTATTTGGAACGATTTAAAAGAGGTGCAGATACCTGTATTTGCAAGAACTCCAGCCAAACTACATCACAACTGTTATTAGAGTGTCCCGCATTTGATTCCAAAAAATATGAATTTATTAAAAATTAGGTTATTGCCAAAATAGATTTCAACTGCCTTTGGCAAATATTTTATATAAGCTATAGGAAGCTGTGTGACTTTATCTATCATATTTTTAAGAGACGTTGAGTTAGCTTTTGGTTTGTTAATTAATTTACTTATTTGTTCATATTACATTATTATTTATATGTAACGCTAGAAATTAAGCATAATCCAAATGAATGTAAATAATTAATTGTATTTTAACTAAAACCCTAACATACTGGATGGGGAAATAGGGTTCGAATTATTGGAGATTCAATAAATAGGAAAATAATCTGTATAATTTATCTCCCTCAAAATCATGGACAATGTTTCTATCGTATACAATTGAATCATGAGGCTGTTATATGGCGGAGTCGGAGGAATAATATCTTACGCAAGTGTGTTTACAATACAACTGGAACTTAGCTCGGAATTAGTATGTATCATGCTCTTAACTTATTTTCCATTGTCTATAACAATTAACTAATTAACTCACTGGCACTATTGAACCCGTAGGTTCATGGTCGCGCGGACATACATCCCTGTCCTGAGCTAAAGTTTTCCAGTCGTTACCTGTATAATCTACTTCCCTCAAATCATGATTAATGTTATTCTCCCACCTCATTCTTGGTCTACCAACTGGGCGTTCTCCTTCTGGTTTACGTAGAAGAAGCTTCCATGCACGTCTTTCATTCCTCATTCGTGCCACATGTCGTGTCCTTCGCAGTCAACGAGACTTAACTGTTCTCATTATATCTGGCTTGTTATAAGTCTGTGTAGTAATATATGTGACAGTAATAATAATAATAATAATAATAATAATAATAATAATAATAATAATAATAATAATCCATCCATAGTAATTCTGACCGAAGGCAGGTCCTTCACTGCATTTTCATGCTATGCTTGCAGCTTTACTAGGGAATTGTAGGTGTGGTAGCTTCCTGTTGCTTTCCACACCGGTGAAGGATGATGATGATGATAAGGATAATGATGACCATATGGTTTCGGGGACCGTTTGGGCCTTAACGTTTTCCTGACATTTGTCTTACAGGTGAGGAAAACCCAGATAAAAATCTCACCCAGAAAAACTGCCCCGACCGGGGATCGAACCCAGGCCCGCTGAGTGACAAGGCAGCACCTCGAGACCACAGCGGTGGACAGTAATAATAATAATAATAATAATAATAATAATAATAATAATAATAATAATAATAAATAGTCATTGTGCTCTAGGGGTTGCCTCTAATCCCCAAGTTCGCAAGTTCAAACCCTAGTCGGTGTCGATGTATTTCTAGGAAATAAGAATCCAAAGGACAAGATCTCCGGGAGGGAATTTAAGCCGCGAGTCGAATATGAAGATTTTAGGGGTCATAAAGATTATCAAGCTAATTAATCATATTATATAGGTTATGATGTTAGCTTATTTTTAGGCGCAGCGGCTGATGACCCATCCTGTGAAACCGTCTTGTTAGGAACCCAAATATGAAGCCTCGGGAGGAGGCTCGTTGAGGAGGCGAAGGTCCTTATTGGGTTGTAGTGCCATTTAAGAAGAAGACGATCTTTTATGTGCTCTGGATATTAAAATTACCTGAACCGGATTTTATTTTACTTATCTAGAATTTATTGGCGAAGGGATTTCGATGGTCTATACAAATTGATGATTTTCATATTCAACATTTTTGATAGCATAACTTACCAAAAAAAAAGCAGTATTACACTTAAATTCTGGTAATATATACAACCAGTTTCTAACTCGCATACAGTATATTAAAGTCCCAGTAGAACATTACGAGTCTGGTAGCTGCTCAAAGTTGGAAAGTTTTGCATATCACTTGTAAATATTGCGATGTGGAAATTGCAAAGTTTAGTTCTTATACAAACATTAACATGTAACAACGAAAATTATAATAATTGTTATGCACTGTAATAATTCAACGAATATTGTATAGTTTCTACAAGCTATTTGCTTTGTTATTGGATTTTTAAAAGTGTTTAAACTCTTAAGGACAGGCTTCACAGGGCGTTACAAAAATGCATTTTCTTTCATACTTGGGCCAAAAGGATGAATAGTGATAATGAAATGGGGTTACACAGAGAATCTTCTGGTTCACAATATAGTCCTTTGCTTAATATACCGCAACGTAGGACATCACTCCATGTCATATACTATCTTCACTTCTCGTAACTGGAATTCCATACCACAAGAAATAAGGGGCTGCCGGACACTGGCATTTTTAAAAGAAATCTAAATTTATTTGCTCTAACCTCGACTTAATCATTACCCTTGTAAGGTACATATATTAATTGGTATAATTTAACATATTTATATTATTATTATTACTATTATTATTATTATTATTATTATTATTATTATCATAAGTATTATTATTTTTATCATCATCATCGTATAAAATGTTGTTTATACATGAAGTTTACATTGCAACATTTAATATATTTTTGACTCTTTATAATTAGTATAGTTACACACTAAATAATTATTTGTAATTAAATAAATAATTATTTGTAATTTCTGCTGGTTGTGTGGAAGAGAAAACCTTATGGCCTTAACTCTGCCAGAATAAATGAAACATTATTATTATTATTATTATTATTATTATTATTATTATTATTATTATTATTATTATTATTATTATTATATTCATGCTTAGACCGAGTAACTTGTCTTCTAAGTTAAGCAGGTCTAACCTTTAAGAGAGGGAGAGGTAGGGAAAGGAGGTAAGAGCGCTCGCATACAGATGCGTTCAGATTACGAGGTTGTAAACTTCCCGATGATATTTGTGGAAGATATGCACCAGTGTCATGCCTGACTTGCTTATGGCGAAGGGTACATGCACTTTGACAAAATCTCGCTTCAGGAGTATCTTTTTTTGTCTTAAAAAATGGAAAACACTAGAATCCTAGGTGTTCAGAAGATTCGTATGTACAGCCTTCGAAATAATTGATGGCACACATTTCATTTTCAAGTCCCAGAATGAAGCCACTGCGCAGGATCAGCGGTCAGCTATTTGATTCACAAGTATACAACTATTTGAGAAACCAAAATCCATTCTATTTCATTGTGTGTCGTGAAATTGAAAATAATTACATGTAAATAAGTATTGTGGTAAATGTTGTAAATAATACAAAGCAAAACAAATAAAACAAAACAAAGAAAATTAATTTAAGTAAGGAGGAGAGAGAGAGAGAAAAAAAAATAAGCATATGACAGTGGGATCGAACAAGCGATTTCGTGCATGGGAAACAGAAGCTCCCTCCACTAGACCACAACCGTCCCTGCTAGAAACTGTCTGTATGAAGCGATGCAATACTCCAGGTCTTTATTGTATATTGAAATTAGATATTAACTTGACTTAATTTAAATTAATTAGACGCGTTTTGCATTAATAGTAGAAGTAAACAATCTTATGCCTTGTGTTTGTAAACAAAGTAATGAGACGTTACAATCGTTATTCATTATCTATATATACGACTTGTTTCCTTTAATTAATTTCTTCTTCTTCTTCTTCTTCTTCTTCTGCCTTCCAAGTATTAGACCAAGGCCTGTTACGATCCTATAGAACATTTTCCCTCCAGCGTTTCATAGGACGGCCCAGTGATCTTCGTCCTCTTGGTATATAATTATAAACAGCTTTGGGGATCCGATTTGAACTCATTCTTTCAAGATGGTGTTTTTAATTAATTTATTTCCCTATATATACAAATTTATTTATATAACGAAGCCTGGTAACGTGTAGACATTATGATCATTAACGACGTTATTAAAACAAAATTCCTGACCAGGATCGAACCTGAACCTGCGTCGTCGCAAGAGAGCATCTTACCAACTGCTCTACTGAAGCGAACGATACACATACTGCATGAATAAAGACTTAGCTGCCGGATTTGACCTTAAAAGAGACAGAACACGTAACAATTTACTAGTGTGAATCGCCCTTCAAAACTTTAACTTTCAACCTTTAAGAGGTACGCCATAATTTTCTTTCAAAGGCTGTACATGATTCTTTTTGTTCGTACAGGTATTATATATATATATATATATATATATATATATATTATATATATATATATATCTTTATAGTATAGTATATTTTCACGGAGGTATGATTGAGAAATATTTCTTAAGTTTTCCGTGTCAAGGATTCAAGGTTGGCCTCTGGTCACTGATTCCGATGTTTCGACATGATTCCACATGCCATTATCAAGGAATTCTTGATATGGCACGTGGGATCATGTTGAAACGTCCGAATCAGAGGCCACAGGCCAACCTTGACGCGCAAAACCCAATAAAACTTTGTTAATCATATATAATTATATATTATTTATATACAGATTATTTAAATGTTTACACATATTTCTGTGCCTGTTTATTTTCCTTCTCCACTCGTCTCTATGCATCCACTCCATTTCCTCCAGTGCTCTTGTTCTCATTCCAGTTCTTATTTCTTGCATTCAAGAGTTTCGAGGTCTTCCTTTCCTTCTTCTTGCAGGTGGACACCATTCCAACGTTTTTCTGGGTTACCATTCTTCTTGCATTCGTCGTACATGCCCATACCAATTTAATTGCTTGTATCTTATATAATATATGATACTGTTGAATATATAATATTAATTTTTTCTCGTATGACAGAATTTATTTTTTCTATTTTGAACATCTTGCTAGCTCTCCTCAAGAAATCTATTTCCATCGACATATGTTTTTGTTCTAAGTTTTTGTTGAATTTCCAAACTTCAGCTCCATATGTGACAGTACTTCACACTACTGAATTATATATTTCTAACTTATTTTTTATGGTTATGTGTTTGCTTCATAAGACTCCGTTTATCATTGCTGTTATTGCTGTACCTTTATTTATTCTGTTTTTAATATCACTTTTTTGTTTATCCTCTTTATCCACTTTAACTCCCAGATATTCAAATTCTTCACGTCCTTTAATATACCCCTTCTATATCTTCTAAAATTAAATCTTCGGTTTCTACTCCACATCCCTTATAGAATCTCTTTTCTAAATTTATTTTCAAACCCCAGTTATCTTATTCGTCCAATAATCATCTGAACATAAACTCCATATATCCATCCATCCATCCATAGTAATTCTGCCCGAGAGCAGGTCTTTCACTGCAATCATAGCATTTTCATGCTATGCTTTGCAGCTTTACTAGGGAATTATAGGTGTGGTAGCTTCCCGTTGCTTTCCCCACCGGTGAAGGATGGTGATGATAATGAAAAGGATATGATAATGCTCCGATGCTTTTCGGGGACCGTTGGGCCATAAGCTTCCTGACATTTGTCTTACAGGTGAGGAAAAACCCCGAAGAAACCTCACCCAGGAGCCTGTCCCGAGCGGGAATGGAACCCGGGCCCGCTGCTTGACAAGGCAGCACGCTACCTTGAGACCACATCGGTGGATATATATATGCCTATATAGTTTTAAATTCTGTTTCAATTTAATTTTGTGGGTAATATTTATTCTTGTATATATTTTCTTTTACATTCTTGTAATCCTGCCTTAATTTATAGGAGTTCCATACTACCACCATCTCTTGTGACTTACTAGTCAATACCGAGGATAGTAGCAGGATCTCGCATTAAACAGATGCACAGTGGCGGGACAGTATGACAGGGCATATTGTAGTATTGTGGCACATGTTATAAAATAGCACTAGTTAATAAACCTTTGGATTGCAACTTCGAAACCAAATTTTAAGTGCACTTTTTTAAAAATAAGATTTTAAATTGTTCTGCACTTTATAAAGGACAACGGGTTTATGAGGTTGTTAATAATATTACATTAATACAAATTAACAATTAATAGCAACTTTATATATATATAGACATATTCTTCATATAATAAGGTACACAGTTTTAAGAAACAACAAACAATTCAACCATATACGTATCAGGGCATTTTTTCTGAAAAAAGGGTAATGAAATATAATTTGAATTAGATTATTTTTAGAAAAGTTTTTCCAATTTCACAAAAAAAAATATATATACGCAAAGAATTTTAGTATATGAAACACATTTTTTTAAAATTACTTTACTTAAAAATATTACTTACAGATTTGTATTGATTTTTACAAGGATATTATCAGAATGAATTTCAAACCCAGAAAAAAAAGGCCCTTTACACAATCACGGCTCACTATTCTTCCAGACTTCTAGGGTCAAATCACAAATGGTAGAATTTTTAGATTCATTTACTTTTTATATCCCTAAATAAATTCGAAAATTGGTCACAACTAACCCAGATATGTGCAGATCAACGGCACAATATTTAATATCCCTGATACCAATTACACTCGTAAAATGAGTACATGTGATATAATGGAGGTTGTATGTATTCAGACATCCTATGCTTCCTGTTTGTATCAGAATTCTCATCAGACCAAAAGACGTTAAAGTCTACAGCGAGTATAAAAAGTGATTGTACAGTGGGCGTTTTGATAAATGAATAAATAAATTATTTTTCTTTGGCCGGGGTCGATGGATTTTTTAGGACGGAAAAATCCAAGGAGCAAGTCCTCCGGGAGGGACTTTAAGCCGTGGGTCCCGAGTCTGAAGATTTTCAGGCTCGTAAAAAATCCTTAAGCCTGAATGAAAAGGCCTCTAAGCAAAATTTACCGAATTTTCCCGTCCTAGTACTACTTTGGTTTCCTAGATGTCAGTATGAGGCGGAACGCTGACCACGTACCACTCAAAATGACATCTATACGAAAACAAGTGTAACTAAAATTAGTATGGTTCAAATTCTTCCCTGTAGGGGGAGAGCGCCTAAATCTCTGTAAAGGGAAAACATGGGCTTACAATACCATACAATACAATACAATTGGATTCCAACTTAAATTCTACTCCCCTTAAAAATAAAACTTTACAAGGATAATAAAACCAACTGGAGCTTTAATAAATTTTATAACCCTATCATCTATACTATGGGAACATTTTTATCCTACCGAAGTATTTGCTACAAGCCACTCTTCCATTCCTACTTACTTATTAATGGCGTAGCACATTGTTGAGCCATAGCCTCTCCTTTGTTAGGAGTTACTAGACCAACTTAATTTTTTTAGTTACCTTATTGGCACGTAGATGTCGTGAACGGCATGCTGTCAATACACTGACTAAATGAGACATCTATCAATGAACTAAGGCATTATAGGACATTGAGATCGATCAATTTTACTTAGATGCCTTTCTATTTAGGCTGAAGGATCTTTTACGAGCCTAAAAATCTTCAGACTCGGGACCCACATTTTTTCTTAATAAATTAAGCACAGTGGAATCACTTTCGATATCTCCGATATTGATTTGCATTTAATATACGAACTGGTAATAATATTTTAGACTAATTTTTTGTTTATTTTTTTCGGAGTCATTAAACTATGTTGCGTATTCTTGCACAATTGTATACATAATTTTAGGTAATTCTTGAGCTGTGCTTTTCTTTTCGGAGCTATTTAACTGTTTTGTGTATTCTATACAACTATAGCCTACAGCTAATTTTAGATTTTTCTTATGTTGTTTCATTTCGGAGGCATTTAACTGCTTTGTGTTTTATGCACAACTGTACTGGTTACACTGCTGGAGTTGGTACTGTGCATGTTGTGAGGACTTTATAAGGAAAGGGGAGGAACCTGTACATTCAATGCTTACTCGTTGAATAATGGTTAGACTTTTACATTTATTTTCATGGCTCATATAGCATGGCAATGTGACCATTTTTATATTTAATTATACTCGGACCATGAACCATGCGAAAAATGTATCATATACTAATTAGGTTTATCGATTGAAAATATTTTACATTTTTTTGTAAAAAAAGTTTACTGTACGATCACTTTTTTACACTTAATGTATCTTTTTCAGCAGATCTGAAGAAGGCAATAATATAATTACTACTTTGTTTACAGAAATTGTCTGTAGAAGAGAATAATATATTTTTATAAAGAATACACACTTTATACTTAATAACTATTAAACTCTTACAGCAAACAGATAGAGTTAAACGTCTCTAATAAAATTCATGATGAAATTACGTTGACGTAATTAGTCACAAAATAAAATAATAAAATAAGTACCTGGTAGGTAATGCATACTTCGTAAAAAAAAGTGTCAAGCACTTCTCTTTGAAACCAGTTTATCCTAGATTTTTATTGTACTTTTGTCAACACTTTTAAAATTCATATTAAAGCACCGTTGAGGTTAAGTAATAACATATTACATATATAATTGGTACCTGTTAGGTCAGTCGTCCTCAACTAAATTAATAAACTTCATTAAGTAGTTCCAATATAGAGGCCTTTCATAAACAATGTTTCATCTTCAGCATTTTATCTGGTACTGATGTTGTTGTATAAGTTGTATAACGGGTTTATGTCTGCGGGTGTGTTTTCGTTGAGTAGGTCTCTTGTTTCTTTTAGAATCTCTATATCTTTAAGGATACTGATCCTGTTGTTGTTGTTGTTATGCTCTCTGTGTGGTATTGACATGGTATTATCCAACAAAATAGAAGCAACAAATAAATACGAAAATGAAGGCGTTTATAAACTAAAGTGTAATAATTGCGAAAATATCTACATAGGCAAAACAACACGAAATTTCAACATAAGGTATTCTGAACATTAAAATTTTTATTAATAACGAAAAAAAAATCAAATTTTGCTAAACACATACTAAAAACGGGCCATCAGTTCGATAAAATCGATAATACCATGTCAATACTACCCAGGGAGCATAACTACAACAGGATCAACATCCTTGAAGATACAGAGATTCTAAAAGAAACAAAGAATACAGACCTACTCAATGAAAACAAACCCGCAGACATAAACCCGTTGTAAAACTTATACAACAACATCAGTACCAGTTAAAATGCAGAAGATGAAGCATTGTTTATGAAAGGCCTCCATATTGGAACTACTTAATGAAGTTTAATAATTTAGTTGAGGACGACTGACCTACCAGGCACCAACTTTATATTCAATATCTTGTAATTTTATGTGCGACGGGAAGTTGTTTACTATCAGTTCTTTAAACTTTTCATTCATTCAGTTGTTCGCGGCATTCAAACCAAGCACACCAAGCAATTGTTCCTACCTCAAAATACAAAGTTGAGATATACCATCTGTTCCAGTTTGGCTCTAGAGGTCTGTATAACTAAGAGTTTATTTACGACTTGAATACTTTATAACTATCGAACTCTTACTAAACTCTGTCCTTTTCTTCTTTCTACTTACTGACGAGAATTAAATATCTTGAAATAAGAAGGCGATAAAGAATGTTTGGAAGATATAGCGTTTTGATTGTTTTTATGCCGATGTTTTCATACTAGGTAAGTTAATTATCTTGAATTTATATTTATCAACCTAACTTACCCACCTATTTTACTTCTTTGCAAGGTCCAGATCGCTACCCATATCACAGCCTTAAACTTTTAATATTTTACTTATTACATATAATTTCCTGATGCGGATAATTTCGTTATTTTTTTTGTTTCGTTTGTAACGAAGGTCCGTCGCCGTGGCGTAGTCGGTAGAGTCCCGACCTTCTACTCCGGCGACCCGGGTTCGATTCTCGGAGGGGTGGGGAATTTTAAATCTCGACCTTGGGTCTGGATGTGTGTCCTGTCTTGTGTTTGTATGTGTGAATAAGATAAAGAATGTTAACAAAGGTAAAACAAAATGGAAGAACAGTGTAAACGAAAGAAAACGAGAAAAGAAAAAAAAAGTTGTACTGGCAAGAAAAACATTTTTTCTGTCTCGCAGATGGCAGAAAGTATTCTTTCTTGTTGTGTTTTCATATTTGTAATAACAACGTTCCTTGGGTATAGACTATTTTATGTAAACTTATAGAGGAAATGTTTTCATTCATGTTAGCAGTTGTTAGATTTAATACTTGTCTGTGTTTGAAGAACATTTTTGAGTAGATGTTCTTCGACACTAAAGTTAACGGATACAATGTCGAAAATGTGATCTTTCGTTCCATGAAAAATATCAAGGGTTGACTGTTTATAAACGGGATTTCAAAAGCATTGGATGTAACGAGGAGAGTGATTAAAATGTTTGTCACGAATTACTGTATTACTATCACGAAATTAGCCGGAATTCTTCAAGCCTCCAGAAAAAAATAGATATATAATTTATGTCATATCGGTAATAAAATAAAATATATATTCAACAACTCAGCATATATATTTCATTCACATATTCTTAACTCCAATATTCCTAAGACTCTAACTAGAAATATTCATAATATTAAGGTATAATAGTATACAACTTTAGTATCAAGAAATTAGCCGAGTTTGCTATATAGAATATACAGGTGTAACAGGACCTCACCGACAAAATGATAGGGGTGATAGGCCATCCAGAGAGATTCATTTTTTGTGAAGGAACATATAGTCGCAAACACGTCGTTTATGAGTAATGCGCAGATGAAGGTATTCATCCGTAAGGGTCGTAATTGAATACAAACAATTGTACACGTATCATTTTATTAAAAAAACATGTTTTTACAATAAGTGTTCAAACAATAAGTGTTTTGACGACGTCAAAAATAATCCTGCCATGATCGGCCGTGCTGGCCGATCGTTGCTGCGACATCAAACATGCAATGAGGCACAGAGTCGACTGTTTGAACACTTATTGTAAAAACATGTATTTTTCAATAAAATAATACGTGTACAATTGTTTGTATTCAATTCCGATCCTTATGGGTGAACACCTTCATCTATGTATAACTCATAAACGACGTGTTTGCGACTACATGTTCCTTCACAAAAAAATGATCCTCTCTGCATGGCCTTATCATCCCTATCATTTTGTCGGTGAGGTCCTGTTACACTCTGTTTATTGAATTTTACAACTTCATTTAAACTCTGTCTTGTCTTTATTATTTATATTGTGAATGATAAAATTAACAAAAAAAGTAATGGACTTTCTGAAAATGGTATGTTCTTCTCTTCACAACGGCCGACATCATCTAGAACATGACCTTCATTCATGTTAATACATATGATAGGAAATTTTTGTGTAAACCGGCGTGAAGTGAAAATTAAAAAAAATCTACCTGCCCCAATGCTATCGCAATAAGTTACATTATACTGTATAACGAGAGTGATGTTTAAATTTACGTTTTAATCAGTGACATTAAAAAAAAAATAAACACTCGGTTTCAGTTTGAATATATAATATGCTTTATGTTCAATTCGAAATCATAATAAAATTGACCTAATAAGCATGTGAATTATGCAATATATTGTCTCTGAAGAGATCGTGATCTGTAGTCTTTCTACATTAGGGATATTATTTTTGTAGGTGATTATTCAGGTCGTAAATAAACATATAGGGAGCAGTGATACAATAATTTACTTACATAGTTCATTAGATGAAAAATCCTTGTTTATTTACGGCCTTGATACTTGGATAACTAGTATCAGTCTACTGTCATTTACTCGATCACCAAAATAAAATTTAGCGCTAGTCTCCCAATCAGCAATACAACAATCTCCTTGTATTTTCCATTACAATACAACTATTTTACTCAATTTTACACATGTTAAATATTTTACTTATTTTATTGTAACAGGTTATAAATGTATATGACATCTTCCTGTCCCCAATTTCAAGTTTTGATTCTATTCCTCCATTCATCTGTATCTTTACAGTTATCATCCTACTGTCACCTGTTCTTCATCAAATTCATAATTCCATGACTTCTTATGTCTCTTTCTTTTTTTCCTCCGATATGGAATCCACTCCAAACAATCTATCTTCATTCGTCCTCCTCACGTGCCCAAACCATTGCAATTGTTTATTTCCCATAAATTATATAATTGTTTATTGAAGTTAATTTTTTCTCGGATAATAAATTACATGTTATAAAAAATTACGATGCCATTAGTCGATCGTGAAGTTATTTTGTGAACCTCACTAGATAAAAAAATAAATACATCTTGTGAAAAATGTTGGAACGTTCATAAACCGCAATGTAAAGTCATAAATAAACAAGGATTCCTTATCGAGTGGCTTTGATTCTTAATTACACATTTTAAAGCTAGGATTATCACTTACATAAAATAAAACAGGTAAACTATCTTTGGTATCTTATGTAGCAAGTTCACATGTAACTTTAATTCAATTAAGAAGTCTCTTATTGAGGAACTTTCACCAAACTTAAATTAAATCTGGATTCATGTTTACATTGTCGCTGGTTCCTTTTAAACATCACACAAAGTTTGACGAATTTCAGTTAAATTCCTGTAGAGAAATTTCCTTCTCACTTGAAGATTTGTTCGGGGAACAGGATTCGGAAACAGGCTATCTAGATGTTGAAGAGTCAGTGGCGAAACATAATTTTAAATGCGGTTTTATAATTTTAAATGTATTTGTGATCTGCTGGATTGACAGGTCTTCCAGAGATTGGAGATCGAGGAACATGTGTCTGGTTGTAGTATTAATATCAAGTCGTAGCTGACAAAGTTGAAGTTATGTAGCATCGATTCCGGGTTAGTTCATATTTTTTTCTTAAAAAATAAGGCATTTTATAAACTATAATTAATAGTTATTTTGACGACTATTTCAAAAACAGAAGTTTAGTAACGAGATGCTCAAGTTAGAACTCAAAGGGAGTGTTCTAAGAGCAGCGAGTTACTCAACCTAATTTTGTAACGTGTTGTCTACAATATTTTATCAACGTTCAGAGTATTTTTATAATAATTATGTTGTATATTTAGTATATTTGATTACATTTATTTATTGTGGAAACGATATGTTTAGAGAAAGAGTATATGGGCATCGGAGAAAAATTAAGACATGATAAATCAACAAACATTCTTGTTATATTCTGCAATTTTGGGTACTAGTTTCACATGTGAATTTAAAGTAAAAATGAGCGTAGAAGGTCATTTTCACGGTTCATCAGAGAGAAAAAACTAATAGCAGTCCAAGATGCAACTATTGATATACTTCCAAAAAAGCGAAGGGAAGTTTATTTATGTAGTTATGCGTTATCATCATTGAAGTACAGCGTGTTTTGTTAGAATATAAAGTATAGGTTTTGTTGCACTAAAGCGTTACTGATTGTTATAATAGTAGATAAACGAGGTTTATCTAGTAACAATAGTTACAGAAACGATCTTTCTCTTGTTTGTGTCGTTTTGGTGTTAACGGCGTGTCAACCGATGACACTAGTAAATTAATATCGAAAAGTATGAATTAAAATTAGAAGTGAAAATAAACGAATATATTACGAACAAACTTAGTATGCAGTGTATCTCAAACGCTTAGGGACTAAAATAAATTTTAGACCTAAAGATAGGAGAATGTAAATTGTTTTGAAATAAGGAATGAATGATCGGAAATACATACTTAACTTTTTATGACTATAAACAATATTGACTTGAAAAGTTTTGTCTACGCCACTGACTCACCTAATTTATGGCAAATTTTCTGCATGGGTAAAACTATGTAAACTCCTTGTACATGAATGTACTCGTATCAATGTCACTAATGAAATTGATTCAAGTAGATCTGTACGCATCCTAGTTAAGTACTTACCATTTTCTATCGATAAAATGTTCATAAAGACAATATTAACTTCTTCGACCAGCCTCATGGGCTAGTGGTCAGCGTTCCTGACTACTGTTCATGAGGTCGCGGGTTCGATTCCCGGTCAAACCATAGGAATTTTTCCTTAAAGGAAATCATTCCGGTGGTTGTCCATGGTCCTGGCGCTTCATTATCATTCATATCATCGGGGTAACGTAACTCCACCTTCCAGGCGCCCCAAATTAACTTCTTTATAGAAACACAGTTTCAATTTCTCTTGCATTTGATGGGAATGAAATTATTTAATAGGGTACGAGTGTAATAATATATTTTCTTTATTTTCTCACACGTAAACTTTAGTCATCGTTTAGTTGTATTCTCCATTTGTCTTCATTCCTATTTCTATCTCTCTATCCCTTCTCTTTTCTTACCATTAAAAACAAACACACGACTTTTTCACATTCTCCTAAACACAAATAGTTTCTTATCCCGTATTACCTTTTATCTTTAATCAGTCTGTAAACCTTGTGATTTCTACTCTCCTCTCCCCTTTAACAATTTAACTTTTCCGTTACACCCCAACATTTCTCCCTCCTTTCACATCTCCATCTCTTTCCATTTCTTCCCTTTTTATTTTCTCTCACCACATCTCAGTTCTGACGCCTTCTTCTCATTTTCAAACACCTTTCCCATTTGGACAGGTTGAAGTTACAGTGACGTAAAGTAATTTCATCAGCAGTAAAATTGGAACGATTGCAGATTATAATTACAATTGAGACTCTTAGAAGCCAAGGAGCACAAGTAACAAAAGGTCAGTTTTGAGTAAATGATGTTCGAAGTTGAGTCATTCCATAAGTGATTGTCTTAGTAGTTTTCTTTTCAGCCTCGGACATTTTTACTTGTAAACCGGCACGTTGGTCACTCAAATTAGTATCTATACTTTTAAGAAACAGTTTTTTTCGTTGAGGTTATTGTTAAATATTTAAAAAACAATAACATTTTGTACCTGTTGTGGCAGTCTTCCTCAACAAATTGTATTTGTATAAAATATTCAGCTTGGCCTTTCGGAACCGGTTCCATTTTCAAATCTGTTCATTAGGTACTGGTTGTGTTTGACAATTATATTGTATTGTGGGTTGTTTTGGTAGGGCGTGTTCTCGTTCAGCAGGTTATCGTTTTTTTTTCTCATGATTTCTATTTCTTCTAAGATGTTTATTTTTCTGTTATCGTTTTCTCTATGCGTTATTGAGAGGGTGTTTTCTATTATGTTGAACTGGCGACCTGTAACATGCATAGTGAAACTTGATTTATCTCTGTTTTTTTTTATGAAATCAGTGAAATGCTGGTTATATCTTATTTTAAAACTCCTAGTTGTGCGTCCTATATAAACATTTTCACAACTATTGCATTTAAGTTTACATACTCCTTTGTTGTTATATATTCTACTTCCTATTTAATTTGATATGATGTTAAGTTTATTATTAATTTTGTATGCTATTCTTACGTTCTTTTTGTTTTAATAAAACTGGCCAAAACAACATTTTCTCAATGCAATATATATATATATATATATAATGTTATTATATTATATATGCATTATATAACAGAAAAATAAACACTTAGAAGAAATATAAATCATAAAGCAAACAAGAAATGATAACCTGCTGAACGAGAACACGCCCTACCAGATCATCCCATTATACAATATATTCGTTGAACAAAACCAGTACCCAATGAATCACTTTGAAAATGGAACTAGTTCTGAAAGGCCTAGCTGAACATCTTATACACAAATATAATTTGTTGAGGAAGACTGCCACAACAGGTACAACATTTTATTGTTTTTTTTTAAAGATTAGTATCTGCTTTAACTACTAAAATCTGCACTCAACTCCAAAATTAGTAATATCTCACTTTTACCCCTAGGCTTCTAAAGGCCTCAATTCAAACCTCTATGTTAAATATGAATTCAAACGACACTCCTATATTGAAATATTACAACATTTTTGTTCCTGAATTTATTACAGAATCTTTTGAATTATGTTAATTTCTGGAGAATAAAAAAACAAATCGGCTTACACCACTCTAACTCTAAAACCTATGCATTTCCGTCAGCCTTTTTTTCTTCCTTTCTTCTCGTCTTCACTCAATGTCTTTCATTGTATTCTGGTATATGGTTATAACGGTGGAAATCTATTGTATGTCTAGAAGGATCCACTGAACGTTTATAAAAATGTAAATCTGCAGTATATTCATCTGGATGATGGCTCGTCTTTACACATTCCGTTTGTGCTCCACCTGAAACAAATGTTACATTATTACAAGCAGAATTATAAGAAAGCTTACTCTGCACAATGTGCGCAGTCAATGAAATTTTGATAAAGCCTTTGTCATCAGAGTTGATAGAACTCAAAGAATTTTCTGTCTCCATTCCTTATAGTAAGCAGGCTAATGCCTAGAATATAGCTGTTGCCTCTTATTACTGAGACCCACCATAGCCGCTTAAAGAAGAAATTAAAATGTATTATTTATAATGTTTTTAATGTTTTTTATTTTTTTATTTTAATGAAAATACCGATATACAGTTCTTAACCACAGATTTTTTGGTTTTATATAAATATTTCCACAACTAATGTGATACAAACATATTTTAGTTTGGTAATAATGGAAGGCGGTGGTAAGTCATCTATAAGGGCGCAGTTTGCTACTAACAGCAAATAAAACATCAATGTTTCAGTAGACAGTTAAACAGAAAAAGAAAGAAAATAAATATACAGGTATAACCCATAAAACTAATTATAAATAATCAATTGAGTTGGTGTTTACTTGATGAAAATCCATATTTATTAATTAAATAAAAATAAAACGTAGTTTTATTTGATTTTCATATTTATTATATAATTCAGTGACAGCTGTTTCGGTACACTGTACCTTCTTCAGACATGTTAACAAATTATGAATTGTGTTCCAACTGATCTGCTTAGATCAGTTGAGATGAGATTTTTAAGAAATATAGCAGGATATACTCTGCTGGATAAGAAAAGAACTAAATATTTTCAAACTTACAGACCGAATAATTAAATATAGGAACGACGGGAAAGAACATAGTGATAGAATGCCAGAAGGAAGATTTCCAAAATTATTGCTAAATTATGAACCGCACGGAAGGAGAAATGTTGGACACCCACACAGAATCTGGTCTGAACAATTTTAACAATTCTAGCGTTCATGAAACCGGAACGAGCCAACAGGTTTAATCGCTGGAGGATGATTATGATGATGATGATGATGATGAGAACGAATTTCAGTGGTTATTGTCAAAGGAATAGAATAATTCGTAGAAGTATTTGAACAGGAATTTTAATACATTTTGTAATCTCTTGAAAACGGTTATGAGAATATGGTGGACCCACATTGGTTTTTCATTTCTGTCGTGTTTATATTAGTACCTATTGATGGTTAAAATTCTATTAACATATTTAAAAGAGACATCGCTATCTGCTCAAAGAGGTAGTTATGTGTCTTTGAACTAAAATATTGAAGTACCTCGTTATGAAAATTAATAACTTCGCAAATACGTTTGCGTGGTCGTCTTCAGTTCTAAGGATCGTCTCTTATAAAGTCATTAAATGTATGGTAAAATACTTTTTATACTTCAACAAAGAATTTATAAGTTGATCAAGAAGTAAGGAAAACAATTTTGTCTTGTATATGTACGGAACGTTTGTGCCTTTTAATTAAATTATTTGAATTATTAATAAGTTAATTCAACATAGAGGAGAACATTGTAAAAGTAAAACATCAGAAGGAAACATGTAGAAAAGATTCTTCAATAACGAAGGACAAAATTAAAAATATGAGAAAAAAAGAAGGAATAAAATCAAGACATTGATATTTAAATAATTAGTATAAAGTGTTATGTTGTATGGTGCAGAGACCTGGACTTTAGGTAGACAGCATGTAAAAATTATTGACAACAGAGATGGATTTTTGGCGAAGGGCATCAAGAAAATCAGGAAAGGAGAAAGTTCGAATCAGAAAATTAGAGAAATAATGAATGTTAAACATAGTATTATAGCAGTAATAGAAGAACGACGGTTGAAATGGTATGGACATATGAAGAGGGTGGAGAATGATAGAATCCCAAGAATGATGCTGGATTGGAATGCTAAAGTCAGGAGGAGAAACCAAGGGAACAGTGGATGGATGAAATGAGAAGAAATATGATCAGCAGAAGATGCTGAGTATAGAAATATGTGGTGTAGCAAAATACATTTGGGCTGAAGGATAACTACAATAAAGTAGAGAAATTCCTTAACAAAAATAATATATAATGAGAATCAAGCGAAGATTTAGGGAAGACTAAAAAGGCATTTCTTTATTAGTCATGTTTTAACATTGTTGAGGTTAAATAAGATAAAAAAAAATACAATTGAGACTAAAAATGGAAGACAAAAATAATAATGTAAATATAGGAAACATGAACTACGGGTATTAAATTAGAAATAGGAATAAGTAGAGATTTCTTACAGAATTTAATTTCTTTTATTTAATTGTTTCTTATAGGCCACGGTTGTGGTCTCAGGGTAGCGTCGGAACGTTTCCAGGGTGATGACAAATGTCAGGCAGCTTTCAGGCCCAAAAGGTCACCGAACATCATCTGGCCATCATCATCATCATCATCCTTAACCGGTGTGGAAAGCAACGGGAAACTACTACACCTATAATTCCGTAGTAAAGCTGCAAAACATAGCATGAAAATGCTATAATTGCAGTGAAAGACCTGCCCTAGTGCAGAACACTATGCAATAGAATAGAGTAACTACTAACAATGGAGAG
The DNA here is from genome assembly GCA_030220185.1 of Diploptera punctata. Lineage (NCBI taxonomy): Eukaryota > Metazoa > Arthropoda > Insecta > Blattodea > Blaberidae > Diploptera > Diploptera punctata. The sequence goes on along the minus strand of JASPKZ010003050.1, from coordinate 34,424 downwards.
GCTAAGGTTCAACATTGGACTATGCCATTGTGTATATATATATATATATATATATATATATATATATATATATATATATAAATTGCCCCTATCTGTGTGTTTATGTGTGTTTGTGCATTCTTATTTTGGTGTAAGTTTATGAGATTTTTGTTTGCATATTTTTACAATCTAAACTTCAAAGGTGGGAGGCCTGTAACTTGATGTGTAGATATTATTTTAACGTATTATTCTAGGCACTTTCAGCTGTAATTTACTGCATTTCGATGACGTTAATTGAATATCGATGTTTTGCTATTATTCATGAACATTTAGATTGTTCATTATACACATAATCGCATTATCGCTGCAGCTTCCGGATCTGAAAATACTGTTGCAAATCTCAAACTCTTTAATTTACAGTCACACTCGGAATAGTGAAACGACTAGCAGAGATTAAACATTGAATTTATGATGGTATAACTAATTGATAGTACGTACACGGAATATTGTCAAAAATGTATGTTGCGATACTTAAAAGGGAACTGTTAAACTTTGCATGCCGAAACCTACCTTGAAATAATCTCCCAGAAAAGCGTGACATGTTTTACAGAGTGAGAGTAAAATAATATATGTGAAGTTTAATAAGCAATATTGTGAATGTACAAGGTGCGGCAGAAACAATGACCCATTTTAAACGTGTTATTTTGGCACGAATAAATAGAACTACACATTATTCGTGTACATTGTTAGAAAGAACACATCCTTCCATTAATTACACATATCACTTTTTATAAATTATGTCCTTTAGTTGTCCACCATTGTTGGCGATGCAATCTTCTGCACGAACACGCACATTCTCCAATAACCTTACAAGAGTGTCACATGTTATGACCTCGATTTCGGCGTGAATGTTGTTTTTCAAGTCTTCAAGAATTGTTGTCTTGTTAGCACACACTTTGGATTTTAGGAATTCCCACAGAAAAAAATCACAAGCCGATAAATCAGGTGAACGGGGTGGCCAGTTGACATTCCCAAAGCAGCTCTTACTCTTGCAATGTTGTCCGGGGTGCGAACCGCACGTGACATACCTGGCGGCTTTTTGTTTGTGGCAGATGCTGTTGCTCTGAACTGCTGGACCCATCTCGTAATCGACTTCCGACACGGAACTTGATCATTCCGACCAATGTTAAATGTTGCCGGAACAAATGCTGTGTCCATACGACACTGTCACCACATTTGAAAAACATACCTATTGCAAACGCACGGTGTTCTTTTGATCAACGCTCCATACTGACTGACAATGCTTTGAACTGCACTATGCACTGGTACCAATATCAACCCTCTAGGAAGCCGTGTCCAATAATGGCGGGCTATTTAAAATAAGTCATTGTTTCTGCCGCACCTTTTATATACAGAAGGAATTACAAAATAATGTTTTGAATTTTATGTTCTAATAAACTTTAGTCGTCCACCGCTGTGGTGTTGAGGTAGCGTGCTGCCTTTGTCACTCAGCGGGCCCGGGTTCGATCCCCGGTCGGGGCAGTTTTTCTGGGTGAGGTTTTTATCGGGAGTTTTCCTCACCTGTAAGGCAAATGTCAGGAAAACTTTAAGGCACAAACGGTCCCCGAAATCATATGGCCATTATCATCATCATCATCACCATCATCATCCTTCACCGGTGTGGAAAGCAACGGGAAGCTACCACACCTACAATTCCCTAGTAAAGCTGCAAGTATAGCATGAAAATGCTATGATTGCAGTGAAGGATCTGCCTTCGGGCAGAATTACTATGGATGGATGTAAACTTTAGTCGCTAATTATACAGAATTAAGGTAATTCATTTAACTACTAAAACTTGTAGTATGAGGTGTAAGAGTTCTAATTAAAATAAATAACAATTCAATTTTATGTATCAGTTTGTTCATATTCTACAATATTTTTGGGATGTAGACACTTGAAAATCTTTTTTAATAGTCTATGTACCATTTTGGGAAGCAGGGAAGAAACTTTAATTTTTATATGTTATGTGAAATTTTATATGGAGTCGCCATATATAAATTTTGGGCATGGCAATTTTTAGTGTCTACAAGTTAGGATCGGCGAACGTATGCAATTTTTTTAAAAACCTTTTCCTGAGAACAACCTAAAAAATTCCCATAAAGTTAGACTTATTCGAATGCGTCTAAATAGCACAAAGAGTAGGGTGCGTGTAGGTAAACAATTTTCGGATACTTTTGAAATTCACAATGTGTTAAAGCAAGGAGACGCACTATCTCCTTTATTGTTCAATTTTGTACTAGAGCATGCCATCAAATCTTCAGAGGATGAAGAAGACCTACAACTCAATGGTATTAGTAAGCTGTTAGTTTATGGTGGTGATGTAGTATTATTAGGCGATAGCAGGAGTTATTAAAGGACAACACGCACACTATATTGAATAACACTAAGAAATTGGGACTGGAAGTAAACACCAATAAATCTAAATATATGTTCATCCATAGAAATAAATTATATAATGGAAATGGACTGTTAATGACAAATGAGGGACATTTTGAAGAAGTAACTGAATTCAAATACGTATAGGAAAAATAATTACAAATAGGAATGAGATGCACAAGAAAATTGAAACATAGGCTCAATTCTGGAAATGCTTTCTATTATGCATTACGAGGACTATTTTAGTCTCAACTTATCTAAAAAAGTTTAAAGTGAAAATATATAAAACTGTTATTCTCCTAGTTATATTATATGGATGTGAAGCATTGACTCTTACTTTAAGAGAAGATAAATGATTGCTAGTATTTGAGAATAAAATTCTTAGGAAAAAATTTGGACCAAAGAGAGATGAACATACATGCGAATGGAGAAAACTACATAACAGTGAGCTACATGATCATTATAGGGAATCAGATGTAATAAGAAGGGTTAAGTCTCGTAAACTGCGATGGGAAGGACATGTGGCTCGAATTGAGAATGAAAGAGGAGTATAAAAGCTTTTTGTAGGAAAATCAGAGGAAAACGCCTAGTTGGTAGATCAAGGATGAGATGGTCGAATAAAATTAACCATGATTTGAGAGCAGGGATATTTGGAAAACATTAGCTCAGGATATGGATGTATGGAGAGCTTATGCCCGTGCTACCATGAACCTAAGGATTACATGGTGCCAATGAATTCAGTAGTTAGAAAACAATTTCATTGATTTCATTTCTCTGGAATTCGCTAAAAGTAAAATTGTTGATTGTAATATTATGATACACTTTTAAACAATAATGAAATAAATTTCCAGTGCTTGTAGCCTGTACTCGTACATGGTGGAGTGACGTTTTCTTCCTGATGTTCCCGTATAGGTTCCGACGTGATGAGAAGTGTAGAATATTAAACGCTTGTAGTTATCTCTAGAACATGTCGCCGTATCAGTATGAAATGTCACTCAGGCACATTATGGACTGTGTTGAATAAAGTGACGGTTCACTGACTACAAAGTTCATTTATCACAAAAAGAGTCTCATGTGTCTGTCTCCCTTACACACTAAATACTCTTTTATGGTTATTATTTGACTAGAGTTAAAATTTAGCCGGCGATTTTTAAATTTTCGTATCAGATACTCCTACACCTAATGATCCGATTATGGTGGTTAATCTCGGAACTTTTTAATTTACTGTTATATGCCAAGTTTGGTTACGAGAAAATAGAAAAAATAGCGTTGAAATACTTATATATTTATGTTGGACTCGGTAGTCTAGTGGTTATGTTCTTTGTCTATAGTCCCGAGGGTCGCGGATTCAAACTCGGCAGATGTAGGTCGATTTTTTAGGTTGGCAAAATTCAAGGAACAAGTCCACCGGGGGGGACTTTAAGCCGTGGGTCCCGAGTCTGCAGATTTTCAGGCTCATAAAATAACCTTAAGCCTGAAAAAGAGTCCTATAAACAAAATTTATCGTCCATCATCATCTAAGTAATACAGATTAGCTATTAGATGTCACATTAGCCGGCATGCTGACCACATGCCAATCATGGCATGTGGACTAAATTTTAGAATAATCTTTAATCGAACTAAGAATACATTAACTTTTTTTGTTGTGTCAAACTTTTAAGAGCATTTTAAACATAGGACGTGGAATAACTATAAAAATTGTGTATGTTTAGAGGAACTTCGGGTAATGCGGACCCCTATTTTAAATTTGTTGTTTTTCTTCTTTTAATTAAGATATTTAAATTTCGTTTAATTACAGTGGTTATCATTAGTGTTATAACTATGAAATACCATTGTTATTTTATTGAAATTTGTGAAATACCATTGTTATTTTATTCATATATGGAAACATCTTCATAATTTACAAGCTTTTTTACATTACAAGAAAGATCCACTTTAACCTCCATATTCGGGCAAAGTGAATCCCAGAGTCCACGTTAGCTTTTAGCCGATTTTTAAGTTTATTTACTCTATTAATTTATACAGGCAGGCACAAATTAATCTGAAAGTATTTATGGATGATCCTAATTAAAAAGCGTTTACATTTATTTAATGTTTCGAAAAATATTGTTCGAGGGCAACACCAATTAAAGAAGATATTAACAGAGTGTACTCAAACCGAAGGGTCCACATTACCCTATTCGCCTTTGGTTACTTCCTCTATATGTTTGTATGTATGGATCCAGAGTGGGAATTAGGTGACATGCCTCTGTATAAGAGGTCGTTAAGGCAGTCATAGCCAAAATAATATGGAAGATAACAAAACAGTTTTTCGTAACAATTCTGAAATTATTTTAGGGCTTTATGTAATCTATATCAGTTTGAAGTATTTTCTTGTGTTATCTTGTAGACATAGTTGTTATTCACTTTCATTTCTACAAAATGTTTGATATATTCATAAGGAAATAGTGTAGTAGCTTTTTGTATGATTTGTATTTCTTCAAATTTTAACATACTGACTTCAACGGAGTTTCGTAATGTATTTTAAAAATGTTGGGTTTCTTTCTTTGCTAACATATCAGACATTTAATTTCCTTCTAAACAACAACTGGGGTGGGATACAGTTTACTCAATTTGTTAATATATCGAACCATCTTATAGATTTCTTTAATTTTTTTTTGTTTTTGGATTGTGATCCTACTGATTGAATACTTTTTGTGATCTGATAGCATTAGGGCAATATTTATACATACATTTTTGTAATCAAAGGAATATATATATATATATATATATATATATATATATATATATATATATATATAATTTATTAAAATACACGAATTTATTAAAACAATTAGATTATTGCCATAATATATTTCAACTGCCTTTGTCAAATATTTTATGAAAGAAGTGTTGCTATAGAAAGCTGTGTGACTTTTTCCATCATATTTTAAGAGATTTTGAGTTATTTTTCTTGGGTTTGTTAATTAATTAATTAATTAGTTCATATTACGTTATTATGTAACGCTAGAAATTAACCATACTCTAAATTACTGTAACAATTAATTGTATTGTAACTAAAACCCTAACATACCAGCTGGTGAAATAGGGTTCATATTATTGGAGATACAATAAAAATAATAAAATATATTTTGCAAGGATATGTATATAACTTCAACTTCTCCATCAAATAACAACAGAATTAATACAATAATCTCTCTTGGCTCCGTCTTAGTGATATACATTTCACTGTCAATTGTTTTCAAACTTTTGAATTCCTACAAACTTCTCTGCCAAATTTTCAGAAACTATGTTCTTACTATAATATTGACACTGAGTCACAAGATAACAGTCTCCATAGCACTTCCTCTTATTCTACTTTTTTCACAGAAGCCTCTGCCCGTTCCTGAAATTCCTTCCATCAAGAAGTCAAGGGTTCCCGCAAACTTTTATGTCACGCTTTTACAATTATTATTTGTTAAAGAATTAATTTTTCTCGAAAACTCGAATATCACTAACAGTTTTTTTTTCATTTTTCTTTCTCGTGTATTTTATATTTCATTCGTTAAATCTAGATTAAATCAAAATATATTGTAAATAATTATATTGTAGATTTTGGTATTCATTGCCGAAGGTTGTCATTTCGACATTTCTGTTTTTTTTCTCCTGGCATTGGCTTAATTGTAACCCACTTCTGAGATTGGGGCGCCTGGAAGGCGGGTACGGTTGCCGCGATAATATAATGTGTGATTATGATGCTAGTGGTGCGCCAGGAGAGTCCTTAATTCTAAATTTAAGCTAAGGCGAATATGAATGATAATGATTATGTTGGCCATATGATGATCGAGGACCGTTTGGGCCTTAAAAGTTTTCTGACATTTGGCTTACAAGTGAGGAAAAACTCCGAAAAAATCTCACCCAGGAAACATGTCCCGACCGGGGATCGAACCCGGGCCCGCTGCGTTACAGGGCAGCAATCTACCTCGATACCACAGCGGTAGACATGTTGTAGAAATATCATGATAATAATTTTGTTTATTGTAGTTTAGATGTAAGAATATTTTTTGTATTTTTTATATCCTAGTTGAGTGGTAAACAAGGCCTTAAGTCTTAAATCTGCCACGTAACATAAAGCTATCATCATCATCATCATCATCATCATTGTTATTAATATTTATTATTATTATTATTATGCGAATGTAAATGACAAAACAATATTATAAGATTATTATACTTGGACAACAAAAGCCAAATTAAGATGGGAAACAAACTTTCAGAAACATTCCAGACATCAAAAGGTCTACTACAAGGATGTTGATTATCACCAACGTTGTTCAAAATATATATTGACTATTTAACTCATGCCCCAAATGGGAGTCAATGACCAATCACGTTTCAATGATTTCTGTATTACAACCAATCAGAGACGTGTTTCACGAAATAATTATCAACGTTAGGATTATCATATATTAAGCAAAGCTCCTCCTTTTTAATATTCTGAACAGGTCTGACCGTTATTTTGCAGTGACTGAGCCTATAACAAATACGGCTACCAGATTGTATATAATAGTGCTTACATGTCAACATTTGTAGCAATTGATTATACCACCAAAAAAAGAAACCACTGTTTGCACTTTCTTAAATGTATACGACATCAAAAATGAATTAATATACAGATTGATGTGTTTCATTTTTTCTCCACTAGAGAGCATTCTTACAATATTGCGTTCCTTTGGCAATAAATAGTATGATCTGGTTGCAGTGATAAACAAAAGAAGCAGTAGAAGCGTAGGCTACCTATCGTTTCTCATTAGTTTTCAAACATCACCGTTTACTTTAAATATAAAAATATTTTTAAATAACTGTAGTTAAATAATGATTTGTGAGTAAACAGCTTTATTTTATTCGTTAAATAGTCCTAACAAATGCCACTCTTGATTTCCAAATTCTCTAGATAAATTCACTCCTCACTTCGTGAGTCGTGAATTTATCGATAATTTGGAAATCACTCGTGGCATTACTTATGATAATTGTACAAAGAATTGGTAAAGACACTGCAAATATATGGGAGTTCAAATAGAAGATAATTATTACCTCCACCATTTACTCTTCGCAACTGGTCAGGTGGTGATTGCTCAAGATCCGGATGATGCATCTTACATGTTAAGGACATTAGAGATAGAATAAAAAAAATGCGGATTGCAGATTAATTATAATAAAACAGAATATCTTTCATCGGATACAACAGATTAATTAAAATGTAATTCAGGAAGAATAACCTACATAATGTTAAACATTTTAAAAGTAGCACAGTATAAATGGATTTTTGGAGGCGATCGACAAGAATTTCAAGAAGGGATAAAGTCAGAAACAGCACAATAAGTTAAAAAAAAATGTATTATACAATTGGTTAAAAGTGGCAGTCAGAAGTTATTGGAAATGATCACTGTACTGTTTAATAAAATAATAAATGGCGAAGAAGTACCAGAAGAGTGGAAAGTCGCTATTATAGCATCGATTCATAAGAAGGGAGACAAGAGAAAGTGTGAAAATTATAGAGGCATATCAGTAGCAAGTACATTAAGTAGAATATATGGACGTATACTAAGTAAAATGGTTGATTTAGAATACCAGGATAAAGAAATGGAAGAACAATCTGGTTTTAGAAGTTCATGCACAGATAATATATTTTGCATAATACAAATGCTAGAAAAAAAAAGAGGTACTAACAGAGATATACATTTGTTTTTTGTCGATTTAACCAAGGCATATGATAAGTATTGCTCCAAAAATATTATGGGAAACTTTAGACAATTCTAACATTACCAAAAAATTAATAGAAGCTATAAAAACATTATACAAAGGATCTATTTCGAAAATAAAATTTGGAAATCACATAACAGAGGGATTTACTATTACAAGAGGTTTAAGGCAAGGTTGCAGTTTATCTCTAACTCTATTCAAAATTTATCTCGAAAGAGTACTAAGAGACTGGAGGAAAAAATGTCAAAAAATGGGCATACCAATCCAAAATACAAATGTATATTCACTAAATTTTGCAGATGACCAGGTATTAATAGCACAAGCCACGATGACATAGAATGTATGGCTAAAAAACTAAAAGAAGAATATGAGAAATGGGGACTTTATATAAACATTGAGAAAACTAAATATCTGTGTATAGGAGAAGAAATGGAAAATATAAATTTCAACAATGGAGAAGAACTAAAACCTAGTATTGAATGCACTTATTTAGGAACAAAATTAGACCATTCAGGCGATAACACAGTGGAAATTAAAAATAGAATCACACAAACAAAACAAGCAATAAATGATGATTTAAACTCTGTTTGGTGGAGCAAAAATATTACAAAAAATAGAAAATTACAAATATATCAAACCATAATTCAGAGCATTTTAACATATGGTGCTGAAGTGTGGCAAATTCCTACCAGGGAAATGAAAATAATTTTAAGTACAGAAATGGATGTTTTAAGAAGATCAGCTGGAAAATCTAGAATGGATAGAATACGAAATAAAGAAATAAGGGAAATTATGGGTGTACAAGAGGAGCCGGACATATTAGACATTATAGAAAAGAAAAGATTACAGTGGTATGACCATGTCAAAAGAATGCCAGAGCAAAGATTGCCTAAAATTGTTATGGAATGGATCCCAATAGAAAGGAGGAAGAGAGGAAGACCGAAGAAAACTTGGATAGAAGGGATACAAGCAGCTATGAATATCAGAGGATTGGAGAAAGATCAATGGATGGACAGAGAGGAATGGCGTTTGGTTTCCGGAAGACGGCGACAGCTTCCATGATACCGGATGATGATGATGAAAAAAATAGAAGAGAAACGTGTGAAATGAGTTTGACACCTCATAAGAATGGAAGAAAATAGAATACTAAAGGAGATCCTCGATTGGAAAGCTAATGGAAGAAGTGGAAGATGCACACCTAGAGAACGTTGGATAGATGGAGTGAAGAGAAGTATGGAAGCTTTAGATTTGAGGGAAGAAGATGCTTTAGACAGGAACCTCTGGCGACAAATCACTTTGGGTTGAAGGAGAAACACTGTATTGTGGAATATTCCTAATAAAATATATTGTTATTATTATTATTATTATTATTATTATTATTATTATTATTGTAACTTAATGTTTAAGATGAGACATAATATGAATAAAATCTTACCTAAAATGCCACTTAGATGTATCGCTGAGGATTGCAATGGTACCTGGAGAGACTCTTTAACTTCTTGCGAATAAGCTGCCATAAACATCTGCGGAATGTAATACCACACATGGAGTAGAGGAGAAAGTTGATGCTGAAGTTTGTATAGTACAGTAACATGAAGAATTGTTGCATACACCAGAGTGTTGCCGGCGGCTTTTGCCGCCACAGGGAGAAGAATACGAACACGTACAGGCGTATCACATAGCTGTAACACAGAATTATTGACAATTTAAGTGTTCAGTTATATAAAGGAGTATGTACAAATAACTAGGTTTGTGGGAAACGAGAAAAAAGAAACATTTACATGCAATTTTAGACGTTTATTTAGGACTAGCTGATTACGCAGCGTTCCCCATCTTCTTGAGATCATTAAGCTGAAAGACAAAAAATAGTTATTGTGAGTTATCCGTAAAAGATGGACATATGCTGTCGCTTACTTTTTCGTAGAATGTTTTGAGATATTGAGTTCTGTATACATTAATTTGGTGTATTTGTTATGGTTTAGGCAGCGTAAGCCATTTAAGCGTCCAAAAAACGACTTTTTAATGCACCGATGCTTTGTTATACCTCCGACCCTATTGTACATACGGTAATATGTTATATACGTTAATTGTCTCATAAAATTATCTAAATAATGGTAAAACCCCATTCAAACCGGTCAAATATTTCTTGAGTCCATAAAGGATAGATTAGACTCATAGACGTTCAGTTTTATATATGAGGGGGTCAAAACTAAAGTGGTGAAAGTCGTATTTTATGCATTTCGAGATACAAAATATTTTGTTAAATGAGGTATAGTAAATTACAGAAGACATTTATAGCACTGTGTTTGTGCTGAACAGTGCAGGGAATAACCATTATTCAATATTGATTATGATTGGAAATAAGTTATGTACTTATTTCTTGTATTATAAAGGGCTCAAGTGACTTACACCACTTTGTCTTTGAAAAAACTTGTATTATTGTGAACTTAAATAAAACACAACATATTTTTATTCAAAATGTATATGTCTAACTTAAATAGCTAAGATTAATACAATGAAAACATCTGTATTTGCAATGAGAAATCTCAATCTTGTTCAATATCTAGTAGGCCTGTATCTTATATTTCTGTTGTGTCAACAGTTGTAAGTCCATGAAAGAAAGCATGGTTGATGGGTGGAATGTAACGTAGAAGATCTAACATGTCATTCTTCTTTTCCTTAGCCACAGGCCTTGGTCCACCTTGGTCCATGGTATAGATTTTCCAGATCAATATGTCCAAGTGAGGTTGGCCTTCCCGGTTTATTTAACTTTAGACTTAACGCGGAAAATAGAAAGTCCTCATTAAGAGTTTCCTTGTAATAGTAGTGCCTATAGCATAAATTATTCGTTTTTCAGTAAACGAATCCATTGTATTTTGAGCCATGACACCGGTTCGTTCATGACATTATTTTTCCTCTTTGTAATTGCTTGTTTAAGATTTCTTGTACATCTAATGTCTTGGACTGACATATCTGACGCAAGGAAAGCTTTCTTCTTTCTTGATATTGCAATTATGTAGCGCCAATCAGCTGGGAAATAAATGGTCTTACCAAATCAACTGATTGCGTCAAGAAATAAGTTCTTGTGTTACAAGGAAATTTTTTGAACCAAAGAGAGATGAACAGACAGGCGAATGGAGAAGACTGCATAACAGTGAATTACATGGTATTTATAGGAAGCCAGATATAATGCGAACAGTTAAATCTCGTAGACTGCGATGGGCAGGACATGTGGCACGAATGGGGAATGAAAGACGTGCATGAAGCTTCTTGTAGGAAAACCAGAGGGAAAACGCCCAGTTGGTAGATCAAGAATGAGGTGGGAGAATAACATTAACTATGATTTGAGGGAAGTAGATTATACAGGGGATGATTGGAAAACATTGGCTCAGGATGGTGATATATGGAGAGCTTATGTCCGCGCGGCCATGAACCTACGGGTTCGATAGTGCCAGTGAGCAAGTAAGTAAGTTTAGGGAAGTAGATTATACAGGGGAACCTACGGGTTCGATACTGCCAGTGAGTTAGTTACATAACACATTACTATGAGAGCCTCAAAATCAAGACATGTCATGTATATTGACACTTGTACGGGGCAGAATAGAAACCATAGATTTGAATTGTGTCTTACGAAATTGTTTCAAAGTGGTGACAAAATCAATGTTATTGACCACAAATTGATGGTGACTGGTCATTCCTACATCCCAAATGATTCAGATTTTGTTTCCATAAAATCCTATGCAAGGGGTAAGACTGCTGCTGCTGCTGCTTTGGTGACGGTGACTTGGCACCGTCCAAGGCTCTGCATACTGATACACAATGGTGCATCTTGACAGTTAATTCCTTCGTGGCTATCGTTATAGGATTGTGGTTCATTTAATCCTAGCCAATCATGATAAGATGGTTTCTTTTTTGGTCTATGTATCTGGATGATAAATTGTGGATATTCCACATAGTATATTGACATCAAGTCGCACTATTTAGTACAACTCGCTATCACATTCTATGCGAACACCTCGCACAATCTATTTAGTGGTTCTCATTATCTTTAACCTATATTACACAGGTTAACAATTCTGTGCAAGAAGAGGAATCTCTCCATAGGAGTGGGTAATTCAGCCAATAATGGCTGAAGACCCTGGAGGTATTCATCAACTTGCTGCCCTAGTTGTAATGTTGGCAATTGCTGGCCCTGACCTTGAACATTACTGTTCACCGTTTTGTTTTGGGAAGAGATGCCTTTCTTTAAGGATTGAGAGAAGGATACATTGGGTTGGGCTTTCACCGAAGTGAAAGTCCTTGGTTGAGGTATATTTGGTTTGGATTGGGTTGCCCTATTATAATTCTCCAGCGCCGCCTGGAAAACAGGGAGCCGCGATAGGATGCTGGATGTCCATTCGCCCCGCAATTTGCACACTTTAACAAATTTGCATTTCTCTGTGCAGAGGTCTTAATTGGACGGTCCTTATGTCCATGGGCCTCGGCACAGATTACGCAACGTGGCGTCCAGCAGCATGCGGAAAAGGTATGGTTAAAAGACTGGCATCTAAAACATTGTTTAAGGCCAGTCCTTGGTTTATATGCTTCGACTGTTACAACACAGTAAACGAGCCGCTTCAAGTCGTAAATTTTGAGAGCCTCAGCTGTCCGCTCAAGTTCCAGTATGAATATTGGGAGAGGTTTGTCTATATTATCTTTCTTTGCAACAATTTGCCTGATATTTTTTGAAGGAAATCCCAAGGACTTGATTTCCTGTTCGATTTCATCAATGGGAGTGTTTGAAGGCAGTCGTTTAAGTACTACCTTCAATGGAAGTTCCTTCTTGGTCAAGTGAGTATAATATTCCCTGTGTATGGAATTAAAATACTGTTTTAGGACCGAAAAGTCCTCCATTGAAGTTGCGTAATAACGCAAACCTTCTCTTATGTTGACAACTTTGAGTGATCCACTAATAAGTGCTTTTATCTCCTTGTTCATGCGGAACAGATCCCCGTGACCAGTGACAGTGATTGGTGGGGGTCTCTGTTTCGCAGAGTCAATAAATTTGGGAAGGTGTAGTACTTATTGTATCAGTCGGTGGACCAGCAATAAAGGCAGAAGAACTGGAGAGGAAGTTCCAGAGGTTGATGCTTCCATATTTATATCAGCTAGTGCTGCAAATTTATTAGAAGTCTCAACCTCCGATACTACAGTGGGAGACTTCACATTAGCCTGTCTGGATACAATTTGGGATACTTTTTTTCAAAAGTAATGTCAGTTATTTTTGTTACTTTGATTCCTTTACTCTTACTTTTGTTTCTCCGTTTTTTGGGAGTTGTTGATTCTTTAGTGACAGATTCTGTTTTCAGAAAAAGAAATTGGAAAAAAAAAATCTAAGTGGGCAGAGCCACCTAGAGCTACTTTTGGATTTTCTTTGCTTTTCAGAATCTGTTTCAGAACTAGCGTCATGTTCTGGAAGAAAGCTCTGTGATTGGAGTTCAAGCGCAGTAGCTTTCAATTCCTTGAGCATGATTGAGAATAAGGTTACACTTTCTGGAATTTGGCCATACATTTGATCTAGTTTCTCCATGCAGGCTAACATAATGTCACACACTGCATCAGACTTTTCACAGTTGGGGAAGGTAGCCAGACTATTTGAAATGAGTAAAAATACTCCACGAATTTCATGAACATACCTTTGGTATCGAGGATTTTCCTCACTTTTCTTTTTTGTTACATATGATTCGTAAAATTGTGCGGCTTCCTCCCACAATGCAAAAGGTCTGATGTCCTCATTTTCGTCATCCAGGTCCATAGACCCTGCAAAATCAGGCTTAGCAGCCATGCTTGGTAAACCAAGACTTTGTCTACTACTACACTTTACTTGTAAGAAACCACTTATCACTTAAGTAGAATTACACTGCATATGTAGGTGAATAAACCACAACACTATTACGAGAGACACGTCACCCGTGAATTTATTTTGCTTTTGAACACTAAAACACTATGCACTGGACCGGGACGGTAAGCCCGGTCTGGAATTAACTGCCCTACCGCCGATTGGTCGAGAATCGATCACTATATATGTATCGACCAATCGCAGAGCACTTGAACTACCAGTAACCGCACTACACTAGACGCTGGTGAAGCACTATTATCGGTACGATGAGTACTGCTAGTCACCCATGCAGGCTCGTTCCATGCTCGATGCTACCAGAGGAGACAACTTTCTTCTATGAAGTTCGTTGAATCAATGGATGAAGCGTGGTTGAATGAATGAATGAATGATGAAGGGGTAAGACCATTACTAAACTAATACTTAAAGGAATACCGGAGTAAGTCTGACTTGCACCACTAGGGCTAATAACAAACCAGCTGTTTTATTCACCAGTGATACTGCTCCTACCATCTATGAGGCTATGAAAAAACTATAACTTATACCACTCTTCATATTTAATAGATCTATAAGTACAGATTTTGAATTATTCAAACATGTATTGTAATGCTTAGGTAAAATGTTTTGAAAACTTGACTTACACCACTTTGGCTTTAAGCCCCTCATGTAAAGATTTTTTTATAATATTAATTCTGTTAGGCGACAACATAAATTACAAATATTTATACATATATTCCTAAATAAACCATTAAGAATAAAATGACCAAAAACAATATCAAATAAAGAATTATGGGAGAAAAAACTGACCAGAAAGGAATTAAAGTAGAAATAAAAAAGTAAAAATGGACCTGGATAGGACATACATTAGGAAAAGGCCATGGTTCGATTGAAATTATTGCATTTGATTGGAACCCCCAAGGACACAGGCAAAGTGGCAGACCGAATAAAGTTATACAATTTGTTATGGTAGTTCCAGTTATTTTCATTATCCCTGTAAAGTTTTGTTTTTAAGGGGGGTATAATTTAAGTTGGAATATATCTAATCTACAATTATCAATAATTGTGGATTATTAGGCTGATTAGGGTGGAGGAAACGTTAAAATGTTCCTATAGGGTAGGTGATAAAGTTATAAAATTTGTTATAGTTCCAGTTATTTTCATTATCCCTGTAAAGTTGTATTCTTACTTATAGTATTTACTTTGAAGAATTTTTATATGCCAGGCATGGAAGAGAACCATCCTTGAAGAAATTGCAAAGGAAGGAAGAAAGTGAAGAAGTTGTCTCAGAATAGGAACCGTTGGCAACGCTTTGTGCATGTCCTATGTTCCTGATAGGAGATAAAGTAGACGATGATGTGGAGTTGTTAGGCGATAAACATGGCAGAAGACGATACATATGTTATCCATTACACATAAAAAAAACTATTGGTAACCCAAATATTATTGTTCTCAGGAAGTACTTCCAACAATACACTCTTTATAAAGAATCTAAAAAATTATAGCTAACCCAAGCCAGAACATTAAACTTATGATATACAGTACATCTCAACTTAACTCTTTGCTTTTTTCAGCAGCCCTTAATGCAATCAATTAAGTTTGCAATTTAGATATATTTAATTCAAATTCATCATGCATATCTGATTTTGAGGTTAACCATATATTCATTTTTTTTGCACTTTCTTACATCTTGAATTTGTGGTGCGCCTTACATACGGTAGCTTGATGAAGAAACTCTTGCTAGGGTAGCATCTGTGTGGGATGCATGTGGTATAACCTATACATACATGTATTCATACGTACACTAGGCTACATACATACATACATGCATACATGCACACATGCACACATGCACACACGCACACACGCACACACGCACACACGCATACCTGCATACATGCATACACGCATACAAGCATACATGCATACATGCATACATGCATACATGCATACATACATACATACATGCATACATACATACATACATACATACATACATAGGCATACATGTAATATGGTATATACGGGAGTTGAACCAGAGACCTCTGGTTACTAGTCAGTAGGGCTGAAAAAAAAGTATCGGTATCAGGCTAGTAACTAATTTCTATACATATTAAAATATATATATACAGTCAATATGCCCATTTCACCAATAAATGTTTAAAATGGTCAACTAGTTTCTACAGCCAAGCTGTCATTCTCAAGACCAGTTATTGACTGAAGACAATATGGATAAAAAATAAAGATACAAATTCAGTTAAAAACAAACTACGTCACATGACGCAATCATTCACAAGTGAAAGTAAAACATAATAAAACTAATCCTCTTTTTTATCAATTAGAGAAAAGAGGGGGCTGTACGGAATAGGGCCTTTGTCTTTGTTCATTATTTTATCCTTATTTTTATAAATTTCCAAACTTTCAAGGACGTTAAGGAATTTGAAATCCCTGACCGAACGAACCAGCCTAAGATTACTTTTGTTGATAGCGTGACCGTACTCAGAAATATGCTGGGCAACTCCAGATTTTTCAATTCTGTTGAGTCTGAAATGGGCAATATGTTCATTAAATCTAGTTAAAATGGATCTTCTGGTTTGCCCAACATATTTCAAGTCACAGTCATTGCATGCAATTTCATAAATCCCGGATTTCTCTATACAATCGACTTTATCTTTAGGGTATGCTCCGATAGGGTCAGTATTGTTGAGAATCTCTCTTCACAAACCTTTAATGACCAAGAACTGCAGTTGTTAAATAAAGGCCTAAAATTTGCTTTACCGGATCACAATTCTGAAATTGAAAATGTTATTGCTGGCATCGAATCTTCAATCAAACATTTTAATGAACCCACAAAACAATATATCAGAGAATTTAGCAAACAGATCGTTACGAAGAATTTGGCTACTACTAAGAAATCATCAAATAGCACTGATATACAAAACAAGAGAGTCATTAAAGGTTTGAGAAGAAGGGATTGCTTTTACATGAAAGCTGATAAAGGGAATAGGGTCGTTGTCTTGGATAAACAGGACTACTATGATCGTGTTAATGATATGATTAATGGTGGTCCTTACCAGTTGGTTAATAAAAATCCATTACCTAAAATGATCAGGGACGTAACTAATGTTGTGAATTCGTGCAATCATCTGGTTACTAAAGAATTAAAACGCAAATTGCATATTTCGAATCCTCTGGTACCTAAATTGTACTGTTTACCAAAAATACACAAACCGGGAAAATTAGTTAGACCTATAGTTTCAGCTATATCTGCACCCACTTATAATATTTCTAAATGGTTGAGTTGTGAGTTTGGCAATCTACCCCTACCACAGCCCGGCTTTGCTGTTAAGAATTCGTTGGAATTCATTGAGAAAACCAAGAATATCGAGCTGAAGGATGGAGAGATTTTGATTTCTTTTGATGTGAAATCTCTCTTTCCTAGTATACCTATACCTCAGACGCTGAGTTTCTTGGAAGACCTACTACTACAGAATAAATTGGAGCCTCATATTGTCAATCAATATATCAAGTTAACGGAACTTTGCATGAATCAGAACATTTTTCAATTTAACAATAAGTTTTATGAACAAAAGGAGGGAACGGCAATGGGTAATTCATTGTCTCCTTTCCTAGCTGATCTTTTTATGAGCAGATTTTGAGACGGAGCTTGGGAAGGAATTAGATTACTTTCCAAGGGTCTGGCTCAGATATGTTGACGACATTTTTGCTATTTTTGATACCAAAAAATGCAATGTACAGGAATTTGTTGAAATATTAAATGACCGAACTCCCAGCATAAATTTTACGTATGAAGAGGAAGAGAATGGAAGGCTGCCTTTTTTAGATATGATAATAATTAGAAACAATTATAGATTGGAATTTGATATTTATAGAAAAGATACCAGTACATTTAGATATATCCCGGCAGATTCTCACCATTGTAATCAACATAAAATGGCCAGTTTCAATTTTTTAGTTCACACCGTCTTATCACTTTTCCGTTAAGTAAAAATAGATATAATAAGGAATTACAAACCATTAAAGATATAGCTAAGTGTAATGGTTTCAATGGAAATATTATTGATAAGTTGATTCGTAAATTTGAATTTAGAAAACTTGTTATGGATTCTACAGCTTTCCATTCTCCTATTAATAAAACTAATTTTGCTATTATGCCGTACGTTCCCTCTTTAACTAGAGGTTTGAACAAGATATTCAAAGGACTAGATACTAAATTGATTTTCACTTCCACTTTGACATTAAATAGTTTACTTGGAAACCCTAAAGATAAAGTCGATTGTATAGAGAAATCCGGGATTTATGAAATTGCATGCAATGACTGTGACTTGAAATATGTTGGGCAAACCAGAAGATCCATTTTAACTAGATTTAATGAACATATTGCCCATTTCAGACTCAACAGAATTGAAAAATCTGGAGTTGCCCAGCATATTTCTGAGTACGGTCACGCTATCAACAAAAGTAATCTTAGGCTGGTTCGTTCGGTCAGGGATTTCAAATTCCTTAACGTCCTTGAAAGTTTGGAAATTATAAAAAAATAAGGATAAAATAATGAACAAAGACAAAGGCCCTATTCCGTACAGCCCCCTCTTTTCTCTAATTGATAAAAAAGAGGATTAGTTTTATTATGTTTTACTTTCACTTGTGAATGATTGCGTCATGTGACGTAGTTTGTTTTTAACTGAATTTGTATCTTTATTTTTTATCCATATTGTCTTCAGTCAATAACTGGTCTTGAGAATGACAGCTTGGCTGTAGAAACTAGTTGACCATTTTAAACATTTATTGGTGAAATGGGCATATTGACTGTATATATATATTTTAATATTGTATCACCAAGAAGATCAATTGTGTATTAAATCTATACATATTATTTACAAAATACGTGTCTTTGTCGAGCGTCTCCACTGCCTGCTCGGAGCGGAGAGTGTGTATGTTCTACTCTCCTCGGTAATAGACCTGTTTACGTGACGTGTGATTGTGTAAGAATGCCGAAACAAAAATTGTGAAAATATGAGTTCATTCTTACACAAAGCGGACTGTACTAGAAGTCTGTCTCGAGTAGCGCGTATCAACGTGCAGTTTGTAAACACAGCGATCTAAGTACGATGCAGCCTAACCTATAACCCATACTTTTTTCAGTCCTAGTCAGATAGGTAACCGTAGGCGAATAGTGATATTTTTTAGAATATTTAATATTGAGTTGATTATGGTAGTAATATTTTTACATAGGAGCATTATAAGATAACCTCACTTTGATCCCAAAAATGTTTATTTGAAGCCTTGGGGAAATAGTAATAGCTAGAAAGCTGTTTGATTAAACATAAATTAAGTTCATTGGAAGTGGTTTGGGATGAAATTTGCATTTAAAAGA